>CM050663.1:11075200-12275200 GCA_027574665.1 Rhynochetos jubatus
TTTAAGAATAAGTTCAAGATCCACCCCGGCCAGCAAAGGCTACAGCCGATCGTGCCTTGGGGAAGAATGGCTCAGGTGCCTCCCAGAGGTCCCGTCCAGCCCTTCTTAAGAACCAGGATTGTAGAAACCCGGACCTCTGGGATTCATTCTTGTCCCCTAGGCTGCAAGTCCCAACACCACAATGTTTTCTGGTGGGCTGGGTTTTTTCCCCCACAATTCCATACTGCCTATTTTGGAGTTTACTGTTGCCATTATCACCAGACATTGAGCTGATGTTTACAGAGAACTGTCCAACAAATTCCAAGAACTTTTTTCACTAAGTGACAACAGCTAAACTAGAGATCATTGTTGTGAATGTACGTTAGGGCCATCCTTTCACACCACTGCTTGTATTTATCAAAACTGCATTTCATCCACAATTTTAACACCCAGTCACTCAGTATCACAAGCTCTTTCTGGAACCCTTCACCATAAGCTTTAGATTCAGCTATCCTGAATGATTTTTTTTGTTCTTACCATCTGCAAGTCTCATCCCCTAACTAGTCCACCTCTCTTTTTACCAGATATTTACAAGTTGAACATAAAAGATCTGCAAACATACGTTGGCAGTCCATGCTACCAGCTTTGCCTATGAACAGTGACCGTTTCCTTCTACCCTTTAAACTACTCATAGTTCTTCTGACTCTTAACCATTTAACAAGCAACAGCTTAGATTCTTTAAAAGCCTCAGATAGGAAAATCTGCTGAAAATTGAGATTGGCAAGACAGTGTTGACAAAAACCTTTGTCCACCTGCTGTAAAAACTCTAACAAGCATATGATGCTTTGTACAACTTTGCACAACTTTGCACAACTATGGTAAGCTTGCTATAGTCCAAACCTCTTCTTGGTTAACTGTTACACACAGTTATAAAACTCTTTAACTGCTACATACAGTTACAAAAGAATAAAAAAAAGATTCAGGCTTCATAAAACCATAGATCACTCAAATAAAGCACAGATTTATGTTACATTTATGTTTGTGTCTCTGCAAATCTATTTTCAAACCTTTAAGAAAGCACAGTTAACGTTAGGTAGGGAGTACATCCCAGAGTTACACAGTAAGTAGGGATTCCTACTGCTCAATAACTACTGCTCATTTCTAGCCTTGATATGGGGATTTTTTTTAAAGAGTTAGACATGACTATATCAGATTTTTCACAGAAGCCATATGCTCATTCTTTTGGGTTGGGGGCAGGGTTTGAAGAGTTGTGCAGAATCATAATTCTTGCCACAAAACCTGTGTAGTTTGGCAGAAAAATAAGGTAGCTAGATGAAAAAGTTACCAAACATCATGCATAACAGAAAGTGATCAGAATGGCTAATCAATTGTTATATTCTGTTGAAATATCTACCCTAGGGATTTTTTTTCCAACCCAAAGTAGAATGAGTAGAATTGGTCTTTATGAAAACAGGAACTGATTTTTAATTCAGAACTATATGTTATTGTTCAAGAGTCTTCTGCTTCAGGATTTCAAAACATTTCATTAGTAGTAGCCATGACTTAAGTTTTACAAGAAGCCTGAAACAAGAAAAATTACTGCTTTTTTGTGGGGACAGAGAGGGTAAGGAGGAAAGAGGTTAGCAATGGGAGACCATGCAACCCCTGAACTTTACTGTAACCCACTGGCTGAGAAAGAGCACGCACAACTCTAACAAAGGAAGATGCGAGTTGCACGGTTTTCATGTTTCAACATCGTATCTTTAGCCATCACAACTCTGGGAAAGGTAACATCTCCAAGGTCATTTCCATAAGACATACGACACCATGGGTGCAGTCCAAGGTAAGATCATTATTATTACTACTTTCATAAAAATCTTACCTCTGGGTTTTCTAACTTCAAATAATGGCAAGCATTTTATCAAGAAAAGAGCAGATTATGAAAACAGTAGTCCCAAGTTAGGCCTCTAAAATCCTATCTCACTGTAATAAGGAACAATCCTCATTTTTGTTAGAATTAAGTATGGACGTAAGTTGTTACCTTCTGTCTTCTACTAGGCTGTTAACACGAAGAGCAGCTATGACTATCAGTGACTACGTCTAGAGACCAGACCAGTAAAGCCACATGTTCTTGAACAGCAATTTTCTAAAAATGGACCACTTACTAAAAAGAAAAGGACCATATTTTCTTAAAACAAATAAAAAAAAAAAAGAAGAAACCTGTAAGCAAACCAGTAAAAAAGTTGGTTTTAACAACGCAAAAACATCTCACAAGGTCAGATAGGTAAAAAGTGTGTTTTCTAGATACTTTTCAAGACCACTCTCCCACAAAAAATAAAATGCTTCAGTGACAGTCTTGCCTCATCCAAAAAGATGCCATGTGGCAAAAGAGAACAAAATAGTAAAAACAGCCTCCACAAGGATATTTTGTTAAATATGTATGATCTCATCTCTCTTCAGAATAAACACTATAAACAAAATATTTGGAAAACACAGTACTGAAACAACAACCTTACAAAAGTATCAATCACTACTTGAATCGACCCTGTTTACTCAGTGGCAAACCTGGTATCATTATTTATGCAGATTAATCAAACAGGAAAGAGAATCTTTTGAAAGAAGTATTTTGAATTCCAAATCACAAACATGTGGCGCTCTGTGGTTTTGTTTTCTTTTCAGTTGCCTGTAACTGAAAAAACATGACACTTGCTTTGGCTGTCCTGCTGAATTATAATGCCATCACAGCTGACACACCACAGCTTTGACTCTAGTCCTAGTACAACCTACAGAGATGGTTTGGGATGTTCTAGTTCTTTTTGCTGCTGCTTCTCTGCTGGAAACCATCAACCCCTCAGAGCTGGAAGAAGGGAACATGTGCCCCATGCCTCAATCATCTCAATACAAATCCAGGTGTCTCAGCTTAAAGCATGTCTACTGCCAGCTTGAGTCAAAACCTCAGCTCCTTAGTGGAACTAGCACAGAACTGGCACAAGTGTCTAAAATTGCTGTAGGAACAGCTGCCTTCAGCTAAAGGGCAAATCTGAGACTTCCACAAGCATTATCTTAACTCACTTTAGCAGAGTGGACCATAATGTGTTACTTAATCCCATAAATTTCAGCCACTGTCAAATACCTAGAGAGGAAATATTTCTCTGCAGCACTTTGAACACTTAAAACTTGCATGAATTTCTGAACACCAACTTTAAACTCTGACTATTTGTTACCATGGAATACATCCTTTTATTCTGTGTACGTGCCTCGCTATCTTACCTGTTTTGGAAATCCTATTAAAGCATCCATTCCAAACCTTGGCCTTTCTACCATTGCTGAAACCTGCTGATCATGAGAAACACACACTAAATAGTTTCCCATTTTGCAAAAGCAAGTAGATCCACAAATTCAGGAAACAAATATAATTAATGAATTATTCTTAAGAAACGTGAGTGAATCCAAAAGTCAAAGGCAACGCTCAGGCAGCAGCTCTTCCTCTCTTAACAGGGAATTCCAACTAGCTGCTCAGTTGCACTCCGACACAGTGCACTGCTCAGGCAGAGGACCCAGGCTAAGCTACTTCACAAGAAGCAAATCCTGCCTAGAAGACAGTCACAGCACCAGGAACCTCCTGAAGGACCCACCGCCCGGCCCAAGGAGTGCTGACCACCTGAACTGCACGACAGCCATCTCCAGGGTTTACAAGTACTATGAGTTTTCAAAGCTGGGAATGAAGAGCATACCAAGGGCAAATCCAGACCCTTCTGTAAGACACAACGAGTTCAATAACAATTTTCTCTCAACCACATTAGCATCTGCTACCAGCTCTTAGAGGGTCAGTACTGAGCACTGTGCCACCACTAACCAAAAAACAGCAAAGAAAAATAATTCCTACAGACTGAAGGAACTCACAACCTAAGAGAGAGACTAGAAATAGATTCAATTACCAATATGGGAAGGGAAAACATGGGTTTAATCTGTGTTTTAGGAAGGAAAAGTGTAAGCAATTTTCCTTTGACATATTTAAGAAATTCTAAGTTCTTCAAAAATAGGAAACGTAACTTCTCTCTCCACAAATTATGACCAATCAAAACTGAAATCCTCCTATAATTTCTACTGGAATGATTTGTGTAAAAATAGCATATACTAACAATATAGAACAGTAACAGTTTAGTCACTGCACTAGTTTCATAAAAATACTATATATTTTTCTGGGAAAAGAGACTAATGATGAAGAAACAGCTCTGCAGGAACTAAGCACGTGGCTGGTTTTTTTTTAATGCAATTGCAATTTGCATTTTTATGAAAAGCAGCCTGTGTAATAGCATTAAAAAACCACAGATTGCCTAACCTACTGTTATTTAAGAAGTATGGTATGCCCATTCAACAGTATTCCAAGAGTTAAAAGTCCATTGCAGTTGTATTTACGACAAGATGACAACTCTGTCCTTTGGAAAGAGTCTTGAATATTTTTTAGTCATAGTCAAGCTTATGCTTACGGCCACTTCCAAACCGTATTTATAGTTCACAGAACAATAGTCACAAAAGGATGTGTCTATTTCCCCATTCAAACCACAAATACACATGTTAAATGTACAAATTTAAAACGTGAGAAGGTTTAACATGGCAGCAACTGAGCTAAAAGGTTGATTGTGCTACAACTGGCAGAGTTATAAAAGAAGAAACATGAGTGCAATGCTTTTTAGATTTGCAAACAGCTAACAGCCATAAGCATTACTAAGGGTACTCTAACCTTACTCTGTAACTATTTCTTACTTAGCCAAAATAAAGGTACCATCTTAAGTCTCAGTACTGGTCTCTAGCTCCATTATTTCAGAAAACTTCACACCAAATACTGTTTCTAAGAAATAAGACTGGGGAAAAGGACATTTTGCTTCAACTAAAATTCTAGCAAACACTCTTTTAGACGCAAAATTTACTGCAGGAATTGTTACATGGCCCATGTTCTTTGTGTTAGGCTGAATCATAGCCTTTGTGTTTGTCTGATGAACTGATGTTTGAAGATGAAAACCACAAGAAATCAGACTGACTGGACAAGAGGACTTCAGTTCACAACATCACCAAGTAGATAAAAATGGCTTGAGATTGAAAGAGAGAGACAAAGAGAAGGAAGGAGGGAGAGAGAGGGAGATTAAGGTCAGAGATACTTCCGGAGTAAACCTAGAAAACCAAACCAGAAGACAAAGAATAAAGAGCAGAACGCATCAAACAGAGTAAGCAGGAAGAGTGGCCACTGTCTTACAGAGCAAGGGTTCCCAACCCACACCAAAGCGATATGCAGCCCACTACAGAGCCTGAAGGGCACACTGCCAACACGGTGCTCCTGGCATTAACAGTCACCGTATCTGGCAAAGGTAGCTCAACAAAAAGCACTTTCCAAAGCGCAATTTCCCACGACTGAAGTCAAAATTCTAGAAAGAAGAGCCATCATTCCTTCACATCCGCAAGTATCTGAGAAATCTTCTGCCAGAATGTCTCACCTCCCTTCCAGTTACTACTCCAGTAGACCCAATGTACAAGTCTACCATTTAAACAGACGTTTCCAATCCTGCTGAAGACCTATCCAAGTGTCAGATTGTGTCTGGATTTTGCATTTTTAAATCCTAGAAAACAACATACGAACCACATTAAAAGGTCATTATCCCTACCTTCCTCCCCCTCTCCCCCCGAATTTCTGAGTGATTGATTTTGTAACCCCAGTAACATTCCTTTGTCTCTATTTATCCACTGAGGTCTCCCAGGGTCCAGTGTGGTTTTGTATGCAGCTGTCCTGAATTTGTGTCCAGGATGATGATGATTTTGTATTTTCTGTACAGTAGTACTCCTCTACTACAGCGACACAAAACCTCAGCCTGTAGCATCATCAACTACTGGTTCTGGCTGCAGTACTGAGAGTGTTACCTATGCCCAGTATAGGGGAAATTGTGGGATTTGTTACTCTGTTGTTAGCTTGAGCACAAGAGTACCACAGAGCACACAGAGAAGTCAAACTGCTCAGTGGTTGCATTTTTTCATATTGCAAAATTTGTCAAAGACTGAAAATTGAGAACTGTAAACGTTAGAGACACAAAATCATGATGTATCTAGTCAGTAACAGATAACCAGTAACAAGCATGTTCTTGGCTCAATGAGCACGGATTTAACTGCCAAATCCCAATCAACGCTAATCAGATTGTCCTTGACTTCAGCATATACCACTGACACCAAAGCAGCAATTTATTTCAACAAATACATATAACTGGAATACACTTCCCAAAACAACAAGCAGAATAAAATTAAATTTCATCAATAATGATAGTGTTACTGTTAAAAATAAATTTCTTTCATTATAAAATAAAGGAGCCTGAAAATCTCATGTTACTGCAAAGGAGGAGTAAAAGAAGAGTAAAAGATAAACAAAAGAAGACCATCTAATTACCAGTATGTATTTCTAAGATACAACTTTCACTCAGGTTTATCGAGGTTGAACAGCGACTCTACCATTTCACAGTGACTGTGGTTTTCCTTTGCTTTACACTTTGCAAGTCCCAGTAGCCAGGGAGCTAGCTGGTGTTTCAAATTCATGTCAATGAACTCCCATAGCCGTATCATTCTCTTCCCCAGTGTTATAAGACTATTATATTTGTGATGTTGGAGGAGCTAAATGTCATTCTTATTGTCCCCCCACTGAAAAATATGCTTGCGGTTATGGAAGGCCAGTGCTTAAACAGTATTCAGGCTTGCATAACCAACTGTTTTCCATGAACACGCTGCAGGAAAAGTGTCTTTTTGTTAGATAATCCACAAAGTTAAGCCAGGACAGAAAAGGGCAGAGAGTATTTCTTCACTGCAATTTAGCCTTAAAATATCCCCAAAGATATGAAATGCTACTTCCCTCAACAGATTCTGTCCCCTCACATTGTAGGATAAATGAAGACTGTTTACAGAGTAAACAGAAATCTGTCTTGATTTAAATCACAAGGATGAAAAAATTGTGGTTTTATTGCTGCTGTTATCAGATGGCAAGACCAAGTGAGCAAAGAGTTTCAAATCCAAGTTTTTCAGAAATATTCATAAGCAGATGTGCGAGGGAAAGAAACGTTATACTGATCTGCACTGATCTTAAGATTTCTCCAAAATTACAGTGAATCCATAAATATCAATAATGTTGTTAGTCAACACTACATATGAGAAGAAATTGCTTCAATACATTTTAGGAGGACATGCTACCCATGCTGGGGTTTTTCCCCCAAGCAAGTTTTCAATGTAGCCTTGTCTCACCCGAAAAAAAAAAACCAAAAAAACCAAAAAAAAAACCCCACACACCCCAAACAAAACACATGCAAGGGAAATAGTCCTTTCTCATTCTGTTTCAGTGTGGTATTGTGGAGACTGTTGTACCTGCAAACTAAACCCTGCAAGGACAAGGTTTGTAGAAAGATGATTTTTATACTAGAGCAACTAAAAGTTTTTGGGCACCCATGCCCTTTTCCAGTCACAGCCAACTACAGTAATCTCTTACCAATACGCAGTTACTTACGTAGCTGCATTCTGCTTCAGTTCCCGCAGGACACTGGGTGTCTCATTAAATTACAGCTACAAGAATTACTCTGCCACAAAAAGTATGTTGGGTTTGCAGGGGTTTTTCTCACCTTTGAGATTTCCCTAGATTGCACTTGAATCAAATTAAGCCACAGCACAGGTAAGAAAGACGTTGAATTAACAGCTTGATTCCCTTATTTATTCTGTATTTCTGTTTTACAGAGATTGCATACCAAGACACCAGGAAATCATTCACTCCTTATACACACAGAGGAATGCCCAACTATGAATATAGTGAGCATTTGTGTGCATTATATGCTATTTACCCCCCAAAATGAAAATAAGATTCTTCCAAAGCAGAATCTGCCCACAGAAAAAATAAAAGAATCAGACAACCACATTTAGGACTTCTCCCACTCCATCATCAGTCACTTGCCTAGTTTCAAAATCCACTGAGATACCAAGCTATGTTAGACAAGAAAGGCTTCCCTGAAAAGAAGCTGATAAAAATCCGAACAGAAACAACCACAACAGAGCCTACACAGGTTATATCAGCATTGATCAGTTATGGCAACAGCCAAATAAAACTGCCATACTGCTGCAAGCCGCTCACACACAAGCGAGAACAAAAAACACGAGTCTGTCTTCTCAGAGCAAAGTCTCCCAGAAAACATTTGCTCCATCTCGCAGGACTTCAGTTACCGCTGGCTACACAAGAGCATCCTACGGGAAAGCCATAATGGGTGTACGGGCACACCAACCAACTCCAGTGTTGAGTTCTCCTTTCACCTTACCTTTCAGTTGCTAACACACAAAATGTTCTCTTTCACCTTCTTCCAAGCACCACCATACGTAAATTCCAGGGATACATTTATGATTATGGCCTACACCAGCAAAACCAAAACCAAACAAAAAGGCGTTTTCTCATGCCCTTCTCTGATCTTTGCAAACATCTGTTCTTCCTAAATCCCATCCACATTCCATTATGCAAACATATTAAATGGGAATTTTTGATGAAGCACATCAAACACACTCCAAAATCCACAGAGAAAGAAAATGCATATACCGTAAGGTCTTCTGGGATTTTCTCTAGCTTTTAACCCAGGGTGCCTACATTTTCCAGCACCTCTGTCCCCTCCAGAGACTTCTGTAAATGCCTTTTGTAGCAAGTTACCTAACAGCTTTATATTGTGCTGATTTGCTGGAAAAAAAACGTGGTTATCTACCTTAGTAAAGGTTCAGTTGAAAGCAAAATAAACATGGTAAAGCAATCAACCTTGGTGTATCCCTGAAATCCTTCATATTTCCACCATTAGAACAAAAGCAAGAGGTTTTATTAAACTGGGAGGATTTATTAAATCTGACTTCTCCAACTCTGTCAAGACACTGACCATGAACTTCCAGTAGGAGCTACTGCTATCGCAGGTCTTTGTGGTGGCTCAGAACGAGTTTTAAAAACACACAACAGCAACGCGTCAGATCATCCTTTACACCACAAAGACTTCTCCTTACCTTCCCATGTGCCTGAAAGCCTACTGACACCCAAGTTGTCAACGGCAAAGCTCACTGTCCACTCAGGTTGAACCTCACCAAGCACAGATAAAGCGTCTGTTATGGGAACTACTCAAAGGTGCCCAATACTTTCCTTGGAGCATGTGGGAGACTAAGGCACCTGCCTAACATCTTTGTGCCCAAAGCTACTGAACCACTTAAACTGATACCAATTCAGGCTGCGGTGATCTGTGCTCCTCCTGCTCTTGTTCCTTCTTTATGCTGACAGTGGCACTTATCTGATATCCTCGTGAGCCAACTGTCTGAAAAATTAGCAGGTAAGTAACCCAGAAAAAAAATAATACAGCGACACAGGCAAAATACTCAGCAAGGAGAATCTTTTTGACAGGTCAGCATCCTAAAGCAAGCTGAAAATGCAAGAAAGATTTAACACCATTTAACACCAACTTACGTAGGCCTAAACTGAACAGGAATGAACTTTACTGTTTGACTCCCCAAAGGGTACTCTTCGGTTTATTTGAGGACAATAAAAAAGTTCTCTTCCCCTTAAGACTGACTACATGTTGGATAAAAACTTGTAACCCCAGTAACAAAATTTCCCACAAGAAAAATCTAGAAGCGTGCTCCTAAACTGCCCAAGTGCACAAACACAGCGTTTTAGATCTTTACGGTCAATGTTTTGAATAAAACTAGATAATCTGCACAGGAAAGCAGTATCTTTGCCATATTTTCAGTATACTGCAGATATTGGCACACGTAAATAAATCCATATAACCCACGTGAAGCTCGAGCAGATGGGGGCTGCTAGAGAGAGAGAGAGCAGCTTTTCTGGAAGAGCGGTCATTACTATAAACATCCTTTCTTATTAAGCACGAGTGCATATTACCCAAACTGCTGCTGACATACAGGTTGGGGAAGAGGGGGAAGGTTACAGGATTTTGTTTGCCTGTTTACACAAAGATATTCCACAGATTATTCCAGGGAAAAAAACAACACTATAAAATGTAATCACACTGAACGTTAAAAGCAAACATACTAAAACCGAGCCAGAACCTGGTTGAAGATGGAAATAAAATAAAAACTAAAAACCCACCATACTTCAATATTTAAAAGCTTCACGGGTAGTAAATTGACAATCCTAGAAATGTTTGTCCCTGCTTTTTCACATAGAAGGAAGCATAATAAACGCATCGACAAAACACAACTTTTACAAGAAAAAGAAAGGTCAGTACTCCATGTATTATGGGATCGCACGTGGGGGTGAAGGAATGTGGAAAACAATGCATGCCTAGTCTTCAACAGAATGTTGTTCCTTCAAGCATTTTTAGTATGAAGCATTAAAGTAGAAACAAGTAAATAATGAAGTCTAAATAGTTACTTTCTGGGCATGACCTTTTCAAATTAAGGATCTGGTTCTGGAGTTATTTCTGAATCTGCTTAATTTCACCCATGCAAGCAATCCCACTGGCCTTAACGAGACAAGTTATGTACAGGAAGTTAAACACATACTTAATCACTACAGATGAAGACGTTCTACAAACAAAGCTTTCCAATGCAACCTGTGATTTTATTTCACATAGAGGCTGTGTCAGACTGATCGTACCCTTTAAGGCGGCAGCCTGCTTGCTTTGTCTTCTCCGTAAAAGCACCCCTGGATTTTGTGGTTACTTCTGTTTGGATTTGGGCTCTCTACTACTGTTGGGGAAAATGTTCCCAACAGGAGAGAGGCTAAAGGAGAGGGTTTTATTTTTAACATAAAGCATACTACACATACCTTATAATTTTGCCACTAAAACTAGGACAAATCCATTTCCAAAGGGGGCAGGAGCAGGAACCACATCATAATTAATGGAATAACAATATTGGTATAATAAAATCCAGGAGACCCTTGGCATAAGTCTGTAAGCTGCTGTGTATTTAAACCCACAGATACAGTGATTTCTCTGAAAAGTGTATTTCTTTAAAATAACGAAAGGAGGTTACTCTAAGAGTTAATCAGCTACGCTTTTAGAACGAACAAGTACAGCTTACACACAATTGCTACTTCAAAGAATTACTTAGAGTAACAAACTTGAGTGTTGTTTGGTTCATGCACGGTCCAATAAGTCAGGGGACGTTCAACTGTTTAAAATACTGTTTATTAACAACATACATTCAAAGGATCGTTCTGAAATACCCAGCGCGCACACCAGCTGACAACCACTTCCCTTCCCAATCAGTTCATACACTGATTTGAGGTCTCCCCAGCAACTAACGTGACATTATCAGAACAGAAACCACTCTCTCTTCACCCACAAAACGAGAGCAGGTAACAGCACTTTCACCCAAGCGGGCCGAACACATCTCCAAGGCGAGCAGCCACCCCTGCAGAGCCCGGAGTCCCACAGCCTTCCCCAGGGGCCAGCTCCCGCCCCTTTCAACAGGCCACAAGCCCCCTCAGGCGCTGTTCTCCTCCGAGGCCGCGGGTGCGCGTGCCCCAGCTAACAGTACCGAGGCGGGAACGGCTGCCAGCACCGCCGGTTTCCGCACAGGCGGCTGGGGAACCGGCACCCCCCAGCACCCCGCCGCCTGACCGGCGGGAGCGGCCGCCGGCCGGGGCGGGGGACCGGTGCCGTGCCCAGCTGCGGGCGACATTTTAAGCTGCCCCGCTTTCTGCGGGACCCGCCGTTCGCCTCCGAAAGCCGGGGCGGTGGGACAAGGCCCGGGGTACGCCCCGGCCAGCTGCCGCTCCCCCGCCACGTCTCGCTCCCCGCGGGGCCGGGGCAGGGCTGCCAGGTGGGCTGGGGCCGGGACACGCCAGGGCCCGGCCGGGAGAGGAACCGCTCCGCGTTCCCGCCGGCCCGCTCCGCCTCAGGAAAGCGACATTAACCCTTCCCTCGCCCCGCCAGCCCTGCGGCCCTCCGTCCTCAGCCGCCCTCCTCCCCGCGGCCGGACACGCGCCCCGTGCGCGCCGCAGTCTCCTCCTCCTGCGGCCGAGCGGAGGCGGGAGGGGGCCGGGGCCGGGGCCGGGCAGGAGCGCAGGGAGGGGGGAAGAGGCCAGGCACCGCGGGGCAGCCACACCTACCTGTCTTCTCGTGGTCATAGCCCACCACGATGAAATAGTCGGCCAGCCTGGCCATGGCTGAGAGGAGCCCGCCTCAGGCCTCACCACCCCAGCTGCGGCGGCGGCGGCAGGTCCCGGGAGGCTCAGCATCCTCCCCTCCGCGCCCGCCGCAGGAGAAGCGGCACCACCTCAGCCATGTTGGAGGCGCGGGCGCGCTATGCGCCTGCGCGCGGCCGAGCCGCTGCGCCGTGACCCCGCCGGGCTGGGCGTGGGCTGCGGGCCCGCCGGCGGCGGCGGCGGGGCACGGGGCGGCGGCGGCGGGGCACGGGCCCGCCGCCCGCGGCTGCCGGCGGGGATCAGCAGTGCAAACGCCCCCGCCTCGCTTCGCAACCCAGCGCGGGCGGATGCCCCCCGGCCGGGCCCTCCCCGCCCGCGGTGGGCTTTGTCTCCTCGCAGCCTCCCCGTGAAGTGCCCACCCGGGGGGGGCCGGGACACTGGAGTTGTTTCCTTCTCCCTTCAATTTACCTCCCCGCGCCCCGGGGGGCCCTATCCTGAGAGAAGCTGCCGGGGACGGGCATGGCCCTCCCTCAGACTGCGCGACAATAAACCCCGGCGGCGGGGTAACGCCATGCCCCGAGCTCAGCCTCGGGAACCCAGGCTGGGCTTTCCCGGAGGTTTCCTGTTTACGTTGTGTCCGTTTTGACGGGATGCGCGGAACGTGCCGCCGCGGGGGAGGTGGATCCGAGGGGCTGCCGGGGCACTGTCCCCAGCGGCGCCCTGAGGAGCTGCGCAGCCCTGCGGGGCGGTGTGGGGCTGCCCGGTCCCGCCGGCTGCCGCGTCCTCCTGCCCGCCCTGGCCGAGCCCGGGGCATGCGGGTCGCAGCGCTCGGGGCCGAGAGCCTGGAGGTGGCCGTGGCCGCTAAAGGGGGCGGCGGCGAGCAGCGCCTCGACGGAGCCCTCCTCGCCTTCGAGGTGCTGGCCTGGGCACACGCGGCGGCTGCCAGGGCAGCGGGGAGATTTCATGTTGCTGTTTATAACGCGCAGATGAGGCCGACACCAAAGCCCGGCAGGCTTGCCAGCAGTCGCAGAGATGCTGGTGATAAACAGTGTCTGACGGTGCAGCGCGTAGGTTAACTGTCGGAGTCTGCCAGAACATTCTGATAAGCTTCCATGTACGTCCTGTTTGACAGCACAAAGACAGCAAAAACGCAAAGGACATCAGTTACGCTACATTGAGGAGCTCCAGCAGCCGTGGGTACCGTGATGCACATGGAAATGCTGTACATTCACTGGATTTGCTCCTGACAATCCATCGTCTCAAGGGTCCCAGCAGACAGTCATCAGCAGTTTCACACCAGCGTTTCTGTTTCAAACACCCAATTCTTACACCTCCTACTTAGCTGGGACATAAGGATGCAGTGTCTTGTTGATAACCCGAAGGCAAATTGGTCGACAAGCTTCAAGGATCAATTACCGTGTTCTCTCTTGTGCCTTCTCAGCAGAGGGCAGCCGTCAAAATCTCATCAGAGTAATCAGTTTTGCAGCTGAATTGTTTTGAAGTCAGATGCAGTGTAGAAAGATCTAAACTTAAGAAAATGGCTTGTTAACTTTGGGAGTAAAGAAAAATGCATAATATATAAATTGAAAAGACTGAACATACTTTCCGAGAAAGAGATGCACTCTGTGGGGTCAGCCACTTCCTATGCTAGGTAGGAGCCAGAAGAAGGAATACCTTTCTGAAGTGACATATATGCATTTTGGTTCATGATCCTGTAGACTTCAATGACTGAAACCCACAAATCTGTCTTCAAAACACCAACCTTTTTGATTAAAAGCATTTCTGAAGTAGCAACAAAGGAATACAAATCTTAATGAAGCCACACATTACCCCTGTGAGGTGCACAAGGATATAGCTCATCACCATAACTGCTCAGGGGGGATGCTGCAGTTGTTCAACAGCACAAAGCCAGGGCATACAAGAGTTTACAAAATCAAAGGATAATGTTCTGTACAGCTAAACCTGGAGGAAAATTACCTCATTTGCAGCTGAAATGGGACCTTAGGGTTATCATATCTGCACTCATAAGGAGGCTCAATATGTAATAACAAATCTCAATACTTAAGTCTCACTGCCCTCTTAAGCCAGCACCTCTAGCAGAGTATCACTTAACACTTTCCCAGGGCATTAATTGACCCAATGCTGGATCAAAAGGAAGATGTTACTTATTGTCTCCCCAATACTACTAGCACCAGCTTTTACAGCCTTCATTCATCTGGACTGATATACCGAAGTCCAGCACACTTGGTTAGTTTCTAAAGCATGTCACAAGAAACGGCACGTCCTAAGTACCCACATAACAGGAAGGGCACTGTTCCTTTGAGTTTGAACACAGCTGTGTACCTGCAAGGACAGCAAAAGGAGTCAGTCGTCCATAACTTCCTTGACTTCCCTTTAGCCTAGAGCAACCTTATGTTCTCACAGGACAAATGAGGAAGTGGAGCAGACAGATTGTTTGCTCATCTAAAATCCAGTGCAAGTAAACTGAACTTTCATCCAGGCCATCAAAAATTTAATTCCCTCTGTTTCAGCTGGGTAGCCTGGCTCCTCACAGAAGATGAATGGGCTCACAGAGCAGTGGCTCTGGGTGGACACCAAGGCCTGGGGCTCCAGAAGCACCCAGTAAGCAGACATATGTTTATCCTAGGGGAAGAACTGCAGGTCTGTAGCTGCTCCAGGAGACTGAAAGCACACAAGGGACAATGTTGTCACACTCAGACTGTGCATTTACCACCAAAAAGGTGTGAAGGTTCCCAGTACCTTCTGCAGTCAACTCCTCCTTCAGGAAATCTAAAGGTCGCACTCTACTTGCGCTTCCTTAATCCAGCATCATCCCACTCCCCATGCCAGAACAGGGAAGCAGCCATGACCCCAGCTAGGTTTTCCCCTGCATCCCACCCTCATTTAGGAGGCCTTGTTTGGTGTACTCAAACCTATCAGATATAAGGCTCCCAGAAAGCACCTCCAATGGGACTACCAGAAATGGAATCGCCCTTGTCACTGTGCCCTTGGCACAGACAGTGCTGGCTGCATGCACACACTGATAGCAAGGCTTTCCTGTGTGGAGCTTGACTGAGGTTGTACATCCCTAATGGGGTGTCATCCTTCTGTTAGCATCATCTTTCTGCTGATTTCATACAGTCTGAAATATAATCAAGTATGTTCTTGCTCATATACATACAAATTCAGTAAAATTTATTTAAACCCAAAATGAAACGCAAAGGCACTGTCACTGGCTTCAAACAGCAATTTTCTTGCATAATCAGCACAGAATATTTACCTCAAACTGATTGCCCCCTGATGCCTATGGATTTGAGACCTTTGCTTTTGGAATAAAACTCAGCCTGAATAAAGTGCTGTACAAACAGCAACCAATCTTCACAATCACCCTGCTAGAGCAGATACATATGGTAAAGTCTTTTGTACATATGGCAACACCAAGATGTTGAATGACATGCCCAAGATTATCAAGTACAGGATTAACGAGTACAGGAGCTGGATGTTCCTCCAGGACAACTTCCTGCAATGGATGAGGCATCCTCTAGAGGAGACCCCATGCTTCAGAGGAGAGCTCAGTCTGGCTGAACTATGTAGCATTGCCTCAGAATGATAGTTTGTGAATAATATTTTCATGGAACATTCTGTGTAACTTTTTTTAAATGGAAATAACTCACTATTTACAAAAGAATTTTTTAAATGGGGCCACTGTTACCTCATAGTACAAATTCAGTGACTACTGCTCATTTCCAAAGTGCACCGGAATGCAAATGCTTAGGAAGAACAAAATGAGCATCTGAACAAAGAACATGACGTTCTGTGTTAGATTTGAACCAGCTTCACCTGCTGAAGCCCTTTCACAAATCACATCAGCAACAAATTGATAACTGATGTGCCAAAGTTTGCCAGCTCATGATTTTGAATGAGCTAATTTTGGATCACTACAATGACAGTTGTAGTCAGCATGGAATTCCCATGGGAGTTATGTTACCACCATTGTTACTATTCCTGAAGCAACGTAAGATTCTTTCTGCATTGATTGCCTAAGAGTATACAAAATGCACTTCCCGTTTAGCCAAGGATTTTACTGAGGGATTTTCCAGCATTTGGGGAAGTGTTGATTTTTTTTGGTTTTTTACTGGAACAGGAGGCTTCATTTGAATCAAAGCAATGCTTATCACACAAAATCCTGCCTTCTCGTTCAGAAAAGTTAGTTTCGGCTTCACCTTCTGCCGACCAAGGAAACGCTCGAACTCGCCCGGGCCTGAGCTGCCTCATGAGGTCTCTCAAATCCAGGCATCGCGGTGCGGTGCAGTTGCGCAGCTCCGGTGCAGTCCCACGGCACACCACCTAGTTCCTCATCTCTTCCTGCCCGACTTCGCACACCAAGCCTCTCGCTCCGTGCACTTCTGCGGAGCTGCCGAGCCGGCGGGCGGGCGGGACGCCGGGGACCCCCGGGCTGGCCGACTCCCACGGCGCCCCCAGCCCGCAGCAGCCGCCGCGCTGCCCCGACGGCTCTCGGTGCCCCCGGAGCCGCCGCCGCCGCGTCCCGCCCCGCGCTCTGGCCGGGCAGATGCGGCGGAGGAGCGGATCTAGGCTTGCCCCGGCGGCCAACTCACGGCCGGGGAAACCTGTCTCGCCCCGCGTTCTTTTTCTTCGGGAAAGGATGCGAGGGACGGAGGGGCGGCAGCCGGGCGGCGCGGCGGCTCCCGGGCCAGCCTGCCCGGCACAGGTAGATGCCGGAGACAGAAGCCTGCAGATGCCCGGACGCTGCTGGCGAGGGAGGCGGGAGCAGCTCAGACCGAGTCAGCCGTGTACAGGGGAGTTTCTGTCACCCCCTTGCACATACCTCTCCAGGGTGTTGTTATATACCGCGGTTATCTGGAAAGGCAGAGTCACGAGCACATACTCACCTGATTTTTGAAACGCTTTGCTTGGGGCAAGATGGGAGAGAAATATCTCGCACATGCCAGCCCATTCCCCCTTCCCGAGGATCTCTCGCAGGGAAGGGGACCCTGACGCCCCAGGGTGCAAGTCTCCTGGGGCATTTCCCTCAATTCCGCTGAATTTGCGTTGCGATGAGTAAGCAGAGACACGGTCCATGTGGTGCTGGCTGCCCGCACCCCCTGCGAAGCCGCACCTCCGCGTTTCTGAAGCGTCACGGGGCAAAGATGCTGAAGACTGAAAAATAAAGAGGTGGGCAGGCTAAGGTGTTGCTGCTTGCCAGCCGGGATAGTGCTGCTAGAGACCTTGATCCTGCACTGGTTTAGCTTTATAACCCGGGAAGTAAGCGCGCTCACGTGTAGAAAGGTTTGCGGATTGGGGATAAAACGGCGCACGGGAAGCCTTCCCTGGCGTCCATAACCCCAGGCATTTCAGTGACCCTCTGTCTGCCCCAAAGCAATACGGCTTCCTTCGTTCAAAGGTGCAGAAGTGCGCTCGAACCTTCATCTTCCAAACCCATACAAATTGTGATTTATTTGTATCGATCAAGTAAATAAAATACATTTTATTAGATAAAAAAACGCACCCAAGTTGAGTCACAAATATTAATGATGTCTGATTTGTCATCTCCTTACTTATGTAAAGAAGGCTGGCATTCATTACAGTTACTCATTATGCTTCACGTTGTCCAAATATGGGTTTATTTTTGGAACGTTGGTATTTGATGGATTTGTATGGATTTTGAAATCGATCAGGTCTGGTTCTTACTCCCCTACTTCCACCCACCTGAAGCTGAGATGGCTAGAATGAAAGATTATGCAACAGACCATGTAAACATAATTACATATCGGCAGTTAAAAAGCCAGTCCACAGTAAAACAGACGGAGGGGTTTATCAGATTTTCAAAATTATACCATGACTCGGAAAAAAAAAAGCTGTCATATAATTAACAAAATACCACGGGGGTTGTTTATTATATTAAATTTTATTTAAATCACATTTAAATTAAGTTTAAAATATATTTAAGTTATATGATCCTCTAGACGATTTGCGTTGCGATGAGTAAGCAGAGACATGGTCCATGTGGTGCTGGCTGCCCGCACCCCCTGCGAAGCCGCACCTCCGCGTTTCTGAAGCGTCACGGGGCAAAGATGCTGAAGGCTGAAAAATAAAGAGGTGGGCAGACTAAGGTGTTGCTGCTTGCCAGCCGGGATAGTGCTGCTAGAGACCTTGATCCTGCACTGGTTTAGCTTTATAACCCGGGAAGTAAGTGCTCTAGAGGATCGTATGATCCCATCCTTTAGGATCCTCCAGGTCATATGATCCCATTTAGAGGGATATAGGGGATGATTTTCTACATCCGCTGAGGGCGGAGTTGACTTCGCAAAGATCCGCCTACTCCCCGCCGCTCTATAAAAGGGAGAGGTGGAGCGCAGCTCGGCAGTGGTTACTTCAGACACACAAAGAAGGAGTTCTCGCTCCTCAGGAAACCCTGCAAGTTAGGATCGCTACTCCAGGAAAATTTGTCTCAGTGGATTATCCTCACTGTCAGGTAAGAATTATTTTTTTTTCCTTCCTCAACATCAGCAACACAAAACGATGCAGGGGAGGTGGAGAGGAAGTAAAAATCTACTAAATCTGGACTGTTTTGAAGAGCTTGGAGTTATGCTGCAGAGCCTTGCACTGGCTCTTGGCATCAGCTGCAGTTTACAGCATAAGATCCAGAACGAGCTAGTTCTGCGTGTGAAGTGGGAAGATGAGTTATCAGCGGATAAACTTCCAGGCAGCAAAACACTTGCTGGAGCTTGGAAACGATGTGTCTGATAGCCAGCTCTCTAATCTCATGGGTTTGCTGAGTCCTAGCACGAGCCCCAGGGGGTATTCTGGAAATCCTGGTGGTTTTCAGCCGCCTCTGCAAGTAAAACTGTCGACAAACGTAAACTTTGGAGGCTCTGTTATTTACTCTGTGATAAGCTGCTGAGCAAATACTAGCTTCTGGTTCATATCGCAAAGTCCCCGGTAGCCTGGGGGCTCTCCGAGGGAAGGAGCTCTCTGGAACCAGCAGAAAAAAAAACCCCAAACCCAAAAAACAAACCACAAAAAGAAAAAAAAAAACCCCAAACACAAACCCCAAGGAGAGACCTTGCTTGACTTTCATTAGCAACCGTGCTTACAGTTCTTCTCTCTTCCCTCCGTCAGGAGCCCAGCCAGAATGAAACTAGCTCACGTAGCCCTGCTCTATCTCGGCTCTGTGACCTTCTTCGGGGTGGATGCTGCAAGGGTGGACGTAGCGACAGAGTTCAAAAGAAAGTGAGTATCGGAGCGCGCCCTTCTGCCAGCGCCCAGCCCCGCTCGTGGAGCTGCGGAGCCTCCGCGCCCCCGCGCCGGGCTCCGGCCGTGATTAGTGGGACTCGCATTCCCTGCGGGACTTGCACAGCTCCCAAAAGGCCTCATGCCCTTTCAGGAAACATTAAAAAAAAAAAAATCTCGGCCCTGGCAAAATTATCGCCCCTCGGATCTATTTGGTTTGGCTCCCGCGCCGCAGGCTTGCGCTAACAGGCTGTCCTCTTCCCTCGCTCCTTTCAGATGGACGAAATGGGCACTGAGCCGAGCCAAGCGGGACGTGAAGCCTCCGGGCGCGCTCCAAGGGCTGGGGGCAGCCGCCGACGTGCAGCCGCTCATACGGACCCAGGACGTGAAGGAGGATCCCCGGGTCTCGCATCCCAGGTAAATTCCAACCCCTCCTGGGCTCGGGCACTTGCCCAACGCAGTGGGAAGTTTCGGGGTCCCCTCGTTTCCGGGTGTTTAGGCTTATCCTCGCTATAGATCCCCCAAGCGCCGCGGGCAGGTCCTGCCCGGGCTGCACATCGCGCTGAAAGCAGCCTCCCTTTCCCCGCGCTCCTCAGCTGGCGGGAGATAGCAGCGCCTTTCCCGTGAAAGTCAAATATAAATAGTAACTTGAGCTCTGGATCCATAGATAAAGTAACAGCCGTGAAACGGCGGGGCCTCCCATCGGCTGCAAGCTCTGCTCAGCAGCCACTCGCCCTTCTCCCGCCGCTCGGCGAAGGGCAGAGCCCGGGGAGCGGAGGGAGGGGTGGGACACACTTTTGCACCGTCGGGACGGGCCCGCCTCCAGCCGGGGGGCTCCCTGCCCTCCTCGCCCCGGGCCCACCGGGTCCCCTCCTCCGGGGCCCCACTGCACTTTTTCTCATGCCCGCTCTCTCTTCCTGCCTCGCAGCGGCCGGGAGGATGCTCACATCCGCGTCAAGCGCTACCGCCAGAGCATTAACAGCTTCCCCCACTTCCAAGCCATCCGCACGGGGTGCCGGTTCGGGACGTGCACGGTGCAGAAGCTGGCCCACCAGATCTACCAGCTGACCGACAAGGATAAGGACGACACCGCCCCCGCCAGCAAGATCAGCCCCCAGGGCTACGGCCGCAGGCGGCGCTCCCTGCCCGAGCACCGCGGCACGACGCGCTCCCCCCGCACGCGGCGGGCGCAGTTCCTCGCCGTCCTCGGGGTTTGAGCGCCGCATTACTCGGCCGAGGCCGTCTCGGATGGATGGACTGAGGCACGGACGTCCCCAGGTCCGCCGCCGCTCGGATTCGTGGCGAGCGCCTGTCCGGGCGGGAGCCCGGCGCGCCAGGACCCGGCAGGGCGAGGGGCGGCCGATCGCGCGGCCCCGGCCCCCGCCCGCGCCCCAGGCGGGGAAGCTGTGAAGGCCGCGTCCCGCTGGGGACGCGCAGGGGCTGCACCTCCCGCCCGCCGGAGCGGCGGGGCGGTCACGGACTCTACCCTTCCTGAGCGAGGCACCGCTGGCTCCCGCGCCCGCCGCCGCCTCGGCCCGCAGCCGCCAAAAGCACCGCCGTGTCGCCCCCCGCGCCGCTGCCCCCCCGGGGGCGACGGGCCTGCCGCGCCGTGGGCTGCGCGCAGAGCTGCCCCGGGCCCGAGCGGTTGCTCCGGGGAGCCCCGCGGCCGGGAGGACCCGCCGGCGGGTGCCGGTCGCTGCGCGGCACCCTCGGG
This sequence comes from Rhynochetos jubatus, assembly GCA_027574665.1. Lineage (NCBI taxonomy): Eukaryota > Metazoa > Chordata > Aves > Eurypygiformes > Rhynochetidae > Rhynochetos > Rhynochetos jubatus. The sequence goes on from CM050663.1 coordinate 11,096,290, forward strand.
CCCGCCCAGGTGTCCGAAGGCCCGCGTTCAGCCCTCGGCAGGGACAGGTCAGCCACACCTGCTCTACCCTCCGCGTCACCTGCGCCCGGCAGGTAGTCGGACACTCACCGGTCCCTGCGGGGACTGCGATATACTTGAACGTCACAGAGAGGAAAAGTGCAATTGTACGTGGTTTTCGTTAATTATAAGTGCGGTGTGTGTGGATCATGAGATACGTATCGATATTTAAGATTATCCTGTGTCATGTCCTGTTTGTATATATATTTTTTTAAAATATATTTTATTTTTATACGTTTTATATATATATTGCATAAGGGCATTTTAAAACATTGTATCCCCTCTATTTTTCATATCGTGAATGTCAAACGTTAAACTCTTCTCCATACCATTTTATATCTTGCATTCCAGACTGGTGAAAGATGTAGAGAATGTATCAGCTGTTCTCCATGGGTAATATGTGAAATAAAATAAACACTATTACGTAAACCAGTTTTGTTACGCTGTCTTTAGTGTGGGCAAGTGGTCAGGATGAACCATTTCTTACTGTTTTCTGTCCTACCCCTAACGACCTAGCAAGGCAGTTCTGTGACAGGCTAAAACTCCTCACTTTGAGTCTGTTAGCAGCCACCTCTAGTCGAATCTAATTAACTCAAAAGCAAACATGCAGCTGAAAATCCCAGGGCAGATGTGCTGAGAAGGCTCTGAGGCCTCTTCTATCCACATGTTCCAGCCAGGGCTGAAACGTGTCACAGCTTGGATTGATGGTGCAAGTTTATTTTTTGCCCTAATTAATCAGAGAAACAACTGCACACTTCAACATTGCACAACAAAGTAACAGATTTATTGAGGGAGCGCGTTCCAAAAATGGTCATGGCAGCTTCCAAGGTTATTTATGTTGAAGGATTTCCTGGGCCACAGTTCAGGTTAAAGTTAAATGGTGACCGGTTCAGTGTGGGCAGAACATCTTGGATAAAAGCTTCGCATGAGAGATATTTTTTTTTTTTTTGGTTTGTTTTGTTCTCTTAAAAAACAAAAGTCAAGACCAAATTCCAACCACAGACCAGAAAACGTGTGAAACTGAACCTTATTAATGCACCAACAGCACCATCTATTGGTGTCTACTCTTTGCAGTCCAAGAAAACAAAACATAAACAAGTGTATTTGTCTAACACCTTGGGTAAAACACACAGTTGCCCCTATTTCATAGTATCTCTGAATATAGTTAACATCCACAGGAGAGGACTGGCAAACAGCAGCACTGTGCTACTTGAACAAACGAAGTGGGCATATTTTCTTACCTAATACTAAATACCTAAGGAACATACAGGAAAAATTCAGAACTGGCAATGACACCTTTCCAGGAATCGTGCTGCAAAAAAGCTTGAGCAGGAATCCAGTTACTTGATACCTGGCACAGAGTCACATAATGTTTTTTTCTCCCCAAAGTTTTGAAGTCTTTCTCAAAACTGCCTATTTTTAGCTACTTTCCCAAAGATTTTCAGCTAAGAATTCTGGAATCTTGAGAGGTGGATTTTCCACTTGAAATGTGTTCTTTAAAAAAAAAATGGCATACATGTTGACACTTGCCAGTTTTAATTACCTTTCATTTGTTAACAGCTGGAGAGGATCTAGCGCTCTACTGCTGATGGCCTTTCTGATCCAGATTTTGTAAGCTGTAAGGGGTGACAGCACAGATTATAGCTGCCAGCTGAGAAACAAGCAAGTGGCTGTTCTCAAATCAGGAAAGATCTTGAAACTAGAATAGTGCTGCTTGTAAGTTTTGGGGTGCTTATAGTGGGAAATGACAATGTGTAGGTGAAAGCCTGACCCTGCTTAAAGTACACAGCACAACCTGACTTCTACAGAAGTCATACAATTTAATAGCTACAGTCTTCTCCTTTGTCATCTAACCTTGGGACATAAGGCTGGATTGGGCTATAGCGTGGTTAAGTACGCACTTGCCCACTAGCTAGTTTTGGCTGTATTGATCTTTTCTTCCTTTACTGCCAAAAGCCAGTCCCCACTTAAAATGTCTTTTCTTCCCTCCTTTCCCTTTCACTGACAGAAAACACTTCACTCTGAGCTGAAAGACCCGTGGACTAACCCATCAGGGCTAAAACAAGCAAGCTGGTGCTGGATGGCATAATTCTGACTTTACTGGAGCTTAGGAAGTGCAGTTTCTTTTTGGAAGGGTCAAGAGCACCACCTGCCGCGCTTGTCGGGAGAAGCAAAACTCTGTAGTTGCAATAAACTGCAACTAAAGAAAAGAATTATTATTCTTTTTTAAATTTCCCTCCATCCTCCCCCAATCTTTGAAACCTTGTCTCTTACAGTGTAAAAAACAACACTGCTGAACTAGACGTGCCAGAAAGTAGTGAGTAGCCCTGTACCTGGAAGGCAGCATGTTCTTTGAAGATACGGAGCAGAAAAGTAAACCCTGGAAATACTGTGACTGTGTGCTTTAGCTAACCTAGTTAGGCTAGATAGGCTGGAGAATGACAGGGCAGGCAGGGACTCTTTCCCACTGCACAGCTAACCACATATTCCAAGCTGAGTTCCAGGTTTTGGGGAACTGGTCTGTAAGGGTCAAAATATATAGGGACAACACTCTCCCTCCTCATCCATTTCTGCACCTGCCCAGGTGAGAGCTGTCCATGTGAAAACTCTTCCGCCTGACCAAGCAGGGGACATTACCGAAGAACTTTGGCTAAGCGTCTTTTCACTACAAACATCTCACAAAGCAAAATGGTGGGTACCAACCTTTAAAGAGTAGTTGAAATCCGTACATGAACCTGATTACAGTCTGAGGAGTGTGCGGATTTTGAAACCCCTGAGGTTTCAGAGAGAACAAGACTGTGAAACTGGTCCATGAAAGCATTCTCTTAAAGTCCTGGAAGTTCAAGAAGAGCTGTGTGCTTAGGTCAAGGCTGCCTTATGCTCTAATGTGACAGATGAGAAGTTGAAGATGTCATCAAATGCCTCCAAAATCAGGAGCATCTGTTTACACAACACCTTAGTTACAAGTATTTGTTTCTAAGAACAGCCTGGCGTCCCACAGGCCTGCATTTCAAAGGCTGCTTAAAACATGACTATAAGGTCAGTTCAAATTAAAATGAAATTTTGCAATGGTAAATATGTATTGGAGCAAGAATTCATCCTTGTACACCAGTTTGTTCAAGAGCAGATGCCAAAGGAGTGGCCACCATTCTCAGCAGAGCCTCCACAGTGAAGTGTCAGAAAAGTGCAGGGAGTATTCTTTATTTTGTTTTGTACTTACACTAGAGACAGCCTATGGCAAAGAAAAAGTACTTCACTATTGACATTTTTTATTACCAAAATAGATTCCAAAGGCTATTTTTATCTCAGATTTTTGTGGCACCATTGTTAGTGCTATACGGAATGGTGGCAAGAGGCCTAAAATGCTGATGTACAAGCATTTTCACATAAAGTCCTAGTGCAGGTCCCTTAACCTGGAAAAGGGAAACAAGCAATTACTTTTCTTTCTCCAGCTGGTACCACAAAACCCACTTTAAGCAGCCACGTCACATAGCGGACTGCAAAAATGTTTGTTCTCCAGTTAGATCAGAAAACGGCCAAAGAGTTCTGCCACTGTTACCTAGGAACAACTTCTGCTGCATCCAAAAAGGAGAGACACTGGTGTACTTTCAGATGATTATCAAAATCCGCAAACATCTTGGTCTGTGCTAATAAGAACTGCAGTCAGGTGCCAGATAGTAACTTTTTCTGCAAGTACTATGACAGAAAGGGGAATACTAATGAATACTTTGGCACACGTGAAGACTTTTCTGGCTCATTTAGTACCCAAAGGACAGCAAGTCATAATTAAAGCCAATAATGGCAACTCCAGACAGCCATCCAAATATTTTCCTTGTGCTGTCAATACACCATTTTATATTATCTCACATCATACTTAAGTAGTGTAGAGCACACAGGCATCAGGAGAAAAAATTCCAGCATGACTGAGTACAACCAGTAACTAAATCCAATTCTGCCTAACTAAAATTTGTTTATTATGCTCACAAGGGTTTGCTTTTATTATCCAAAGTTTTCTTAAGGAACAGTTTTTTTCACCAAATAATTTGTGTCAGCTTTGAATTTTTAAAAATTTTAAAATACTTAATTCTTTGGAACAAGGCCATGTATCATTCATGAAGAGAAGGAGCATAACTTGTTCATGAGCTAAAGAACTTTACTATGTTAAAACCTCTTTAACACATGCTATATACACTAGTCAAAATGTTTGATAACTATAATGTCTCCAACTGAAAAACAAATGGTTCCACTAAGACTAGAATCAATGTTAATGATTTGATAAGACTGGAGTGTTTTGCTTGCAAAATTCCTAGCAACAGCAGTGAGGAGGCCAAATGAAATCTTTTGACTTTGTTTGATTCTGTGATAGCTTTTACCAAACATCCAACTAGACCTCCCTGAGTCTCCCATCCACTCACAAAAGCCTGGGTTTTTCCAGAGTCAGGAAAGATCAGTCCAACCCAGCTGAAGGCAAATATTTTGTAATAAATTCTGAGTCTCAGAATAGGTTTGCAAAATAAATACTCTCCCAAAACTTTCAGTCAACTATCACTTCCCAGATCTGTCAGTTTGAAAACTACATGCAACTTTTCCAGCCATTGTAAAATGGTTTATATTTTCTTCATACTTTGCTAACATAGTGTAAAAACAAACAAACAAATGTCCGGGTCTTAATCTCTGATGTCCAGTAGTATTGGCAGAAACAGGAGAACAAACATAATGGATCTTATCTGTTAGTTCAGGAGCAAACTAAGCAGTTCATCAAACAAACATGATTATTGTCCTTTTAAAAGGTGGTTGCTGTCACAGGAGTTATCATGAAACCAAATCACTCAAAGACTAAAAGGCCACGATGTAATTCATCCCACTGGTGTTACAGGAGAGGACAAAAGGGTGTGTGGGTTTCTCCTTTCCCCTTACATGACCTGACTCCATTGTGCCTCTCTGCTAGAAAGCAGTAAACTCAGAGGCCACTACACTTCCCTGCCTGTACGTAAGGACTCAGGAGCCGATCTGAGTCTGCACACTGGAAGAAGACAGCTGCACCTTGTAAAGTAAATTTGTTCTCTTTAGAGACAAGGAAAAAGTGATGGATTTCTAAGTCACTTTTTCTAAGTAATTTTTTTCCTGGGGCTGTGCAGCTCTGCATCTCATTCTGCATAAGGAACAAATTCATAGCCTGGCCCTTTATTGATAAACAACATGAAAAATATGCAACTGGCACATATCATTAGCCTCCTTACTGCCTACAGACTTCAGATATTCTCGTGGTGATGAACTGGTGAGCCAGATAGGAATCTCAACACCAAATCCCAGGCCTGAGACTGATCCCATCTAATTGAAACAAAACTCGCACTGACTTCAGCAGGGAAAAAATCTAAGCCCCAGCTTTCTTTCAAAAACATATCTGTTTTTATACTGCAAGACTGTATTGTAAGCTTTGCTTTATACTTCATTTCTTCACACATTCTGGGTTTGAAGACTGAAGAAACTACTAAAAGGTAAAGTGAGGGATAGGAACACTATCAAAAAGAGATAACTCAAACGCAGACACTCAGTTCAATCTGCAATGAGTTTATTGCTGCTCTTCTTAATTGGATGTGGTGCTGCTGGCAGTGGCAGCTTCAACAAACATACATGTGTCAACAGTTCTTCTCAAATGTGTTCGTGAGTAGGGATCGAATCCTTGAAACTTCCAGTCTTCTTGTCCAGAACCCAGACTTCATTTTTTGTTTTGGAGTGTTTTAAATGCTATGACTTTATACAGTAGCATTTCCCTCCTCCTCTCTCACTTGTGTCTACCTTAAAAAAAAAAAAAATCTCATCACCTACTTGAAGCCTTGGAAGAGGATGTATCCAGCAACTAACTCAGATGAGGGACTGCGTGGTGTACATAGCTCACAGCAGAGATTGGCAGTCAAAACCCCTGTATCAGTCAGGGTGCGCACACAGCCAGTCCACCACTTCGTGATAATATTTGCACAAGGCAATCAATGTCTGTTCAGTGAAGGATATAAAAAGATTTGCACAAAGAAGTGATCCCTGCAGAGACAAAGATGATTTACTGAGTGATAATTCACATCATCTCACCCCAGTCTGATTTCATTAATTCCTGGTAATGGGGGAAAAGAAAAACCTCACGTTACAAGTGCACGAGGGCCATTAAACATGATTTATTGTCTTAACCACACTGCAAGACAGACAGAAACAAATGATACGTTTTTTCCATGGAATGTTGTTCAAGTGTGCGTACTAAAATATTTTTCTTCTTCTACTAGTCTGGCGCATCTGTACAGCTTTGCTGCCATCTGCTGCCTTCTGAAGCAAAATAAATCACTCGCATTTAAAATTATTGCTGGATGTCAAAGTGGCAAAGTGCTGCTGCCAGCAGGAAGGCCTGTGCTTAAAAGAATTTTATATCTGGCCTGGGCTGGTTACTCAATATGCTGAGTAAGGCAGAGGCTCAAATGTTTCATTTCTCCTGGGCTTTATTCAGAAAAAAGCAGGAAGTGCACAATACCTTTACATATTCTGAGGAGACAGAGAAAGGAAACTACTCTGTTCTGTTGCTCTGAGCAAGCTCCGGGGTTACACTTTGCCCAATAGTTGCCTGGACACTTCTGTCCTGATCTACGCTTTTGCCACTGTGGGCTACCAAGAGAAAAGAGCACATAGCAGCATTTCTTGAGAAAATAATGTTTCCAAGGTATGACATGAAGGGATTGAAGGAGAACACTGGCTCCTGTGTGTCACAGGAATTACCTATTTACTGATGAGTAAAGAAGACTGAAGTTAGAAAGAACAGTAGAGCCTTTTCAGGAGAATTCATGATTGGAGAGATGTACACATGCTCTTCATTTCTAGACACAGAGCTCTTTAGAAGGTAGGAATCAGAACTGTGTGATGAATCAGAACGACCTGTTTCTCCCATCTATCTAAATAGGGCATGAACAATGTACTGCCTCAGTGGTAGTTAGGTGTGAGCTGTCAGTTTCTATGATATTTTCTGCAATGACATTTATGTACGGGATTGAAATCAAAGTCATATTTACTCTGATAAAATTATGTAGGTTATATATACTTAATATAATACGAGTATTCTTGTTTAAATAAATAACCTGCTGCAAAATGTTTTTATTATAACACATAATCAAACAACACTTACACTAGAAGAAAGTAGTGTATCTGGTATGAAAGGCTTCTTCAAATTCTACCTGAGGAAGCTAAAGACACTAGATATGACTTGTGAAAGATTGTAAAGATCTCTTGGCTTATGTGAAGGATTTGAAAAATTTTGGTTTTAATCCTGTAACTCAAACAGGCATGGAAAAATGAGCCTTCCATAAAAATATTTCTTTTCATCTCTATGACTGTGGAGTTTCTTCAAAAAAATTATATACTATATGATGCCTACATACCACATTTGGCCCTTTATTCATAATGGGTTTAAAACAAGCAGATGAAGTGGTACAGTGTTTATTTACCTCTGGTTTGGAATCAGTGCTGGTAAAATTTGCTCTATACTGGTTCTAGTGATTCACTAGTTGGTTCATTTAGCCCACGCAGCTTACATATTACATACTGTTATGAACAGTTACAAATATAAGAATGGAAATGTTGTATGAATGGGGCATACTTGGAGCATGAACCTTCAGCCAGGAAGTTACTTCAGCTTACACCCTTGCTTCCTTGCCTCAGGACAGGCGTCAGTCATGTTCCCAGACCAGAAAAGCAGCTTCCCCCTGCCTAAATCTGTAAGGCCCCAAGTAAGGCTGCAAATAAGCACTGTAGGTAATTACTGGCAGTTCAGGCAGAGGAGTGGGAGACAGGACTAATGAACAGGCTGAACCACCACTACCCAATAGATGAACGCACACACACAAATATAGACCACAGAAGCCCAGAAACACCTACCTGTAAACACACCTACCCAGTAAGGCACACCGTAGGACTGATGGGAAAAGGCTTGAGAAACACGGGCCTACTGTCTCCTACAGGGCACGCCACTAGTAATAACCACACAATTGACAGATATAGAACAGGAAGCAAAGCGGTTCCCAACTTCTTCCATTAAAGGCTGTTTATTGGAGATCACTGGAGGCAGGCCCTGTGTGACCAAGCCCAGGGAGAACCTAAAGAGCAGCACAGAGCAGCCAGGCCACCCTCACTACAGCCTTGAAACAAAGGCTTGTGTAAAAACAAGTCTAACAGTCCTTGTACAGCACAAAGACATGCTAGGGGATGCCAGATCTCAGTCAAATGACTATTTTGAAACTGTAACTTTTATAGATAGGCATGTTTGAAAAGGGCTTCAAAATGTTATTTCAAATTCTGTTTCAGATCCAGTTTTGGTTTCCAGTTAGGTTTCTGTTCTGCTCTCTGGTTAAAGAACACAGCAGTTTGAAGCCACCAGTCACTGAATTAGTCTGGATTTTAACTCTGGCAGCTGTTCTATATCCAAAGTAAAAGGGACTGAAGGCAAAAAAAAAAAAAAAAGAAAGGTCTATGATGGAGAAAGGACTGGAAAAGCCAGTCAGACATTTTTTATGTTCTTAAGAATAAAGCTTCTGTGTTGAGAATCCCCTCCATGCAAGAAAACCAACTCTATTGTGCTCTGTTGAGAACCTGAATGGTGGCAGGGCTGTAGCAGGTGACTGGAAAACTGGCTAACGAGAGCATGTAGGTATAGAAACACAAATCTACACAGTAAGAAATACCAACAGGATTGTTCAACTAATGTGTCCACACATCCTCCAGCAGCAGCTTGAAACTTTCTACGACTATAATGTTAGATGAGAGTTAACTCTTCTCTGTGAGCCTTGCAGTGTAGGTAACAAAAGAGAAAGACAAAATCGCTGGACATGAGGCAGAACAACTTGCACTGAAGGGCCAGTAATTGTAACTGCTATCACAAATAGTTGGGAGGGTTATAGACAAAACTGACCTGTTTAACTACTTCAAGGGTGCTGCAGAGTGGAATAAAACACATTCTTGGTTACTTTGCTTTCTCTTAATTGCTGCTTGCCTAGGAACAGTGTTTTAATGCTCTTCTTGTCAACCACTGTAGCAAGAGAGAAACCACTTCTTTTGACTTCAGTTAAGAACAGCAGAGGTCTGTGATGTGCCGCATGAGTATAACTGAATTGAACAATATTCAGTAAAAGAAAATAATGAGTGGGTAAGAAGCTTATTCTTTGCTTTCATGTCTTGCATATTTGTGAAGTCACAAGTTTTTGTTGATTAAGGAGTTATACTTTTACCCTGCTTTCTCACTAGCCCCTCTGCTGATGAAGGATGAATAGGGAAAGTGTTGACCTTTCTCTGTATGTTCCAGTTAATAAATAGAAATAACACTTTCTTGTATCTGTGCCCAGTTTGGACAAAACACAGTCTGATAGATACTGTATCCCAGATGTTATATCTGATAATTAGGCAGCTTTAAAATGTAACATAGCTGAATGTTATTAAAACCACTAAAATAAAATTAAACCTTCACTACCGTCATATTTTTTCTGCAGGAAAACACAGGTTTTGCCTAGAAAAAGTCAGTTTAAAGAAGCAGCATAATGATTTAGAGGAAGGTAACTTTCAACTCTAGCTTGTCTGCGTTAAATACTTTACAATAAACTGCTCATTATTTGCTTATCATAGGCAAAACAGTCAGCTGGTAAGCTCTGTTGCTATTGTGTATTCTAACACACTTCTAGTACGATCCAGAAAATCCAGGCGAGAGGTAATATATGTGATCACATGACTTGTTATCTTAAATGGTTTCATATGTGGTATTTGCTCTAGTTATTTGACATGACTCAAGCTGACCTCATTGTTTGTATGCTTGAAAGGGAACAATTATGCAACTACCAAATGGTATGGAAGACAGCAGTGCCATGCAGGACGGAAAAGAAAGTAGGAATGCAGTGTCTACCAAAGTGTCAAAACATCATGCACAACCGTAACAAGTATATATTCTTTGTATGGTCCTATATTACCAAACAATGAAAAAGCTAACATTCACACTGGTAAATCTGGGTTAATCAAGACAACTAGTCGTTCTTTTAGTCATTTGAAACCTACAATTTTTGTGGTTCTCACATCAGAACTTGAATGTTTCACAAGTTCCACATTTGCCAGAATAACAAAAATTAAAATAATTAAAGCAAACAAGAGTGGCACTAAAAATAGTATCTTATGACAATGTTGCCAAATGATAACAGACATTAATAGATGCATATGTGTCTCCAATTCTAAAATCTTTGTACGTACTTAACATGAGTTTGGCAACATCTTAAGGAGAATGTTGAAACAAGTACGTCTTTAGTTTTATCAGTGGTTTATAAAAACTGATGAAATAACAGCATTCATTAAAGCTGAACAAGACACAAACACTGTAACTTTCTTCTCAGTACTTATGTCCTTCTTGCAGAAGCATTTATATTAACAAGCCAGAAAATGAAGAATAGAAGAGTCCTGGAAAATTCACTGGTATCTATTTAATCTAATTTTGAAGTTCTTTATTTTAGTTTTCCTGGCACCTATTTCAAGTTTTTGTAAGTGAAAGCATGTAATATCTTATGAAACTGCAAGGCATCCTCTGAAAGCTATTTTGCTAGATTTCAGATCACCTTGAAGTCTTTACAGAGGTTTTTGTTGAGCAGACAGATGTTAGAAGGCAAAGACATTCTATTGCTCTGAAGTCTTGGAGTCCAATCTCATCAGTAGCTGGTGAGTGACTGGACGGACAACACCCAACTGAACCAGCACAGCAGGCAGTGTGCTAATGCTTCAGAAGGGTGAGTACTTTCTGCTGATTCCATAATGAACCAACTTAAAATGGGTGGCAACAGGCTGCTGGAGGTACTTTAAGACAACGTTCAATCATGCCATAATTAAAGAGTTTATTAGGCATTCTGTATTGGTTCCAGTGTCCTGACTAAAGCCCACACCTGAAGAACTGCACACTGTATTCCCTAGTTCTTCCTCCTATTTCAGTATTTTCTAGTCCCCATTTTACAGGTCTCTGGGGATGTTATGCACGTTCAAGAAAGTGTTCCAGTGGCTATCACACGAATGCCCAATCGACAATACGTGCTGGGTTGCTACCTAGCACAATAAGCTTTCCTTGTCCTACCAGTAGAACCGTTGATGCACATTGAGAGGACAAGAGCCTAGAGAATACGCTGAAGCATTAATTTGGAGCGTGGAAGCTACTGTTGCCAGCTCTGAGGGAGGCAGACATTGGTGCCTGAGGATTTATTGAGGTTTTGCCCAAATGCTTGACAACATGATCTTGCCTCCAGATACTGTGTTTCTTTCAATATGTGAGTAGGAAGATGAGTTTTAATTAGCATGACTTTAAAGCTGACCAAAGCAAATACCAATTACTGTCAGTCAGCATGGTGCTTACAGCTACCTCAGACACATTGCAACAGAAGAGTGGTTGCTTTGTTTATGTGTTAGAAGTAGATGGCAAAGGAAAGCAAACAGCAGAATTTAGCTCACAGCCTTGGAATCAAGAGGAGGAGAAAAATATTTTTGCTTACCATGACACATTCACTCTTTTGTTCTGGATTTTTTGGGACTTGTCTCAAACATATAGTGTCACAGACATAAGAGAGAAAAGTAAACACATCAGATGGCTGATCAGAGTGCTTTTGTCCCCCAAGTAGCTGGGATGGTACTGTACCAAACTGCAGTTTTCAGGACACAGCATAGCCTTTGAGCCTTCTGTTCTGTTCAGCACACACTGGTAGTAACTGTGCTCAGTTACATCCCTCACAGCTGCTCTTTCCCAGGCCGAAAGTGATACTGCACTTTGGAACCACAGCACTTCCCACTGAGCCCAATCGCCCACATTAGTACCCTGAGGTGGTACTGCCTGACAGGGTTATCCTGAGCCAGAAGGCAACTACATTCCCAGACACACGCTGTCAAGCTTTTCCACTTAAAGAGCATTCAGCCTTTTAGGGCTCTTTCTCTGTGGCAGTGATGAGAGGAGTATCAACACTTCTGCACTTTCATAGCACTCATTAGCCCAGGTGTTCCCTCCTCAGTTCATTGCTATGACACGATCCATTCCTTGTTGTAGGTTTCAAAATTATTATCCTAAGCAGAATGCCTTGCGAAGGTAATGGTTTTCCTGCATGTGTCTAGGTCATTCTGACCTAACCCAGTTCCTGTAATATTGTCAGACAACTGGCTAACTGCCAACGTGCTCGACGAATTTAAAACGCCATTGAAGATTACGGTCTCTGTTCAGTCCAGATTTCCGCCAACTCAAACTGTTGTGAAAATACCTGGAATATTTAAATATTGCTTGTACTGTGCAGAGGTAGAGTAGGATTTTTGTTTATGTTGACTCCTGTCTGAAAAGCTCCTCCAATCTCTAAGTTATTTTCATCCATGCCTAACACGGAAGATTTTGAAACAGCATCTAGCTAAAAAGGGAAGCTGACATAGAAGTGTATGCCAACTTTCCAAATGCTAAATTACAATTACTTTCTTGCCTCACTGCCACCCATGAAGAATGTGGCCACACAGATAACCTAGAAATGGAAATATTAGTCTGCAGTACAGCTGTACTTGACTAAATATTGAAGTAATTACAAAATTAGAAAGCTGGGCTTGTATGATGGGACAGTCTGTGAGCTTGTGGGGACAACTCTCTCCCTGATTTGTTGTTACCTCTTTTAGCAAAACCTTACTCTCCCTGCTCTTGGTGACAGATAGGGGTTTTTTCCTGTGCTACTGTGTACCTGACACCCATTTTGTAAAGCAGTAGGACTCACAGGGCAAGGAAATAGTTACCACTAATCATAGTAAGGTGAGAACAGGAAACAAAGATACTCTGGGGAGTCTGGGAGACAAGTGGACTCAAAGAGGCTACACCTTCATGGATTATGTCATCTCCTCCAAGGAGCAATCCCTGGTCCCTGAGCCAAGCAGTTCTGTGTCGTTCATGCCCACTCGGCTACGTTGCCATGCAGAGTGGTTGCCTGTGTGCTGAGAGCTGGGGTGTGGCTGGGGAATTGGGACCATCTGGATGACACCAGCTAGGGTTCCGTCTCTAAATGAGAACATGGAGACTCCAAACCAAAAAGAGCTAGGAGGGGTCAAAACCCTGAAGAGACACAGGGAGCAGATAGGTAAGGAAAATGAGATAGGCCAGACATAACACAGATTAGAGAACGTGTCGTAGAAGTCAGTTCTCGGGGAGAGACCCAGGAATTCATTAGTCTGTAGGGGAACACAGTGGGTTGTATACACTTCTACAGAGCGGCAACACAGGTTCCTTGTGCAATAAAAGTTATCCAGAAAAATAAACGCAAATAATGGCATACACTATGTATAACAGTGCCTAATCCAGAAGATCAAAGAAGTAGTTAGGAGATGATATGTCTGGTTAAATATACCTTTTATTGATAGCAAGAATTAACTAAATGTATCTAAGAAGTTGTAAAATGTATAGAAATCCAGAATATTGTGATACTTGATATTATATTTATTTAGGTGTGGACCTCTATAAATTTGTGGAATGTGAAGATAGAGGCATAAATGTCCATCTTAATTTGTTTACTAAGAACAGTATTTGTGCCCCTAAATGGATTTCCAGAGCACACAGCTGCTCAGAACTGACCTTTGAAAATTCTAAATGAAATCTGCATGTGTATGCCAGTGTTTAGGTGTTACTGCTTAGCTTTGGAAAAAGCTGGTTGGAAGTTTAAGAAAATGGGAAATGCATCAAGTTAGAATCTTTTTCTTATTACCTCTTGTAGGAATCTGTAGTCTTCATGAACTCACGGTTTTGTTCAGCAAATCTGCAAATAATTTTCAAGGAAACCAAAAATATTGTGTTAAGGTTCCAGGACTATCTGTTTCTATTATTTTGGCTATTTTCCCTTTATATACAATTCTTTAAAAATATGTACGTATACATGGTTAAAGAGATTAAGTGGTGCATGTGGATATGCCCTCACTTGGACAGAAGACTTTAAAATACAAAATGCCTTGAATGGCGAAGTGGTAAGAGAGAAATAACAGTTCATAAAGACTGTTATTTATTACAACAGAGAATATGATTTTAAAAAGTAATAGGCTTATGGTTTACCTTGCTGAATTCAATGTAATTAATAAAATGGAGCTCAGTTTATCTCCTACGCTCTTCAGCTTTTACCCAGAAAAGTGCCTTTTCCTGCCCTATGTTTCCCTTTTGTTCTTCATGTGCCATTTGATGGATGCCTTGCCTGGCTTTTTTGGTTCCTAGAAGGCACTGAACAGAATACAGATAATCGAGAGAAGACTTCCTGGTCTCACTGCAATGTCAAGGCACATTTTAGGCTTGATCAGCCATGGCAGGGAAGAGCTGTAATTTCTGCTCCCTGTGTCACCGACCACTGGAAAAACCCCATGGCTGACACTCCTTTTCTTCAGGCAGCATCGCGGTTTGTCTCAATACGTTTTGCCAGCATGGACATTTTTACTGAAGCCATAAAGAGAAATGTCTGACTGTAAGCACCTCTCAGTGACATGTTTTCAAACAGTTAGGCAAAAAAGGACCGGGGGGACATGGGTTTTCAAGGGCTGCCAGGCAAGAAAAACCACCCCCTTCCTGTGTCTCTGGTGACATGCTTATGTCCTGCTTCTGAAAGCTCTGCAGGAAACGATGAGGCAGAAACTAATTTCTTCTGGCAGAGAGCAGTTAACCTTCGGAAGTCTAACTTGTGTATTACATCAGGGGCTTTGACTAATACGGCACTTTGAGGGAATCTTTGGGAACAGAGACACAGTGCAGTCAGTTAACTGTCTTCAACACCAACACTGACAGACAGTGGCCACATACTGAAAGTGCCCTCTGGGCTCCTGAAGCAGCAACCCAGTTCTCTCTGTCCTTACTCTGGTTGCCCATTTGCAGCTTTCCCCTAGTCAGTGCCTCTGGCAAGTAAATTGTTACTCTTGCAAGAGTGGAAATGGGAAAACCTGCATTTCTGCAAACTTGTCTGGATACTCAGAAGTCAGGAGGACTCTTCGAACAGACTGCCAGCTGGACCAAGAACAATGAAGTTCCAAGGTTTAAAGAGTGGTCTGCTCTGGCCATTCTTGACGTAAAAAGATACTTTTACTCCCGTCCCCTACAGTTCAGTCCTCCCACTCTTTAATTTTTTGGTTCCCTTTCTTGGACTTCTTTGGATTAAAAAAAGAAAACAAGAAGCATCCCTTCCCCCACTTCAGAAGAACACTTTTTCCTGCTTTGCTTGGCTGAGTGCTCCTTTCATACTCAGCGGGTATCCTTGGCATGGATATCTCCCAAAGCAGGCCTGCACAATGGCCAAGCACCAAGAAGCGTGGCTGTCTAGTGCCTAGCAACACTGACATGACCTGGAGCGGCTTAATTTTATAACTGCTGTCTCCTAGATAGTATGTGAACTCAAACTGATCTCCAAGACTCATAGCCACACCAAAATCTCCTGAAAGGAGCAGACACTTTCACTGGCCTCAGTTCCCTCTGAAGGTTCCAAGATACAGAGCTTGTTTTCTTTGTTTTTCATTCATGCAATAACAGGAAATCCCAGAGAGCAGAACAAGAGATTTCATTGTTTCCCAGAACTGGTAACACCTTGATGGCTAATTTGGTATATACTAAAAGACCCCAAAGAACCACCCCACCACATTCAGCTGCATGATCTTATTATTAAGCTGCAATTGCAAACGTGCATTGACCTCAGTGGACCCGAGATTTCATCTCAAACACATTATCAGTGCAGATGGCTATCCTCCACTGCACTGGACTTCTGTGATCCATATTCTGAAATTCTTTCTAAGAGTTTGAAATCATAGATCACTTGCCACAAACACCTTCTGAGTAACATCATTGAAGAATCACAGTGTTCTCAAGTAGTTGATCACCTTCACAGTAACTGATCGGATTCACAATATAGTTAATTTCTGGATCATACTAGTCATTTAGATACCTTAGCACTATTTCCAAAGCTGGAAACACGATACTTGAAACCATATGATTCATAACTATTAGGGGAACATATTCTGGTAGCTCTTCCAACTTCTGACCAACAACTGAATAGTTTGGCAAATGTCCTTCAGACACAGAGGACAAACACAGGATTTGAACAAGAATGCACTTCCATTTCTTGTCCATGTCATGATCTTTACAGGGATAAAAATGCATCCAACTTAAATGAAGTTCATCACAGCACTTCTGTAACTTCTGTTCGATAATGCGGTGGATGCCCACCAAGCTGCCCTATCACTCTCCTCCTCAGCAGGACAGGCCAAGGAGAACATAAGATGGAAAATATCTCATGGGTCAAGATAAAGGCAGTTTGTTAAAGCAAAGGCCACATGCGGAAGCAAAAGAAAACCAAAAGATTTATTCTCTACTTCCCGGCAGCAGGTGATGTCCAGCCACTTTAGTATATGTAGTGGTTGTTCTGGGTCCTGCACTTGGGTCACAACAACCCCCTGCAACTCCACAAGCTTAAGGACAAGCGGCTGGAAAGCTGCCCAGCGGAAAAGGACCTGGGGGTGTTGGTTGACAGCGACTGAATATAAGCCAGTGTGTGCCCAGGTGGCCAAGAAGGCCAACGGCATCCTGCTCTGCATCAGGGACAGTGTGGGCAGCAGGACCAGGGCAGGGATCATCCTCCTGTGCTGGGCAGTGGTGAGGCTGCACCTCTGATACTGTGTTCGGTTCTGGGTCCCTCACTGCAAGGAGGGCATTGAGGGGCTGGAGCGTGTCCAGAGAAGGGCAACGGAGCTGGGGAAGGGTTTGGAGCACAAGTCCTGTGAGGAACGGCTGAGAGAGCAGGAGGTGTTCAGCCTGCAGAAGAGGAGGTTCGGGGTGACGTTATCACTCTCTACAACTACCTGAAAAGAGAATGTAAAGAGGTGGGGGTTGGTCTCTTCTCCCATGTGACAAGTTGATAGGACAGGAGAAAATGGCCTCAAGTCGTGCCAGGGGAGGTTTAGATTGGATATTAGGGAAAATTTCTTCAATTAGATTTATAGTCCTATCTCCAGCCTCTAGATCTCTCCTAGTTCCCCCACATCTCAGAATTCCTGTCAGCATCAACTTAGAAATGCCTCCCTCTACGTTATGTTATGTTATGTTATGTTATGTTATGTTATGTTATGTTATGTTATGTTATGTTATGTTATGTTATGTTATGAGTGATTCTTGCTGGTCTCCTGGCAGCTTTGTCATCCTCTGCAGCTGGTTCCCTTTCCCTCTGCTCCAGGATCATTACCTAGGTCAATCCTTTTCTTGCTGAATGGAGCTTGCAAACTCCCTACCTCACACAGTGACAACCAAATTCACTTAGGACCATGAGTCAAACACATCACACAGTATGCAATTCCAGTATTGCCTCATGCATCAGACACGTCCCTCTGGAATTGCAAGAGCAAGAGACTTAATTGATTCAATTTTAATTTGGAATTCTCTTTCTAATCTAATTTTCAAAAGGTCATATAAAAAAAATTAAGATATGACTGGTGTTACGTAATGGTGTGAGTTTGCTTCCCTCCCCAAAACAGCCTTTTAATTTTATTGGAATTAGTTGCATAAAGCAAGCTAGATTTAGCTCAAGTTCTCCTTTCTGTGGATGTTTAGCTTTAAATTAGATATCTTGTGATTTTTTTCCAGTGGGTATGACTGTGAAAGATGACAAGTAAGAGCTATTGAAGATACTTCAACAAGATCAATGAGATGGCAGGTAAACATTGAGTTGAACAGGAAGAACTTACTGTGAGGTGTTAGGCTGAGGAACTGTTTCCCAGAGGACTGAGTAGAGTTCTATTCCTGGAATTTCTAAAAGTAATCTCAGTACAGGAGCATGAGACTGAAGGGGTCTCAGCAGTCAGGGGAGCACATTACATATTTTTTGGAGTAAAGTTCTAGCATGTTCTGTTATATCTATCAAATGCTATTTGCTCTCTTAGTTTCCAGCTAAATAATTTCATTTAAAGGTAAATAAAATGTTCCATGTTGCTTAGTTTCTTTTGCCATAGTTCTGTAATTGATTTGTTTGGTAAAATGCTGTCACTTCAGGTATCAGTGAGATGTAGACTGCATTGCTTCAAACAGAAGGGGTACTGCTCCCCATCTCATGATGTGGTTTGTGTTATGAAGAAAATTAATTTGGGGGGAGTAAGATGACCAAAGAGGCCTATGCTATTTCTATTTTTCATTACTTGTTTTTCTGTAATGTATTATCTCCTACAAATGTATATTTAATGGGATTTGGACCTACATTTAGCATTCATGGACCTTATTCTCTTTACTTTCTCTGCTGCGATCAATGATCTGCTGTGATTTGCGGAGCTACGTGGGTATGAAAGCAGTTTGAGAGAGAAAAGTTGTCTCACAGGAGCTGAAGGAAGGAAAATGCCCAAGTCTTGTTGAAACCCTATGAAAGCTAAGCCACAGCCTTTGGTCCTGCTGTTCTTTTTCTGTCTTCTATTCCTTCTGAAAGGAATTTGTGGCTCCTTGGTGGATGGGAAGCAGAAGGATTCAGATATGATCTCTACCTCACTGATGATTACTGGAATTTGGGAAGATATACAGAGAAAGGGTGACTCAGTACCTGCCTCGTTCTTATGCACTTTATGTGAGCACCCATTAGTTTTACTTTAGTCGCTGTGACGTATGCTAACTACATAATAATGTTGTTCAGTGCTTATGCGACCAGCTCACTAGTTTTTATGATAAAACACTTCGCTATTACCCTAAAACCAGAGCATAAATCAGTAAATAATGTAAAATTCACAATAATTTTCACTTGCAGGAGTATTCACTGGAGGATAGAAACCAGTGTGAAAACTTTAGGGAGGACCATCCCCAAGTGATTTTGTAGGGCAAAGGAAGAAAAAAAAAAGCAGTATATAGAACATTTTAAATCGTGCAGATAAATCATGTGGATCCTCATAGACCTTCGGGATGTATTTCTGTGTAGAGTCCCTGTACCTGAGCATCGCACAGGGCCCTATGACCTGATTTGAGGAAGGCTGTATCTGAGGTGTGTGATTTGCTCAGCAAAGAACAATCGAGCTGCTATTTTTAAGAGAGAATTTCCCTATACAGAGGATGCTACATGAGAATCTTAGCACTGGGCCTATCAGCGTTTCTGCAGCGCTGGTGGAGGCTATGCTACTCTCCCACAGAACTAGAGTGATTAGTGGAATGAATCACTGCTTCTGTTGGGCAAAAGAGTCACCACATATCTTAAGTCCTCTGTTCTGCCCCCTCGGAGACCATCTCTTTCCTTCACCATTTCCTCCAAATCACTATTTTTCTCTTCAAGGACTGAATCATGGCACCCTGCCTGTGTCCTTGTTAAGATCTCAGCTAGAAAAATGCTTTTGCTTAAGAAAATAACATCATGGGAAAGGCCATGGCAACACAAACACGTGTTTTGCCAGAACACATTTATACTGGATGGGTGGGTAGTTCAGATGGCCATGAACACTTAATAAAGCTCATTTTTCTAGTAATTCCCCAAGGCACTTTCTTCAAAAAAACTATTATAGAGAGACAGGCATTTCAGTGGAAACTGCCAGACTTAAAACAAATATGATTACCTTCTTTTTGTCATTTTTTCCTGTCACCTTAGCAATCTAGGGAAGGCCATTTCTAGTCTAAATACATTGGAACTTATTACGCCTTTTCAACCCTTCAGTCTTTTCTAAGTTTTATTTTTGCATACAAAACCCTACTAACAGCCTGTAACACATTTACATTCCTGCATTCTTGCCTGTGTTTTGTTGGGTACACAGTATTCCTTTTTCTTTTTTTTTCTCCCTTTGGTAATATAATCATTCCACATTTTTCCAGATTTGGACAAACAGAAATGTTTTCAGCTTCCAGTTAACGTTCAAACAACGACAAAAAAAAGTGCCTCTGGCCTTCAGGCATGAATTTAAAACATTAAACTGAATGCAGAAAGAAGCAATATGAAATCTAGTATGAGAAAGTCAAAGCTGTCTAAGAAATTTCACAGATTCAGAGAATTTAAGGCCAAGATGAATGAACAGATCTCTTGGTTTGACTCCTGTTTGTCAAGGCCATTACATTTCACCCATTTATTACTATACTGAGATCCACAACTCTGTTCAGCAGAAGTACTGCTTCCAGAAAAGCACGCTGCTTTGAAGTCAGAACATCAAGAGGTAGAAAATCAACAACCTCCCTGACACTGAATAGTCATACACACTGCGAAAAAGCATGCCTATCTTCTCTTTGAATTTGCTAGCTTCACCTTACTGCCCTTGGTCCTCATTTCTCCTCTTTCTACTGTATTAAAGACCCCTTATGTCCCTGATAATACAATGTGTATTTTCTTAACACATCCTGTATCACTTGTTACAATTAGGTACATATTGTCTGGAATTACCTAGATCTGTTCTTTGAAAGCTCCAGCCAGAGTCTCCCCTGCCCAGCTCACTTCCTCAGATCTCACTTCCTGCAGCTAACTCAGACCTCTAGTCCCAGGTTTTCAGTTCCATCCTACAAAAAATTCTTCACTTTCTTTCTCTAGTACTTTTATGTGCTTGAACCTTTTCCACTTTACATACCCGTTTATATCACCTGCCTTCTTTGTGTTTTTGTTGGAGTTTCATTACCCTGCAGAAACGTTTGGAATAAAAGGTTCATCTAACCTCATTGACCAATAGTTGGGCAAACTATAAGATTTAAAACAAAGGACTCCCTTTGATTTCTAATCTCAGACAGAAAGGCCTTCTTAGCAAATGTGGATACACATTCATACACAGACATTAAACCCATACACAGACATTAAACCCACACATAAACATTAAAAAACAGGCAAAAATTTCCATTACATAGATAACATTCCCTCATTTATCACATTAATTAATTATCATCATTAATTCTATTTTTTGGTCAAAGTAATCTTTTATCAGCTCCTGAATTATGAAAATAAAAGAAGCAACACTTCTGTAAAATCACTTTAGTTCCTGATCCTGCAAGGCTGTGCAAAACCCATCCACGAATTGGACGCTGACAGCCTAGGGCACACCATGTCAGGCAGCATCGCTGGGCAGGTCTGATAGAAGAGACTCTGCTTCCCTATCCTGTCCTTACTGGCTCTTGTTGCACTGCATGGGTCCTGTGATTTCACCTGCTTGACAGCTATACGTGTGGAAACAACATACTTTTCCTTCAATCTATCACAGTATTTAAGTCTGCTAGAGAGACAGAAGCATCTGCCACAGGCAGGGAAAGCAACAGTGAGTTGCTTCGTACTGTTCAAAACAGATAGAAAAACCAGTTCTTTTAAAGGATCCTCAGACTGAAATGTCCCAGAGTCAGGCTTTGACATGCTGTGAGTAAATGAAGCAAGTAATGAACAGGCTGGCAGAGCAAACACAGGCATGCGATGGAGAAAATATTGTCTTGGCATTGGGACCTACGCGAGGGATGTGCAAAGTCATTCTGCAGAGAAGGCCAAATTCCATGTTTAATGACTGCCTGTCTAAATTTAGGACTATATGATACACTTAATCTACAGCAAGATGCCCACTGATCTTAGTGGGGTACTGGCATTAAGATCAAGGGGATGAACTATCCTTTAGTACTGAGGTAGCTAATCCAGGCTTACTACCACAATTGTTCCACAGTTTAGGAAACATTTCCATCTTGACTTTCACTGTTATTTCTGCACTTTAATTTTCTTCTTTACAGTTTTCCTTTTGCTGCTATTCATTCCCTTTCAGTCCCCTTTTCTGTCTTTTTCTTCCCTGCCCTTGGAGTTTTCCTCCCTGTAATAATTCCTCTTTCTTCTCATGCTTAATTTTATTGCCTACAATCAAAAAGTTTTGCTAAGCATTCCAAGTCATGCCATTAGGTTTTAGAGTTAACTGTTCAAAGACAACTGACGTCATTCAGAATATTATTTCAAGTTGACTATTTGTAGAGTCCTGAAGAAAGTGCTGCAAAAGTTTACTATGAGTTCATGTTTAGCATAATGTAATGGATTTTCTTCTCTCCAGGGAAAGTGACGGGTGTAACCACTGTAGCATAAGCCATTCCACAATAGTTGCTCTTAAACAACTAGTTGCAGCTTTTAGCTCAGAAATAGCTTATGCCATGAGTGCTGTATCAGTCAACTTCCTTGTGTAGACAACACCTTTTGTACACAGGACTGCTTGGCACATGATCTACTGTAATGTGAAATTAAATTCTGGAGAAACGGGTTATATCATGGGTTTGTGCAGTACATCAACTGGGGAAAATGGAAACACTCCACAGACTCAGATAGGTCTTTTCTTGTCTGTTTTCTATGAACCACAGTCGGCTTTACTCTGTCCCTGATTATTGTACTATGATCTTTCTGGCCCCCAGCTCTTTGTTCTAACAACTAAACAAGACTAACATTTTTTGAGGTCATAGTGATAATATGATAGTCCCTTTGAAGGGATTCAGTAAACAAAATACAGCAGTAATGCATTGTGATATTATCAGAACCTTAATTTTGACTTTTGGCAATAGTATCACTGAAGAACTCTTTTTCAAAAAAACTTTAAATATATAGTGAGCAGAAGAACTGCCAATAATAAGCAAAATAGGTTTATAAAGCACAACACTCAGTTTCCTTTCTTAAGCACACTGGGCAGCTACTAAAAGGAGTACAGCTTGTGAAGTGATTCCTTTGAAGGACAGCATTTATTACAGTCCCTCCTGTCTAAGGTGGCCTTCCAGAAGTAGCTTCCAAAATAACTAATATAATTCTGCCTCACTCTGAGATCCTGGTAAGCAATTGATTTTTAGTAGTTACTGCTGGCCACGTGGGATTCAACCTTTGAGAATGATTGCCCCCAGCATTCTTAGGTACCTATGTGGAGATCAAAAGAAGTAATTTTCTTTGGACCCGTTTGTTGCACAAACCTCCGTGACTCTTCCTGGTGTGCCTCCTTTTGTCCTACACCTCCCATGGCAGCAGAAGCTGTCGGGCCAGTTCAGTCACGGCCCCAGTCTGCTTTAACCCCAGTTTTTTCTCCATAGGGCAGCAAAATTATGTTTTACCTGTTTTTTGAGTAGTCATTAGTTGATCTGCACTCCCCTTCTTTAGTTTACGTTAGAAGAACAAAGCCAACCCAACTATTCAGACAAGAATTATAAATATCAAATTTCTTTTCCTCTAGAAGTTATCCACAGAGGCAGAAGATGACAATGTGAATATGGAATAAGGGAAATGACTGCGGATGACAAAGGTTAAGCAATTACATCTCACCTCACAGTGAGAAATGATGAGGAAAAAAACTGTAAACTGTGTGCATGCCTGTTGTGTGCATGCATGCTGATAACTGGGAAGGGAGATAACAGCCATTGAAGCTGGCTACGGTATTTTGGGGAAAAAAGTAAGAAACCTGCAGTGTGTCCTCTTTCCAGCTTTCTGGAAACTCCAGAGCACTGCATTGAGTTTGATATGCCAGGCTGTCAAAAAGACAGTTCACAAAAGTAAGGCCACACTATAGGAAACAACTAAGTGCATCCTGAAGCAACACGCAACGAAGCAGCACAGGTGTCGGACGGGTATCTGACTGGTTTAAGAGCCAAGAAGAAATGAAAATGTGTAACTAAAAAATGATAATATGAAAGTGGCTGAGGCTAACTATCAGAGAAAACTTTTTGACCAGTCTTGGGTGTCTCTAGTGGAGTAACAGAAAGCTCCACGTACGATTTTAGCACTGTTAAATCTAGCACCAGCACCTGTACAGTTTGTAAGGAACAAGAACTGTCAGGGATTAATACGAAAGACGATAAGCTGTTTTCCCTCTGTGACCGTTGAGATAGCACCTAGGTCTTGCTGTTGTACGTAGAAACCCAAGCCACACAAACGTGTACATTTTCAATGTGAACACTAGGTGGCTCTGTTGGCTTTTTTAAGTACAGCATTCTCAAGGCCGCACGAGTTCTGAAAAGCAGCTAGGATTGAGAGATGTGCTCCATTGGCCGTCATTACGGTCTATAACTTTTTCTAGAAGAGCCTCTATTGTGAATGATAGTTACTATGTGAAACATAGTTACTATTCCACACACACACACACACAAAGATAATTGTCTTCAGCCTTTGACCAACTTGGAGCGGAGAGTATTTTGGCAACCAACAGCAGCGGTATGTTGTATGAACAGATTCAGTACCTTAAGAGCTGCTAAAACATATCTGGAAAAGCAAAGAGATAGAAGCTGTGGGAGGTTTACTCTTGCTCTTTTACCAAATATACAGATTCAGTACCAGAATACTAAATGAATGTTTCTATACAGTAAATCTACCTTTCCCCATTGTTTTCAGGTAGCATATATATAACCGTTTAAAATTTGTATTTAATTTGCATGAAATAACAACACAATGTGAGTTTTAAAGGAAGAATAAATCAAATTGAAAAACACAAAGTTGAAGAAATATCAATGTGGTGGTCTCTTTTTGAATTATCTACTAATTTAAGTCCTAGATTACCCTGATATTCCTGTTTTCTAAAAAAAAGTTGTCAAAGTTTAGAAACCAATTATTAGGGAAGCCAGGCGAAGAGTTTAACAGCTCTTGTTGTTTTTTTCCACTTTCGTCTAGATCTGAGAAGACTGGCTGTTCCCCTAGTCTCTGCTTATGCCCACTGGTCCATGCAGGAGATGACAGGTATAAGCCATTCAAACAGCTGGCTAATCTAGCAGATCACCTTTCATTTCATGCTTTCTTTCATCTGCTCCAGCGTATGGGCAGTCTGAGTCTCAAAGAGGTTTGCCCCATTTGAGCTACTCCCTGTAGAAATCACTTCTTTTCAGCTGCATGATCTAGCAAAGGACCCTCTCCACACATCATAGAATCACAGAATGGTTTGTGTTGAAGGGACTTTAAAGATCATCTAGTTCCAACACCCACCATGGTGGGACACACCTTGCACTAGATCAGGTTGCTCCAAGCCTCATCCAGCCTGGCCTTGAACACTTCCAGGGATGGGGCATCCACAGCTTCTCCGGGCAACCTGTCCCAGTGCCTCACCACCCTTTCTGGGAAGAACTTCTTCCTGATATCTAACCTAAATTCATCCTCTTCCAGTGCAAAGCCATTACCCCTTGTCCTATCACTACATGACCTTGTAAAAAGTCCACCTCCAGCTTTCTTGTTGCCCCCTTCTGGTACTGGAAAGTGCTATAACATCTCCCTGGAGCCTTCTCTTCTCCAGGACACACAACCCCAACTCTCCCAACCTGTCCTCATAGGAGAGGTGCTCCAGCCCTCTGAGCATCTTCATGGCCCTCCTCTAGACTTGCTCCAACTGACTGATATCCTTCTGATGTTGAGGGCCCCAGAGCTGGATGCAGTACTCCAGGTGGGGTCTCACAAGAGTTGAGTATTTGTGCTTGGGATTGCCCTGACCCATGTGTGCTTGGCCTTGTTGAACTCCGTGAGGTTGGCAGAGGCCCACCTCTCCAGCCTGTCAAGGTCCCTCTGGATGGCATCCCTTCCCTCCAGCATGTTGACCACACCACACAGCTTGGTGTCATCAGCAAACTTGCTGAGGGTGGACTTGATCCCACTGTCCATATCATCAACAAAGACGTTGAACAGATCCTTTGTCTTTCCATGGTAGCACAATATGTCTGAGCATGGCGATCTATGGCATTCCTTTGGCTCAGTAATGCATTGCTGTGACATGACTAAGCATCAGTTAGAGGATGTCATTGCAGTGGCAGACATGAGCTTCCACTGGCTGTAATCTTAACCAGCAAAAGCTAAGAGATCAAAGGGATGTGCTGTAACTGTTCATACAATTTTTGGATCAAAGCTGACTTACATCCCCCTGGCTCACTGTGCACAATGAAGCTGTAGAGCAAGCTCAGAATGGAACTGGGGTCATGCTTGGAAGACATTCACTGACTGATGACAGTCAGTTGGGCTAGTCCAGATTCCACCACCAGTTCACAAAGCTTATAAAGCAATACAGGTAAGGCACAACAGGAAAAGGATTGCTCTGTTTTTGACACAACTGGCTGGGCACTAGCAACAAATGAAAAAGGAAAGGGGTATGAAGGTGCATGGTCAAAAATGTGTAAGTAGAGACCCAGAGCAAAACTCTGAGCAGAGCACCCTGTACACCTGTCCTTCAAGTTATCCACGGAATTCAAGGCCTTTCCAGGGAGTAGAAAAAACTAAAAGAAAAAAGGGGAAAAAAACCCAACATAAACCAACAACCAAACCCAAACAAACCACTCCACCCCCCACCCCCAATTTATCAAAAGCATTAAATCAAAGAGGAAAGGTATGTAAGAGTTGCAGGACTAAAAATTAGTATAGAGGGAATTGAATCAAGCACAGAAGCCCTGACAGCATCTACTACTTCCAAGTGTACACCATTGGATGATGCTCTGCCTGCACATGAGGGGACAAGGGAAGAGAAACAGACCCCACTGTCTCTGGGACCTCTCCTAATATCTGCTAGAGTTAGGCTGAGCAATGGGGCTCTTTGTCTAGCGCTGATGGCACTTAAGTGACTTGGAAATCTATCTTTGCACTCAGGCCTTGAAATCAGGCCCTCTGATTGTGGCAGCAGCTGAAACAAAGCTTGAGATATGCAGAACTTGATTCCCCTTTGTCTCTATTAAGTTCACTCTTTGCAATAACTGTGAATCAGTAAAATCTTTCTTAGACACCCAGAGAAGGGCACAAAATGACTTAGCTACGCGTGTTGTTTTTTTGAATAGAAGGGAATTTCCTCCAGGTTAAGGAAGAAAGAGGAGTTCCTATCTCCCGAAGTACCACAGCAGCCAACAGGTCATCCCGTCACTTTGGAACCAGAGAGAGATCTCTGATAATGCGAACACCGCTTTTCCCTCCTTCTAATTTATACGCACTAATGGCACAGATAGCGAGGCCGCTGATAGGAACGAACGGTTATGTAAGGTGAAATCTGCGCTCCTGGCGTCACCGCTGTTTACGTAAGGCCGGCGCGGCGCAGGCCGCAGGGAGGGCGGCGCGCCCCCGCCCCGGCAGGTGGCGCCGCAGAGCGCGCGCTCGGGCCTGCCCGCCGGAGGGGCGCGGGCCGGGGGCTGGCGGTGTCCCGGGGAACGCAGGACGGGGGTCGGCCGCTCTGGGTAGGGAAGGAACAAAGGATGGAAAAATTCACAAGGTGGGGATTCCTATGCCTAACATTTCAGCTGAGCTTCACGGAAAGAAGGCAGCGGCCTTCTGAGCTCCGGCCCAGCTACAGCACTGTGTGCTCAGACGGGTTGGATAAAAACAAAGCAATTCCACCCCCACAGCGGGAAGTTTAAGTTTCGACGTGAAGATCAGAACATTGCGGGTTGGATTTCCTGCCAGCTACGCCTGCTTAGCTATACACAAGCAACAGAGAGAAGGTCTGTTTGGGCTGCAAAAGGCCACGAGGAATGCCCGCGCCTTGGGCAGAGTTTCACTCGCGCTTGCAGAAGGTGGCACTTGGAAGATGTAAAACCAAGGGGACATTCTGGGGACAGGGAAGACTGCAGCGGCTCAGCAACACCTAGCCTGAGTTCTTTTAAGGCTATATAACGACTGTGTAAGGTTATGTCTGAACTGTATCTTGCATTTCCCTGTGTCTGGGCAGCTGTGTGCTCCATCTGCCTCACAGATACCTGTTACTGGGGAATGAAACTTCTGGCTCGAGGGCCAAATTATCCAGATGAAACCCCTTGTCATAGATCATCAGGAAAACCTTAGATGTCATCTAAAAGTAATACAAATGCAGAACTGAGTATCACTTAATGGCATTATTTGCATTTCCACTGCCAACATAATATGTAAACCAATTCTAAACATACAGTCTAGATTCCAGGACTGATTTTTGCAGAAATCAAATAATTCAGATCATTTTTAGGAGTTTCTAAAACAGACAACAGAGTTCCCCTTTGTGAGCTGTAATTACATTCCTTCATTATTTACCATGCACTGGCAGTATCTATTTTATTAGACTGTTGCTTGCTGAATGTTTTATGTGCATTCTGAGCACACAAAACTCTCCTTGAAACAAAGCTGCGTACAACAGCATCGTCCATTAGAGTGGTGGTTAAAAAGTGCTTCATCTGCACATCACGGGACAGGTGTGAAGTGTAACTTTCAGAAAATTCTCCTTTTTGTACCTCAGGTTAAAGGCCTTTCAGATCCACGTAGCTTTGTCTAATTCAGTCAGCTCTCTCCTTAGGACAGTTCCAGAATTTCAGATAAATGATGTGTAATGTCAGAGCAAGGCAGGCTTCCATCAAGGGTAAATACTTCCAAACTCCAAGTTAAGCAGGTTTGAGTTAAACTGGTTTTAAACTAGCATTTGGACATGGCTGTTGTGACAAAGCAAAGCAGTGACTAGATTCCAGCAAAGAATTTGCCAACTGGCTGGAAAGAAAGCTTTCCAAATGTCCGAATGACAGTTTACAATGCCAAACACACCAAAGCGTCCCATCTTGCTTGTAAACCTTTCTTGTGCAGCAAAGTATTACAGTATATTCCATTTATCATGGAAAATTTCTGTTATTTCAGATGGATTATTAAGACTGTACAGATACTTTCTTAGTTTATTTTTAGAGCAGTGACTGAACAGTCACATCCTTTGGTAATTTCTGTAACTCCCACTTCCATTTCAGTTTTTAAACAACCAGATTTGTATTTGTGTACTATACGTATTTTATTTTACAATCCTATACTGCAGGACAGTTATACTCGCAGGTATTCTTTCAGAAAGGGGAACGTCATTTGGCTGAGAAACCCTCCAAGGAACAGGATTCCAAAGCTACTATCAGTTCTAGTGTCAGCGCAAGTGATTTTCAAAACTTTTCCCATTTTATGGAAGCAGAGTTGTATGTATATATTCCCAACACCACAACTATCCCAGACAGAGTTTATAAACAATTGGCATAATCAAAGTTTCTCCTTTTGTTGGTCCCTTTTGCATATTTTCTGGAATGGCCTTGAGCAGTCTCCAAAACATAGAAAATTTGCTGCTTATATTTTGAGTAGGAACCAAACTTTTAGATTTACAAATTCTAGTTTAACTCGATACTAAGAAAGACCCAAATATCTATATCAAGAGTTCTTAACTGGGTCTAATTCAAATACAGGACTGAATACTCATATGCCCAATTCATTTCTACAAGCTTTTTGAAAAGCAGTGGGTAAGAAAGATGTTTTTTTGTTTGCTGACCTTACAAAACAGACAGATACTATTTGCTTTGTATAATTTCAGTCACTCAGGGGAGTAATTTTCTCCCTTTTGAATGATTACAATTTTCATCTATTGTTTTGTTTAAAAAGTTGAATCATTCTTCCATTCTAGTAGAGAGTATTTGATAATGTGATTCAATTACGTTTCACATTTGGCACAAA
This sequence comes from Rhynochetos jubatus, assembly GCA_027574665.1. NCBI lineage: Eukaryota > Metazoa > Chordata > Aves > Eurypygiformes > Rhynochetidae > Rhynochetos > Rhynochetos jubatus. The sequence goes on from CM050663.1 coordinate 11,125,725, forward strand.
CCTCCCCTCCAGCTTTTGGAGATCATTTAACCGTGGGGTTTTGCTGTTGGAATATCAGTAGCTCCTCAGTAAGTAGATGCATGTGTGCCAAGCATATCATTAACTGAACAGACTGAAGATCAGAAAAGTGAGTACTAGATCTAATACTGCTCGGATGCCACTAATGGGTATGCTATAGATTGAACTATTTCACTGGATCCATTAGTTGTTCTGTTGTTATCCATATCGCAGTCAGTACTATGAATCTATTTGAAAAGATGAATTCAAAATCCATTAGCTTTTAAGGCACTGTTCACATGAAAGCAGTACATTATCACAACTGAAACAATTTCAAGTGAGAATGAGAGACCATTTCCCAGTTTTGATGAATATGCATTCCAGCTTTAAACCTCTCCCAGACAAGATTTTTCTGTTTCTAAAAAAAAGTATTAATAATACAGATGTATATTTAGGGCTTGCTTTATTTTATTCCATTCCTCAGTAGATGCTGACATGCCAGCAAATCTTTCAGACTTCCATTGCATTTCCTTTTGTTTAAACTGTGAAAGAGCAGTCCAAATACCATGTACACTGGGATAATCATGAGTCTACTACTGTCACCAAAAGAATAATCTCTAAAGTAGGGCTTACAGCAAGCTGAAGGCATAACAGAAATACAGAATTTAGAAAATAATATAAAGAAACATAAACAGCTGTCACTTTGTGGTAAGAGGAAGGGGGTAACTTTTTCTTGTATAATATTAAAAAGATAAAAAGAACTACATTTTTACACAGTGCAAAATTTACCTGAGAGAACTGCTGTTTGCTACACAAAAGAAGTGAACCAAAACCCAGATGGCTTCAGAAAGTACTGACACTTTACAGTAGGCATCAGAACATTCAAAATAACTGGATACCCTTGCACCAGTTTCAGTACGGTGTACAAAACAAATCTACACACAGACTGGACTGGCAGAAAGGCTCCTTCATGGGCCAGATGGCAAGTGTTTAACAAGGTGTTGACTGATACCACAGCGGTGTTCTGGGTCTGGATACAAAGTTTAACGCTTTATGTTTTGCATGTGGTAATGGAAGCGTGCAACTGTTGAAAATATGCTATTTCATTGTTGTCAGCTTAGTGCTACTTGCATTTCCCAAAGATACACGTGAATTGTTCATTATGAGAGGAGAGATTGGACATGAAACTGAACCCACTAGTCCAATGTATGTTCTGAACACAGTTTGTAAAATAACTGATCGTAGTGATTGCTTCTGCAAAATGTGAGAGGACTTGAAGTATTTTCAGTATTACCATCCTGACTTTATAACAGATCTTGCAATAGTATTTTCTTAATGCTTAAATCACTACAGATGCATTAACTAAATTACGATCTCAGTTTGCCTCTAAAGGTTTCCAAGTTGTTACAAAAGGAAAGCTCATTTAAATAGTCATGGTCACCTACAACAAGCGTCCTACATCCCTACGGATTTGTATTTCAGTGCTCACAGAAGCTTTTTTTTTGTTAAGACATTTTTAAGGTCTCCCTTTTGTGTGAATTCTCTGGCCTTCATAAAATGTGGACTCCTACTGCAACGTTTCTTCACTTGCAGCATACAGAGCTGCCTGCTTCAATGAAAGAAAACTGCAGAAACTCTGTTATCTTTGAGACCGTTATTTTCTCACTGTGGTTGGTAGAAAGCCAGCAATAGCACAACAGGGAACGCTTCCAGGCTCTTGCATCCCATAGTTAAAAGAGAGATTAAATCAAGTGTGGAGGTTAGACTCATTTGCTAAGCTGAGAAGAGGAATTCAAGAAGCCATGGGATATCTGAGTCTAGAGGGCAGGGCACAATTATGATGAGAGGGCCACTCAGGAGACCAAACTGCCAGGCAAACACCGTGATGGGAAGCAGGCAAGTTTGAGCAAGTTCAGGCAGGTGGTTAGGAGAAGGACATGGGCAATAGGAGAAAGGAAGCAGGACTAACAGATCAGCAGTCAATGGGTGTACTGAATGGCCAGCAGCAACAGGTGTCCTTTACTCATATATCATGTGGGCAGGGCGACCGTGAGTCAGGCTTACAGACACTTACAGTATGTAGCTTCCTGGGTGGCAGATGGTTTGTCTGGGTGTAGCCTGGCAGCAGCTGATGAAGACATTCAGAGTTACTGTGGGAGAAACATGCACATGCAGCATAAGCCTTTTTTTCCAAGTTCAGAAACAATGTCTATTTTTTTAGTAGTATTGTTATTTTTAAATACATTTTTAAATTATTTTGGACGGCTGACTCATTTTCAAATGCTTTGGATTGGTACATGCCTCATACAACGACCGTGGCCGTAATTCTTAGCCTTTTTACAAGCACATGAAAGTGACTCTTGACACTAGAATAAGAGTCAAAATACCTGGTCTTTGTTGCAACTTGGACTTTGCAAACTTTTGCAACCCTTCTTTGCAACTCAAACCTTGTATCATCACCAACTTCCTTTTCACTTCTGTTTCTTCACCACGTGCGTAAAGTACAGGAATTTCTGAAGCCAAAACCCCCTGAGGTTTGTGAATGGAGCATTTCTTCGTTTACCAAGTTGGGAGGACATGGGTGGGCGAGCACACTTGACACAGACCTACCTGTTCCCTCCCGTGTTTTGGGGCACCTACCTTCACCCTGCTTGTCTGTTTGACACACAGGACCTTGCTTTTCAGTTGCTACGTTCCCAGAGCTTCCCTGCACTGTAAAGGTACTTTTAAATTTGAAAGTTTTCAGATTAGACTCCAGGTTTTGCAAACCAAATTTACCATCAGCGTCCCTAAACCTTACAGCCTCAGGGCCTGGGATCTCTCAGAATAAGTTCAAACTATTTTACATGTTAAGATCCTCATTCCTGCTAAGTCATGCTTGTTTTGACCTTCAGTTATTTGTCCTGGGCTCTTTACGTGGTAAGTTTATTTATTTTTAAATATACACAAGCACCTGAACCGTGTCGCTACAAGGAAGGACGGACATTGTTGAAAACGCCTACGTGAGGGGCGCATCGCCAGCACACTTACTTATTGGCGGTCGTCTTTGCACCAGCTCACGACTTTCTGCTCTCGAACCGAAGTTTTCGACATTAAAGCGCTTGTTGAGGCCGCGTTTTGAAAGAGGCGCTCGCGAGGGCGGCACTCACGGGGCGCCCCGCGGCTGAGGCGGGCTGAGGCGAGTCGGGGCCCTCCCACGCCGGCGGGGAGACATGTGACAGCGCGACTTCTGCCTCGAAGCCTCCGAAGGGGAAGGGGCCGCCGCGGCGCGGGGCAGAAAGGCTGCCCTCGGCTCCTTCGGCTCCCGCTGAGGCCACGGTCCCGCGGGGGAAGCGCCGTTCCCGTCGCCGCAGGTGCAGCCGGCTGCCGCCTCCCGGGAAAAACAACCCCCGCCGCCCCCCGCGGGAGTCTCCTCAGAGAGGTACGGACGGCGCTGGCGGCCCTCCTCGCCCCGCCTCGGCGCGGGGGGCGAGCGACGCGGGGGTGAGCGACGCGGGGACGCGCCCCTGGGTCTCCGCGCCGGCGTTGGGCGGAGCGGGGTGGGGCGGCCCCCCCTCACCCCGCCGGACCCGCGGGGCGGGGGTCGCGCCCGGAGCTGGCGCTTTGCCCGGCAGGAACCCGCACCCCGTGCCCGCTCTCCCCCGCCTCGGCGACCTCCTTCCGCCTGCCCCCGGCCCCACCTGCTCACGGAGCCGCGATGCTGCCGCTCGGAAGGCAGCCGGCGGGGCCGGGGGCGCGGCGAGCCGGCTCCTCCGCCCGGGGGCCGCGGCGGCCATAAAGGGCCGGGGAAGGGGCGGCGCGGCGCTGCGGTACCGGGGCGGCTGGTGAGTGCGGCAGAGAGGAGCGGCGGCATCTGGCGGGAGCAGCTCCTTCCTCCGCCGCCTCCTCCGCCGGCGTCTCTTGACAAGTCTTTCCAGCCGGTGGGAGCGCCGGTGGCGGGGCCCGGCCCTGCCCCAGCATGGCTTTCCCCGGGGCGCTAGGTAAGTGCCGGGGCAGGAAGCGGTGCCGGGCCGGGGTGCTGGTGACCTTGGCCGCCGCCTCGGCGTTGACGGACCCTGGGCGGCCGTGGCCGTGGCCGCAGCGGCGTGAGGCTCCAGCGGGGCGCCCCGCGCCCGGCCCTGCCCCACCTGCTCGCGGCGGCAGGATGCGGCTCCCGGCGCTGCCAGCTGGCCATCCCTGGCGGTTTGGAGGCGGCGGTGGTTGTTTTCATGGCGTGTGCTGCCCGTTACCTATTCCAGCCCATTCAATTCCTGATCAATAACTGCTTTTTAAGTAATCATTCCATCATTTTCTTGACGCAGCGTGTTTCCAGAGAGATACCTTTCTTTTTTTCCATAAAGGTGCAGTACTAAAAAGCAACCAAAGCAGCCTTTTTGTGTGAGAGCTGTTTAGGAAAAGAGCATTTGGTGGTTGCTGGATGGCATTCATGCCCCCTCCCCATCCCATCAAGATGTTTAGTTGTCGCTCTCCTAGTCACTCACCTTGGGCAGAGGACAGCGCTTCTGTAGAAGGATACTGGATACAAGATCCTCATCCCTCGCGAGTTCAGGATGGCACAGCTTGCACGAGAATTACATGAAGTGCCTCACGATACTGTTGGGTTTATTAAACCCATTTCAGGACATAAGCTAGCAGTGATGTGGGTGACGTTACCTTTCAAAGTGTGTTGTGCCTGAGATCAGGCTCTGTAAGAACAAGAGCCTTTGCTCTTGGTAGAGGATTGTACTTGTATTTTATTGTAATGATTTAGAACACAGTGGGGTTTCTCATGCAATGTTTCCCACTGCGTTTCTGTTCTGATCACAATTCTTTAAGGAAAAGTTGATTTATACTAAAAAAATGCTCAACCAGTAAAAAACATACAACTGCTTTTTCTTTCCCCTGTCCTAGTCAGCTAGTATTGAAAATATTGTAATTGCTGACTTAGCAGCAGGAGAAATATTATTATTCCACATTTTACTTTTATTGCTAGCACTTTTACTGTAGTCAGGTACTATAAAGACTGTTCTTGCCTGGCCAAAGCGGCCCGAACGGCCCTTGTTTGTGGCAGCTGTATGTATGGCAGTTACTGTTGCCGACAACTGTGTTCATTGCGGTCAGTGGAAAGACTCCCATGACTTCATTGAGGTTTGAAATTGAGAAACTGAATCTAAGTCTGGATGCTTCTGAGACATCATAGTGCATTGTCATCGAATCATTCAGCTAAATGTTTATGCATTTTTGTATGTCTTAGGTAGTTATACTTGGTTTTATTTAGACAATACTAATTGCAAAACAACTGATGTCCAGGCAGAAAAACTGCAGAGTTAGATCCACAGTTCTTTAAAACCAGTGATGTTTTTTCACTGGGCTGTGAATTGGTTTTTACAAAATAAGAATGCAAAATAACATAGATGATCACTAAACTGCCATTTCTATGGTCCAGTATATCATCACCTTTTCATACTATGTTTGCTTTTAGAATAAAACCCAGAGTGTTTTCAAAGCAACTGTGAAAACAGGTGGACATTAATTAGAATCTTTTAGGCTGAAAACAACAGGATCACATATCCAAAGGATCACATATCAACATGTGAAACTTGCAGCATGCCTACAGAAATACTGTAACGGGGGCTGTGATAAGTAATGCCTGGAGTGATTAAAAACTGCTGTGCTCCATGCTGACTTTCAGCATACATCATTACTTAAATTAATACCATGTCATAAAATATGCCTGCATTTTTGTGTACCGAAAAAGGATTCTGAAATGCCAGTTTTGGACCCAGACTTCACATTCTGGCAGTGCTTGGATCCATTTGTTGTGACATGTTCATTGCTATTTTTAACCTATGTAATAAGATTTTAATCTTATTTGTTACAAACTGCATCATACTAACGGCATTCAAAAAAGCTTTATAGTACATAATAAATAATGATGGACAGTAGCTTACAAGCACTGTATTTTTCTCCCCTTCCAGAATGCTACCAGATATATGAAAAATCATGTTTTGGGTTGTAAAAGAATGAAATATAAATAAAGCCATGAAACTACAGAAGAAACACTAAAGATGGTATTTTCAGTAGTGTTGCTATAACAAAATGGAAATATTTTGTGATGAAAGGCTACTTAAATAAAAATTCTAATTATAAAACATATTTCTTTACAAAAATAACATTTAAATGCCAAGTACAGATTAAAGTCCCCATCGTATCTGCTTCCTACATATGATTCAAAAGCAGTATATGAACTACTGAAAACAAATGAAAAGAAGTCACTGCATTAACTACACATTTGCTCCTGTTGTGCAACATTTTACTTCACAGCAGCTCCATAACCTTTTTTTGGGAAGGATGGGATGAGGCAGAAATGCGCAACCGTTTTTTCTAACTTGCTTGTGGTTCTAAAACTCACCGGAAGTCACCGAGCAGGGCAGAAGGCAGGCAACTGAGTGAGTGTGACTTGCAGGTTCAGTGCAAGTACAAACAGCTACGTGTATGTTATATATGGCAAATAATAGTCTATCTGATTATGCAAGTTAAGTGCAATCTACTTGAAAATCTGTACATACATACCTTGGGAATTTTCATGAGTATTCCACGGAGTTCCTGATTCACGAATTGGCATGGCTTCGCAAGTGAAGATGCTCAGTGGATACCTGTGGTTCTGGTGTACTGCAGACTAGTTTGAATTCTGTGTAGCTGTTCTTTATTCTGTTTGTGCTCTAAGCTCTTAATTTTGACAGGCGTACCACAACGAACCCCCAGTCTTTTGCGTATCTTTATTCACCTTGTAGTTATAACATTGTCAACTGTCTTCCTTATTAGCCGAGATGCCCAGGCAGTTTCCAAAGCTGAACATCTCCGAGGTTGATGAGCAAGTGCGACTTCTAGCAGAGAAGGTATTTGCTAAAGTTCTGCGGGAAGAAGACAGCAAAGATGCCTTGTCGCTATTCACCGTGCCTGAAGACTGCCCTATTGGGCAGAAAGAGGCCAAGGAAAGGGAGCTGCAGAAGGAACTGGCAGAACAACAGTCTGTGGAAACAGCTAAAAGGTTTGTTCAGTGGTTGATTTCTTAATGGAAAATCTTTTTTTAAATGAGTTTGAGTTAATATTGAAGTATCTGCCAAGTAACATTCTGCCTCTTATTACTTCAGGGGAAAGGTCAACAGCAGGTACCGAGGGCACCTGTGTGATGTCCTTCTGTGCTGTGCAGAAGGCGTGGGGATGGGCCCTAGGGGGCTTGGATTGGTGAGGTTCTTAGCTGTGTTTCCAGGAATAGCATAGATATCGCTCATGCAAGTTTAACAAACAGCAAAGCTGGGTAAAAGGGAACACAACCCTAAGACTAATGTAAAAGATGTCAGAAAAAGAAACATTTTCCCCCTCTTTATTCTAGATTCTTTCAGAGAAATGGAAAATTTTAACACAGAGAATGACAGTGGTATGATACTTCTTTTAGTCTCTGTAAAAATAGATGAAAGCAAAGAGTTGACATTTAGCATCAAGGGAGAAGGTGAAAAGTGGAATTGGCATAATGAGGTTATTGGTAGGTTTCCTTAACTCACAGAGGTAAACTCAAACCACTATCAGCCATAAAACTACATGTTTTGAGTTGTCTCAGAAAACCCCCAAGAACTACGGTCCCCCTTAGTTTACCCATGAATCTAATGAAGCCAAATGGCTTGGATGTGTACGGACTCTTCAAAAAGCAGGCAAACAAGGAAGCCTTGGAAAGTGATAGCTAAGCACATGTGCCCAGTTAGCTGCACGTCATCAGTTGGGCAATGCTTGACATCATATTTCTGGAACAGAAAGCAGAGTCAGTTTAATTAAATTAAGGTATGACACCGATGACACAGGCCGAGACTTCTGGTTTTGAATTGTCCAAGTGGGTTTCCCAGATCAGAGACACAAATAAGCACAGAAGGGAAAACAAGATGCTTTCATTCAAACAACTATTTGGGGTGACTTTCCTCCTGTAGTAGTAAGTTTCACTTTTAATTTTGGAAATTGTCTTACAGAAATATGTTGTGTTAAACTGTGCTTCAAGTTTTCTGCGAGTTTAACTGTGGGAAGTGGGACATTATATGTATGTTGTTTACATGGGAAATCCTGCCTGTCCTACAGGACTGAAGTGTACTTCAAGGACAGTTACACGAGTAAAACCTTTGTTGTTTGCAGTTGGCAGTTGATCCAACACTGCCTTTCAGGAATTTCATACTGATTTCAAAGGTGGCTAGAGGTACTTAAGAGAGGATGGAATTTGGTTTAGGGTATTAACTGTACCAGCACTGCATGTTCTTGTTCTTCAGACTGTCACAGAAGTAATACGCAACTTCCAGAGAGTATTCCAGTATTCTTTTTTGTTAGTGGTTCTTACGAATGTTTTAAGAGTTTGACATCTAGTGTATAAAAGGAGGAGTATTTCCACAGTACAAAAAGGTATATCACAGGTAGTTTATAACACTATATGTATTTATTATCTGAATATTTAAAATACATTTCAACTGAGTAAGGAAAATTTAATTACATCTTTAGAGATATTCCAGAACTTCACTTGAGGTATTAGAATTACTTCCCTGAAAAATACAGGGTTCTTTTCTAGCTGGTTTGTCTAAGGTACACGTCCATCACAGTTTTTCTGAGAAAGGGCAAGGGTTAGCCATGTAGTGCCCTGAGGGGAGGAATGGACTTGCTTATCAAAGCCGTGCTGTGCTACTGCTCTGATACCCAACATTAGCCTTTTGTTCAAGTCTCATCAGACACTGCCTACGGAACAACTGTGCGCTCATCCTTTTTCTTACAAGCTTAAACTGAATGGCTGTATATGAAATCTTGACGCATAATCTTGTCTGACAACTAGATGAGTTTTTAAATCCTGCATGTTTTGGGAGGAATGCAAAGTGTGTGTAATGGCATGCTAACTTGAAACAACTTCCGTTTGTAGCATTCACTTGTTTCTGTCTGGTACTTTGTGAATTCTGCTGCTACAGTTTCTAAGAATCAGCTCAGGGATTGCATGGTCCTTCTGTACAGTGACTGGCTGAAACTGAATTTGTAAGAGCTGAAACAAAACAAACCTTTGGGCGTCTTACAGTGATTGTAAATAAATTATGGCATATTGTATTCGTGTGGAGGGTAAGTACAATCGTGCGTAGCGCATATCACGCGAAATGTCAGTAGGAAAAAAGATAGAAGCACAGATGTCTTGTGACCAACGCTTCTCCTCTCGTAGGAGAGATATAATTTGTAAAATTTCTTAGGGAGTGATTTCTTTGCTGTGATCAGTTTGCCGGTGTATTTAATGTTTTATACCATGGCTTATTTTTATGCTTTATACCATGAATTCATAGGAAGAAAAGTTTCAAGATGATTCGATCCCAGTCTTTGTCATTACAAATTCCATCTCAGGAATGGAAAGCACCATTGGCCAATCCCGTTCCGTCTCCTGCAACGCCAGTTCTTCCAAGTGCTTTTCTGCCAGTCCAAGTGCCGTATGATGTACCAGAGTTCCAGAGAGTTTCAATTAGTGGGGACTACTGTGCAGGGGTAAGAAAGTGGGCCCCCTCCTTCTCTATCTAGTGGGGGGGTAATGCCAAACCACAAGCAGCTAATGGATATCAAGTGCGAAATGTCAGTATATTATGGCTCTGTGCAACAACCTGTGAATTGCTTAGTGAACACAGATTTGTAAAACAGGTAAAGTCAAGGTCAGGTTGTTTCATACTATTTACCATAAAAAAATAATTGGGTATTAAATAAATGGATTATATATGGGAGCAGGAAAAAAACCCCTGGTGTTGCACACTTTACTTGGACTCTGCTTCTGTCACCGGCTTCCTGAGACCTTGGGTAAGGCCCTTATGGTCAAGCCACATACATTTCTGGAAACTCAGTCTCCTCGCTACCAGCGTGGATTCAGTTTGTAGCTAAAACTGCTGGTTTATTTCTGTTAGTATTTATCCAGGCTTTCCTTTCAGGTTACAGTTGATGATTATGAACAAGCTGCCAAGAGCCTGGTGAAAGCTCTTCTCATTCGAGAAAAGTATTCACGTCTTGCCTACCATCGCTTCCCAAGAACAACGTCTCAGTATCTGTGTAGCATGCAAGATGAAAAATGGAAGGTTGAAGATGAAGTGTATCCAGGTGAATATCCTTGTTCTTCTTTTTAAAATATAGAATTAAACCCATGCACTGCTCTAGTAAAGGTAAGTTGCATTTTTTTCATAATCTCTTCTGAGTGTCTGCCTCTAATTTATGCTATTAGTAGGTGACGGAGAACCACTGATGGACCCAAGTTTTATAAATCCTGTGTCTAATCTGAAACTTTGAAGCTGTCAAAAACTGAAAAACCCCACACTAGATGCTCACTGATTTTTTGTTTTTGTTAGCAATTGGGGTGGTAAGCAGTACACTGTGTGACTCCAGGAAAAAAGATATATGATATGGTTTAAAGTCAAAATTCATTCCTCCTGATCTTGGCATACTGAAATAAAAGGGCTTATGAGCTCATCTACATTGTAAATTGAAGCATGATACAGACACGCCAGTCAGCAAGCCCTGAGCCAGTAATTTCACAAGCGCAGTACACTTACCAGGTCAAGACTGGAAGCTGTGCAGTCATACTGGTTGGGCATTCTGCCTGGGTTGATAAACTCTGATCTCTCAACAAGGCTTATTAGGTTCAACATACTCCCTACTATATACGTCACCAGTGCCGTTTGTCACTTAGGTGGGTTGTGTCTTGAAGGCTTTGCTTGTGCATTAAACTGCGTGCTGCTGTTTTTTGGATTAGTCTGTACAGATGTGCTGTTTACACTGCCAGCAATATGGACACATCTATTCTCAGCCATAAAGTGACATTTTAAATCAACTCCTCTCTAGCTCAGTGGTTGAAAGAGGGTGAATTAACGTGTTTTCAAGTGTGTGTTACAGAGAAAGAGTGTAAAGGGGACAGTATACTGAATATTCAAGACAGGAAAGATATTTTGGAACAGCTGCCAGCCAGATATTTCCAGGCTATTATTAAGTTAACAACTTTTTTACAGTTATGACTTTTAAACTTCTGACATCATAATGAAATCTCATTACACAATGTTTTAATTAGCACAAGTTCGAGCTGGATGAGTATGAATATTAGACAGAAGAATAGTATCAGTTTATAACATACGTTCAGGTGCGCTAGGTGAGTAAAAGGGCATTAATTACTCATTAATTACTTTTCCGTCTTGGCTTAGCCGAGCAGGTAAAAGAGGAAATGTCAGTGATAAGGCTGAGCCCACGTTTGCAGTTCAGTTGACGTAAATATAGTTGAGGCACTTGTTTATCCCAGTTGCATTAGTAAGATAATGTAAAAGAAGCAATGGACATTCACTAGCATGAGTGATGAAGTTTGTGTTCACATAAGCTGAGTCTCCCAGAACTGTGTGTGTTTACCTGATTCTCAGGAAAAAATAAAATATAATTTTGTAACAGGATTACGAAACTGTACTGAATAAATACCACCCATGCTTCTGGTACTTTCTGATTTCAGTCATGATCAGAAGGCCGGGGGGAAGACACAGTTGTGTTCTACTGCCTTTGGCTCCTGCATTTCCTGGTTTTATTCAATTAAACGTAAAAATAAGGAGGTTTTTTTTAAAAAAAAAAAAACCCACACCACCAAACAACAAAACACAAACAAACAAAAAAATCCCACAGATGAAAAAAATCTTAATACACAACAAAACCAACCAACCAAACCCACAAAAAATCTACAAACCAACCCCTGCCTTGGTCAGAGTGAGAAGCACTGAATCTTGAATTATTTCCTGCTCTACCATGAGTGAAGTATATTCACTAGCGGTTGAGAGAAGGCGGAACAGCCCTAGTATGTATGCACTAGTCTAGCTCATTGGATTGCTGGAAGGGCAGAGGTGAAGAAGAAAGGCACAGCTTGTTCTTTTCTGAGAGATGTTTCAATATGAGAACAGCTGCATTACTGTGTGCTTAAATACGAACTTCCAAAATTACTACAGTGAGTCAGAAGGTAAAAAGAAAACAATGAAAGTGGGTATGAAGTCAACAACTGGTTTATTGTTGGAAAATCTGAACTGTACTTTCCAGCATCCTAATTTAAATACTTCTGGAAACTTATTTTGAAAGTTGTGCCATCATACATGAATAAAGAATAGTATTAAATCCATTTATACTTTGGTTCAGAGAACTCTAATAATGTGTAATATTTGAATGAAGGTGTAGGCACTTACCTTAGAGAGGGACTGCAATTAAAGCCTGTCAGAATAAAGCCGTGTTGTAACAACAGGTCTTTTATGGTAACTGAAAATGTGATTTTAATGATAGTATTAAGGTTGGTTAGAAATGAAGCATTATAGAAGCAGAAAGTCCTTCTGTAATCATTTTGCCTTTTGCCTAAGTTATTTTTTTCTAAATGTAATGTAAATTTATTTCCAGATTTCCATTCACCCCCAGAAGAAAATGAAGATCCTTACAATCTTGATGATGCTCCAGACAATTTGGATTATGTTATCAAGATAAAAGGTGGCATTCCCTTTGTTTATGATAACAAAGAAATGATGGAACTCAATGAGCCTCGGAGTCTGCCGTATCCTGACCTGGAGACCTATACCCTTGACCTGAGCCACGTTCTTGCTCTAATTGCAGATGGTCCAACGTATGTTTCTCTTTCGTTCTTCTCTGCCCCTTCAGGCTGCTGGTTACCTTTAGTTCAGTATTCTCACTTCTGTGGTATTTAATTCCTCAATGTACTCATTTTACGGTAGTGTTTTGTTTTGCCCTTCTCTCAAGCATTAATACATCATGGAAAGACTTAAAAGGGGAAAAAAAAAAAAAAGACCCCACATATAGCTGTATTTTTAATTTCTTTAGTTTCTTTGCATCAACCATGGCAAAATGAGAAACATTAAACAGAAAAGCAAGAAGTTGGCCAATTGTTCCCATTCAAGTCAAATCTGACCCAAACTTTGAGGCATGGGAACTGAAACTTGAACCTCACCCTGTTTTATTTTTTGTTGGCCTATGCTGAATTTGAGGTTTTTGAACAATTGTCTGGAATTCCTTCACGTCTGTCCCACTCTTGCTGCATGAAGAGAAACCCTGCGCATGTAGACCATACAGAACAGCTCAGCAACACAAATAGTCAGTCTGATTTGTTCCAGATGTGAATTAACTGCTCATGTGCGCAAAACTGATCATGCAATCACAATCAAAATAGGTCTGAAATTTCCCAGAACCATCAAACTCCTGGGAAATCTCTAAAAAACAGGAATAGAGCAACTCTAGTACAGTCACTGACAGAGTCATACAAGGCACTGTCCTTGCCCAGTGCATCACGAAAACATGTGCACTCCATTTTTAAGTTTGCTTCCCAGCTGAGGAATGGAAACATGAAGGTTTCTCATGGCCTCAGCACCAGGAAAGGAAAAGAATCCACCCTTGGATGGAAGCAAGCAGGAACCTGGACTGTTCTGAACCATTTGCCGTGCTTGACAGCACTGAATTTCTCCTCCCTCTGCCTTTGAGGTGTCGCAATGTGACAAGTTAGGCACACCTGGCGCCTTCTTTCCCCTTGAGTCTGCTCTGACACCTGCCGCGTAATCTGTCTGCCTTGCACACTGATGGTGGCAAAGCAGATGGGCTGAGCAGACCTGTCCCTTTCCCTAAGCGCTTTCTCAAGAGCAAAAGCCTGTGCTTCCGCCAACATTGTCAGCACTCCTGCTCCGAATCAAAGCTAGCTTGGTATGCTTGTTTACAGTATGCAGGGGGTAAAAGCATTTCCAGTTTCCGTGTGTTGTATTCCAGGAGACAGATACTGAGAAGATTGTAGGTAGTTAGGATCTGTTGCAAAGGCAACAGAAGATTAAAGGACAAGGGAGTAAAACGAAACAAAAGTCAGACTGAAGACCCTTCTTTTCTTAACTGTTTTTCTTAACAGTCTTTATCAGGAAGCCACAAGTAAGAATGGCCTTGTGTGCTTAAATTAAACCACGCACCCTGGTAGGGCATGTTAGAACACTCAGCACCTTCGTGAACATAGCAGCAATTATCTGCTCCTTTCACTTCCTCAGATTAAGTTTTTGCAGGCCGATTCACACACCCTGATAAATACACACGAACCAAAACAACCCCCAAATCTTTTCAGTAATCCTGTTGCGTAAGCTCTTAATACGGTATTGTTTCCCTGTCTGCAGTGAGTGCTTTCCTGTCACTTATGTCTGTCATACATGGGGCTGCTTGGTGATCAAGAACCCGTTGTTCTTTAACCTTTGCTGTTCCTAAACTGGTGAAATCTCACCCCTGCTCCTCAGTCTTTAAGCCTCTTGAATAACAGTATAACCCAACAAAGGCTTCCTGCAGTAGGCAGAGGCTTCTTGATCAGTATCAGACACAGTAAGACTGAGTTTGAATTGGACTTCCAAATGCATAATGGGATTTGTGTCCCATTGAGGAGGGATTATCAACAATAAAGCAGAAGAAAGAAGGCTATTACATTAATAGTGCTACAAAAATATTGTAGATTCACTAAGAATTGACAGATGGTGAAGAGAAAAAACATGTCATGTTAAAAATAGAGTGAGAAACGTAACAGAAGATGAAAGTGAAGACAGGACTAGACAAGCAGGAACAAAAAAAGCATAATTTTTCTAAAAAGAGCACAAAAAATTATTTTGGAAAAAAGTATTTTGACACAGTATATGTTTTTGAAGTATAAAAATGAAAGAAGATTCATGGAATTAAGATCAAGTCCAAGGTCCACATTGGATCTTATCTTGGCTTCTTCTATTCACACTGAAAAAGCAAATACGCTTTGGGGATGTTTGTAAATGGTCATTTCTATGGTGAATAAGTCTGGATTACAGGTTGTTTCAGTTGTGTGAGGTGAGCTGCTCTATTGCAGGTGTAGTTCCAGAGTAGTAGCAGTTGACATCACGTTTTAAGTACTGTGCTTTCCGTGGTCATCATTACTGAAGGGACTGCAGTTTATACACAGATACAGTGATAACAACGCTTGGACAACTTAAAGGACGCAACACGGTTAGGCAGAGTTCTGTTTGACCTTTCACTGATAATTTTGGTCTGTAGTCATACTGGATATCGACTTATATATTGTTAACCAGTAGGATAAGAAGAATGGATTTGTCTTGGTCTTCATTAAAAAATAATTTGTTTTTACTGTGAAAACTCCTAAGTTCTTTCTGAACTTGAAATGCAAATAGTTTTAAGTTACAATTAATCTCTGTGTTTTCTTTTACAGAAAAACATACTGCCATCGGAGGCTTAACTTTTTAGAATCTAAATTTAGTTTACATGAGATGTTAAATGAAATGTCGGAATTTAAAGAACTAAAGAGTAATCCCCATCGAGACTTTTACAATGTGAGAAAGGTAAGTGTGAAAGGGTTAAAGGCGTGACATTGTTTTAGTAGGAGTTGCAGCAGTTTTGCTTTTCTTGTGTGAGGTGTAGATGATGTGCATGAAGTGATGTGTGCAAGCCACTTGACTGAATTATGTTAAGAATATTAATTTTTTTCTGAATAGGAACACTCCAGGAAAAGTAACTGGAATGTAAGTGGGTTAAATGGATTATGCGAAACTCATCTGTTTACTTACTGAGAATCAAAAGGGCTTAAGTGTATGTAGGTTGCTTTAAAGGAGTGAAACAGTTAATCAAATGAAGCTCACTTGAATTATGAATAAAAATATCCACATGGAGGTTTAATTAATTAATTCACTTAAAGACAGTCAAGTGCATTTTCCTGCTTTCATGTAGGTAAGTCGTAGTAGGCTGTAGTAGGAACAGCTGTGTATATTTTGGATAAAAATTTCACTTCATATTGAATATAGGTATTTAAACACATGTTAAAAGAAGAGAGATCTCCCACAGAAACTTAATTGAGGGTTCATGCTGCCATCAGTATCTGGTAAAAAAATGCCTGTGAAATACTAAGTAAAAAGATTGTTATTTGAGCTTTATTCTTAGTTGCCTCTGAGATACTGGGATGTAATTAGGAGACAGTCAAGGAGCTGGCATCATTTCCTCACATAGTCACACCCGAGGGAGCTGTAGTCTCTTCAAAGCCTGGAAGCAACAGTGTTAGGCTGCTTTGTTTGCTTCCCTTTCCTGAAGGAGAAGTTACTAGAGAGAGAATGCTTGTTTGATAGTTGAGCTTTCTTCACTAAGCAGTGAAGTTGCTGGTGGTTTTAACCACTTCAGGTCCATTTTGCATTGTTTCTATCTGCAACCGGAAGTAGTCATCCTTATTTTGTAACTTCAGGGTTTAGATGTGTACTTTAATCCTTCTTGCTATGTTTTGGTTAGCGCTAGTACACCAAGTCCGTCCTTTCGGCTTTTCCCTGTAGTGTCCGGCTGCTGAGTATTTGCTGCTGTTGCAATAATAAAGTGTCAGATACAAAGTCTGGTAAGAAAAGTGTTTGATGGATGTACCCCTGTCTATCATCAGGCTAGAAGCAGATGGGTAAATTCTCATGAGTTTCACACTTTCATCTCTTTGGCGTATGGATGGGAGGATCTATTAGCTAATTCGCTCAAGCAGGTCTCAAGTGGCAGAGACTCAATTGCTAATTTGATGCTTTTCTTGCATAACCCTGGACAAGATATTTACTCCGTGCCACATTCAGCTAAAACACTTCACTAGCTGACAGGGACATTAGTAATAAACACACGGTGACTGAGAGGTGTGGATCCGGTAACTGCCTAGACAATCAATTTGATTACTGAGAAGCTGTAATTTAACAGCATTGCACTTGCTAAGTTCAGTTTTTGATTTAAAAGCAAGTGTTCAATATCTCCGGACATATCTTAATTAGTTTCTAATTATCTACTATTAAATAAGCCATTCTGCAAATGGATTCATGTTGTTCAAAAGCACAAAATGTACATCACGTCCCTTTTGGCAATACTCAGATTCTGAGAGTAAGAACCAGCTTGCACTTCTTTGGCAGAGATATTCCTACCGCTAGCTATTGCTTTGAAAAACTCCTGCTGCACAGAGTTAATGTTGCTTAAAGTAGTATTTTTATGAAGCAAATTTACAAGTAGTATTTTTATGAAGAACTCTCTGTGGAAAGTAAACTGCATTGTAGATAGAGTTCCTGTAAGTCCCCACATAATCTTGTTCTCCCTGTCTCTTGCCAACCAAAGTAATGTTTCCATCTGGAACTTCCCTGAAGTGCTCCCTCCCTAGTAACAGTATCGGCAGTGAAACTTAGAGGCCCTAGAACTGTCTGTTTCATATTGTATTTTCAGGATGTCCCTCTGTTAGCCAGTCCTAAACTACGTACTGCTCATAAGGAAAGCAAGAAATAAGATTCAGCTCCCAAAAGAGCTGTTAGTGATCTAGTACATCCCTCAGACGCTGGTGTGGAGATCCTAGTACAACCTGTTTGCTGATTAAAAAGAGCCAAAGTGATGGAAAATGCCAGAATTTAAGCAGTTATAAATGTAGTGGCAAGGTCAGTCGGTGAACACCTATTACTGGATTCGGAAAGGTACAGGAGAAAGCTGGCCAGCATTATTTGCTGGCATGACAGTCAAAGGTTACCGTTTGGGTGTTATTTTTTTTTCCCATTCTCCCTGCCCTATTGTCCCCTTTTGTTCCTGGTTTAACAGTTTTCCTCTAGTCAGCTCATCTATTTAATAACGCCCAAGATAAGTCTCCGTTTAAAGAAGGGAAATGCGTGCATGTATCTTAACGTAACGCCAAAGAGACGTTTGGCACTGATGAAGCTGGAACTGGAAAACTGCTCTTTAGTAACCACACAAATACTTCTCTAGACAGACAAGAATCCACAGGTGGTAAGGCTGTGGCTGGCTCCACTTGGCTCCCCACAGGAGGTGGCCAACTGTCTGTGCAGGAGAAGGCTAACTTCAGGGAAGGCTCTTGAGGCTGCTGTCCGCAGGCTCTCCCACGCTCTCCAGCTGATGCACAGCAGAGTGCAGCCAACACAGGTTCTCCACAGAACTCCTGGGTTGCCTGCATTAAGGATGAAATTGTGTAACCAGGGTTTAGCTGTACAGCACACACACTCAGAACTGGGTTGGAGCCTTTGTGTACTGGGTGTCTTGCCTTCCAAAGCCAGGATTGTGATTTTCTTTGGGGGGGGCTTCCAGCAGACACTGTGCCCAACAGCCTCAGATAATTCAGAGCTGATACTTCAGGTTTTTTAGCCGAAATACACCTTCAAAGTAAGGGACCTACACCTGGATATTTAACTTTTCTATTAAGATGTTGCTAATTGCAGGACGCACTTACTGTGCTCTCTTGGTCTTGGTTATTAGGAAGTTTGGTTTGTCTCTGTTGTTCTTTTTAGGGAGAAGGCTCTTGCCTTTTTTTTTTTTTTTGGAAGATGAAGCCAAGATATTTGTTTGTCTAATGTGTTTGTTGCCTTTATGAGGTCTGTCTGTGTACTACACTGGCAGGTGTCCTTCACTGCAGAGGACTTTGAGACAGTTTTCTGAAGATGAAAAAATGACAGCCTAAGCTTCCTTCCATATTCTTTCTCTCTTTCACCATGATTTCAGTGTATCACCAAAGCAGACCTGGGGGTATGTCATAGCAGGGACTTTCACACATCACATTCTGCTGCCCACAGACTCACTCACTCAAATGTCCCGCCTCGTGAGGCTGCAGAGCTGTGGCTGAGACCAGAGTAACTGCACATGGAAGAACGCAGTTCCTAGAGTGGCTGACACAGCCCTCTGAATTCTGTGTCGCAATAGCTGGTTGCTGCTGTGACGTGCTCTTTGGTCTGCCTCATTGCAACTGGTTTTTTTTAAAGTATTGGTTAGACAAAAAGGAAGTAAATTCTAGCCTTTGTTTTTGACCACAGGGTTGAAATACCACTTCTAAGAAAGGAAGTTAGAGTGTGTTTATGTGCTTCCGAATTCTACAGATCTCACAAAATACTGAATGAAATTAACAGATGTCTGCTTTTTAAACATAGTAAAAGCACTGTGAGTGAACAGTGAATCTATAGCTTCACTTCCCGGAAGTTTGACTCATTCCGAGGTTGCCTTCCCACCCCATCCCCCGGCCCTGAGTAGCTACTTACTGACTTGGGGATGAAATTCATTTTCATCATATAAACCAAGAAGTGAGAGCATGTGGAAAGACTTAGAGGTTAGCATTAGATTCAAGGGACAGTAATGCCTCTGTGCACCTCTGTTAGCATGTAATGGTGCCTTACCACTGTCACTGAAACCTTCCAAAACATTGCATTGCTTCTCAACACAGTGAAGAAAAACCTGTGTGACACTCTTTAAGACTTGCTGTTACTCAAGTTGCTGCTTACCTAAAGGTCAAAATATACCAGGTAGTTAGAAAAGATAGCCATAGTAGTGCATATGCTCTGGAAAAAGCATGAAAGAGGCTTTTGACTCTTGGGGAAATAAATATATTTAAGGAGCGGGAGGAGGGAAGAAAAAATAAAATCTTGGTTCTCGGAGAATAAGCCTGACATGGTTAGCTCAGCTGCAGAGCTGCGTGTGATGTGCTCGTGGGGGCTGGAGAAGACGGCACGCTTGAGAAGTAGTTCTCCAAGGGACACGGAGCTTTAAAAGAAATGCAGTTACTACTGTGTCATGCGATCCTTGAAGGGGCAAACAACAGAAACAAAATGTCTCCTTGCTTTCTGCCCTCGCCCTCCTAACAGCAGTGAATTCATGCTATGCAAATAAAGAGGAAGTGTTTTGGTTTGGTTTTGTTAAGACTCATTCATTCCAGTAGCTGCACCACCACTGGAACTAGTGCAGTCTGAAATTCAGGAAACTACACTTACTCAGGCTCCCTACGCCTGGTACTCTATGCCTAGGACTTGCTTTTCCTGAAGGTTTACACCTTATAGGCCATCTATTAACTGTTGCTTTCACTCTCACACAAGTTGACCAAGCCTAGTATTTTCTAGTATTTCACTGGTCCAGGCAGAGTCCACAGTAGTAAACACTATTTGTTTCTAAACCAGAAGACATTTATTAACCTGAGTAAGCATATATATAATGCACGTGGGTTCAAATGTCTATATAAGTACCCTGAGGAGTGTAACGATGTGTTAAGTGGAGCTGGTTTTACTGTTTTAGACACGGCATTGTTGACTGTGCATACGTAATGTACTTCATGTTGTGTACTTCCCGACAGTACTATGTTTCTTGCTTTTTCATTTAGCTTTAAAGGGTCTAGTGTATTTGAACTAGGCAGTGATTAACAATTAAATGCTAATGTTTAGGATTCAGTTTATATCCTAGTCTTTAGTTAGGCTGTTAATATTCACACGGACATTTTCATTTTTGTGGAGTGTATGTCAGCGTAAGCTGAGGTTACATTGCAGGATTGTGGTTGTTACTTACTTGGGTGCTCCGTGATCTGTTTCCTACTGATCCTTAAAAGCAGATCAGGATGTCAGCTAGTTCTGTTGGTGGAATCTGAGAGCTGCACAGTCGCTGTGCAAAGGGGAATGCACTGGTCTTATGTTGAACGTGTCCATCTTCAGTTTCCTGGAGAGAAGAGTCCTGGATGAGTCCTTGCAGAGATGTAGGTTCAGTGACTTCTTACAGCTGGTTTGTCAGAATTCCTTCTGGTGTGACTTCCTGCACGCAGACTCTGCGGCTCTTGTTGGGAGTGTGTCCCTGGGGACGCCAGCTGCATTTTAAAATGCGCAGTGCAGTGGGTTCAAACTGCTTCAGTGTAGTATCTTTAGGAACTTGTATCTGATGTCAGCATCCAATCTCTGGATCTTGTTACATCACTAATTTTGAGATTGAAAAGCACCCCCTCACACACTCTGCCTCATCTCTTTTGGATGTACAAATACCTGTATATGTTTGGTCAAATAAATGCTCAAATTACAGCCTGAAAGCCCACTAAGTTCCATTTTTACAGTCATGTGGCAGTGAGGGGTTTCCAGCTCCTCTTTCCTTTTGTGACATTCCTTTCAGCTTTAAATGTAGACAGCAAAACTGGGTGCATTCTGACAGCTGCCTTACCAGTGCTGTGCAGAAGCAAGATTAGATCTCTCCTTTCTTACTCTGTATGAGGAGTTAGACAGCCTTTTCCAGTACAGTTTCACATAAGACTTCACAGGGTAAAATGTTACTTATGATTCCAAACCATCTCCGACCTGTAGACAGGACAGTACTATGTGGTGCTTTTTAGAATTATCTGAACCATCCTGCCCCTGTTTTGTATCATCTTGAAACTTGTACTGCAAACTGACTATCTTGCTTCCTACTCCTTCTGCAGAACCTTTCTGCCAGCTGGTCTTGTAAGACTTGTCTCCAGTACCAGGCAGTTGGTGCACAAGGCGGATGTTAGGCATAGTGAAAGTTGGCGATTGCTTCTGACCACATGACGGGCATCTGTGTCCAGGCAGGGACTGGGCTGGAGGAAAAAGGGATGCTTAGCACACAGGCTGCAGCACTGCGGCTTCTGGGTGAGCCGAAACTGCTCCTGCTAGGATTTGGCAGTCTGGACTGGAAGGCAGTTTCAGTCTGTCAGGCTGTCCCCAGGGCTGCTGTCAGCTGGGACAGTGTGTCAGCTGGGAAATCTAATCAGGACAGTGGTTTGTTGTGGTTTGGATTTAAATTGATAGGAATTTGTTGGTAGAGTAATTACATTGTTTTGCCTAGGACATACATTAGGCTGTTTTGTTGTTTAATTGGAATTCCTCAAGGACATTCAAAGCAAACAGACCCTGGAGCAGCAGCTCTGCTGCTCCACACACTGAATACTGCTGTGCTGGTAGATTGCTTAAGGCCATTATCCCAGCTGAGGCCCAGTCCTGCCTTTCAGGTACTTGGTCCTTAGGAACTGCCATTAGTATTACCTGCCTTTTCAAGCAAGTGGTTGGGGAATATACCTGGTTTTCTTCTATGCTTTGTCAGGGTAGTTTAGATAATAAAGCCTTGACTGCAAGGAACTGTGATGGGTTGGTTTTACATACCTGCTGGAGGCAGCTAAGGAATTACACATGCTGAAGGGAAAACTTAAATGAACAAACCAGCCCCCAGATCTCATCAGCTGTTTCCCTGGGTTGTGCTCTAACAGAGACTGCTCAAACAGCAGCGCAAGCTTCTGAGCAAGAGCACACCTGTGGAAATGGTTCTGTTCTCGTCAATTTTGTTTTCATTTAAATGGGACTTCAACAGAAAACAAAGGAATACTCAGCCCCTCTGCGAAGCTTGCACTTCCCTTAGTGTATGAAGGGAGCTGAAAAATCTGTTACTATTAGGAGTTGCTGTAATTATACTTGGAAAAAACAGCGACAAAATCTCTCACGTGTACGTTTTGCAGTTCTAGTGACCTGCAAGTGGTTGAAATACAAAAATGAATTATGCTTTTGGAAATGGCTGAGAATTCCAGGCACTTCCAGTCAGAGAGGATGGTTATCACTGCAGTCTGTAACTAGAAAGATCATCCATTCATGGATGAAATACAAGGATACTAAAGGATCAGGGTGACCTTAAGGAAGTATCAAATTTAATCTGAACCCAGGTTCTGTGAATGGCACTTACAGCTTAACTTCTTGAAAATGTTCTTAATTAAATAGGAAACTATTAATTGAGGGCTATTTTATTTATAGATCTGCTTATTGAATAATTCCTCCAAAGCCAAAAACTCTGGGTTCTGAAACATTTTGACTTGCTTAGGCACTAATCCATTTGTTACTTACGGAGTATTTTAGAAGGCTTTAGTCAGTGTTGCCACTGACACAGACTTTGCTAGTTGAAGTTTATGTATATGGATGATGAGCATGAATAACCTTTTGATTTCAGGTTGATACTCATATCCATGCTGCTGCTTGCATGAACCAGAAACACTTACTGAGGTTTATTAAGCACACGTATCAAACGGAGCCCAACAGGATTGTTGCAGAGAAAAAAGGCAAGAAGATGACTTTAAAGCAAGTCTTCGAAAGCCTTCACATGGACCCTTACGACCTCACTGTAGACTCTCTAGATGTCCATGCTGTAAGTCTATTAAAATGACAAAATAAACGAGAAAAAGCTGAGTTTTCTAAGGGTGAAATTCTTGTTTCTACACTTTTTGTATGACAACTTAATAAATCAGAATGTAACCTCGTGCATTACTTTGTATGTTTGAAGTAAATTAGCATAGGCTTTTTCTTCTCTGTGCTTTTTATTGCTAGGCACTTTAATTTATAAACTACTGTGTGTAATTAAAACCGTGGCTATTTGTGTGTTTTCCTTCTCCAGGGCCGTCAAACGTTTCATCGGTTTGACAAATTCAATTCCAAGTACAACCCAGTTGGTGCTAGTGAGCTGAGGGACCTGTATTTGAAAACTGAGAACTACATTGGTGGCGAATATTTTGCTCGTATGGTCAAGGTAAATAAGTTTCAAGCTTTTCCAGCAGTAGACAAGTGAAGGCTTGTAAAAGATCTGTGATGTCATACTTGTATCTACAGCTAACACAGTGGTTGAGTCCAACTCTTGGGCTTGCTCTTGCGGTTCATCAAAGACCTCTGCTAAGTCAGCCACGGCTGCTTTCTAAATAATTTTGAGTTAGAAACACACACATAACCTGTGTACGAGTTCAAAGCAGAGTTGTGTGTGGTTTCAAACTAATGGAGAGCAGCCAGTGATCAATTCACTGGCTTAATATTCTGTTGGGATGTAGTTGGCTAGTGGTAGCTGCTAGAGAAGGAGGAGCTACGGAAGCACCTCTGCATAAATCTCTATCTGTACATGCACAGGCTTCAAATGTGTTTCTTACAACAAAAGAATCAGTGGTTTTTATGAACTAGATGTCAGCTCTTCTCAGACGTGTAGAAGTGCTCATCTAAAATGAATAGCCTTAAAATTGCTCACTACCACGGATTCTGGGTCAGTCTCCATTGATCTGCATATTTTATGTAGTCATTTACTACAGTTTAAACAGTATCATTCTAATTTACCAATTTTAAATGTGTCCTACAAAGGTGTTACTAATAACTGCACGAGAATATTGTCCGCTAAATCTAGGTGTCAGTTGTACTCAAGTGCAATCTGCGATAGCTTGCTAGTTGAGTATTTAAATGCCTAACATAATGGATTAATAGACAAAGAGATTCTCTTTGTCTTTAACACTTATGTCTGGTCTGAGGAAAATACAGTGATAATTATACTACGAGCTGTAAATGATCTTCAGTGTCCATATTAAAGCAAATATATTTATTACTTAATAGGAAGTAGCCCGTGAACTAGAAGAAAGTAAGTACCAGTATACAGAACCCCGCTTATCCATTTATGGACGGTCTCCAGATGAATGGCTGAACTTGGCAAAATGGTTCATTAAGCATAAAGTTTATTCCCCTAATATGCGCTGGATAATTCAGGTTCCCAGAATCTAGTAAGTAATCAGGAGCTCTTGGTAATTTTCATAGTTTGAAATCATGCCAATGATCTGTTTTAACTTCTGATATTCTGTAGATGGTTTATGAGCTGTCCTGTAGTTCTGTTGATAAGCAGCAGCCTGGGAAATCTATTCTTGACCACTGCTGCAGTTTTCCTGACAGCCTGGGGGTGGGAGACAGGAGGTGGGGTTTCAATCTACTCTCTGTGAAGCTGTTCAAAACCGCTGTGAGCTAGTTGTAAGTCTGAAGGTACTAAACCCCAAAATTACAATTGGGTGAAATTAAGCTGCATTCAGAGGGAAGTTAAAATACAATTTACTAATGAAAAGAAATCCATAAAGGAGGAGAAAATGCTCTGTAAAACTGTGATCCTGCCACTTCCTCAAGATCAGTGACTAAATGACAGTGAACTTGGAAACGCAATCAGACTGCTGATTTGCAAGCTTTAATCAGTTTTTCTTAGTTTTTAAGTGTCCTTTGGGACTTTATTAAATAGTTCTTTGCTCCTAACGGTGTATATTGTAATAAGGTCTCCCATGACCGTTTTGTCAGCCTCAATAGCTGAGCTTCATGTTTTGAAATTGCACGGTTGGAACACGAGTAGGGGAAGAGCTGTCAGGGTTGCATATGTTCCGCCGAGTGTGTTTCTCGTTAGGGAGAAAGTTTCTCTCCTTTTAATTTTTAACGTAGCCATTTCCTATGAATGTAGCGGACTCAAGACGTCCTTCAGTCACGCGCTCAGTGACACACTGACGTACTGTCCCTCTTTCCTGAGAGGCTCACTGAAGCAGAACATTCTACTTTCCTTTGGAGTAGTTACAATTTGGAAAACAGACTCTTTCACGAGAGACAACTCCTTGTCTCCCCTATTAGTACTTGGGTTGCCGTAAGGGAAAGGGTCACTCTTCCTGAGACAGCATCTACCCCTGCACGCTGTCTTGAGTTCTGCAGCACTCGGGAGCTTCAGCAGAGCCTGGATGAAGCAGTGGCAGGCAGTGCAGGAAACAGAGCACAGAGACAATCCCTACCCCGACATAAACTCTGAATTTCTGAATTCTGGTAGAACTGAAGCTGCAGAATATACACAAATAACAAAGTGGAGGAAAACCAGAAGATGATTGAAGAATGTTCAAAACTGTGTATACTTTTTCCCTTTTAGTGACATATTTAGGTCAAAAAATATTCTGCCTAGTTTTGGAAAGATGCTAGAGAACATATTTGTACCTTTGTTTGAAGCAACAATCAATCCCAAAGACCACAAAGAACTGCACCTTTTCCTCAAATATGTGAGTATGTTTGAGTTTTCTTTCTCACATGAAATGGATCCTCTCCTACTCATAAATTTTGTTTGTGCACAGCTGTTTCCAGACTCTGAAAAAGCTTCCCCCTCCTTACGTTACCTGTATTACCATTTTAAAGCCCTGACATGCAATTTAATAAGAGCCTGGGCAAGGTCTTGTTCTCAGAGAGTTGCCGTGTATTTCCTCTGAAACAACTCAACAGCTGTTTATTTGTCCTCGCAGTAACCCTCTCCATAAAGAATGACCAAAAAACGTTTGCATGCACTAAAGCAGAGATTGCAGCGTAATCCAGGATGTGTACTTCGAGCTTGCCTCTGGGCCTGGCCCCCAAAAAGGAGGTAACTAAGAGGAAGCAGTGTGTAGATCCTGATGGGACTCAGGAGAGAGGTCGGGATGTAGCTGCTGGGACAGGATTAAAAGAGACGTTTCTGAGTATGCCCCAGGTCAGAACTCTGAGGCTTCCTGGGAGCCTCTGGCCTGCAGCTGCTTTTCAAATAACAAAGCAGATGAGTTGGAAGGACTGTAATGTGGATCTGAGGGAGTCTAACAGGCCTGTGCCTCCCACAGGAGTCGGAAGGCTTTTGGGCACCTGGGCCTCCTGTTTGTCTCATAAGGAAGAAATGGGTGAAACTTCCTTCGAGAAAACTCCTTATTGCTGCTCTCTGCGTGGTGCGGTAGGAGGGCAGAGCAGCAGGACTAGCGTAAGGAGGGAAGTGGAGGAGGAGGACTAGGTGCTTTGTACAAGCAAGTCCTGAAACAAGAGTAAGTAATGTTGAAGTTGGCTTCTTGAAAACGCTGATTTCTGGGCATCTCTGTTCCCACCAGGTGACTGGCTTTGACAGTGTTGATGATGAATCCAAACACAGTGGCCATATGTTCTCTGACAAGAGCCTTAACCCCGACCTCTGGACCAGTGAGAAGAATCCCCCATACAGCTATTATTTGTATTACATGTATGTGAACATCATGTTGCTGAACAACCTTAGGAGGTAAGTAGTCATTTTTTCTCTCTTACAAGCTTCCAGAAGGAAAAATCAATAATCTTGGTGCCAGTCTGAGTCAGCCTCTAGATCACACATCCTTGGAAGCAAAGGTTGTCTAGAATTATTTTAGAGCCCAAGAGAAGTACATGAGTTATTCTGAAAACGTTTAACTGCAGATGAAATATTCAGAAATTGTAAAGGCATCAAATTAGTATCTTAGTTTGACATTTATATTTGTTTTGTGAATTCCTTAAACCTGAATATATCCAGCAAAACAAGAGAAGAAACCCCACAAAATTGACTTGTTAACCTTTCCTTGGATTCACAGTGGATTTCCAAATATAACGTCCCTCCTGGTAGCTTGCTCTCTGCTGGTACTTTAAGAGACACAAAGTTATGCTGTGAAACAGTGGTGTAAGCGCTGCTGCTGCTATCAAAGGTAGAGAAAGGATGACATGATTGCAAACTCCACCCTAGCTAACTTACTTTTGCATTCCTGTTGACTCAGTTCGACAACTCTGGAGACTGGTGTCTAGGCAAGTAATGCAGGGAGTTAGGATACTGAATGCGAGGTCATGCCTGTAAATGCAGTTTGGCATCGGGCTCAGTAAAACCTGAAATTCCACTCTGAGGTTGTGTTCCGGACTTGGTGGCTGACTCAGTGATGTGCACAACTGATTCAAGTGGAGGCACAGTGTGGCTGCCCATTGGTATTATGGTGTCATCCCTCACCTTGCAAGGATTGGGTGTGTTGTTATTTATAAACGCTTTGGGGTTTTCTTACAGGAGGTGCACAGAGTTGTCATTTTAAACAGGTCATACCCAAGTTGACATTCGAAATGTTATTTCTTCTCTCCCACTGCTACCTCAAGCACTTCCTTCTCTACCACGCTATACAGTCAAAACTCCTAATAAAAACATCCACCTTAAATTACCTTGTACCTGCAACAAACAGGCCTAGTGGTTAGTTTCAGTTCTAACATGGAAAAGTGTGTCCTTTCTGTGTCTGTGCACAGCAGATAGTGAGGTCATCCCTTTTTCCTGGCTTCCTTTATAGACTACTTCTCTGCAGTCTACGTTTTTTTCTTTTTCAGAGACAGATTCTGTCAGAATTTACACATTTCACTTTTACCTCAAGATCATTTCAACTACTGTTTGAAACTCTCCCTAGGTACTCGTTAACTGTTCTTTACAGCTGGGTGAGATAAGGACACCATTCAACCACGAGTCGGTAAAACAGCTCACCCTGTTAAACACGCTATTTGAGGCACAAGTGTCTTACACTTCTGGTAGTGTTAACAGAGTCAGCAAGGATGGATTACATCCTCACATCCATTTGCAGGAGAAACGTTACTAAACTTCCACCTGTCCTATACTCTAGCAGTGCTTGTTGAAATTCTTTTGGTTTGAACATCTCTAAATACTTACAGGACACTGAATAACAGGGTCTGTTAAAACGCAAAACCCAACATCATCTTTAATACAGACAATAAAATAGTTCTGGAGCTTACAGTGTGAAGTCTAGTCCTAGATCATCTCTGTGCTACCGAGGGTGTGGCTTTACGCTGCGCTTGATCTGGTGAGACGGCAGGTTGTCATCACACTAGGCAGCGTTAGCTAACTCCTGGCCATGGGCTTCCACTTCTTCCCTCATTCTGAATTTAGCAATTATGTGGCCACAGGTTGCATCAGTGCACTGAGCTTTCCACCGGCCCGTTCCCTCAGCTGAACTCCGTTCAGTAGCTGCTTACCCGGTAGGCAAACAATTGCTCCATGAGGTGTAACTGGGGAAGGAAAGAAGGAAGACACGTCAGGTAGTGGAAGGGGCTTGAGAGGGGGACCTGTCTCTCCTGCCTACCGGCAGGTCTGATTAGATGTCACGTCAAACTGTATGAGAACGTTTAACTTTTTAATTTTTTGTTTTAATTCCCATATTAGTGGTAATTATATACAAAACAGATGAAGAGTGCATTTTTTGTTAGTGGATCTTGCTTTTGATCTCCTCAGGGAACGAGGCATGTGTACTTTCCTCTTTCGACCACACTGTGGAGAAGCTGGGTCTATCACACACCTTGTGTCAGCCTTCCTGACAGCAGACAACATTTCTCACGGATTGCTCTTGAAGAAGGTATTGCTTGGCTGCTGGCCTAAACTAATCGCTACCTGCCTGGACATCAGCCTCTGGTTCAGACAGCAGTCACCCAGCTGACTTCATCTGGGCAGCCCAAAGTTAATTTTCTTAGCAAGGCACAAGTAATTCTTCAGTTGGATCAGAAATCAGTAAGCTCAGCTGAACCTCCTATTTCTTATATAAGCTACAAAAAGACAGTTCTTCCTAAGTGAATATTTTAAAGCCACGTCTTCATAGGGAAGTTCAACTGTTCAGATATGTCAAGGGCTTGGTGTCACCTGTTTTTGGTTACTCTAAGCAGAGCTAAAATTACATGGAAAAAACTGCTTAGACTTGTTACTACTCCTTGGTTTAGGTCCCTGAAGATTTTAATGAAAGCTTTAGTGTCTTCCGTAGACAGACAAAGGTAATTTTCCCTGACTGGTATCCCTGTACTTCAGGGTTAATTCAGAAGTTCATTAAGGTTTTGATTATTTATACCTAAAGTAACTGGGATCACTTGATCTGGGAATGTAACATAGCTGTATAAACCAGCAGTGTTTTACATACAACCTGATTGTTATGATATGACAAACATTATCAGTCCTGGCATCTCAGCTAGTAAAAAGCATCACACAACTCATCCCCAGGCCACCGCTTTGTAGTTAATATGATTGGTCAGTAGGTGGCAGACTTGCACTGAGTTAATGGTACTTTTTTTGGCAAGAGTGCTCTTATAAATTGGATTTTCTGGTTAGTGCTGGAAAACTCTCTCTGTATTTTTCAACATATCCAAAACCACAGAAAAATTCTGCCTAAAATCATGTCTGATGTTATGCTCAGAACCAGTAATTTCTAAAATTAGACTCAGATACTAATGCTGTATGCAACCAAAGATCTCCTCTTCACCCTCTCCTGCTTAGCCTGGTGTGATAACCTGGCGTAGCAGGTATAGTAAAGGCACTTGTTAGGTCAACAGCTTGGTTAAGCCAAAACCAGTAATAAAGATAAGGTAACCACAGATTTTTTATATTATGTGCACAGCAACACATGCTTTCGAATAAATTCAAACTTCCGCTCCTAAAAATATACCTATTGGACTGCAGTTTTGAAAAATAACAAACTGCTTAGCAGTCGTTACACATCTTTGGGTTGTGACTTTCAGATTTTGGGCATATGCAGTGCCCTTAACAGTCATATACATTTACTAATCTACAGTCGTCATTGAATTTTTAAAAAGATGATGACATATATGTTGAAGAATATAAAGTATTTTTATAAAGATCAGTAATATTTGAAATTCAGACTTTTAAATATTTTCTAAAATAGTAAGAATTTAGTGTCCACCTGAATTGTTTTGGTCTTAGTCCTCCCTCTTGTAATGCTGTTTCCATTTTATCCAGGGGAAATCTCTCTTTTGTTCATTATCCCATAGTACCATTAAATGCTGACTGTGTTTTGCTTTGCAGAGTCCTGTCCTCCAGTATCTTTATTATCTTGCACAAATACCCATTGCTATGTCTCCACTTAGCAACAACAGCCTATTCCTGGAGTACTCCAAAAATCCACTGCGGGAATTCCTACATAAGGGACTTCATGTGTCTCTCTCCACGGATGATCCCATGCAGTTTCATTATACAAAGGTAAGGGTTGCGAGCAGCACTTGTCTTTCAATCTGGCAGCAGTACCACACAGGCCCCAAACGACCTGAAAGCTATTTTATGTCATTGCTGGAGATACAGTTTCATGCCTGTCAGTCACTTCATTCATTATTCTTCCTCATTCTCAGTCTACTGCTCACTGTTAGGTTTCAGAGGGAAATGTCTGATTTCCTAATTATGTTTCTTTTGTACTCTTGCCCCTCCAGTGTTGGCTGTTGAAGTATAGGATGAAGGATGAGGCTGAAGGGAGGTTTGAGCCTTCATAAGCAATCCTCTAGAGTGCCAGGGAAGTCCAGTTTCCTTACTAATAAATCTGGGGAAGTACATCACAAAAGCACGATGCGGAATCGCTGAAGACTCCTGAGCTGTTTGCTCAGCGAATCGAACTGATTCTTGCCCTTGGGTGGCCTGGCAGGACAGAAACGCCTGGTCACTGGTTTTGGTGCCCCACGTTTGTGGCTGGCAGTGACCCGAGTCATGCTGTGCCTGGGAGGGGCCTTGCTCGGGTGTCTGTGCTGAGGACGCGCTGAGCTCTGGTGTGCCTCACCCAGGCTTGCTTCTGGCCCAGGACGTGCCCCTGCTAGAAAAGACACAACTCCTGGGGGGCTTTCTGCATGGATGTAAAGTAGCATCAGCCGAGTTACACACAGTGTGGAAGATCCTCCGCTGTGACAGCCTAGAGTCAGACCCAGCCTCCTTGTGTGGAAGGTCAGAAGTGGGGAATTGC
The DNA here is from genome assembly GCA_027574665.1 of Rhynochetos jubatus. Lineage (NCBI taxonomy): Eukaryota > Metazoa > Chordata > Aves > Eurypygiformes > Rhynochetidae > Rhynochetos > Rhynochetos jubatus. The sequence continues at coordinate 11,156,869 of CM050663.1, forward strand.
CCTGCTCTCTGCCGATGTACATATTCATTAAAGATTTACAACTTGATCCTCCAAGGTGTTTATACAGCCTGGGATCTGATCTGGGATTGCCTAATAAGTGCCTCTAAGGATCTGGACTGCAGGCTGCATTTCTTAGACTGAGATAACGTGATACCCAGTGCCTGTTATTTATTTGTCCTTGGGAGATTTGAAACAAACAGTTCTGTTCATTAATACTGGTGATGTTCAAGTCTTAAACCTCTGATTTTTCACAGCTATCTAAAGAGCATGTATAAACACCTTAATTAGTAACGAGTACACATGTAAAGAAGTTGTAAATGGTGATATAAGTTAATGTTAAAACTATTTTGGTGATGCAGGAAGCTCTCATGGAAGAATACGCTATTGCAGCCCAGGTGTGGAAACTAAGTACCTGTGACTTGTGTGAAATTGCAAGAAACAGTGTACTGCAGAGTGGACTGTCCGATCAGGTAACTACGGCTGAAAAAAGGGCTTTTGGGAACACTGGGGCAGGTAGGAGCTGACAAGTCAAAGTCTGACAATTGAACAGTAGGTGCTTCTGTGCTGTATTTGTGCACATCCCTATCCCCTCTTCCAGAAATATTCACAAACTATCTGCTATGCAGTCTTACCTTAAAACGAGTCTTAATGTTACATATTTCCTCATTTGCTTTGTTTTGGAATTCCCAAAACAGGGAGAGACACCAGGTGCCTGTGTATACTCGGTTCTGCCTCCAGTCCCCAACCTTTAATTACTGGGTAGCAATAATAATTACTTTGCCAGCAATTTTATATATCATGCCTTGCAGTGAGTAAACCCAAACTTTCTGTCATAAGCAAGACATCTTTCCTTAGAGGGGAGTATTACAGAAAATATTCTGGTTCAGATAGGCAGTCAGGTTACCTTAAATTCTCTTTTTGCCTTCAAAATTCTGTACATCCACGCCTTCCTCTAGCACTTTTTAGAGCATCCTCTCTTCTATGTCACTTTGAAATGTGTCTCCCAAGGAGCTGGTGTGTGAAGAGGCTTTACCAGCACATTCTGTTGTTTCTCCAACAGTCTCTAGTGACAACTACTCTTCTTCCTCTTGTGCAACACGTAACGAACAAAAGAAACCTGAGCCTCTTTCTGACCTCTCGCATGGAAAATGTGGTACAGACCGAACACTAGCACAGAGGGTTTTAGCAGGCCAGCCTGAGTGCACTGCTGAGTAATTACACGTATAACCTTCGGCCTTAAAACCTCCAAAACTGTTAGGACTCTGCGGTGAAGTTCAGGGCCAGGTGGTTGAAGCGTCTCTTCTCACTGGCACTGGAGTCATCCACCTACCAAATACCGAGTTACACAATAAATCAGAGCAGTTGACCTGACTTCTTCCTTTTTATGTTTAATCCCGTTGGCAGGAAAAACAGAAATTCTTAGGGGTGAATTACTGTAAAGAAGGGCCTGAGGGAAATGACATTCGAAAGACAAATGTTGCACAGATCCGGATGGCCTTCAGGTACGAGACCCTGTGCAACGAACTCAGCTTCCTGTCTGATGCTATGAGAACAGAAGAGATTTCTACTCTGTCGAAGTAGTTACGGTCTTGAAGAACCAGAACATTTCACTCCTGAGCAGGATAAGATGCTAATTAACACTGAATCATCTGTCTCTGATGCTACCAAGACACAGCTGAAGGGTACAGAGAAAACCAGAGTATCTGTGGAAGGTAAACAGCATTTGCTGCCATCTTTTACTGCATTATTCTCATTGCAAAAATTTCAGTTTTGACCAGCATTAGGCTGTGTAAGTTCGCTGTAAATATTAAATGTGAACTCAGAATCCTGCAGTATTTGTTTCACAGTCTCAACCGCGCACTATAGCGCAGCTTGGACAACAGCGGAGAGCATTCATGTCGCGTCGGCGATAGGCGCCTTAGGATTCTGCAGTGCTGACAGCACGCACGCCCCGGCTTTGTCCTGCGAGTACAATCACGGCATTTTGCACTTGTCAGTTTAACCCTTTATTCGTTAGCAGTTTGTACAGGGTGCGCAATTTTGAGGCTACCTTTTCATTCTGGAAGGTGTTCTGACAGTTTTTATCTGTTTCAGCAGTTTATCTGTGTTTCAGCAGTTACACTGGAAAACAAGAAAAACCCGGAATCTGGTTGTCTTGTTTAACGAGTAATTAATTACTTCCTTTTGTCATGTTCGATGTCTGTGAAGAACAGCAGATTAATGCTTTTTAATCTAGTAAGTAGAAAACATGGTGTCAAAATCATCATTGTACATTGTGATAACGAGTCTAATTGTATCACGGAAACTTTGCCTTGAGAGCTGAGAACACTTTTTAATTGCTTTGTAATGGGAATATGTGGATATGCCAGTGCAAATTACGTGGAAATTTATGCAGATGATTTTGATTGCACATAAAGAGAAATTTTTTACTTGAACAAAGGAAGTGTTCTTACAAATCAGTGGTAGAGACTCCAGACCTGGGTTCTGGTCCTACTTCTGACATCTTTTTACACATTTGTGTTAGTTGTTTGTATTTTAGTCAGTGAGAGCTGAATGAGGAGCCAAACTGTCCATTTATACAGCAGCTAGCTCACCTGAAATACGTCATTTCAAATCGTGTCGTGTTTAACTTTTTATTTATGATGGAATGGCCAGTAAAATACAGCTACTGGAATATTTATCACTTTCAATCTTTTTTCTACTTGATCATCCTTCTTAGGATCCTTCAGAAAGGCTTAAAGGTAGTAACATGATGGCATCTATGTACTGTAGACGCTGCATGTAGTTTCACACCAGAAATGACTCGAGTCTAGGGGCAGCAGAGGATGTTGATGCCCCCAAGTCCAACATGACACTACTTGATTTGAAGGTCTAGGGTCTTGAGCCTACAGTTAGAGAGCTGGGTATGTGACACCTACACAGGGAGGTTAGGCATTAAATTCAGCATTCATGCACAAAAAGCAAGTACTGAGTGCTAGCCAGTCAAGCCTCACTAGACCTGGAACCCTGCACATTTTGCTGTATCAGGCATCTTGTGCCACTTGTATTTCTTAGGCCTGGCCTTCCTTCTGGGGCTCGGGCACCTCCATCCTTCCTTTCAGGAGCTGATCAAGTCTCACTTTCCGGTGCACATGCAGCCAGAAGTAGCAGTGGTGGCATCACCAGTACCAAACAACTCCTTGATGGCATAAATGTAGCCACGCACTGAAGGTGATGTACAAGCTGTCCTCTGGCTGTGGCAGTTCAGAGCAACACCTCCAGGGACCCTGCTGTCCTGAATGGTGACTGCAGGTAATCGGCACCAAAGTAAGGGAAGGAGGAACTCCTATCACCAACTATAGCTCTGCAGCCCTGTAAAAGCTCTGTAAGACAAATCAAACCCAAAGACCCTTAGGAAGCAGCCTGGAAGAATGAGTGCTCCGAGGGAGACTGAGGCACAGGAGCAGAGCTCTGGCCCTCTGGTCACCACTGCAGGTCACTACCCAGTGCCGCGCACAGGGAGCTGCAGTGACTGCAGACACCCTTCATCCAAGATGGGGTGGGAGACTCGACTTCAGCTCTTCAGCGACCTAAGCCTAACGTCTGCAGTGTGCAACTAGTGTCAGATTGTATTCCCTGTGCAGCTAGAAATCGTATGAAACCATGCTACACTGCTTAACTGTGTGCTAATGAAGTTGTCCAAAGTTCTTAATAATGCCTCTTGGCCTCACTCTTAGAAAACTGAGCAGCTTGTTTAATGCATTATCAGGACTGGTGAGTGTAATTTCTTTAGGAAGGAATCCGAAAACAGTGGTTCAAGCATTTTAGCTGCATAAAATGCAGATGTCTTGTTCTCGTTAGTACAAATTAGTAATAAACTATTATCAACTAACATTATTTACCTGAGAAAAGCGTCTGTATCCAGGCTACATAAATATCATGCTTGGTTTGAAGAATTTAAGTTCTGTGTATTTTCGACTGATAAACATTGCTTTACTTGGGTTGCGTCAGCCCAAGACTGCTGTTAGTGCTGCTTTTGTTGTCAGATTTCTTATTTAGTTTTCTTAATACCCTATCAAATTCATGTACGTTTAATACCTTTTCAGCCTTCCTTACCCCAAACACGTGAGGTTCTAATATGTCTGTAGACAAAAACCAAACTGGATTTGAATATTCCGTTAATGGAGAGTAATTGGGATTCTGACAATAACAACACGCAAGTGGCCATGACCACAAGTTCTGCTTTCTCTGCTTCCTTGCGTGCTGCTTTTAAGGAGAAATTGAGCTAATAGTGTTACATTTAGGGAAACAAACAGACATCCTTTCAAGCTTCCACTACTATCTTTTTTGGTCACCTTGGACTTGCACAAAAATTGTTCATGCTCAAGTTCAGTTCTTAAACTTCAGCTTCTTTTATTTTTGAAAGCTGCACTTTGTTGCAATGTCTGGCTGTTCAGAGTAACCTGGCAGCCTTAGGACACGTATGTAATGAAGGGCAGATCCAGTGCCGGAGTGTTACTGACATCTGAGTTACTGATGTAGTGCACGATGGGGCAGTTGCCGATTCCACCCCCTACAGCGTTCAGATGACACCCGGCTACACCGCAGCTTATGTTCTAGTCCCTTTCTGCGTGAGTAAAAGAACATCCTTGGTTGGGGGTGATCAGGCCGGGTGTTGCTTCAGAGTGGGAGAATATCCGCTGTGCTCATCACTTCACTGGTGTTACGTTTCAAAGATTATTCAAGACTTCATTAAAACTGAGGATTTTATACTTTCACCTAAAATGGTTAACTATGGTTATTGATGTTTACAGCATATCTATCTGAACAATTTCTAGTGATGCTCTCCCATTCTGTTACGTTACTTCAGCAAACTTAAGGCATTTGCTCTGTCACTGGATAATACTATATTTTCCACCCCAGAGCTCCCTTACCTTCTCATGTCACTGTTCTGTACCTGTGGCTAAACGTTTCTGTTCTGTTTGCCTAGCTAAAATAGTCTGAAAAGGGTGGGTGGGGGGAGGGATGTCTGTGAAACCTGCTTTTTCTTTCTGTGCCTGGGTTAAATACATTTATCTTTTGCCTCTTCTGGAAGCATTAAACATTAATAAATAAATTATAAAGGCATATGTTTAGGGCTTTTGTGTGTGTATACCTCAATGAAACTGTAGCTGCTCAATCTCTGCACTCAAGTAGAATTCAACCCCTGTGCAATTAAGCGGTTAGGAGTACAGCGGACTAAACCAAAAGAAGGACTGCCACAACATGAAAACTGAAAAACCCAGCGGCGATGAAGATAAGCAGCAACATTTAGGAGAAGGCACAAACCTTACCTGACTTCAAGCAATTCGGTGCTAATGGAAAGCAGCGGTTCCGATGTCGGTCGACGGGAGACCTGAAGTGAAACTGTATTGCAGGGCTGTCCCCCTGCCTGTTGGTACCCTGCTCATCCCAGCTGCGCATCAGGGGAGAGCATGCAGCACCTCTTCCTGAACCTGGAGACTCAGCTGGTATTAAGCTGAGAGTCAAACCCCTGAATTTGGGAGCAGGAAAGCCGTTCTGACACTCACAGTTGAAACCACGTAAGCAGTACACAGAACAGCGTGATCTGACAAACGGAACACAACTAGGAAGGCAGGAAGTGGCAAACTGAAATAGTATCAACACAGACATGCTGCTACAGTCAACGCTGCTGCTTTTTTGAGGACTAGAGGTTTAATACAAATTAACTTTTTTCAGTAGGAACTGTAAGAGAGATTTAGATGGAGATTAAAACCTGTGTCTGTCCACAAACCCTTTATTTCTGTAAACAGGCAGAGCTCCCGAAGCGCAAGAGTACAGATTCATCTGCAACTGAAGACTACTTCTCCCCCTACCTCTCAAAGCACTACGCATCGATGTTACACAGCACAGAGAACAGCGTACGTAACAGTGGGACACCAACACCGCAAACGCATTGATCATTAACCAAGACTAAGGGTACCGGCTCACACACAACGTATTTTCTGGAGGGCTATTAAAGTGGGTTGGAACCATGTTAGCATGGAAGCGTAGACAAAAACCCTGCCTTGCTCCACATCCAATCAAATTCCACAAGGGCAGGTTTCTGGCTAATTTAAGCTTAATTCATAAAAACACTTTGTATTTTTAAATAGCACTTTGAACCAAAGAGTGCTCGTTTAATTACCTGTTGGACAGGATTCTTCATCCCACCAGACTCACACTGGGCAAAATTCCATCCAAGTTCACAAAACTGATTACTTCTTTTAAATTTCAGGCCTACAAAGCCCATGCCCAGTGTTTAATATTTTAACCTCAATAATTAGGTTAGAGAGGCAAGCAATAGGTAAACCACCATCTGCTAACTAACATCTTGACAGCTCAGATACAAAAGTAGAATGTGTTGTCAGCACCCTCACAGCCATAAACTCATCGGAACATGGCTAGTTCACAGCAAAACATGTTACCTGGCAGCTATGGAAAAGAACACTGTCCCAAATGGGTTTAGGTTGGCTACATGTAGCAATAGGACGAGAATGTTCAGTCTTCAGAGTGTGTTGCCATATGATAAATTCTAGGCCTTAGAACCAAACATCTGAAGCAATGAGAACTAACAAAATTCAGTTTTGAAATTACTAATTTTTAAGACAAACAAGCAAGCAAAATTCCATTCACCCACTGAAAACGGGAGGATAAAACCTTACCATCTTCAAGAACGGTTTAACCACAGAAAACCAAAGAAAATAATTCAGCACTGTAATATTAGTCCCAATGTAATTACTTCCATTACAGAGCACAGGTATTTAGTGAATGCAAAATTAAAGAATTATGTAAACGCAGTGTCAAGAATTAAGGCCAGACAGGTTAAGATAGAGCTCCCACTTCTATCAAGCATCTTTTAAGGCTCCCTAGGGAGGCTACCATTCAGGATTCAGTGGGACACAAACCCCAAAATCCCACAGCTAAGAGAGCCCTTCTAAAACAATGCATTTGGCACACAGAGCTAGCCAGGGGCAGAGCTGACGAGTTCAAACCTACAGCCCACGATCTCGCTGGTTGCCTTGTGTTTCTAGAACTGGCATGCATATGGATTAGAAAACCTTTATCATTATACTCGGAATTCTCTCTGAAGGAAACGTACCCCAGTTAAACATGCCATTTCCCACTGAAAAAAGGAACGCGCCCATTACATTAGTACGGTGTCTACACTTGAAACCAAGCACGATAAACAGTTGTTAATTCCTCCAGTACACCTACCTCCTGGCGTCTGTCAAAAGTTTCCCACTTCTAATTTCCTGATCTGTCCATGAATTCCTCTCCCCTTTCTCACCTGGCTTCAAAAGATCCAAACAGATAAACCAAGTAACTAGACAGAAGAAACAGGTACATTAATGATGTATTTCAGTTCTTATAAAAAAAAAAAACACAAAGGAAAAACCTGAGAAGAAAGTATACTCCAAACCTTAGCACTCTTAAGCTTTAAAATACTATTCTCCCCGCCCCCCCCAGTGACAGACCTATAACCACACCACCTGTACAGTGGAATTGTACTTGCATTAAAATTGTTTTCAGACTTTCGTGGTATTAAAGCCAAGAGATTCCTTAAGCCTCAAAAACCGGACATTTCTTCCAAAGGAACTTTATTGCACAGTTCAACACAAAGTTTAATATACTGGAATGCCCTTAGCTATTAATACAATCTGTAGTGTTTATATTACAATTTCACATTAAACCTGTAAGAAATCTTCACTTAACACAAGGAAGTTTAGTTTGTTCTAATGCCCCCCCCCAGCTATTCACATTAATTCGTATTTTCAAGGTCTAGCTTCTGGAGCCCATTGCCATGTCCCTGCCAATGCGATTCCTTTCCCAAAACTGTTTGCTAAGTGTAGCAACTCAGAGTAGGTAATACCAACCAGTCCCAGACTACTAGTTATTCAGTGTTAATATACCTATTATCCCATATCACATACAGTACATACATTTTACAAGGCACACATTACAGTACACAGCAGTGTCAATTACAGCAACTTAATTAAAAAAAGCTGTACAGAATACAAAGTTTACGTTCTCACTATTTAAATAATTTTTCATTAGTTTCTATTGCAATTCCAAGTGTCATTATGCTGCAGTTAACCTGTTTGCATCATTACAAAATGACATTTTTAAGTTCGTAGGAGTTCTCAGCAGAAAGTCAACTTATAAAATCTCAGTTCAGAAGTATAGTTCTTGAAATACTTGAAAAATAAAGTCAGCTTGAAGCTTTCCTTTAGAAGCTCTTTCTGTTCCAGTGATATATCAAAAGTTTAAAAAATTCAAAGGTTATTTTAAAGTTCCGAACATGGACTAATGGAAGCTCAAAAAGAAAACAACCTGGTGTGTGATTAGGAATAATTGCAAATATTTTAGTGGAAAATCCCTGACTGTTAACAATTTTCAGCCCAAATAACAACTGTCTTTAAGCAACCAAACAGTCCATACATTTCCTGAAGATTCTCTCATTGATACCAAAGGATAAACAAAGGCAAAAAAATGAATTCAAAGCTATATACATTCCTAAGTGGATTTTTCAATAGTTAAATAGATTTACACACTAAGCCTTGCTGGCTTGTAGATGATAAATACGAGGAGTGCGTTGCTTATCTGTCTCCATGTCAATGAGAAACGCTGACAACTGCGCCATAGGCCAAGCTGAATGGGTGCCATATGCTATGCGCGATCCTTAACAAAGAGAACTGGAGTAGAGAAATTCCCAAGATCTGGTCCCCAACATAACTAAATTATATTGTAACCAATTAAGAAACATAACCCAAATGTGCATATCTACGTGTGCACAAGCCTTTTAGTTCAGAACCTGTTGGTGGTGCAAGGCTGTAGCCTAATGGCATCACTGAATTTTAATGAGTATGGTAATTAAAAATGCAGTCTGACAGTAAGCAAGATTTATGCTGATATTCACTCAAATGCTACACTTGAGTATTTCTTACTCAACAGTCTCAAGTTAGAAGAGTAGTATTTGTTAATATATACTTTAAAAAATTAATTAATTCTCTACAATGGCAGTTGATTCCCATAACACTATGCAAAAGAGGCTTAAGACAGGTTTCCTGAATATTTAAAATGTATTTTAGACTGTCCAAATTCAGCTCTTTAAAGATTTTACCCTGCTAGGCACAGAAATACACTGTCGCACCCCAGTTGTGATATCCCTTTTCCCAAGTTGTCACATGCACATCTCACTGCAAGCAACACTATCTTCTACTCTGCTACATAAAAGCATATTGCACTTGTAGATACAATGCACAGCACCCTTACTTAGATTATCACCTTATAACTCTTATTCTACCTTATAACGCTGATTTCATCATTTCAGAAGCTCAAGAGAAGCAGATAAAAGCACAGCATCAGACTAACTACACCTTAACCGCTAATTCAAATAAAGTCATTCTCTTCAGATGTGCCTAATGCTTAAAAATATTTTTGGCTGTTCTTGATCAAAAAACTGCAAAGGAATTTATTTAATATTTTTAGGATTTTATATGAAACTGTTTAATATTTCCAAGCTGGTAAGACAATGCTAAATTTCATATTAAAAAAGAATATTGTAAGAAATAATCTTGGAAGAACAAAGGGAAGCACACGAGTACATTTACAGAGCTGCCTACACTGTCCAAAACAGATTTAAAATGATACTAGAACTCACAGCAGATCAGATTGAAATCAGTGCCTAAAAGCAGCAATAACTGGCTACTGAAGAACAGGCAGGGGACGTGTTCAAGTTTCAGCAGTAAAATTCCAAATTACTCATCACTAGTGCTAACTCATCCTCTTCATTCACACCAGCCATGAAACTAAAAGGGACTGCTAGAAGGGCAAGAACTGGGAGGTCAAGCCATCTGACACGGTTTGCCTTCTGCAGCAGTACCCCGTGATGGTCAAGCAACTGTTAGCAGTTGTAGTTGTGCTGTCATAAATTGCTTCATTAGTAGTTGAACTGTTAATTAATATAGAAAAAATTGTTGAAATAAACTTTGTTAATGATCACAGAGTTTACTGCAAGTACAGATCAATAATTAAGACTGCACACATACACCGGGTCACACACCCTGTGTGTTAAGAGCAGCGTAGCTTCACAGCAGCCAAGAGAAGTAAAGGACAGACTGTGGAAGAACGGCGAGAGGTAAAAACAGACGTTTGTGAAAATGAAAGCTTCAAGTGCTTCTGCAATCAGCAGCTTGTTGGCCAGTGTCAGGGTCTGTGAGGCTGGCCCGCCTCATCTACCATGTTAAGTATATAAGTAGCGACATCATCTTCTGTAGGTGCATCTGAGACCACCCAAGAATCACTTGCCCCAGTCACTTGCCGACGGCAGACAGGACAGCTTCTGTGACGATCACTCCTGTTAGGAAGCCAGAGAAATGAGTATTTTTCATTGACGGTCGCTTCCTGGCCAAAAAAATGCCAGAAGACCCCCAAACAACAGACACACCCAAACAACCCCATGAGAACTTCAGGAACGATCAGGTTAACTGTATTAGATCACCTGTTTTGTTTGTTGTGAGGAAGACTGGCCAAAAAATCTGAATATACCCCCCTTCTTTGATTGACAAATTTAGAGTCATTTTCCTCATAATCAAGTTTGCTCAGGTTAAACAGAATGCATCTAGCTACCTGTCCAGATATTTTAGAATTATTTTAGACAGTGGATTTTCATCTATCTTCAGATATTCCGCTGAGGTACTTCAGAAACCAGCCCCTGTAAGCTTCTTATTTAAAAAGGAACCCTCTTCCTGGGTTACTGAGCCCGCTGAAGTTTAAAAGTGGTCCCTCAGGGTCCCATCCCCCTACACCGACTAACTCGGGGGTCCCAAATGATTATGCTTTGAAGCTGGAAGCCTCTGTTCCATGCCAAGATTAAGAAGAGATGAACCTTAAAAACTGAACACCAAAAACCAGAATGGTATGACTGGAACTTACTAAAGGTGCAGCTGATTCATTAGCCAAAGTGGAACATAACCTGCTCTCCGCCAGAGTCGCTCATCTAAGCTCTGTATTGCTGACAGATGTTAAAACATTCTCCCAGAAAAGAGATGAGTAGTTATACTCCGAGATCCAGCGACTCCTTACTGCATTTTTTCCATGTGGGAGCATGGTGTTGTAAGAGTAACTTCCTTGATAAGCCTTTGGAAAAGCTACGAAGCCTTGTGCACAAATTATGTGACTTAAATGCAAAATATTTTTCATTAACTGGTCAAAAAGTGCCGTTAACTGAGAATATCTGCATCACCTAACGCTAGATTGGCAGAACACCAGCCTAAGGCTTGTAGGTCTTCGGCATGGTCAGAGAAGAGCTACACTCCTCCACAAAGCAATTTTTGTTTTCCAGCAACTGGTGTATCAGACAGACACAGAAGTGGCAAAGCTGTTCCATTTACTATGAAGCTGAACGTATATTGTAAGATACACATTATACATAAATTTGAAGGTGTTGCTATTAAGAAGAAATCTTTGCCTGGGAAAGTCCAATATATTTAAATTTGTAAATTGTATGCTATTTATTTCAAGTGAAAGCATAATATACGGAAAAATAACCCTCTGATAGTTATTTCCCAAGTAAGTAGTAAGACAGTCAAACTTGCCTTCGTATTTGCACAGTCTTACAAGCTACTGATTTCTTCCCTAAAAAGAAGGAACTTTTAATGAGATTTTGTGAAGTGTAACATGCCAGCATCAGCATATGCCCTGTCTTCTCTAGTTTTCCAGCAAGAATACAGTAATTCAGTTTTACAAGAATAAAAAGATATGAAGTTAGAAAGCAAAAGCTGCAAAGCACTTTAACATCTCTTTTTCCATGAAATTCTTCATAGTTGTTTACAAATCCTGAAATCCTTTCCTTCTGCTGCAGTCTGATCTTACTCAAGCTTGTTATGTAGCACATGTACATTAGCTTGCGCGTATCTTCAGACATTGAATTCTGTGGCAACTAAGGACTCTGTCAGACCAAACTGGAACATGTCGGGTAACCAGTACATAATATAAAATAATTAATAACCTTTAATATGTATTACCATTTATCAATGCATTTCTGGCAGAAACTGTGAGCACACGGCAAGATTAAATCAACACGCCCATCCATGCAGATGCAACATTCCTCTTCATCCGTCAACTGTTTCACCCTGCAGAAGAGAAGACAGTATTTTCTCCCAGATCACTAATACTTTTTATATTTATTCCCTATCAACTACACTAGTTACTACATTTTTCATAATAATTGGTGATGGACAGAAAGGAACACCTGTGCTTCTCTGCAAGGAACACGCAATTTTGTGAATGGGCTAGTTACATCATCCCAGCCTACGTCAGGAGACACAGCCTCAAGCTACCAACAAACAGTAAACGAACTAAGCTAAGAATAGGCATTTATTTTTCGTGTCACGTGATGCCTTCGGTGTTGCAAAGGGTTATGCAAATCCTTTCTGATACCAACAAGCAAGTGTGAGAAATTTTAACTGTTGCTTATCCCATGAGTGGGCAGAAGAACCAAAACACAGTTTACATTAAAGGCCAGAGAAGAACCTGCCCTTGCCTCACAGAGTGCCAGGCTCAACGATTTCATAATGAACTTTGTCAACGTTCTGTGTACTGGCTTACATCCTGGGTAGAGATGCGTGCTGCAAGGCACATTGACTAATTTCACATGCCATCAGAAAGCCAAGAGCCAAACTGCCCATCAGACTGAAAAGGCTGGGCTTAGCTTGCATCACACTCATGATCGCTCCTTCAAACTAGGACTCTTTCTCAAGCTGACTGCTACTACAGCTGTTCCAGCTAAGTTTCTAGGTGTTCTTGGCAGGTGGGGGTGAGAAGATTACAAAGTAGATCACTCACATTCTCATTTTATCTGTCTTCATTTTTTCCCCCAAATAATAGGTATCTGTATCTCAAATATCTGCATTATCAAGACTTCAAGCATGAAAAAGTACGGAGAATACTCAGCTTTCACTGACCTAATTAGATATGTAAAGTTCCCTAATTTTATAGTCACAGCTCACATCCAAGACAGGCAAGTAAGCATCCTGAAATTCTTAGGTCTTCCAAAAATCCTGATTTGGGAATCCCTTCTGCAACTTGGGACACAGAGGTGGCATTCCAGAAAGAATGGCATTCAGGAGAGACAGTCCACCTTAATGACCCCTGACCAGACCACTTTTGCATAGGTATCTTGGGAGCTTGTCAAATAGTCATTTTTCAACAGTACAGATTAGCCAGCTAATGGACAGCAATTAACATGCTTTTATGTTATTAGGAGGCCCTTGGGGTTTCCTTTTCAATTCATTTTTTCAGAAATTATTTTAGGAAGCTACGAGGTTTTTTTGTAGAATTACAGATGGTGATTCGGGTAGGACAACAGTTTCTTTTTTATTAGCTCACTATGTCCTCTGGACTTGCTCCCTTTCATTTCCCTCCCCCATGCAAGTCAGACTACTAACCTTAGATAACACTTCCATTTTTGAGATTTGCTGGTGTACAGACAAGCAATTATACTTAAAACGGATGCCCTATTTATAAAGTTTCTGGAATTTAAGACATAGCTGTAGGACTAAGTTTCTGAAGAAACAGGAAGATAAAAGAGTGACAAACTAAGGAACTGCTTGTCTCTTCATTATCAGAAAGCCTAAAACACAGATATTCTGGAATGCTCCAAATAGGCAGTGGATGTTCTAGAGAAATGAGTTGTTATTCCAGTGGAGAAATTAAGATAAGAAGATAATAGTTGCTACTTTTGGACAGTGATGGCTAGCTCTTGCAGAGCTGAAAATTGTCTAAAGGTGAGAATAAATCAGGCAAATAGGAGGATATCACAGACAAACATTCCCTCAGTGTAAAATACATGAGGGTGCTTCAGCCTATATTTCTGTTAATGACTTGAAAAACTTGGGTAAGATACAAGCTCACTAAATTCCAGCATATTACAAAAGTACCCTCTTTATTTGTTGTTGTCACTAATACTACCCCAAGTGATGTTTACAAACACAAAGGATGCTCCTCTCCCCCATCTCAAAATCTGAAAATTGAAAAGAAACTCACCTAGGAAACCTTATACCTACTCACTGACTTCAGCAATATACGAAGTTGTTTTGCATAAGTATCTGGGGTTTTTGGTTGGTTTGAAGTAAAAGGCCATTCCCAGATACATGTGTGTTCTAGTATAACCATGTATCTTGTGAGAAAGAGCAGGAAAATACGCTTTCCCAAACATGCCCACAATTTGCCCCCTACATCTAGCATTTTAATACCTCAGAACAGCCAATAATTTAAGATTATTTGTTCCCAAACAAGAGAAACAGGAAATTAAATGAAATAACACATTCCGCAACGCACTGACTTCGAAAAAAAAGTGGGCTCTATCAGTAGAATGACAACATAGCTGACCCCTTCCTCATTCCAACAGCTGGAATGTGACATTCTAGACACTTCACTAGCTCAGTCACTTGTTTTGTTAAAATATCTGCCTACCAGCTCTTCACTGGCTGATACAGAGAACTATACCATTTACTACTTTTTCTTGTAAAACTTATCTCTACCTCACTTAAAACTGAGTTAGAACTCTGAAACTAATTCAGAAAGTTAAAAGTAAGGAATCAGTGGTAGCAACACTCCCACATAGGGAAAGGGTGACAAGATTCTTGCTGTTACATTCAGTTTGAGCTGAAGTTATTGCAGGTGTTGACCTCAGCCTTTTGTTTTTCCTCTAGTTAACAAGGCAGGATGTCAACATGTGCGAGACAGTTCACATTTTTCCAGTCTTACAAGTTAAATTACTACCATAATTGATGAGTTTCTAGTGGCAACAGATGGGAACCTTCACATGCCAAAATGTAAAAGAGGAAGAGAAAGTTTAAGTGGAACAATAACAAGATCTGTTTAAACAAACACTGTCAAACCCCCTAGATTTGTAGCTGCAGCAGATTCCATTTCCTCCTGTTTCCTTATTCAGGAGACTCAACCTATACCATGTTTACATTAGAACTGATCATTAAAACACAACTGCTGTGAAGCAAAGGTATGGTAGCATCAACAGAATTTCACCCAAGTACACTACAGCTCTCTTGGTTCAAAAGGTTTGCTAATTCTTCCCGGAGAGGGTGGGGAGGCACTGGCACATGTTGCCCAGAGAAGCTGTGGGTGCCCCATCCCTGGCTGTCTCCAAGGCCAGGCTGGATGAGGCTTGGAGCAACCTGGTCTAGTGGAGGGTGTCCCTGCCCATGGCAGGGGGTTGGAACTGGATGGTCTTTAAGGTCCCTTCCAACCCGAACCATTCTGTGATTCACATCTGTGATGTACAAAGTCTGCATCTGCTGACAGCATGCAGTTTTGATCATTAGGTGTTTGCAGTACAGGCTTTACACACACTCCCAAAATATTTATGCTGTAACTGTGGTCAGAAGCTAGAGTATATCAAAATACCTTCCCATCCACAAGCTGGCCTGACAAGATGACACAGACATCAAACTCTCAGCAGCTTCTTCAGAAGTACCACTCTGTGCAAGAACTCCTGCTGCTTGACTCGTGATGTCTTTATAAAGTTGAATGAACTGATACAAGTTCAAGATTCTGGAAGCTTCCACGATGCCACTTGTTTTATTTATCTTAAGATATAAGAATTGTTTACAATTACATATCAGATTTTTGCTTAATATTGCTCAAAATTCTTTTAATGCACAGCAATTCTCCTGGCAGTAAGCCACCTTCCCAAGTGACCAGCACTACGTTAGCAAATTGCAGTCTGATTCAGTAAGCGTTAAGACCTGCAAACACTATTTCATTGTGAGGAATACCACAGTTAGGAGTACATTTTTAGGGCAAGACAATTACCATCATTACTCAAACCGATTAACTTGTGAGTAGGGATCTAATGCCTAAAAACCAGGGCTAGACTTAGAACAAAGAACAGAATAATCAACTATTTCATATTTGAACTTAAAATAGCCTACAATGATGGCTGCCTTAATGAAAAGAGCAAAGAGAAAATTACAAACTGGTAGTTTCAAACAAAGTTTGAGAGTTGGCTTGGTTGAAACTGCATGTTAAAATTGCTCGGTGGACTCAGGACCATTTAAAGATGTCACTTTATAGTACACTAAGGGGGGAAAAATCTCCTCCAGAGAAAGCGCAAACAGTTAAATTTTGTTATGGTCTTCAAACCAAGTTAAATGTTTAACTTTTATTTCTAAGGGATCAGAACATACAGTTGCACTGGCTCAACTAATAGTGTTTGGAATTGCTGACTAACTACTACTCTCAAACTATATAGTTCCCAGTTTGTCGCACTATTTGATCACCATGACTTGACCTCACAAATCATCTGAATGCATAACTAATGGGCTGCAAGCGCTCCACTGCAAGGTATCATTCCTTTAAACTTAGTTAGGAAAATGTTTTTGTTAACCTGCTTTTTACACAAACACAGAATTTAGTCTTAATCTATCTTCAAATAGTATCCTTGAATACATCATCTGTATCTATCTATATATATTGCAGGTGTTGGATTTTACCAGTAAAAGTGACAGTCCTCAAATACCTGTACACAAAACCCCCACCAAATGAGAATTTTCAATCATCTTACTTTCGTACATATTATCCGAACCACCACCTTCCAGAAAGCAGAAGAATCAGAACCAGGCTGCACTTCAAATAACAGGTGTTTGTCTTGTCCAGAAGCCAATTTTGCAGTACTGAAATAAAGAAACACCAGGTTTACATCATGTGCTAGGCATGCACAGATCAGCAACCTCAGCCACTTGGTGTTATTTATCGTTCACCTACGTGCTCTTTATCCTTACAGAGATTTTTATCAGTACTGCCCAGAGACATGAAATTAGAGCAGTGACCTTCTTAGCATGTCATTAAATATAAAATACAGTTCATTTCACTTCAAATTGCACAGTAAATTTCAAAAAATGATGTGCAAGTCGTTTGGTGCAGATCAGCAAGCAAGCATCCTGTACAGAGTTTATATACACTTTCACTGTCTATTACAGCAATCATACCATCTCTGGTCCAATCTAAAAAGGTTATTTCCTTACCAGGTATGTAAAAACACTCATGCCAGTACCAATGCAGGCAGATGGGGGTATTTTTGTTAGTATATATTAATAATGAAGCAGTCAGGTGAAGGCTTCAGGTGACCCTGAGATTTTTGGCTTTTTTGTATTGTTGTGGGTTTGGATTTTTGTTTGTTTTTTAATAGAATACATACAAAGGTCTATTCCCTAAAAATCAGCACAAGCTATGTTACATTCAGGCTAAAGTAAACACTGTAAAGAAATTAAAAAACCCTTGAACAACAATGGTATTTTGCAGTTAATTATACTGAGATATGCTTAGATTCTCAGGCAAAACATAATGTCCTTCAAAATCTATTTGTGTGTCTACCCAGAAGACAGCTGTCTGTTCCTGAAGGTCATTCACAGAAGCATGACACTGTATGTCACAAATATGTCACAGACAATTTCTACACTGAACACAAATTTACATGATAGTTAAACATCAAACATGACCACACATTACAAAGCCCCTTTTCAGTGTGTAGGTTTCCACTTCTTATCATTCTATGCCATAAATATTGGGTAAAATCATTCTATACCATAAATTTCGGGTAAAAATGACATCTCTGCTTTTCTCCTCATTTCCTTTTACCATCAGTGTACCAGTCAAACAAAGGGAGGCTATGACAAACGCTGCTTATGCAGCCTGTGGTCTGGGATCATCCTGGTCACCGGTTTCAGAGAGTAAGGCAGGTCTCCTCTGTAATGAGGAACAGCACTGCATGTCCAGAGGTGGGAGAGACGCTCACGAACGGTTCTGTCCCAGGTACTGTCTTTACAAGGCACGTATCGCTACCAAAAGTAGGAAGGGCAGAGAGGAAGCGGATTGCGTTTTTAGGTGGTTGGTGAAGGGGGCAGAATAAGGGAAACAGGTAACACTAACAACAACACTGCTAAATAGGTACCTCTTGTGAACTTCTCCGAGAGAAGCAACACTTGCTGGAAGAACAGTATTGGAGAAAGTGAATGTGAGGGGGAGAAATGGCTTTGGTTTTGAAGCGTAATTACAACCATTATAGAACCTTTAACAACTGAAGGAAACATTCCAAAACCAGATGGCCAGTTCTGGCTTAGTCAGCACAGAATATACTGCATATAAGGGTTCTGTAAAACATGAAAAAAGAAGGAAACAAAGTAAGGCTTACACATCATTAAGTTCAGCTACTCTTCCCAGAAACTCTTCGTACGTTAGGAAACCACTCTCTTGAACCAAAGCGGCATGCTTCGCTACTTTTTCTGGCAGCTTGTTAATTACAGTTTGTGTGTGGTTTGAAATTTGTTGACCCATGGTGAAGTTCTTCACCTCAGTTCCGTAGAAAGTTCTCATTCACTTGTAGAGTCCCTGCTAAAAATAGAGTTACATCTGTGTAGTTTATGAATGGCTAATTCTTCATTTTCTTTTAGTGTAAGACTTCAGCTACCAACTAACCAGTCTAGTTATTCTACAGTAACACAGTGTGAACTGTCAAATCAGAAACAAAGCAGAACACTTGGAAGAGACAGGAATATGTCATTAACAACCTACGAAAAAACATTATTTTGCTTACAGCAATACATGTATCAAATAGAGATAATTTTTCACACAAGTTTTTCAGCAGTTTCAACACACATATAAATGCAACCAACGGAATAGAAAAGAAAAATTACCATTGTCATCTTAAGATTATGATAATCTTTGTTTTTCCTAAATACTTGTGCACGTGAAAGAACGCCTACAGACAAGCACATCAGTGTACGTCTACACACAGACATTACCTCAGGAATTAGCTTTCTTACACCAGACTGACAATGGTAGATCAAAAGAACGCTCACAGCATTCTTGAACTGGTAAGCCAAGGAATCCACATCAGCATAAACCGATTTAGAAATCTCCCTACCTGCACAAAACACTCAACTTTGGGATGTATAGCAGAACAGAGCTGCTCAAACCTCTCCAACTTATTTTGCCTTTCCTTTACATTCACATCTTTTTCCCCAAAAGTCTGCATAAGGATCTACCCTATGCCTTCTGATTCTGAGCCTTTAGCCATTTTCTCCCTGTGAACCCTCTCATTTGACATTACGCCAAAATTTCTCTTTGCTCTCTGACTTGAAACAGCAGAGGCAGGCAAATTAATTCTGGCTGTACAGAGTTCGTCGCTTGGGATGCAAACCAGTAGCTTCACACCCTTTTACAACTCCACAGACAGAGGTGTGCGATGGCAGGCTAATTGCAGAATAACACCCTTAACCTAATATGGAACAATCTGATAGCAGGCGCATTACAAACACCTTACGAGACATCTCAGCAAAACAGAACTTCATCCTGTGTGTACATACAGCCGCACCTGGGCATAAAACTGCCCAGGACCATGGCCTACAGCTACCAAGACCTCGTCACAGTGTAAGAAAAACACAGCACACGCAAAGTGAGTTCACACCAGAGCATTCTACGAACTATTCCGGTGTCTCACGCATAAATTTCCATCTTAACGTTTGAATTTTGACGGAATTCTCTTCTCAGACAGGATGTTCCCACCTGAATCACTTTCCTCCTTCCAACTTACCCTCTAGTCATCCCTTTGCCTGCTACCTGGGCCTTGCACCTGGCGAGCACACCCCCAGGAGACACGCTGAGGCACAACCTCTCAACAGCACAACCTTTCACCCCACAGCCCATCCCACATCTTGCAGCTTTTGTGTGCTCCTTCCAGCTGAAAGGCTGCCTTCCCGAGGGAGCAAAATGCCGCGTGCGCCTCCTGACTAACAACAGGACTGTTTCACAGAACAGCCGGGACAAAAAAACCCCTCGAAGATGGTTGCACAAGTGTTTCCTCTCGTACAGCCTTCAGGCTCAGAAACACAGAGCTGCATACGGACAGAGCAGGCGTACCGCGACCCTCCGCCCGCCCCGGCCCCTCCGGCAGGCCGAGGGGCAGCGCGCAGAGCAGCCCCCGAGGGCCCGGCCTCAGCACCCGCCTCCCCCGACCGCTCACCACAGCCCGACGGCCGGATCGGGGCAGGCCGCGCCCACCGCCCGCCTCGTCAGGCCCGCACCGCTCGACGGGCCGCAGCCCGCTCCCCCCGCCGGTTCCCCGTGCCCACCGCTAACCACCACCCGGCTCTTCCCGGGCAGCGAGGCCCAGCTCAGGGGGGCGCCCGGGCTTTGCTCTGGGCGCTCGCACCCAACGGCTCCCTCTGGCCCGGGCCCTGCGCTGCCCCGAGGGCGCCGTGGCTGCGGGCGGCGCGCCAGCCCGCGCGGGGCCGCGGCCGGAGGGCCGGGCCAGCAGCCTCACCCCAGCGCCCCGGCATCCTGCTCGCCGCCGCCCGACGGGGACCGGAGCGAGGCCGCGCCCCCGCGCGCCCCGGTAGTCGGCCCGCGGCGCAGGCGCGGCGGCGCGCGGCGCGAGCGGGTGACGCAAGCGCGCGGTTGCCGGGGTCCCCCGGCAGCGCCGCCGGCCCGGGGCCGGGACTGGGCTGGGGCGGCAGAGGCGGCGCTGCCGGGGGCCGCCGCCGGGCTTCCTCGTCGCCCGCGACGCTGCACGGCCCGGCGCCGCCCCCCGCCGGGAGTGATGCGGCCTGGGAGGCCGTTGCATTCGAGGGAGTCGGCGATGGCGTTGCAGCTGCGCGGAGCAGGCCCCGCCTGAACATCCTTTCTGTCTGCGGAGCAAGTGGTGTTTGGCGTTGTTTTCTTTTACGGAAAAGCCGGGAATAGCTGGAAGGACCAAAATGGGGGCACTCTTTGGCGACGGCCCTTGCTGCACCCTCAGCAGACACACATTCGGGTGCTGCACAGCTCAGGGCTCCCAGCGTCCGAAGGGACGTAAGGCGACCTGTGCCAGTCTGCTCTCTGTTGGCTCTAATAAATAGCAATTTAAATGGTACTTCACAGAGTCCGTGCCTGTTGTGGCGGGGCCATCACAGCCCAGCAGCCGCTGGTGCAAAACACTACCCCACCCTGCCACAGCAGCGGGGGGGAAGAGAGCCCCCCAGGCCGGGTGGAGGAGGTGGGTGTTGGCCGTGTGTGGCAAAGGTCAATGCTCGCTGACCTTTTGGAAAAAAAGGCCCAGCACCCATACATGATGACAAGCCCTTTAGGAACAGAAATCCTAGAACATCCTCTAGGTCATGCGGATCCTGATGCTTCGAGGTTTAATTCTAGAGTTGTGGGGTGGATGGGTTTTTTCATTTAAAGAGGAGAAAAGGAGTAGTACTTCCCCTTCCTGCCCGCTTCTGTTCACACATCGGCACGCGTACTTCCCACGATAAAGGCACCCCTGTATGCCAGACAGGGACTGGGCTGGACTGGGAACTTGGCTGTGTTTCCTGCAGGCCAACCGCCCCTTGTGCCTAAGGTCAGCAAACATCTGGAGCCTCAGTGTGGGAATCTGAGGAGTGTTACCGTCAAGTGACTAATACAAACTGCTCTCCTGCTAGGTCGAATGAGTTATTTGTCCAAGGTGCTTGAGAAGAACGCAATTTCTGAGACGTCAAGGAACTTCATAGTCGTTGAGGATGTCTTGTAAAAAAAGGCACGACACTTGAGAAAAGTCAGAAACATAATGAAGAATTTCTCTGAAGTTTCTGCTACTACCAGTTAAGGGTTTGGGTTTTTGATGCCTTCTGTCTAGGACTTAAACGTTTCCTGTTTGCTTTGTAGTTGTACATCCCTTGCAATTCTATTAAACAATGAGCAAGAACGTTTTGTACTCTCTAGTTCAAATGTGACTCATTATATACAGACTATCAATTACAGCACTTGCTGATTAGTCCTTATAGCCAGCTTTTACTACACACAGAACAGCGTAACACGTTCCTTTTAGCCTTTGTAGTGTTTGCATTAATTGTCTAATGGAAAGGAGGGGCAGATCAAACGATGGCCATTGGGCAGGTGTCAGTGCAAAGGGCAGGATGGCAGCTGTCTGAGTTTTTAAGGTACGTGACAAAACAAGACATTCAGAGGTTAATGCAATGTCTTACTGTATCAGCTAGTATAGATTTTTCAGAGAGTAAACACTGCGGGGGAAAAAAAGTGCCTTTGTTTATACCTAAAACAGAGGCAACAAACTTCCAGTCAGAGTGGAACTAGAGAATAATTTTCAAAATTTCTTTAGGTGTACGTTAGACAATCTGAGAGAAAAGGGAGTTGATACCTGTGGAACAGAGGTGATACTAGTAGGAGAGTGAGAGAAGTGACAATTATCTCTTGGTGGTGGAGAACAGAGTAGAGAAACAGGTAATTTCTAATCTCTAAAACATGGAAAAGAGAGGCGGAAGGGAAATTATGTCAAACGAAAGCCCAGAATTACCCAGAACCCAATGGTGTTCCATGTGTCCCTGAGGCCATTTGCTTTTCTGACACCACCATGACAAGTGTTGGCTGTGGCCTTTCCTGATGGCCTCTTTCTGCCATCTACTCTCACTGCTCACACGACACCGAGTACTTTCATTCCAGTTGCCAGGAGAGATACGTGGCAGTACTGCAGTATTTTGCAAGGAGAGGAATTACTTAACTGTACCTAGCGCTTTCCTCGGTTCCACATTACTCTGCTACAATTCTGTTGATGGACATCTGAAATTAGCGTTTTTTAGAGCTGTACTGAATCACAGTCTTTCCGCAGTAGTAGAGCTTTAATGGCAGCGGTGGACTGTGTATCAACGCAATCCGGACCCTTGGAGACATGAAATATTTCTGAGCTATCGGGAACAAAAAAAAGACAATGAAAATGGACACAGGGAGTCTCTAAGTATGCTATTAGCAATACAGTTTAACTCACTATATAGTGGTATCTACATCTACAGCAATTTTTAAATTTCTGTGAATCAAAAATATGAAAGTTCATAACCCAGCATCCTACACTGCAGAAAACGCAATATAGGTGAGCAGTTCTATTGCTATTTTATTTAAGACTGTTTTTCAAGCTGCTTGATCTAAAAAGAAACTTCATTTGGATAATAACCTTCTTCACATATAAAAGTAAGCTACCCAAGCCATTTATTCAAGGTAATATTTGATAAATTGCTAGTGTTGTTCTTTCATAGCAACTAATTACTTCTGTACTTGAAGGTTATTTCTACTGAGACAGTTTTCGTGAGAATAAATTGTACAAACGTATCTACCGCACTTTATTTCTTCTGAAGTATTGTAAACATCCCATACCACTTGAGATCTTTATTATGAAAGCCACACTTAAATATACACAAAAGATCTTAAATATAACTGTTGAGATACGGTTCAAGTTTGGGTTTTTTTTTCCCCTCTGTCAAATACCTGATGCAGAAGAACGATTCAGGTTTTAATAAATAAACCAGTAAATTATGATGTGATGAAAGCATCTATGAAAGTTATTCATTGCTGTATATATATATAAACCAGCATCTTTGTACCCTTCCTTGGGTATTTGAATGACAGTGGGGTGATCCTTTGATTTTTCACTCACTTGTAAACAGACTTACTCTGTTTGTGAACAGACTTCTTAAAAAACAGTATGCAACCACTTCGTGGAAATAAGCTAAGCTACATGAGGAAGAGCTACAGTAACATCATTTTGGTTTAGACATTAAGGTAGGAGACATCCTCCAGCTAGATTAAAAAAACGGTTTTCATTATATATTGACCTGAATTCTGTGCAAATAGTTAACACACTGCATGTAGCTAACAGCCGATTCCTAATTACTTCCTTATTAAAGATGCAAGATGAGCTGTAATACGGATTTTTAATTTATTTCAAGTAAGTAAGATAGCATGTTCTTCTGCAAGAGCATTTATAGCTAAAGACATAATTATTAAAACCCCCAAGTTTTCATATGTTAGGATAAAGAAAATAACAATTCATGAGTATTTACAATCACCCATGTTGAAAAGCATTGTTAAGTTCTGTGTGCTTTGTTTTATATTTCTGTCAGGAAGTGTACATTCTTCCCCTTAAACTTCTGCTTCTAGACATTTTACTGTGGCCTCGGACTTGGTTTTAGACTCTTCTACCTTTTTTCCATTATTCTTTGTTTCCTTCTCAGGTGTTGTGTCATTTGACTTAGCTTCTTTGAGAGCCGTAGTTTCAACCATTTCTTTTTGCTGATTCTTGTTTGAAAATGGGAATGTTTTCTTGTACCTTTAAATGGAAAAAATGGTAGTAAAGCAGAAACACTGACATAGTTTGGTAGTATCACTCTAGAAATAAAGTGGAAAATATGTAGAATTAACTTTCTTTGCCATACTCCAGCAAGAGTCTCACAGAGAATACTAGCATGCTAGATTATTGTGCTTTTTCAAGCAGTGTGCTTCTTAAAGAAATATTTTGGTATATATTTTTTAAATAGACAATGTATATTCAGGATTTGTGGTACATAACAATAACGCTATCTGGGCTAGGATGTGGGAAACGCACACCACCCTTTGATACCATTTAATGATGCACTATGTCGAAGATCTTTACACATGACAAAGGAGCTCAACAATTATTTTTTTCTGAATGCAAACACAGTCCAAGAATAAAAACTTTTACCTTGTGCCTGACGTATCATTACTTCTCCTTAGCTATATATTTAAAATATTCACTGGTGGTTTACTCTAGGAGTTAACTCACTCCAAGAGGGAAAAACAAAAAAAACTTACTTTTTGATATAGCAGACTGCTAGAACAACTGAAATCATGAAGAAGAAGACTGCCAGTACAAGAAGTGCAGTGGGGATACCTAGAGATAAAAGTGAGGCAAGAATAGAGTTTTTATATGTTCTTAATTCTGGCTTTCTAAAGGCTCATGAGCATAAATCCAGATTCTTCTAAAACCAGCCTAGTGTAAGAGGTACACACACATCAACTCAAGAACAGAAGTATTAGAAATCTCAAAAGCTTAGTTCCTCCTCCTCAATTTTTTTAAGACACTAAAGCAGGTATTTAGGCAATCCCTGACAGGTGTTTATCTAGTCTGCTCATCGGAGGGTCTATATAACCTGCCTAGAGAACACATTTTTGTGATTCTATCCTTACAGTTAGAATGCTTTTCCACATGTTCGGTCTCTTTCACCGTTGCTGTACATTAGGATTACTTATTCATACCTCACATCTCGAGAACACCTCCATATTTGGAGAACAACAATTCTCCTTAAAACTTTCTTGGCTTCTTTTAAGAGCCTGCCGAATTTTCCATTCCTCTGAGCACCTGGTGTTTGCTAAGACTTTCTCAGAAATGTATTTGCCCCAAATCATGGGGTAACCAGAGTGCACTTCCACCATTTCATATTAAAATATTATCAAAAAGTATAAAATGAGATCTTACTTCTTAAAAATTATTTAAAAGGCCCCTGCCTTATAAGCTTTGCTTTTGCAAAACCATAACATCTCTGTTCTGCCTCCAGGTTCAGCTGTATCAAAATGGGTGCTGGAGTAGCCAGCAAAGCCAGCAGTACTCTTTCACTACTCACATCCACACAACTAGCCCTTCTGATTGAACAGCTGCCGTATATGGCCTTTACCTCCAAAGACAATGGCATCATTCTTAAAGGCAGTGTGGGAAGTGTACTTAGAAGAGTCAGTTGGTGAGTATTCCTCTGGCATTTTCGTAGTAGTCCCCTCCGTTGGTACTATAGTTTCAGTTACGCATATTACGCGGAATTTTCTGTTTTTCAGGGATTTCTCTGACTCAGTCACGCTGGGCACTTCTGAGATGTTCTCCGTCAAAGCAGAGCCTGAATATGCAGTTAAGTCCGTCGGGGCACTTGAGGGAGGTTTGGTTGTAGTTGGATCTGGTTTACATGAATTAATCTGAACATCTGCAGCAGGGAACGGAAACAAGAGTTGCGGGGGATGCTAGGTTTGTACTTACCGTACGCACGCGTTCACTGAAATTGTTCCCCAGCCACCGCCTTCTGGAAGGTATTACTTGTTTATTCACAAAAGCCTTGCCCGAATCAGGCATGCCTGTCTCAAACATGTGGCCACCCAGATTATGCACCTTTTATCACTACCCACATAGTTAAATGCCTTTTTGAGCAAGCGTGGCATTTTCAGGTAAACACGGCACCAGTGTGAGATAAAAAAGTGACACAATTCTAATGGGGACTAGAAAGAAACAAGCTTCAAGCACACTCGGGAATTAAGCCATTTAAATGATGTCTCTGTAAAAATGTGTGTGCAAGTGGGCTTTTATATGTAAATGGAAAAGCTGACTTCTGAATCAGGCTCGTGAAAATGTGAAAATTCTTCTTTTCTAGTAAAGTTCTATATTCTGTACAGCTCTAAAATGTTAACTGAAGTATCAAGCAGATTACCACATAAACTACAGGAAACTGTTGTATGTAGTGTTCTCCAAATGAATCCCAATGGGAGGTCTGATGACGCAGTTACACCCACTGAATAAAAAGGTAAAAAGCAGAGGCTTTTTGCTTTTTCCACTACAGTTTTCAAGTGATACTGGCTTTTTTTTTCTTTGGCACAAAGAAAATGACAGAATAAGCTTCTGCGAAATATTTTGGGTAAGAAATACCTAGAACAGGCAACAGTTTGGCAATTAAGATAAAGAAATGCAGAATCATCCCAAAGTTAATTATGTTACTTCAAGGTATTTTCTGACCATTCAGCAGGCTTAACTTTCTTCACACACTGTAAAATTGTTTTGAATTAAAGCTAAACAAAGCAAGTAATTTGGAATTACTTGTTACCTCCTTAGCATTACCCAACCTACCCAACCTTTCTGATACAGAATGACACATATTTCATGCACTGAAACACCATGTTGCATAGGAATGGAGGAAATAACAGTACCACTAGGAGCAGCTTCTTTCAGACCATGTTGCCCAAGTACTAATTCACCTATGCATTCATCAGTAAAAGCTGTGGACTGTAGAGAAAAACCAAGACTGGAGGGAGGAGGGCCAACAAATTATAACAACTCACTCACTTGTTATCATTTTTTTCATGCAGCTGATAAAAAATAATAAAAACCAACCCAAAACACAAAAAATGTAGTTCTCATGCTTACATACCTGAGGAATTGAAGCAGTAAACCTTAAATGTTTTAAAGGGGTCAGCATTCCACGACACTACTCCAATGTGGCCCTTACCACATTTCTTGTTGGATGTTATCCGAGGAATGACAACAAATCCATCTTTCACCCATCCATAGCTACAATAAAAAGCATCATTCCTTTTAATACTAGATTTATCACCAGTCTCAGAAGTGTGTAAAGGCACTCACTAAAGGTAATGAGACACTAATTGTCGTCATATACCTGCATGTTTCAAAGCCATGCGTCCAAGCCTTTTCAACTTGGTCTTTACTTGCCAATTGTAGATTCAGTTGATTACATGCATTACTTGCTTCTGATAAATTCACCTGCTCCTCAAGATAAATTCCTACACCTGTGATCCTGCAAGGTGAAAGAATGGAACCTGTAATTTAAACATAAATACTCAAGATTAGCATTTGAATATTAACATTTATTCCTCATGAAGAATTTAAGATTACGTTCAACCGAATTGAACATTGTTAAAAGTTTCTAGCTTGAGGAGAGCAGACTACTAATTTCTAGCCAAAGAGCCATACTTTAAAAACAGAACATATTTTCGTAACACAATAGCCTAGAATTTCAAGAGGTTTGACTGTTACATATACATATGCATATACAGTTGGCATTTGAGTCATTACCTGGAGTCAGTTCCTTACTAAAGACACTCTTATTTGTCCTACTTATTCAGGCAAAATAGGAAGAGTAATCAGACAGGGCTTTTTTCCTTTTTTTAAAAATTAGAATGCTAAAACTAATAGTTGCACTGAGGCACTGATTCTGTCAGTACACCACTCTTACCAATGTGAGTTCTATCAAAGCTATTACACATACTTTTTCATAGAATTAATATACCAGCAAGAAAATAAATCTATAAAAATTTTATCATTCCTTATATTCCTTATTCCTCCTAAACTTACAATTTTTTTTTCCCTAGCTTGGCATGATGCTTCCACCATCAGCCACTGTCAAGTGTTCAATTTACTGAGTGCTTTGCAGGCAGCAGGAAAACAAGGGATTGGCAGGGTGAATTTATGACACTTTTCACCGTTCTTCCTCCACAGGCAGTTCAGCTTTTTGAGATAGCCACAGCCAGCACACTATTCATGTCCCCTGCACCAGAAAATGCATAGCTGAAGTCTGAGTACACTTGGCCTACTTTCTTAGCCTGTGCTAAGGATGTAGGACAGAATTCAGGATTTGACAGAGACAAGGAGAAAGCGTATTACTCTTTTGCCTTCGTACTTCACCAGAAGCATACGCTGGAAAAGAAGATTTTTTTCTTTTTGAGTTACATACAGTAATTTCCATATTACATAAGACATTTCAACATTTCATTGCAAACCTTTCAGATAACCAACAGCCACTGTGCTTTTCAGACTGTGTGCTCACCAGGTCTGTACGCTAATGAATACTTCATAAAATCTATGCATCAGAACACAGGCAATCCACAAACTCTCAAGGCAGGATGAAGTGATGCCTGCAGATCCACCACATGACTTCTGAGCAACAGAGGTTAGGTTGAATTTTATGAATGAGAAGACAGAACTAGCAGCCAAGCCACTCCCATAATGAGAAGGGGAGAAAAGATGACTAAGCTTGTGTGGAGTGCTAAAAGAAAGGCAGGCTTTTCACTCAGCCCCCACTGGGAGTAGTGGGGTTGGAAATGTCTTCTGATAAAAGATGCATCTCTTCTGCCCTTACATTTAGTTTAATTGGAGTTAAATATTTGGTAAAGGAATCATTGAATTAGGTGGATTTATCTCGGCAGCGATGGAGGTTGGGGCCTCCCATTCACCCCTTCTGGTGTAGACTCAGTCACGTGGCAGGTGAACCAGTGAATACTTCAGCAGCCCCCATAACCAAATTGCAGCTGCATCCAGCCCTGACTTGATCATAAGGCAAGCCCAAACATGTTGCATGAGGATGCAGAGAAACCCTGTTGCTCAGTGAAGATGGGTGAGTAGGTATCAAGGACTTCAAGGCTATCCAAGCAGTCCCAGCATGAAGATGATTCACATTGTCAAATGTCTTCCTTTCAGCCAGCCTTTCCTCATGAATGTCCTCTTGTATGTCTTCAGTTTGGGTACAGTACTTCTGTGTCAGAGAGGTCAAACACTGGAACAGGCTTCCTGGAGAGGTGGTCGATGCCCCACGCCTGTCAGTGTTCAAGAGGCATTTGGGCAATGCCCTTCACAACATGTTTTAACTTTTGGTCAGCCCTGAATTGGTCAGGCACTTGGACTAGATGATCAATAGATCTATTCTATTCTATTCTATTCTATTCTATTCTATTCTATTCTATTCTATTCTATTCTATTCTATTCTATGCTATTCTATTCTAAGTGTTCCAGTGTTAAGTTTTCTTGATTCCCTTTTGCTAACAGGCTACTCTTGCAGTCTTCTTGAGAATTGGTTCTGGTTTCCTGAATAACTCCCTGTGGCAGCTGTTGAGGCACATCCCACAAGTCCTCTTCCTCAGTTTTCAAGACCCTGCTCCTCCTCTAGGGTTTATGCCTAATTCCGTTCTCCCCTTACTACTCTTTGTGCTCAGACTTCACTCTTATTGCTTACTTAGTCAATTATTTTCCTATCTATCTTTAGATGTGAGCTAATACAACTTTTAAAAAATGTAATGTTGAGAATGAAAGTTTCTCAATGACCAACTATACAAATTTCAAATAAAGCTAAGCAGATGACTGAATGGAATTCCCTGAAACCTTAGAAAGGTGCATAGATAATTGTAAACTGCTACAGTCTTTAGTTATCCAGTTACAGAAGAAATAATCCTACCTGAGAACTGCATGATAGATACATAGCATAATGAAAATCCAGTACCAGAAAATTAAGTCTTAAGTGATAAGTGATTGTAGGGCATGGACCAAAGTTGTACTTCAGAATTCACTAAGCCTTTTCAAACACAATGTTGAAGTAAAAGAAAAGTTTTGGAAAAGTTATTGGCTTCAATCTAAAGTCCAGATGGTTTTACAGTGTTTGGAAGAAATTCAGAAAGAGAACAGTAGCCTCTTCAAGTCTTTCCATCACTTCTTAAATCACTTCTGAACTCTGTTCTAAAGATGACTGAGTTTGTACAGGAGACAAGCCTTTAGAAGCATATTATCCTTTTTGGTCCACAAGCTACACATAGATTTAAGCTTTCTTCTGTTAACCTACTAAGAAGGGGACATTCTCCTCAGTATTTGGGTTTTGTGTGAAAAAACTCTTTTACTGAGAAAGGTGGGAAGATCTGGACAGAAGAATCTCACAAGACAACAAAGTTGTTTTAGGACAGGAAGAAAACTGTTCAATTTTTGTAAGCTGTGGGTATTGGCTTTATTGTGCATTAGTTCTCCTGCTTTTTTGGGGAGCTGTTGTTTTTACTTCTTTGACTTGCAGCAAGCCTTCACTCTGATTTATTAGAGAGCACTTCCTTTGGCTGCTGATGTCAGGGAGCAGCAGGAATGAGGCTGTTCTGCAAGGAAAGAGGAGCCAGGAGCTGAGAGTGACCGCAGCACAGGCAGGACAGTGCTGTCACTGACCTTTGCACAGCCCACAGCACCTGAACAGGACCATAGTGGTGACAGTGGCAGGTTTCACTGGCAGCCCCAGAGAGAGCAAGACAGTCAGTCAGATGCAGGGTTCATCCAGAAGGTCCATTTGGGAACAGCAGAAGATGGTTCTACTTATAACACATGGCTGAAATCCATCCTGGAGACAAGGCTACCTACAACCTAAGTAAGTCCAGCATCCACCTGTGAAGCCCAGCCAGTAAGTCACAGGAGGGAACAGGGCAGCTTGAAGACACAGCTGGAGATCAGCCTTGAGCTTAACTGGAGCTCTTGGACCAATATGCAGAGGGTGCATGAGTAGGAACCCCAGGGGAGGCTTGGAGGGGAACTAAGGGGGGGGTCCTAACAGCTGGAAGGAATAGTCTTAAGACTCAAGCTCTCCATCTCCCCAGTGAAAATTATTCAGTGGTTGGGATTGCTGGAGAAGACTACTGTTGTTAGATACTCCAATCCTGCGGAATTTTAATAGGACTTGAGTTGAGCATCTAATTCACTCAGTCCAGGTTTCCTTCAGAAGCCTTTCAGTAGATAAAATCATTTTTCTGCAACAATAGCATATGTTCTACACAGGTAGAACAAGCATTTATTCCTTGCAAATTACAGTGAAACATCTGGAAACACCTGATGTCCATCGAGTATCTGCAGATATCCTAGTAGCTGCTGCAGTTAGAATAGATTGCATCAAGTTACGGAATTAGAAGACGACATTAAAATTTCACTAACATATAGCAGAAAGGGGTACTATACATCCATGATTGAAAAAATAGGTTCATAAAGTAATGTTTGAAGGAGAAGTGTGTGATAAAGTTGATGCTGGCAATTCCCTATGATAACATTTTCAAACAGAGAGTTTATATGAAATAGGAACTTTTGCACAATATCAACCAGAGGCAGGCATGACTGCCCTGCAGATGAACTGCGCGATCCCTGCCACACATTTCCTTCAATGTGCCAGCTCAACACAGTGTCAGGATATGGCCAAATCAGAGAAACCCACTTTTCATTAAAGACAGCATTTGATCACTGTCATGGTTTAACCTCAGCTAGCAATTAAGTACCATGCAGCCACTCGATCAGCTTCCCCCTTCCTCCACTGCAGAATTGGAGGAAAAGACAAGGAAGCTGACGAATTAAGAACCATTTAATAATTGAATATAAATGAATATTATAGTGATGCTAATAATATTAAAAATGCTACTAAGTAATCAAAATAATAGAAAATAAATTATACAATTGCTCACCACCAGCTGACTGATCCACAGTAGTTGGAGTCAGAGCCAGAGAGTCCTGGAGCCAGAACCCCAGAGCCAGAGCCCAGAGCAATCCCAGCAGAGTCTCAGTGAGCCCCACGAGCAACAGCACGACAGGGAAAGACAACTGACCCACCAGCTCACTAACAAAAAACCGAGGTACCAAGGAAGCTATGGCCCCCAACCCACTCCCTGCTGATGAACCGAGCATGCCATGCTATGGAATGAAATACTCCGTCAGTTTGGGTTGGCTGTCTGAACGGTGTGACCCCCCCACTGCTTTTAGTGAGACAGTTGGGAACACAGCTGCTGTATCAGAAGCTGGAAGAGACCTTGAATTTGGTGCAAGCACTCCCCAGCACCAGCTAAAAAACACCTTATCAGTACTCTCCTCAGGGAAAATCCAAAAACATAGCCTCCTACCAGCCACTGTGCAGAAAATTAACTGTCCTGACTAAAAGCAGCACAATCACAGACACACAGAACTGGTTTTGTGCATGTTTTGCTCTCTGAAGATTGTACAAAGCTCTTTGCTGGGGTATTTTAAATATTTAAATAATGCAAAATAAGATCACAATAGATGTGAACTTAAACCTAAATGCAATACTGAATCTTTGAAACAAGCAGTTCTGTAGCATTTAGACAATAATGTTACAGCATTTAGACAGTAATTAGGCTAATAATGAAAGTTCCCCTATATGCTGGAGTAGTTTTTGTTGCACAGTATTCTCAAAACTCTTTGGTTTCCTATCAGAAACACATTTACACACGCTACTCCCATTTTTTTTTTTTTACAAATCTAGCTACTTTTTCAAGTACCTTACTGTTCAACTAGAAGACTTCAAAAAGCAGAACATTACATACCTGTTACAAAGTAATTTTGAGCCATGAATGTCATAACCCAGAGGAAAAATACTGCTGAGGAAACTCCAAAATAAGTTGCCATTGTCACCAACTTGGAAAATTAAGAAATTCAAGGTGATTTGTCTCCTGTGCTAAGACAAGTGAAGGTATTGGATACTGTCAGACCACCTCCGAGATGACTTCTTGAAAGCACGTTCAGCTGTCACTGCATTGCTTCATAGAAAGAATGTCAGAGCAAATGTGTCACTGTCCCACTCAGAGGTGTGGTCACTGACTGGAAATCCCTAAGCACCCTTTACACTTTCTTTCATGTAGGGCTTGCTGGAAAATTTAACTACTGCTGACTCAGAAAACACAACTGAGGAAGGGAGATAAGACTGTTAGACTGCTAAGTCAGTAAACACTTTGAAAGACATTTTTATTTTGCTATTTTTTCCTGTTTTACTGATTAGCAGCTCATTACTCATGTTGTCTGTTCATCTGGTAAATAAAAAGAGTTGTCTATTGTACCACAGCATGCCAGGCAGGATTTTTCTTTTGGAATTGGAGGGACATCCATTCCCCACTCTCCTATATATCATACGATACTTACTTTTGAACAGATTTGGAGATACACTACCCTAAATGGGATTCCTTGTGGGACCGTAGGGACAGAGGTGGGAGCCAGTCCTTTCACTGCTACCTTTTGTGACGCTCCAACAAACAGTGATTCCAACAGACTAATTCCAAACACAGATGATCCTCATGGCTATAACTTAGAAAAGCTTCAGGAAGTCTTAGCAAAGAAATTATTTTTTTTGCAGAGATTCCAACAAACACAGAGCAGGAATGGAGTTCAAGAGATCATCTAGTTCCCTCTACTGTCAGTATGATCAGCTGTATTTATGGTATTCCTGACAGATGTTTGTCCAACCTGTTCTTAAAGACTTCCAGTGACAAATTCCTCAAATGCTCTCTTCCAGTGCTACGCTGTCCTTTGCTGTTAAAAGGTATTTCCTAGTCTAACTTGTCTCACCCACACCACTGTGCAAACCTGTCACTTATTTTCATGTTGGAAACGGACATGGAAAATAATTTATTCCCTTACATTTTCAACAATCTTATGTATTTAAAGAGTTATGCTTCTGCTCCCACTTTTCTTTCAGCTAAGAAACCTCAGCTTTTTCACTCTCTCTCTACCTGAGGCCTTGTAAACACCAAGTACTGATTAACAAATTACTTTACCTGCTTACACAGTTCAGAATGTTACGAGCCTTTTTTTGCAAGAGGATGATTTTGTTACATCATGGTCAGTTTGTGATTCACTAAACTTCTAGAGGTGCTACATCCCCAGGCCGTTTTCAAAGTCCTGTAAATACAAGTGTAACATTAGCTATGTCTTCACACTGCAGTTTGCAAAAGTTTCCACTTAATATATTAAGATAGTATTAAGTTTTTATCTGGGCACAGGGCCAATCTCTTACAGCAGCATATAACATGGTTATGGGCATACTACAGCATAGACAGGCCTATACAGGGCTGACTGGAGAATGCTGTAGGTTAACGAAATGATGTCCCCATTAGCAATAAAGAGATGAACATTGGGTTGTGTTTGGGCTGTGATTTGGAACAGAATGTCTGTAAAGCTCCTTGAGATCTTATGACAAATTTCCTGCTCCAATTTCTATTCAGTGCCTTATGGTGGTGTACTTACTTGTCTCTACAAAATGATGGCAATCTGAAATACTCTAATCTGACTTACTCTCACTGAAGCAAGTTCTAAGTGGATTCACTTGCATTTACAGCATAGGAACAGTTATTCTGCAGCTGACATGGACTAGTAGACTGTGGCTGTAAAACACATTACACAACGTATTACCATCTCCATGCTTACCTTTTAGTGCTAAGTGTTTCCTACCATGAAAACTAACCACACGCCAGTTTGCTGGCATTTTAAAATTGCACACCAATTCTCCTTCCAGTTTTTAACACTTTGTGTCTATTATCCTCACTGTGGCAAAGTTCCTTTAGTCAAACTCTGTCCATGCTATTGATGTTTAGTAGGATTTTTAGCTGGAAAAATGAGATAAACACCTTTGAAACACCAAACAGAAAAAGTTCATGTGGTTTTGTAAGAGCAAACTAAAGATAAGGACAGGGAGAAAAGAATTTTAGAATGATGAAATGAGACTGAAAGAACCTTTTTTTGTTTTGTCAGTTTTATCCTTTTTAATCTGCTCCAAAAGTGTGTGGAAGATCACCTACCTGGACTGTAACAGTATAAAAGGTCTTTAACATGTTTGTCTTCATACTAGCCTGTGTGATGAAAAAAAGAGCAGCCTTATACTGAATATTTAATTAGCATTTTGACCTAAATACCTATAGTAATCTATAAGGAAAATTCCCAGCATCTCAAGCCAGCACATTTTAAAATGCTGATGAGCATTTTCTAAACAGAAAACTTCTGATATGGGAGAACAGACTTGACTGTTCTCTACAACCATTTCTAAAGGAACCTTGAAGCCTGAAGAACAGGAGAGGAAACAAGTAAAAAAAAAAGTGTTTATGTGGAAAATACAAATATCAGGGTCTTTCCCTGGTAACAGTCATTCCTTTGGGTCAAGGTGGTTCTTGTCCCAAGGTTTTTCTCCCTGATACAGACCATCAGAGATCCAGAAGTGACATTTCTGTTCTCTGTGGAAGTTGAGCATTGTCTCCTTCCTGGTCTGGCAGTTCAGGTCTCCACAAAGCCCAGGTTTCCCAGACCTCCCAGGCCTACAAGAACACAAAGCAGGTAAAGAATCCTAACCTTCCACTCAGTCTCCTTTGGTTACAGGTATCCCTTGTGGCTTTCAGTGTTCAACCTCCTCAGTGTCAGGCAGTATCCCTCTGAAGCAGGAGGATATTACAGTTTCCTCTCTCATCTTGTTTCTAGGGCACAACATGGATGAGCCTGCTTATGAACACCTGAATTTCTATTGAAACAGGAGTTTGCTTGCTTCTTCTACATTATTCTCCTGAAGCAAGACCTTTGGGACGTGTAACGTGACGCTACATTACGCGGCATAGCCAAGGCAGTATGTATTTCATAAGAACACAGCCATTAATATGCAGACAGAGCACATGTAAAAACCAAACATTTAAGGTAGCAACACTGAGGACTTTGAAACCATACTTTTATTTCAAAACTCAAGTATGTGATACTATACAGTACAATACCAGCACACTTGTGCAAAATCTTACAATATTACAAATTTAAATATGATACACAAAAATAGTGCCCTTTAAAAATTTCTTTTACTAGAAACATCTGTGCTGTGCAGGAAAAACAATAAACGTGTCTTGTTAAAGCAGAAAAATAAATATTGCACCTCAAGAAAACTATTTCAGTGTTTAGCATAAATAATAGATCTATTTCTTGTTATCTGATGTGATCTTTGAACACAGAAGAGGTTTGGATGTTTTTTCCAGATAAAGCAAACTAATATCCAACAGATGAAATTACATTTAGGGTAGTTTTTGAGCTCAATCTAGTTTCCTATTTGAAAAGGTGATTTCATTAACTAACTGAAAAATATAAGCAAAAACATTTAATGTGCTGTTAGTCATTGTGGCTCATTAGTGGACATTTTCCTCAAAGTAGTTAAAAAAAGAACAATTTTTTTTTTTAATAAACTTTATCTTCATCTTTTCATCCGTATTAAAAACCCTTGCCTCTTCTAATCCATTCCTCCCAACAATTAATAACTTGGTGGCTAAATTATACTTGCCTTAGTCATGCAAGTAGTTCACTTCAAATCAGTACAACTACATAGGGAAATTCTCCCGGTGCACTAAGTCCACAAAAAGCCAGTGTGCTGAATTTCAAGAGAGGATGGAGACCTTGTTCACCTGCTGACCAGCAAAAACTTAGCACATGCTTAACATTAAGCAGTTCAGGAGTCCTACTGATATCAATAACTTTCTACATGTACTTAAAATAAGGTGTTAGACCCACATCAGCGAAGATGTAAATAAGAGCAAATTAATTCGATTATAGGCGTTATTTATTTTCCTCAGTGCAGCCCAACATTTTCACAATCACATAATCAAATAAATGCCATAATTTTTGGCACAGAGGATTCTGAATCTTCAGGACTATTTATCTTCAATTTTTATTGCCTTATTACGTTACCAACGCCATCTATAAAGAAAATTAAGTTAAAGAAGTTGATTTTAATAAATAAGTATTCAAAGAGTAACTGACAAGTTTCTTGAAATACTGAAAGTATGTGAAACGTAACAGTAGTTCTTCATGGTCAGATATTCTAACTGAACCAAACAGATGCCGAGTAATGTGCAAGAAACCTTCTTCTGTCTTATTCTTTACCAATTACAATTTTAGACCAAATGACACTTTCCCATGATCCCTTTTGAACTTCCTTAAGCACACTCTTCCTCAACAATATATACTTTAAAATAAAAACCAAACCTACCCACTGCTTATAGACCACCCCAGCAAAAAAAAAAAAAAGTAGTAGTGGTCTGCTTTTTAATTTTTTAATTTATTTTTTAGATGTTTCTTTTCTTTTTCCATACAAATGTCTCTTCAGAAACATGTGGTTAAAGACGTAACAAACAAAATGCACCAGTGGGATATCTGTTACTAATGCCAGATATGTGAATTAAATTTCTGAGTTAGAAACCTGCTTTCTTTGATAGTTAGCTTGAGGTTCAGTGTTCATACCAAAAGCAAACAAGACAATACTAACTGCATCTGAACTGAAATTACAGTACTTCATAACATACTTGTCCTTCAGCTGGTAAACAGACCTGTTAATCAGCCAGAAAATGCCAGAAGAATGCAAGACGCGAGTGCAATCAAGTGTCACATCCACTTCGATACTGTGGCTAGGTTCAAGCATATACCTATGGAAAGACATAGTTCCTCTTCAATCAGAAGTGCTGTTCAGCAGGCACATTTGGTATACCTTAAATGACGTGCATTTTGGTCTCAGCCCTACATCATGTGGTTTTTTACAGATAATGGCTTCACCATTTTGAAACTGCTTGTCTAAAAATTTCAGCCTTTCAAAATGTTGTGTAAGAAGTCACAATTCCTAAATAGGCAGAACTGTTAAAAAATCTGGGCAAAAGTTTAATCTATCACAACCCGCTAGTTTAGCTCTGAAAGCATATCACTACAGTTATATACTTGGCATCAGATTCTGCAAATGAGCTACTAAAAATATGCAGTGGCGTCTTCAAAGTCCCCACTGCTTTCATGTCCTGATTCATCTAGGCACTGGTAGGGTTTTGGCTGTACACAGAACTGTGTTCCTATTGCAGATCTCAAAGGATAACTATTTCCAGTATTAGCAGCAGGGCACAGTCCACTCAGTGTGATCACCTGTACATACAGGTTTGCAGACACTTTTGTTCATTTTTCTTTTTTTCTTTAAATAAAGAATTGAAGATTGCTTCTTACATCCAAAACTGCTGTATGCCAGTCTGAGGGGGATACGCAAATTAGTTTGAAAGCATTTTTGATGTATCAGAAGTTCCCACATTTTGACAACATCAACTGTGCCACCTAGTCGTAATTTCAGGTTTTGGTGTTTATCACATACAAAAAAACAACCAGTGGTGGTCCCATTCTTAAAGTATATCGTAAAACACATTTATGCATGTACTTAGTGTTCCATTTAAATCATCGTTCAGATAATTCCTCTTACAAAATTACGTTATCAGCAAGGCATTTGATCTGATAATATAATTCTAACCTCCTACAGAAGAGCTTTGGTTTCTACCCAGTAATCATGAATAAGGAAATTAATTAGACTCTTAAAACCCAAAGGGCTTAAATGCCATTAGTACTTCAACAATCACCAATAAATTCAGGAAATGCAAAGTAAAGCACTAAGTGCAAATGCAGGTTTTACAATTTTCTTCAAAATCATAGCAGAGATGTCAACATCCTGTGCAAATCATTCTTTTAAATGTCTTGCTGGTTGTTGATTACTGCCACAACCTGATCATGATTTTGTACCATGATTTATTTGTACCAGTCACTGACAATAAGAGGACAGACAGGATCATTTATCAGATTGTCATTTGGGCAAGGTATGTTCACAATATGTCCCCAAACCTGATGGTGGGGAGTAACTCACTTGTCTGACAGACCACATTTAACAACCATAAGGATGACTAAGCACTACCTTTAACAACTCTGTTCTACTGTGCATACTTGCTCAGGTACCATGAATACATGGTTGTTCCTTTATTGTTCAGTGCGTTGCTCATGTTGAAATCCTGAGTTCCACCAGGAATATTGATGGGGAGCAGAACAGCTGGACTTCCCTTCGGGTCCCTCTGATTTTTCATCACAGGAGTTGTATGAATGGTAGATTCCCAGCACCACAGCAAAAATTATTATCGCAGCCACTACAAGCCATATCACATTCCAGTGTTTACACAGTTTGGGGTACAGTATATGTAAATAATTAATGATAACTTCAAGTCTCCTGTAAAATTAAAAGAGAACTGTTATATATTAATCATATGCAAATGTATTATCTTAAGCTTTTCAATTTGAGAAGTTTCATAGATGTATGGTGCCCCATCTTCCTTCAAAAATACAAACACCCTGTCAAAGAACAATCAGTATCTTAAGTTCTTTTTAGAAGAAAATTTGGCAAATCTCAGAGCTTGATATGATGTAAAATTCTGCTCTTTTCATAGCTTGCTCAACTAAACTAAACATTAGGACATTTCTTCTTAAGAGTTTCATGACTAGCGAGATGGCTGCCCTTCTGAACATGGATAAAATCTCAAATTAACAGAGGTTTATAACCATGATGGTTATGAAATGGAAATGAATTCTTCTGGATCAGATAAGGAATCCTACCTTAGCTTGCGATGGGACACATCACTTGTTTTGGCCAGCGTTCAATTCCTCTCTAATGCAAGTGTCTTTGCTTTTAAAATACAGGAAATTGCAGGTATATTGAATTGGGCGGTAGAACCACCAAGGAGACTCAATAATTAACTCTAAGCAAAGTTGAAGATTTCAGAAAAGTTTTCCAGTTAGGCATTAAATGCTTCAGATAAGACAATAAGCAGAGGATTGAAAAGTCCCCAGTACAGACGAAGAGCATTGGGTACAGACAAATGCAATAAATATGTCACACTGCTGAAAGGCAGGAATTCCAGCATAGTGCTGTTCTGCTGCACCTACACAGCTTCCAGAGAGAGCAGGCGCCTGCCTGTTCAAGTCCAACATAGCCGAGGAGCTTGTCTTAATCTGCATTCACCTTGCAGATGTACTAAAAGACTCACCTGTGATGACCATTGGGAATGACATATGGCACAAACAGAGGTATCAAATTTCTGATTTGCAACTTTCATGAGACAATGCATGCCTACTGAGAGAGACATTCTGACATCTAAACAACTTTTGTGCAATATTTTTTACCTCAAATCAAAACCAAAACCCATCAAGATGAAGCATCTTGATGTCAACATACAATTTGAGTTGCAATACTGAAGTAAAAAAGTTTTGCATTTTGCAACTTTGTTATTTTGAAATATGCCTTTCTGTGAAAATACTGTTATTTCAAATATGCTTCCCTAGACTGGAAGAAAACATGTCAAGAAAATAGATAAAACACTTGGTTGGCTACCACAGAGAGAAAGAAGTGGCTCCTCCTGCATGGACATATTATGCCTCTGTCTCACCTGCTTTTCAGGGTTTTTATCTCATCTTCATTTTCACTTTCTTCATGTTCATCATGACTTTCTTTTGGTGTCTCTTCATCTTCTTCCTTTAGTTCCTGAAGTTCTTTGGTTTTCTTCAAGCCTTCCTGGTAGCTTTAACATAACAAAACATTTTTCTTAGTCTAGCACACTGTATAAATCTGCTCCTGTGCAATGAAAAATTAGCTTTATGTTTTGTTACATGCAATAAAACACAAGTAGCAGTGTTGCAGCACTCAGACGAGTCAAAACAAGCCAAAGACCATGAGTATAGTAGACAGCCAGCCACCCTTCCATAACAGAGGATTGTGTTAGCTCTGCTACCAAATGTATCATCTTGAAAAAGAAACTGTAGTCCTCAGCAAAGCACAGCTTTTGTCTATTGCAAAGGAGTTGGTAAACATTTCTCTATTATTTTTCAACCATTTTGAACACCCTCTAGATTCTTTATTTCCCTAGAGAATAAGTGCAAA
This sequence comes from Rhynochetos jubatus, assembly GCA_027574665.1. NCBI lineage: Eukaryota > Metazoa > Chordata > Aves > Eurypygiformes > Rhynochetidae > Rhynochetos > Rhynochetos jubatus. Next base: position 11,197,809 of record CM050663.1, read on the forward strand.
TGAGTGCTAAAGGTAGACGGTTTGTGGGATTCTGCATCATAGGATCAAAATTTTTGTTGCGCTCTTCACATAGTACAAAGTTCTGAATGGCTTGACATTCAGAAACAGGTCCTGAAGCTGTTAATTGCCCCAAAACATGCTGTGTAAAGCACTTTGTGACACAAACAGTATGAGTTTACTGCAAATGATGATACCTACTCTTTACTCATTTCCATGTATGCTTTTCAGAATAAACATTTTAGAAAGTTGGGTTGGATTATCCTATCATGAAGCTGAACACTGTTGACATAAGAACACCCACTCAAGTCAGAACCTCTGATATAACTGCTCTCCCACAGTTTGGCTAACATTAATAAAGGATGAAAGTGAACAGCTACAATGCAATTACAGGGAGTGAAGCTCACTCACATTGTTTCCCACATTGCTTCAATTACGACCATCTTCTAGGAACTCATTTATGTCACTCATTCTGCATTTAAAATTACATTATGAAATCATCTGTCCTCATCTGGTAGTACATATTTACCGATTTAGTTCACATAAAATATTCCCACCCTTTGTTATATGCTTCCTCTTCTATCTTGGCTTTAGTTTCAGGATTGATTTCTTCCATCCCACTCTGTGTCAACACAGAAGTAGAGGTTTCACAGTCGGGCTCTCCATTAGTCTTACCACTGCTAAGACAAAAGAAACAGAAAAATAGGAAATGACACCACTGAAATGTACTGGGGTTTGAGTATACTACTGAACAAGAACAATCACATGCAATTTTGTAGCTCCTAGTTTTTCTTCTTTAATGTACATTGGAGAACTAAAATTACTTTCAAAAGAAAAAATGTTAAACACTAAGTAAAACTTTAGTTTTGAAATGTTGTAATTTAAGAACATTAATTAATATGTTTCTATGGTATTAAAACTTGCATTTTGTTTGTTCTTTGAAAAAGAAAAGCAAAGAGCATTTGTTTCCTGGCTTATCCATGGCATTTATTTGCTACTCTTTAAAATATTTTCTGCAAATTTTTTAAAATCATCTTAGAAATTGTAACCTGCTACGTCAGAGAAAAATAACCGAAGTAATATCAAATTTTAATTTAACAAAACATTTTTCTTGTTTGCCTTTTAGGTACTCCTCTCTGCTGACTTTATATGCTGAACTTATGCACAGGCTAATAACATACAAACACATGCCTAGCTTTTGTCACTAAAACTGTTTTTAAGTAGAAGCTTTGAGCATTTAGCCTAAATATAAGCCATTGCATGTTGCTCTCTTTCTGCAGTGCTCACCTGTCCTTATTTATTTAACTCTGGGACAAAGGGTTTGAGTGATTCAGACATGACTTAGCAAATCTATCAAAGTCAAGGTTTACTAAGTTCAACAGTGGCTCCCATTTTGGCTTCTAGAATCTAACTCTTTCATAGGCCTTATTTTTCTGACAGAATAATTCCAGCCTCACAGGTTTTCATGTTGTCCATCTCTGTACTCTATCACTGCAGGAGTTTACATTTCAAGAACTTGTATAAAACTAAGTTACGTGTCTACATGAATTTCAACTGGAAGAACGTCAAAGCTCTTTCCAGAACCGTGTAGATGCACACGCTTTCCAGCAGAGCAATTGTTTGCTTTCCTTGTCCATGTAACTATTATTTTGTTCCGAAAGGAGTACTATTTAAACCCATGGAATGACTCATGGAACGGTTATGGAAAAATGTCAAGACATCTACACTAATGGTAAGTAATACAGAGTCAAAAGGGCAAATGTTTAATGAAAAATATTTTTGCAATTTACAGGCACTAGAAAAACACAGATATTAAGGCATTTACTTGTTACCAGGCTGAAAAAAAATCTCCTCTTTTGTATGTCTATTGTTTTAATTTTAAAATGCAAATTCCTCTGGCTGTTCTAAGTAAAATCTCACGTTGTTAAAATTAAAATCTAAACCCTAATGCTTTAATTTAGCTGAATGTTCAGTTCATTTATACCAAAAGAAGAGTCACTACTCAAACATTCTTTTGACTTCTGTAAAATTTTGATGATCTACTGTTAAGTTAAATGATACTTATGAATTTCATATACTTACATTTATCCATATAAATTTAAAAACCTACATGATGCTGGATATCATAGTATTTCAAAATATGATTCTTATCAAATGGCCGTATATTGAATAGGCAAGGGCAGAACACAAACTTCTTGCACTGGGATAGTCAAGGAATATTCATACTCAGGGTTGCTCATGGCCAACTTTAGATACAGCATTAATTTGTTCCAGGATATGTACTTTTAAAAAAGCCACGTGCATTGTATGTCATACTCTTGAGTTCATTAAGTTCTGAAGGCAGGCCTACTCAAATGTGTACATGTATAATCTTCTGCTGCAGTCTTATTTGATGAGTTCTAATGATCCTAGCAGGCTTGCCTTACTTCTGAGATACTGCTTGTAAACTCTTTGAACATGAAAAGAACAATATGATGGTGACATAGAAAAATACAGTTAAGGGATTGTGACTCAACCTAAACCAATACTGTGCCACTGATTTCAAGACCTTATGCCTTGGTGTAAAACTTCCGATAGGAAAGATAGAAATGACAGAATTTTCATTTCATAGGAGGATTTAATAGGTAATGAAATGACCTAGAGAAAACTCACTTTTCTAAAAGTGCTGGCAGAACTGGAGTAGATGTTAGATTGTTCCTTCCATTACTAGGTGATTCAGACTGTAAGCGAAAAACAGCAATAAATGTTACATCCGTGAATTAATTTCAGATGAGTCCTCAGTAAAATGACAAAGTCAATGTCTTCCCACACCCATGAGCAAGGTATCTTTAATATGGAACTTCCAAATTAGTCCCACTAACCACAGTAAACAAGACACTTGCATGTTAAGAAGAATTTTCTGTGACATTCCCTTCTACCATGCTCATTTTTTTCAAGAAAAGCCTTTCTTCTTTATATGTTGATCACTGAACAGTAAAATTACTCTATTGCTTCTCTCCGTATTATCCTAGGAAGATTAATTTGTTACCTAAGTTTTCAATGGAAAATTTTAACAAAAATAAATCATAATAAATCATGGTGAATAAACACACTTTGTTCCTGAAACAGTTGACTCTGAGTACATAATAACTAAATTGCACAGATTGTTTTCTTAAAACTAAAATGGATTTAGCTTCTCAGCAACTCATTTGCATAGCCCTACATTTTTAACAGAAAACGGCATAGTTTTCAGGTTATGTGCCATCTTACCTTATCTCTGAACAGCTGGTATGCCTTGCAGTTTTCCTCCAAAGCATTTACACAGATTTATTAGGTTCGGATTAGATTCTCATTTAATTTATGAAAGTTTTATAAACAAAAAGCCAAGGCAAAGGCTCCACTAATCCCATATCACCACAGAACTTCTAAATTTGTACCCCACACATTTCTGTACATGAATTACACACTTTCCTATTTAGTGGACTTTTTGGCAAAGGAGAGAAGCAGTCCAATAATTTTCTGTGGGCTCTAGTTAAAACTTCTCTCCCTCAGTGGACAATTATTTTGACTACATCTTTCCAGTATGTTACTACAGATTAGAAGGCAAATTGCCTCAACTAATGTCTAATGCCTCTGAATCACCAGCCAGCCCCATTCAGCTCTGTGTCCAAAGTGGTCATTTATGGAGGAAGATTCTGAAGGCATATGTCCCTTCAAAACAGGATTACCTTTGTCGACCCTCTTCACTAGAATGGCGTCAAAATAAACTACACCAATGACAGGGCTTACATTTTTTAGTAACTATGGCTTGACTCTACAGGAGTGGTTTAGACAAAAGTTAGTGTCTAAACTATGAGTTTTACTTACCAGGGATGGCATTGAAGGTATAGGTGAAGCAGTTGGTGACTGACCGGGAATGTTTAAGGAGTTAAATTTAGGAACGACAGCAACACTGACTCTCCTTCGAGGCATATTCTGTGAAAAACAAATATTTTTTTTCTATCATATAACAAGATAGGCTGAAGAACAATGCTACAGGTTAAAAGATGTGTCAAAGATGAAGGTTAATGTCCCTTGGGAGAAAGGAGATTGGGAGCAAAATTAAGATAAATGGCTCTTAGGGCTCTGGTTTTCCCCAAAACTTCCTCTAGTGTAAGTGTTTAGTGTGAAACAAGGTGGTGTACAGGGATGCTAATCTTTTCACTCCACACTGAAAGCCCAACAGGGTAAGTCACACAACAGTTGTTCTGAGCTGTTATTGTCAGTTCTTATTAGAGGCTATTATCTTTGGTTAAACCAGATGTATGATACTGGGAAAAGTGCCAGTGTCACAATGGAATGGAAAATAATGCAGTTACACACAAAACTCTTCTCTTGCTATGTACCCATTATGATACACAGCATGCACTATGATACCTTAGTTATTTCTAAACCTACAAATTATAACTTACAGAAACAATAACGTCTGTTCCCTCCACAAATGAGCAGAGCCTTCTCCCCCACCCTTCAGGTGTTAGATATTTGTTTAGCATTGTGTGACATTGTTTACATTTCCCAAAGACCATAGAAATTCTTTATATGATAAACACATGCTAGCTCTACACAATATATTCTAGCTCAAGTAAAAAAAAAAAACCAGGTAGATTTAATATAATGCCTCTGACCATCAAATTTCATAATGACCACACTGGGACTTGGCTCTCTCAAATCACTCGTTGTTGTAGGAAGTTTTGTAATAAACTTTATTTCCAACATTGGGAGTTTTGCAGAAATGGCCATGTTAAATTATTAATTGGTCAAGCCAAAGCAATGTGAGATAACCACTCACTGAATGCTTCATCAAACCAAGCAAGCTATTTTGATGCTAACTGAAAAATAAGCCACACTTAAAAATTACTGTTTACATTTAAGGCCCTCTGAACATGATATATGATCTGATCACCGAATCCCTAATCATACAGTAAGCTTTGATCCAATGTTCAGCTTCCTCACTGAGGAACTAGAATGAAGCCCAGAACATAAGCCATTCTCTGAAGCATAACTATGCAGCCCAGAATACAATTATTCTTAAATAAAAAGGTCCCTTTTTAAACCGTATAACGTCATGGAAAGCATTCTCATTATTGCAGAGAGGCATTCTTAATCATGTATCCAAAATTACAAAGCATTTGCCCTAAATTACATAAACAATACTGAGAATTTACCAGCACTATGTTTTGAACACAGCCTATAAAATTGAATGTATGCAGATAAAGAAATTTCACTACATAAAATGTTCACTTCATTTTCTTTGTATTATAGAAATACCTTTCCAACAGTAAGAGACATGGATCTAGATGAGCGAGGTACTCCATCTTCTGTATAAAAACAGGAGATAAAGAACAGTCTTAGACTATATGCGTATCTGCAAATAATATTTATAGAGACGTTGCTTGTATTTCAAACTCTGATACAGCATATTTATGAGGTCTGTAGTGACTGCATATTTATCGGTCATACAGCTGTGGTTTCAATTACATCTGCAGAATAAATTTGAAATAATTGCAACAAATGAGATAAGGCAAAAGCCCATTATTTGCCTCCATATAAAAGTTTCCAGCAAACTAGGAAAGAAAACGTTGCAGAAAGAAAAGAAAATGTTGCCACCAATGAAAATACCATTGGACCTCATCAGAATTTGGTGATAGTGATTTTGAATTACAGTACTGTAGCATTAAGTATGGCTTACATGAGGTATTTTAGCTGTTACTTCTACAATTTTCTGAAATCTACTCCTGTGGATCAGCCCTTCATGAACAGGTTCTACAACACTTTTTATCACTGATAGCACCAGGCACCTCCCTGCACGGAGAGGCAAGACAAACCCTTAATTTTTTTTACCCGAGGCACCGTAGCTTCTGCTAGAATTCTGATTGGCAAGTTTCTTGAACTCCATCAGTTCAGCATGATCCTTTTCATATGTTCTTTTCAGATTTTCCACATACTGCATCATTACTTCTGTTGCCTTTGACATACGCTTCTCCTAAGGAAGAAAAGAGGGTAATCCTCAGGTAACCTTCACACTTCTCAAACAAATGATATGCTCCCTGTCTAAATCGGGGCTAAATCAGGGATAGTTGTTAAAGAAATATTGGTACCTTCATGACTGAAAATTCTTAAGCTAATCGGAACACAAATGCATAGGCATTCCCATATATCCACAGAACATTCTAATTTATTTTGCCATATATTTATACAGTCTGCCTGTGTGCCTACTAGTTATGTGGTGTATGTACATTTGTTTTCAAACCCTCAGAATGGGCAGAAGCAACAGTGCTGAATCTGAGAGGGTAATACTGGGTTCTCATTGATAGTGGCTCTGTTCTTACACTCCTTACAGTTGTCTACTTAAACTATTGCCAAAGGCAGGTTAGTGAAGTAGATGAGTTTTTTGACCCAGAAATGTTTCTTTATTCATGCTCCACTGATTTTAAATACATTTCTTGTGATGCAGCTATAGTTCTGAATAATATATATGCTCCTATCATGCAGATCTTGAAGAGCTTCATGGGTAATCTTCTTCTGTTTGAATTCTATTTCCAGACCAAAACAGTGTCTCATCTGACACTACAATAAACGTCTTCAATATGACAAAATGGCAAATAAAATTCAAAGGGCTCATAACCTCCAGCTATAGCTGAAAAAGAGAAAGAATGACCATGTGTAACCAGGATTCATGTTAGACACCAGGATGTTCTTACCTGCCGAATGGCTCCAACCATCTCAGCACGACTAGACAGTCTAGCAGCTAAGCGCCGCAGAACAGCAATATCCTCCAAGAGCTTCTGGTAAGCTTCTCTGTGTTCATAGTGATGCCATAAGTGAGCTGACGACTGAAGTGAAAATACATAAGCTTTATTGTTATGTCTTGCCACTTTTAGTTCAGATGAAGTACCCTGAGCCACACAAGTGGGGTAGACATGTCCAGGCAGAACTACACGTGGACAAGTTAGCCCCAGAGGATTGCTATCACTGCCACCAGAGATAACCAAGCAAATGCTGCTGTTGTTTCAAAATGGTGCTTCACTGTGTGTTGCAGGCACACATTTCGAGGAGCTAAAAAGAGCTAAGCATATTTGCAATACTTTTCCTTTTGAAACTGATGAATCATGCCTAGCTACCTATCAACTTAAATGCCAAGGATTTTTAGTACTTACAAATGATTGCCAAAACACAAAGAACATTTTAATTCACTGGGCACAAAGTGTTCACAAGGCTGCTTATGTTCTTTCAATTCTGTGATACTTATTTGGAAGAGGAGACATTATAGTCTCAAGAATTCCAAATGTAAAAGAGCAATCAAAAGCAATATGGCCTGTAAATCAAATGGCAACTGCAATTTCTTAACCATATTTTGTCAATCAATACACACATTTATGCACTGGATTAATAGTGTCACTTTGATAGCTCAGATTAATACTGAAAAGCACTGAGGCATATAAATTCCCTGGGATTAGTTACCAAAAGCGAGAGTGAATTTAGATGTTTTATTAGGCAAAGCCTTAGGGAACACCCATTCTCTGAATGAGTTTTCTGTTCACAGAAAAGTTTGATACGAGAAAGCCCAATACAATTTTGTCCAGACTTAGAGGCAGACTTCGTGATGCTGGATGATTCCTATATTCTTAAAGTGCATTTTCAGGATGCACCAGTTTTGGCACTGAGGTTGTCTTAAGTGATTAATCACTGTGCTGCTGTTCACACAATTCTCCCTCTGACCAGCTGCATTGTGCCCTAGTTCTCTGCAACCCCTCGCCTGTATTACTGCAAGAGGCAGTCAGCACATTGAAATGATCGGTGAGAAAAGAACAACCTCTCTCTCCTTCTCGTCCTCTCCTTCTTATCCTCTTCAAAAGAAGGGAGTGATGTACAGTAGCTTTTTGGGTAGAGTCATTTGAGAAATTGCATTTGTGCTGCAAACCTTTGGTAGAGAAACACAGCCAAGATACTCATAAATTTGGCACAATGACAACAATTGCAACAACAAAAAATTCTTAAGCTTTTTTATCACTGAAGCTGATGTGATAAGAAATTGCAGCCAAAATTTGACTGCAAGACCCAAAAAGCCATAAAAGAATCTGTTTCAGAAAAACATGCACAAAACTTCAGCTACTCAAGTTTTTCTTGGCAACTGTAACTTGGTTATTAAGCAAACCTGAAGTTCATGTAAATCAGCATCTTCTTTAAGTTGGGTTTTTGAGTAAAGCATCAGTTATCACAAGACTGATAAAAAATCCTAAAGACTGGTAAAACTGTCATTGAGCCATACAACATGCCTGTCCTACAGAAGTGAAGATAACCTCCCACTGAGACTGGAACAAGTCTAGGTCTAATGTGATACAGTTCATACAGAAGCTGTCATTTCATTTAATTACTTGCCAGTTTATCCCACTGTATAGAACAAAAGCTTTTGTATGAAAAAGGCAGTTTCCACTTTGTTGTAAAGTATGTAAAAAAACTTGTAAAAGCCAGACTGTAGCGTGGGAACTGCACAAAGGAGGAAAAAGATAACCATGTCCATCCCATGCTGGCAACATGGTCCTCAGTGCCTCATTAGGATTCTAAACAGAAATACATGACAAATCTAACAGACTAATTGTTTGCGGTTTTAAGAGCCCTTATGCACTAGTTGTAAAGATGTGTATATATACAAAATAGTATAATAAATAAACAACTCCCAGAGATTGAATAGGATGTTTCTGATTGCTCTTTAAACAAAGAGCAGAGGGAAGAGCAGCAAAACATTCAAAACTTCTTTTCCCCCTCAGCAACAATTAATCCGGAAATGCAGATTTGAAATTCCAGATGAAAAGATGTAAATACCACAATGTTTTTTAAATTGTATCCTTTGTTACCTGATGATGTTCTTGATAAAGTAAATGGGAGAATCGTACGTTCTCCTATTTCTCCAAACTATGGCAGCATCTCCTGGTGACATGCAAATTGGATCTACGGGTATTTAATTTGGCAGCATGGTACCTAAGGATTCTTTCCTTGTTTCCACAAAATATACACAGCACATAAATTGACACAAAGATATATTTGACATTTGAGTTAGAAAATCCAGAGAAAGCTGGCAAGAAGGACTGAAAACTTCTGCTGATGAAAGAACATCTGGCACAGCTGGAATGAAAATGTATTCAGGCCCATTACCTGATGCTGGGACTGCATGCATTTTTACGTAATCCTCGCTGTTTCCTTTCTTATACCACCTTCTATTATCTGCAGTTGAAAGGTCTTTCAAGCCACAAATCTTCGGGTTCAGATCATTTCAGTACCTCACCTAACTAGACACCTCAAATTTACCACTAAAGAAGGCCTTGCCCAGGACAGCATGGATCAGTGCTCAAATTGCAGTTCTGAATGTTTTTAGCATGGTGACAAACCTCGTCACAGGCTTATTCCAAGAACTGAACAGCAAATTCATAGTATTTATTCCTGAACTCTGTTATTAGGGCAACACCTTCCATGCATTTCCAGCAATGGTGGTGCACTGTGGCAGAAAATGCTCTCTCTTGTGTAGAGTGGTAGGCAGCTTAGACTAAGGAGCTTGTACAACAGAAAATGAAATTTTTGGGGCTAAATTTACGAACGGTATGAACAAGCATAGCCACACATACTTGAAATGTGTGTGCGCTCTCATGTACACTACAGTTCAGAGAAAGAATGATTGCTGTTTTCTTACCGTAATGGCTGCTTTAAAGTTATCCAGTTCCTTCTCAGCATTCTCCTCAGTAAGATTTCTCTCTCTCTCTGCTTGGTTAATTCTAGATTCCAAGGTATAACTATCATTTCTAAAGGCCAAGGAAAGTTGTACAAATACATTCTGTTTGGATTAAAAAAGGCATTTTTAAGTAAGTAAGTGTCCCATTAATGTAATTTCCAGTAAAACTTGTAAGTAAGGTATATCTAAGAAACTTTGGTGTTTAAATAAGTATTGAAACAAAAAATTGAAAATACTTTAAAAATTAGATTGTTTAAAAAATCACTTCTCTTTACTTCCTCTGAAATATGAATAAATGTGTTGCTGCCTCTTTTCCTGTAAGTTTTTCTGGGATCTCAGTACAGCAGAGGCACAATGAAGGAAGTAGTCTACCAGAAGCATCAGAATCACAATGTATCTGTTTCCTCGTTGGACTTCCTCCAAGGGTCCCCAAGGTTTTTAAACAGATAGTCTGTGCAGAGGAAGTCCAGGGATGAGCTCACCATTAGCATTGTTTTATCTAAGGGATAAACACCTACTACTGAAGCCAGCAAAAGATTAAGTGCTAACATTTTTATTCTCCTGCTTTTAAAGATTGTTTCTTTCCTTACCAGATGCATTATTGGGATTAATACTTTGCAAAGGACAAGGCACTAACAGTTCCATTAGACTGGAGCTAAAGATCCTTTTCTTGACTGGTATATGAAAAAAAGACGAAAGCAAGACAGAAAGCTAAAGAAACAAAATTACTGGATTGAACTGAAAAAGTAAAAATTAAATAAACTAACTGCAAGATGTCATAAAAAACTGCCCCAAAGCTCCTATAGGCCAATACAAAAATGCAATTTAACTCTTTTAGTTTCTGGTCTCATTTAATCTCTATTTTTTTACTATTTTAAGTATATTACAATAATTTTCAAAATGAATGCTTATTTTATTATGAAGAATGCACAAACAAGTGCTTTGTTTATTCCTACTCTAAATTTTTATACAGTTTCTAATGCCTGGAGCAACTGACCATATTTCATAAAATTGTTATTTTGACTGAGCTCAATATGTGTGTTTGTCTGAGAAATACATTTTGAAAAAATAAACCCATTCCCTGGTTCTAATAGACTTTAGACTTACAGTAACCACCCTAAAATCGAGGTGTATGTCTAAAATAACGAGTTTAAGAACATACTTACCTCAACTTCTTTTTCGGTAAGTGGAGGGGAGCTAGAAATAAATGAAAAAATTTACATCTTAATTAGTTTTGCCTCTAAAAACAAAGCTGGTGTAATATTTAATAGAAAACAACAACAAAAGACACCCTCCCCTTAAATATTTTATGGTTTCTTTTGCTGAAAGCGGTATTTAATTAATTCAATTGTACTTGTTATGGGTTTTTTTAAAAGCAACAGCACAGGATCACCTGAGGATTGGCAAAAACATACCAAAGTTTCTGGCAACTGCAAATACTGCTATCTGCACTACATTGTGATAAACTGCAACTACAAGAGCAAGACAGAAGTTACCCTTCTGGAGTCATGGGTGACAATATGCTGTACTTCAGACAATTGCCTTTAGCCATTTTCCTTCTGTTAACAGCTGAAACCTCAAGATGCTGATCACAGATAATGAGCAGAATTCAAAACCTAGCTCACTCTATACTGAACCATTCTGGTTTGGTTGCTAACTTTGTTGCTAGTGACGACTGTGACCATGATTCTGACACTGACAAAATATACGTTTCTTTTTATGCATTTTTCACACAAGAATTACTACTAACTATACAAAAATTAGAAAGATTTACCAAAATGCAGTTTCATAGAATACTACAAATGAAATGAGATGGACAACATTATACTGCAAGATCTCAAAGGCAGTCATCCCATGTGTTTCAATGTACAGGTTCTTATTCCTGGTAATTGCTCCAAAACATCAGAGACCTACTCAGTTTTATGCAAGTGAATAGAGATGAGAAACATCTGAAAGATATGACAGGAGCTGTATATATAAATTCTAGTGGATGCCAGTGATAGGAGTTGTGGTTGACGTACCTATCGTGCATTGTGCAGACATGATACTTCCAGAAAATTCAAATATTATTGTAACATTTGTTGCACCAAATATAGAAATCAATGCATTTGGCATCAATGAGCAGCAGATTTTTCTTGGTGGGTAGAATAATACTGATGCTTAGAGTAGTGACCAAAAGGAGGGAGGCCAGTATGTTCCCTGTGTTGGAAAACCATTTTGTGCCTAAAGTATTAGTATTCGTATTACTTATTGCTGTTCTAGGAGGAAACCTACTAGAAGGGGTAGTCCTTCCAGAAGGAATTCAAGCATCTGTATGTGTTCTATAACACAGCACAGAACAATAAAATTTGTGTCTTTCCTTTGCTGGGAACATACTGAGCAATTTATAGTAAGAAAGAAAAGTCATATGTGTATTTATTCAGTAGATTAAGCCAACTGATTAAAGAATATTACCTGAAAAACAGAAGATCTGTATATTATCTGATTCTCAAAGCCAGTTCAGCATTTACCTATGTTGTACTTAACTATGAAATTACTTTTCAGCGTTTGATTACAGTCCAACAATGTTCTCTTAGAAGTTCTTCACCTCAGGCATTCATTTATATAGAATGTTCTATGTTCCTTCATGACAAATGTTAATTATTTATTTAATCTGCTCAGAGAATGTTCATTGACTGCTTCAAATGATTGAAGGCTTCTGGTATTTATAGTATAAAAACACATGGCTGAATTTAGGAATAATTTTGGCCAAATATGTGTGCAATTGTTTTAATGTCTAACAAGCATTTTTTGTTACGGCATTATTTCTTTCAAAGAAAAGGCTTTTGCAGAAACATGGAAGAAGCTTGTATTTATTCTAATGCAATACAAAATAAAATATGCTGTCTCTAAAGTTATCAGTGGTGCAAGGTATGCAAGGCTTGTAGTGATAACGCTTCATTTGAGCTTTCTTCCCTGTATTTTTGGGCCAGAACAAAATATTTTCTGAAGTTACAGATTTTTCTGTCATTTTAAATTTAAACCATCACCCCCAGCAAAACTTGACTTAAATTGAAGAAAATTCAGAGGAAAAATCAGAGGACTCCCTTACTATAGTTGCATCGCATTATGCAACAGCAGCTCTAGCTTTTGTATGGTGCTACCCTACACATCCGTAACATGCAAAAATACTGTTTCACACTGCATGAGAGGGAAGGAGAAACTCCTGAGGCATGTCAGGTGTTAAGCAATCTGCTGAGAAACACCTGCTTGCACAGACCAAGATCAGGGAATTCACGAGCAAGTCCTTCAAATACGTTTGCAAAATAAACTCCATTTCCCTGAAAAACTGTCATCTGCAGAGGAACTGCAGAATTCTCACATGCCCAAATTTTACCATTGGAAAGCAGTATCTGGCCTGATTATTTTTCTGGGGAAAGTAATACTAGCATTTTCAACATGAATTTATATGTATCTGCAGCTGCAATCCTGAAAACCAGAAGTGGACAGGCTGGTAGAAAGATCTGTATAAAAATGTACTTGTAGCATGCCAGTTAGGGTTCAGACTTCTTATGGAGAACTTAAAACTCATTTTAAAAGTTGGCCAGTTACTGGAAGTTGGTGCACTCCTCAAAATTTTTCAGAAAGTCTGTGTTGCACATTTTAAGATGTAGCAATTTGATCCCCTACGAAGGGGATCCATATAAAGGAGTTCACTGGAAACCATGAGTGTGCCTTCCCCCGGATGATGTCTTTCTGTTTCTAATGAGCCTTTACCTTCCTGGAAGCGATTTGTGCACTCGTAGTTTTCGCAGCAATACATCAGGAATGCTGGGCATGACATCAGAGCTATTCTTTGGCTCTTCCTCTTCAGTGGGGGAGGGGAGAGGTGAAGGTCCTAAAGATATTTTCAAATAGAAAACTTCTACGTTATTTGAAAAGTCATGCATTAATAGTCAGCATCGCAGAGTCAAATAGGACCTTTTAGCCTAACTGTGTGAACAAAAGGGAACAAGAAAGGTCCATCCCTTCGTGCAGAATGTTACTTGTTTACTGCACATGGTGAAACATCACTCAGCTCTCCTTTACTGCTGAAGTAAAGATCCCATGTCTTCCTTTCGAGCAGTGGAAAAAAAAGCTCAATCAGTACAATTGTCATCCTTTATGCAGAAAGACCGAAGTAATATGCACTCTGACAGTCTCTATTGCACTGAAAAATAATTATTGTATTGGTATTTTTCCTAGAGTTCAAACAGAACCCAAATTCATTACCAGCACATCTAACCTAGCATTTTGCATTCATGCTTTATGAGTACAGTTCCATAATTTCTGGAATAGTTTAGCTTAGATTTTGTATGAGTACTGTTATTTTCTAAGGCTTTAAATGCCACCTACCAAATGCACGATACGAAAGATTTTGTGCACCCTTTATGGTGATGCATCTACAACATGTACCAGTTTGCATTGCATGTTCATTGAAACAGGACATAAAAGTTATAATTGCATTCTCTACTTCTGTCACTTTTGTAAGGACCAAAGATATGGCTTGAACTTTTCTTTTAAATTCATGTTACAAAAAAAAGAAAATTAAAATGTTATGTAAATTCATATACAATAATTTCCCTATCTCCTTCTATGTTGATGGATTTTAATGAAGGACTCTGCTATAAGTAAGTCAGGTTCCCCAGACTGAATGGCAGACTTGGGGATATATCTTTGTACAGCTCTCCTGTTTTGGCCTAACAGAAAGATTCTTAAACTTACAAAACAAATAGTGTGAAAAAGCTCAGATTTTGTAGATGTGGAGAACATGAACATGAAAGACAGAAGAGAATGGGAGATTCTTTCTAGCTACATTTGAGTTCTGTGCATTTCCTTTATATTTAAAAATTCCAGTACTTAAGAGCAGTCATGTGTGTCCCCATTAAAAGCCAGCTGGACACCACACTGTCTCCAGATCTAATATATCCCACTTATCTGAAGTTCTGTATATGCAAAGTTGTGTTTACCAAGATGATCACAATAACTTGGCATTGATAGCAAAACTTGATGGAGTCAGTGTATTTGATTCATAACAGTAATAATGAAGTACCTGGTTATTTCTTATTGTTTAAGCAAAATTACTACTTCAGTTAAAAAGCACGAGGTGGCTTTTATGACAATGTAAGGAAGTAAATCTCCCTAACAAATTAACTGAGGATTTGACCCCTCACTTGTTTTCCCACTGAGGACAAGGAGCTGACCCTTAATGTTCTGGCTATCATTTAGATAAGTTAGCAGACTATAAAAAGCTCACAAGGCTCATGAGATCTTGGTTGAAAAGCTGGATAAAATAATGCTCAGTTTCTCATAATGTTTTCCTCAAAAGTTTCAAAACTGCCAAAATTTTGTAACAGGCTGGTAAAATGGCATCTATTTTACACTTTCAAACAGAGCCTGCTAAATAATTTCTGGGAAACGCTATATTAGCAGAGTGACAGGAATAATATTACCGTATCTATGAATCTAAAGATTAAATCACTAAATACAGAAAGAGGACAAGAAGTCTCTTTTAATCTTGTTTCATTCCGACTGAAGATGAGTCTGTTTCCAGAGATAACGTGCAATGCAATATCTCAGCCATCTCCCTGCGTAACAGAAACTTTAAAGCATTATGAAACAGTCCCAAAGCACTTCTATGAATTACCAAAGTGAACAGTATTAGGAAAAATGGAAATTGTCTTTGGATCAAATGTCGCACAATCAGTTTCAGCTCCTTTCCTATTAACGAGCTCTGTTTCAGTCAATGTGGCCTTAAAAACACCCTGAACAAGTTCTGACTTAACTACTTCCAAACAATTATAGTTTTGATTTGAATATTTTCAACTGATCACTCAGCACTACTGCTATTTAGTTCTTCCAGTTGTTAAGTTGTCCTCAGGATTGTAGCTTTGCTCTTTATTTCTAATCTGAATCTCGTTAGAAGCAGCCTATAGACATCAAACCTCATTTGCTTGTGTTAGATTGGAAAAAACGTTTCATGCCAGATTTCTGTTTCCTCATTTATGGAGACTTTTAAGCCTTTACCTTATTAAAAATCAAAAAATTGAGCTAACGCCCCCTCCTCCACACCCCCCCCATTATTGTAAGGCATATTTTGCCAGTCCTTCAATCACATTTATGTCTCTTCCTGGCCTTACTCTTACTTATCTACATTGATGTACAGCTGTGGACCAGAAGTGAACATGCATTTCAATATTCGCCACATATATACTAAAATAAAAAAGCATTCCATCCCTTATTTATACTTTCAAGGATCAAATTCACCCTTATAGCCACAATATCTGGCAAAGGTCACATCCATTCAATCCATCACTGCTGAAATCTTTTTCAGAATGTCACTGAAACTTGAGACAATCCTCCATCAATAAACTACAAGCTAGACTCTGTTCCAGGTATGCATCTTTTCATTTGGTTCTAATAATACCTACAGTATCTTGGCTCAGAGCATCAAAAAATTCAGGTACTTCAATTATTGGTCTCTCTTATTTATTATTTACTACCCTCCTGCATGACTGCTTCATTACGACAACTATTGTAATTGAAAAATGACTTGTTTTTTCCTCTATATAGTCAATTATAAAAATCAGTTTATAGCAAACAATCCTTCCAGCTCTTGTGATACTGCACCTTTTTCCTGTTCAGCTGCTTCACTAAGTTCAGGAAGTTTAAGTCCGACTAAATTTTGATTTCTCATCAAAATATGCTCCTGTTAAGAAAAACAGTAACATTTCTAAGTAACTTCACTAGAAATCTCAATTTAAATATCCCTGCCTTGTAAACACAAAATATAACATTCACTTTAGTTAGTATGGAGATATTTATATCGTTATAGTCAGATGCTACAATGCATGGATACATGCACATTCACACAAAACCACTCTTAAATATTACATATTTCAAATTTCATACATGCATTATTTAGAAAACCTCCTGGTCAGACAAACAGAGATTTACAACATGTGACCCTTACTCAAGTAGGAAAATTGTGTTTTGGTAAATGAGAGCAAAAAAAAGCTATTTTGGATACAGCCATAGTACTAAATATGTATCCCAGAAAGGACAGAAAATTCAGAAAATCAGATACATGAGACTTTACCACTTTGACTTACTCAGTAAGATTTGTTCATGCTGAAGCTTGGTATGCTACAGCTGCAAGTAAATACTGCACTGTTACTGTACTCTGCCACTATTCCTTACAGGTAGGGAAGAATGTACTCTCAAGGACAAAACCTTGTTATCTTATTTCTCTTATCATCTCCTATAATCTATTTAATACTTTCATATTGTCAAATATGTTTAAAATTCACAAACACTTGCTTTTGTTTATAAGCAGACAATTCCTACTGGAGACAGAATTCAAATTTCACCTAACTGGAATTATATATCACGTTGTAATAATTTTCTGACTCTACTCTTTGTGCTTAACAACTTCTGGGATTTTCAAAATTACATGGTTCAAGTGTCTCTGTAATCAAAACTTGCAGTACATATATGCTAAGAATGTGTTATACAAACAGGAATAGATGAATAAGCTGCCATTCTCAAGCAATACAATGGGTATGAAATAATCAAATTGCAGAATTTGAGGTCCTCACCTGCCAGCCCTGCGTTCATCTTAAAATATTAACTACTGGAGGTCAAAGAAAATACTCTTATCAGGCCACTAAGGAAAGTAAATTTTTTCTTTTTCTTTCATCTGCTTCCTTTCCCTTTTGCTCTTCTTTTCTTTTTTTCCAAAGGTCATTTTTGCTATACACACATGGTAGTTGCTTTATGATGGTCGTTCGTAATTTCATGACATTTCTACTTTTTTCAATACAGTGGTTAATGATTAGGGTTTAATTCTTAATTTTTACCAATCATTAGACAATTATTTAACAATAGATTAGTTTACAGATTTTTATGTTCAAGTTTCTCTTACAAGAAGCTGACACATTTACACTGTTAGAATTAGGAACTAAGTCCTGCCCTTCCTCTCAGAGACACCCAGTTTTAAAACTCTGGACACTTTGAGATATTTTCTGAGAATGTTCAACAAACAAAAAAATCATATCAAAACAATTTCTTGTCCCCTGAGATCTTGCAAATGTAATGCCATTGCAAAGGCTAGTATTCTTGAATGACAAGAATTCTGCCCTTAGAATGGAGAATACCAACTGATACAGGATTCAAAACCACTCAGCTAAACAAAGTAAAAGTGATTTTGAATCCAAAGAAAGTTTACAAATAGTATATGGAATGCAGAGGCTTGTAATCCCTCAAACAAGAGTAGAGTAACTGTCTCCAAACTTCTTCAAGATTTCTGTTTATTTGCAGGTCTCATCCCACTCCTACAGAAATCTGTCAATTAGTCAATATGTTGTGAGAGCCTGTGGATCTGAGGACAATTCCAACGGAGCAGAAAAAGCATAGCACGGGGAAGCAAAGGAAGTAAAGGAGCAGAAGTGATGCTTTTAAAGAGAATGTTGTTACAGCCCGAGGAAGAAAAGATTCTTAGAAATCAAAATAGATCATTTCAGTTCCAAGTACATTTTACAAATGACGATTGTTAATCGATTGCTTCCTGTTTATAGGTCACGTAAACGATGTAAAAATGAGATATATTATGTTTTAGACTACCCTTCCAACACACTGAAAGCAATTAGTACTTTCTTGACACCAGTATTTAATTTCAATTTTTTTCTGGGAGCCAAAACTTGGATGTGCAAGACCACATGCCAGTGCATACGTGCACATTGAAGAGACCACGGTGCAGTTGATGCGTATTTGAAGGGAGCAAAGAATAATTCCAGGGCATTAGTTACAGCTTACAATTTACTGAAAAAGGAAAAACATGACGCAATTATGTATTGATTTTGCTAAAACTGTTTCCCATTATACTACTGCACGGTTCTTGCAATGATATAAATAATGCTAAATTGAAAGTTTAATAAGATATGAAAAAACCCTTAAAAACAGGATACAACTGGTAACTAGGACTCACCTCCCTGAGCTTTGTCAATTTCTGCATTCGAACTGGCTGAACTTGGATTTGCAGGTCTTTGAAAGCTTTTAATGGATTGCTGGATTTATTACCAATGAGGCTTTTATCTTCCCCAGAAGGTAATTTTAAAGGTGTTTTATCTTTCTGTCCAGGCTCCAAGCTATCCCATGATACTGCGCGTAGTAGAGGAGGACGCAGTCCACACAGTTTAAATTCTGGTTTACACGAAACTTTATGGTCCCTCATGTCTGGAACAGGAATTTTTAGCTTTGAGTCTATATTTCCTAGTCCTGGTCCTGGTAGATGGGTTCTTAAAGGAACATCATTTTCTTTTACTTTCTTGAGGAATGATTTTCCAAGTTCATTTTCACAAACATTCATGCAAGTGTTAAGAGACATTCTGCCACCATCACCACCTGAAGGGGAGCATTTAGGTAAAGTATCCATATGCTTGCGCGGATCAAAGTTTTCTTTTTGTTCTGAAAGCTTCTCTCTGGAGTTTTCAAAACCAGCAGAACGAGGAACCAACCTTCCTTGAGAAATCTTTCTTTGATCATTCTGCCTTCGATCAATTAATCCTTTTGCAGCATTCTGAAAGTAGAGGGACACACATAAAACAGAGAAACAAGTGCAATTGCTCTTTTCCCCTGCCCAAGGACAGATTTTCACTGTAAAAAGCTATCTCCTTTTCAGTGGCATTTGCTTTCAAACATATGCTGTTGATGAGAGAAATAATTTGTAGAAGGCAATTGAAAGAACACTGAATTCGGAATCTCTTCTCTGAACTTCTGAGACAACCTCCTCCTGTTCCACAGTCCATTATAGCAATGCTCATACAGCCAAGTTTTTCACCATCTCATCAATGTAAGGTTTGTCTGAGTACACACATTTAACACTGTAAAATGTTACAGCAAATCTTATAGCAGTGTTACTTTGATTGTTTTTCTGTTAGTCCTTCACCTCCCCAGGGAAAAAAACCATGGGTTTGTACACTAAGTTAAAGCACATATTGTAATTTCTCTCTTCTTTGTGTGCAGTACCACAGACTGTCATTTGGCTGCACTCTCTACAGAAGAAATGGCAAAAGAATGCTTGTCTATGCCTTGGCTGCTTTGGTACAGAGTCTATATTTCATCTAAAGGGCACCTGTATCAGCAATTTAAGACAACCAACATATAATCTAACTGTGGGCTCTGCTAGCCCTCTCCTTTATTGTTACTGCCCAAAAATTCTGCTGCTATACTGTTTTTTGTAAGCATTGCCTAATCCACTCACAGCAAAATCTCTTGAAAAGGCTATCTGATGTTACCTAAAACAAATTAGGAAGCATTCATATAAACTCATAATTCCCATCAGTGGTACAGAACATGAGGTACAGTAGCCTCTGTCACTGAAGCAAAGGGGTCTGGAAGAGGATGTCTGTCTAAAACACCAGCATACACCAAAGTGGCTATAACAGGTATTTTCACTTTACTTATAAAGGTATTTAGTATATTGGTTTTAAATGAGCTAGATCAGGGTGCATGATAGAATGTAAAGGCCAGCTGTAAGCCCATTGTCCTCCACTATATTTACAGGTGTTTCACAATTTCTTAGAGCAGTATAATTCTTCTATTCACTCAGTGAACAGTCTTTCAGCCTTTTTAGTCACATAAATAAGTCATGTGTGCTAAGACAAAAGGCAGATTTTGTACAACACAATGTGAAACACTTACTTCTGCAGTTTGCCTGTCATCCTCTTTCACAGTTCTGTTATTCTAGCAAACAAAGGAAGAAGAAAGTTGCTTACAAGGTTATCTTTCACATCTATGCTGCAAATGTTAGATATAGATATTAATGGATGAACTTTGAATCTCTCAGTTTTTACACTGCATGTCATATTTATTTATCAAGTAATTTTAGGGATTAGTTTTTCCATAGATTAGGATTATATTGGATCTTTTTTCATTTTCTACACTCAACAGATATCTATGATCCTTCAGTGCATGTCACCTCATGGATTTTTGTCTTCAGAGTAAACATTTATTAGTCCCTCACTCTGCAGAAAAAAACATACCAATAATCAAATCTTGGTATATAAAATGGTATTCAAAACATCCCATTTTCCTCAAGGACTAACAGGACAGAACAGTGTAATATTGTACTGTAACACCCCAGGTTCTGTGCAGACTATTCAGCTCTTTCTTACCTGCCCTGGAGGTACTGACTCGACGCTAGTGGTTGTGCAAGCATCAGACCCTAGAAAGACACACAGATAACCAGGGCATATCCGAATGTTTTGGTCAAAATTTTTACTACTACAGCATTAGCAAACACATACATGGACAGTTCCATGTATTATATTAAGGACAAAACTTAAATGCGGAAAATACTATTTAAAAGGGAAAAGCAGTTATGTAAATATAGTAAGTGAAAGACCATTAAAGATTCTCAAAACTGTATTACTGAAAAGAATAAAAAAATAGAACATGTAACCTAGCAGCGCTACAGGAATAAAAATATAATACAAACTATATATGTCAATATATATATTCTGGGCATTCATGAGCTTTGTCATATTCAGGAGGAGATGCTAGAATCTACAGATTTTGGCTTCTTCTCAAGAAATATTGAAACCCACATTTTTTATAAGATTTTATAAATTAAAGTTTGAGCCTGCACAGATCATTTTACCTGATGGAACTGGAAGAGTGAGAGAGTTGCTCCGAGATGCTACTGGTGAAACTTTAGGACTAAGTGTAGGGGAAACTGCTTAATTAAAACAAAGACAAAAACAAACACAAAAGAGGTAATTTTACTTTCTAGGCTTGTAGCTTCTGAATTTTTAACATTCAGATAAGATTAAAACATTAATCTCATAGTCATCAGTCATGTGTTTGTCCAGAACCTGACATGTCGTTTAATTGCCAAATTGTACTTGGCAATTAAGAACTTAGAGTAGGTTTTATCTCATATACCTGCCATAAACTAATAGAGTTCTGTTATGTGGAGAATCTTTATTCTCCTCAGTTTTCTGATATAGTAAGCACTGCAGACAAGTAGACACAAGGAATTAAAAAAAAAAAAAAAGGCAATTTTAATTTTGAAAAGGATAGTTGTTATTTTTCCTCCTGAAAGTGTCAAGCCAATTTTAAGATTAAATTAATGACAAATTGATTTTAATTAATTTCATGATAAAATCACATTTTGCCCTAGTTTTCAAGAATTTTATATGAAGGGGAAAAAAATATTCAGTTGACATTCTGGAACAAAACATTTCATTCTGCTTTTTTTAAAGGAGGATCTTACCCATTTAAGCTTAGTTTATGACCATGTTCAGAATAGAAGTCTGTCTAATTATGTCCGGGGGGAATATTTTTTCAGCAGTATGAATCTTGCTGTTAAAATTTCACTTTATGTACTATAGGAACTTTAGGAAGAAAATCTTCACAAACAGACATTTGTGACCTTTTTTTTTTTTACATTCCATAGAAATACTTCATGCTTTCCTGTTACAGTGTTTGCAGTGCGTCATTCAGGCATTTAAAAACTTTACACCATCTTTCACCATTACATCCGAATACAGAGATTGGTCATTTCTGACCTTCAAATTAACAAAGGATATGTATACAGTAGCAGCGTATGCATTAGGCAGACACTTGTTTGTGCCTCTGAGGATCTTGAAGTAGAATATAAAATTGTTTTCAGAATCTGCACCTACCTGTGGGTGACTCTGGAAGGCTGCTTCTTGACTTTCTGCCTCTGCGCATTAGAAACCTCTCACTCACTTTCTTTGCTTCTTCCAGTAATTCAAGGTTCTTCTTTTTGTCTTCCTCTGATATTTTGATATCTGGTAGCTGATCATTTACCAGATCAATCACATGACCACTGTTGTCTGGGTAGAAAACATCAGAATGAGAGCTGTATCACCTATTTCCAGATATGTTGTGGCATTTCAGAAGAACAAGCGCAATCTACAAATTCATCTTTGAGCTTGCCTTTAACAAACATTAATGTCTGCTCACTGCTAGTGTTACATTCTCATTTTAGAGCAAGTCCTCAAAAACACAGATTATCCACTAAGATTAAGTCACTATGATCAAAGATGCTCTGATAGGTGAAACTGGCTTTTCTGGCTGTGTCCCCAGTACAGTTGTTCTAACTTATCAGTAAAAGCAGCAGTAGATCCATCTCAACTAGCAGTCACAGCATTTCTGTTGTAGACTGTTTCTCTGTGGATTTTGTATGTCCCATTTTTCAAGGCTAAGGTCCCACAAAATCGCCTGGCAAAGATTTATGCACACTAGTTTTAACACACAGGTGATTCCATCAAATAATCTATAAAATAAAGTGCAGACTTTGAAAGTATAAAGATTTTAGTCTATGCAGCTAGAAGAGCTCTTCCCAGAAATGCAGTAGCAACAGTAAAGCAGCATCTAGCTCAAGCCTGCGAGTTATAAAGCTATTTCAAAAAGCAAATCAATCTCTACCATGTGGCGGACCTGCAAATCCCCTCAGAATATCCAGTGGTCAAGGAAGGCACTGTTAGAGATTGCTTCTCCCTTGCCCACTTATGCTGGTATGTTAGATGGACAACAAACTGAAAGCCATTGCCTTATACTTAGACCTTTAGATTAATGCATTGTTTTCTAAACTGTTTCTAATTAGTTGTAGAAATAAGCCATTAATCCCTGGCTTCCAAATTGGTTGAAAACACTAAACTTTGAGCACTAATTTTTACAATCCTCCAGGCTATGATTAAGCAAAGAATGTAGCCTGTTGTTGGAAAGGCCCTTTCTGTGTGAGTTGGTAAGAATGTCTTCTATAAGCACCTAGGCTTGTACTGAGAAAGAGTTACCTGAAAACAACAGGCCAAAGAAAGGAAACATATGCTGACAACGTAGTGTGTGCAAGTTTTTCGGGGGTTGATAAATTTCACAGACTAGTAAGCTTGTTGGATCTGCAAGAACTGATAAACTGATCAAGAGTTTGCTCAATCTGTACAAGGCCGCTGGCACACACTAGTGTCAATAACAGACTGCAAGTCAGGCGTTTATTCTCAGTTATCTACGAGAAGACTTGCCACAGTGTGAGGGAACTAGCTGTATGAGTGAATAAGTGCCTGCGCTGTGTGAACAGTTATCTGGTATTAATAACAACTTGATCACATTAACAGCAGCTTAGGGAATGAAATGGGTTTCAAGAAATATCAGTTGTGACTGTCTCTCTCCTCAGCTTGATGTCTCTACTAGGGAAGAGGGAATTTATAACACTGTTTTGCAGGAAGAACAACTTACTAAGGAACAGCTTGGCTGAGGGGGAGGGAAGTTGTCGGGTAATATGAGAAAACTATTTTTAAATTTGACAAGAGCCATGACAGAACAATCAGTCTTCAGAAAAGGTAAGGGCCTAAGTAAGCAGCAAAAACTCAGTGCTTTTTGGTTTGTGGGTCTGGGGTTATTGGTTTGGGGCTTTTTGGTTTTTTTGGCATGGGTTTCTTTTGGGAGTAGCAGTGGTGGTGTTGTTTTGGGTTTAATTTCCATAAATTTAGTTCAGTTTCAAGGCTGTCAAAAAGCAGGTCCACAAACTGGATATTCTTAAAGCAATCTATTTTTAATGAAATACCTGCTTTGTTTTACACTAAAAGATTTGTATGTGGGAAAGTAGTCTTAGCTGAAGCCATTTTTGAACCCTAGGGATGCATGATCTGCTATCATCATCAGACCAGTGCTTCTTGTAAGAAGTATTTGCTGAGACTGTCAGGGATCCTTTTGCTATTGGAAAATTCAGAAATGCTCCATGAACCCTCATGCCTATGTTCAATATACTGATCAAGAATAACTCCACATATCTTAATTTCTTAATAAAAACATGTAAAGAGGACTTGTTAATCAGAGTCCTTAATAGAATCTCAATGACTAAAAGCAATCTGAGCTGATAAAGCAGAATTTTTATCCTGAATATTTTGAGTATCACAGAGGTAGCAGGGCTCTGATGCTTCCTGGTGCTTTAGTAAGAAGAAAAGATACAGATGCATCTGTTTCAAGATGCCTAAGAATTAGGCAATGCTCCAACAGAAACAGTATTACTGAACAGTATTTTGAGTACACCAAGAATTTTAAGCAGGTATATATCCAGCCTTCTAAAAATGATAACACACTAATCTAACAATTTTCAAAACTATTAAGCATATTTCCCTGGATCTGTCTGAATGCAACCCACTTATGAGCACAAACTCACGATCACAATTCAACATGCTAGCAGTATTCCATGTGCATGCATTACAGACAGTATGCACAGGAAAAAAGGTGTAGTCAATACACTCAGACTCTGTATCTAGGTCTTTACTGTATGTCACATTCTCTGAGAAAACATTCTAGTTCAAATGAATAACCACTTCTTACCCACAGAAGTCAATGAACTTGTTGAATTCCTAATGGCTCGGTTAGAATGTCTCCTATGAGGACTACGAGGCCTAGAGAGAAAAATGAACAAACAAAAATTATTGGAGTATGCCACCCAAAAAAATAATCCTATATAACATTAAAAAGAAAGCTCTTTAATTAAAAAACTTAAACCAGAACTTTTAGTCCAACTTAGGCAAAACTTTAATTTACATTTTTGTTTTAGTTTAAAATTATGCTATTCTGAAAGATAAGAAAGTTTATGTAAATTTAAAGCATACTGTCAGGTTGGCAGGCTTAGTATTATAGGCAACTATTCTTTTAGTATCAATTATATTCCTCTCATGTGCCCCCTTCCCTGCATCCAAAAAATCATCATCAAAATGCAAAGATAATATAATCAAACTACAAACAGAGACACAGCAATAATGTTTTAATACAATATACATATCAAGCAATATTTTAGAAACACAGATCCTGGAATTACTGTCCAATTTATGCACAGATTGTTAAAGTATTACATAGTACCTGTTAACCAGATTTTTATCAATTTCTGTATCTGGCATAACAGCATTCTCTGGAAGAACAATAGAAGGTGTACTGCATGTTGTGCCTTCAACAGGAGCATCCTGAATGGTTTGTGACAAATATAAAAATGTAGTTAAACAGAAATTCAGAACACTGCAAACTGATGCTCTATTGGGAAAATAATGTCTATTGCTCAACTTAGAAAAAAGAGAAGATGATTGAACTAAGTGAGAATTAGCTCTTGTTTGATAAAACAGATGTGAATTAGAGGTCTATACTTAAATTACTAAAAAAAGATGATGGAGACACAGAATTTCTGTTCTCTTTGCAGATTTTTAATGCATGCAAGCTAAATTCAATAAGCTTGGAACTAATGAGAAAGCTTTAAAATGGTAGATAAACTGATCTTTCACACAGCAAACCATTCCTCTCTGAAGTACATGTAAAACACAGTGAACAACTGAGCTGAATGCAACAGCGAAAAGCACCTATGTATAACAGGGCTAAACTAGGCACACAAACCTTCAAAAGGTACTAGTGTTCAATGAAAGTTGAGTAAACATAGTATAAAGTGTACACATGCTATCCAAAAAACCCAGAAAATAATTATAAGGTTATTTTATTAGTGTTCTACTTGGTTTTCTCTCCCATTAATTGAAGAAATATTTTTTAAATAATGTAACAGCAATATTTAATAACATAATGTTTCAGTGAGTAAAGAAACCGGCACTAAATATCAATGTATGCTTGCCTTCTTAAAAAACTAGAATTTATCCCAAGAACTTAATCCCACACTTCTACCACAATGATGGCAATCAGCGTGAGAGAAAGAATCTGTTTCCTGTGAGATATCCCGAATGGAGATGCATCAAGTTGGACTAAAGAACTGTAGATTTCTCTTACACAGTCAAAAATTGATTACTTCTACCCCCCACCCCACATTCAGATTCAGAAAGAAACCCCAAACAAAACACAACCGCTGCACTGTTGAAATGCTACACAAGCAATCTGGTGTTTACAGTCATTCAAGGAACTGAAAAAAGTGATTCATATCCCACAGGGCTCACCTAGTCCAAGAGCCTGACCACTTCAGGGCTGACCAAAAGTTAAAGCACGTTAAGGGCATTGTTCAAATACCACTTAAACAGTGACAGGTGTGGGGCATCAACCACCTCTCTAGGAAGCAATGCTGCTGAATTTTCTAAAAGAGCATGTTTGCTATCCGTGGCACAAAGCCAATTACATTCAAATGTTATAAACATCGTTTTGCTTTTACTGAAATAGCATTTGCAGTTAATTGTGCTTACTCCTGTTAAGAGTAAGCACAATTAACAGCTTACTCCCATTAAGAATATTTACCCACTAGAGGCTGACAAAAGTGTAATGAATTCAGAATAACATTTATTTTAGTAATATTGATTAAGTAGGCCGGTAATAAAAAGCTGTTATATAAGCACTAAATTAAGCATTTACAGAATGAAGCATGTAATAGCTCACAGTTTAACAAGTCAACAACTTAGGACCAAGAAAATAAAATCATTGCAATTATTTGAAACAAAGGCCATCAATGAATAATTGTTTCAGTCATCTACTGTCATGTAGAGACATTAGTGTAGTCATAAGGTTTGTTACAATAAACAAGTAGCCAAGAGTATAAACTGAAATGGAATTACATACATCCAGAAAGCTAACAGTTCTTGGCTGCTAATACCTATCATACAGTGGAACTCCTTTCAACAGCTCTCCCAATGCTTCATTTTATCCTTGTTGAAATAATGTATTTTCTGATCACTCAAAGAGCTCTAGAAGCATTTTGAAAATGGTATAATATTAAAATATATAGCATAACCCTTATTCCTCTCAAAGGCCATAAAATATGCTTTGTTTTGGACATCTCATTTAGGACTCATGATTCTACTGTAGCATTTTTTTTTTTTACTAAAATACATTACATGCAGCTCCACACCCCTATACTCATAATTCTCAAATGATGTTCCTCAGCAAGTTCACACTGTCAGTCACAGGACAGCAGGATGGGAAACATGCCAAGGAAATAATGTGAACATTTAAATTTAAGAAAAATATGCCTGTAATATTTGAAATGTTAGAATGTAAAAGCATGACATACTATGACTCAAGTACATGTTGTATGATAACAGTTTGAAATCAACTTTCAGTGGTATCGTGGAAAATGTTACTAAGTAACAATATATTTTGTCTAAGAGTCAACAACAAAAATTCAGGTGACTGCCCTGCTTGTGGGGCACAGCAGCTGAGTACACATGCACATCGCTTATACTGATCTCATGACTGCCAAAGAGCAAAAGCTTTTGAATGACGTAACAGCAGTCTTAAAGTCACTCAAGTCCATTTTAGGACTCTAAAAACAGCTCATAAAAAAAAAAAAGAAAAAAAAAAAGGCTGTAGTCAAGGCCAGTTCAGGTCAGGTAGAATACATTAATCTTGGCAAGCAGCTCAGCAGTTCAACTCATGCCTCCTATCACCCAAACCTACTGTACATTTGTCTAGGAGAGGGGCAGGAAGAGCTAGAGCACGAAGCTCTTTGCAGAGCCAGCCGGTTTGAATCAATTGTTACACTCTGAAGAGTACTCAGGCAGCTATATGCAGACCTTGGAAGAGCAGCTTTAACAGGAAGCTTAAGCTGTCTCACAGTTGTACATCTGGACAAAGATGATACAGAAGTTTTCCATCACCCTCCCATTGCCTGCCTGTAACTGCCCTCTCTGTTTCAGCTTTCAGACGAGTCTGCTCTTAGCTATTCCCAACAGCTGCCCCTTCTTCTAGCCCCAGTGACCGCCTGCTACTAAGTCTTTGCTTCCTTCTTGTCCCAAGCCCTTCTCCTGAAACGATGTAGGGTAAAACTAACTCCACCTCTGTGCTCATGTGCCACCTAGTCTTGCAGGGAGGCTTGTGCAGGGCTGAGAGTTTGGTACATGCAGTTTGGTCCAAACCAGAAGATCCAAGAGCCTCAGGGATACTCAGGCAGGGATAACCCTTCCCTGACTGAACCCAGCACATTCGGGCAGGTAGAATCTGTGAACATTCTGGCTGTTAACTCTACCAAGCCCTCACTAAGCGTACAGAAAACGTGTTTTTAGAAGTTTTATAATCCAGCCAAATTTGGATGGATTTGAACAGTAATGGGGATGGGGGTAGGGGGGGAATCTCTCTGCTAAAAGAGCTACCCTGCCAGGACAGTCAGATGACAAAGCTTTCCTCTATACCGCATGAATTCTTTAAAGCACTGGGGGGAAAAAAATCCTCTGCCACCTGGCTGTATTCTTAGAAATTCAAGCTCCGGACTGCATTTTAGATGTCTAGGTGAAGTGGTGAGTTTAGAGTTTAACAAGTAAGATAATGAAATTCACTTGTACCTGCATCTAGCTGAAACAGACAGGAGAGCAAAGTAAATATGGGACATCTCCTTCAGAACAAAACATAACATGCAGTGATTTGATAAACATACAATAGAAATTTAAATAGGAATAATTATAAAAAAGAAATGCAGAAGCTTCAATGATAGAATAATAACTGTACGAGAAACATTGTGAACATCTGAGAGACTTTTCCTCAGCAGGGAGGGGAGCCAATAAAAGAGTGTTTGGGACACAAAAAGAGAAAGCTGGAAACAGAAATAGGGATTTTTTTATTTAAAAAGAAGGAAAGATGGCAGCTCACAGCCAACTCTGAAAGTGTAGGGAGATTTATAAGCCACTATAAATCTTAACATAACTGGAAAGGATCTAATTTTCTTTGCTGCAGCAAGAATGTATAGAAATTACATTTTTAATACTAAAAACCTGAAATCAATTTTTTTAAGGACATGAGTGAAAGCATATTTTATTATTCTATGTGAAATAACTAATTAAACTAAAATATGGAAATGGCTAAAAATGACATCTGAATATGAAGTTCTGCGATTTATGGTGGGAGAAATGATCCTGTATAAAACTTGTAAAATGTTCAGTACTTCCTGTAACACAACAGCCCACAAACTAAGAGTTGAATTACATACTCTTAATTCAGACATTTCAAACAAGGGGCTAAAGTTCTTTGAATTAGGCTAACTGCCCTCACAGCTGTGTTGATGGGAACTTCACATCCACTTCCCCCAGGATCACACAGCCAATGAATACTTCGATGAATGTTGTTTAAAGTTAGTCAGAACGGTGAGAACATAGGCTGCTGTAAGAAATACTGAAATGGAAAACCCTATTTGTTTTCTCAGAATGAGTTTGAGAAATATATCCCAGGTTTTCCCGTCATGTAAAAGATGCTTGCAGTAACCAAGAAATTAATGTGATGTAAGGTTCATTTTCCTTTTCTCAGAACTGTTTTGTGAATGTGTGTGGTTTGTGCAGGCAGGGAAAAGGTGGGGAAGCATCTCCTGGAACAGAATGAGGAAATTGTAGACACCAGAGAGCACTTGAGATGAGATGAGATTCCAGACTTAGAAAGTTTTGTTCAAAGGCAGAAAACAAGACCACCCTTTGTTAGTTCCTTCTGATGCCCTCTCCTTGCTTACAAGTTCTTATCTCACAACGATAAGCTATTTTACTTATTACATACTCATGCTGTAGAATTTGGACTGCAGTAAGACTCAAGAGCGTTAACAGGTATGAACAAGATCAAATTCTCACAACACTGGCTAGCTGCAATCCTTAATTAAGTAGACTTATGAGCAGTGTGTTGGTTAAAATACTTGCACTGTTACTTTCTGCGTAACAATAACAATTTATCTAAAACGAAGTGTTCTGCACAGTTAACTGATTCATGAACTATCACATTACCATAGTTCTTTTAAGATCTACCTCTAAAAGGCCTGTATAATCTATTGAGAAGTCTTTTTTTTTTTCCTTAGATTAGGTGGTTGGAATTAATTTCTCCCATTTGACAAGCACACTTAGGATTAGATTCATTGCTGTCTGCTAGCTTTTCCTATTTTTTTCTCTTTGGGTATGATTTACCCAGCAAGACTTTTGTACTAAAATGCTCTTCACACGGGTGAATTAAAACCAAAATAAAAATTTTCTTGACCTCATGTACGTTCTCAGCTAACAGTCTGATGCACTTGCATCCATCTGGGGTGTTTATCTTAAGTCAGGAAACTAACACTCAGCACAATGTGCAGTTCACATGGAATGCCTGACAAATTAGTGTAGGGCTCACTGATGACAATATTTTCCAACAATGTTAGAGTAGCGGATGTTTTCACCTAAAGTGTAGAATACGGTGTCCTCAAACCCAGTGACAGGGATACACTTTTAACTGAGGATGTGCCAGGTTATAAATCCTCTCTTTCGTTACATCAGCTTGCATAAATCAGAATGATCTGGATAACCTGTGATTTTGTAATCACAGTAAGGTTCTTTACTTCAGCTAAGCTAACAATTAAAACCCTCCCCACTGTATTAGAAGATAAAATTGCTTATCAGTGGTGTAAATTATTCAAAAGGGAAAAGTATCATCTTATTGTTCCTTTAAATTGATCTGCAAATAAAACGTAAAAATATGTAGATGTGACAAAATTAAGGAGCAAAATGATGAATACATCTGGGGAGCACCCATGTGCTCTCTGTATAGTTCCAGTATATGTTCAGCTACTGCTGTGGCAAAAATAGCACTGAGAAAGACTACAAACCAAAAAGCAGATTTCCAGCTTTCACACACACACAAATTGCATATCATCTGTATCTGTAAAGACAACACTAGATGTTTCGAGACTACTGTGAAGTACAAGTCTAAGTTCTTTCCTCAAAGGTTAAAGTTTCCTGTAATAAGATCACAAAGGACATTCTTGGACAGCTTTGACCTAAATGGTTCAGACCAGACAGACATACAAGCCCCCATATCAACTTGATGTTGATGCCCATCCCTGGCTGTCTTCAAGGCCAGGCTGGATGATGCTTGGAGCAACCTGGTCTGGTGGAGGGTGTCCTTGCCCGTGGCAGGGGGGTTGGAACTGGATGATCTTTAAGGTCCCTTCCAACCCAAACCAAACCATTCTGTGATTCTATGATTGATAAACAAGTGCTTGAGCAAGTTCAGTTCTCATTCCTCACTCTATAAAGTATTTGGAGAACTCTAAGAATATCAACTGAAAGTTCATTCGTAGCTTCAGCAATTAATCAAACACACTAATACATAGCAATTATTAGATTTTTTTTCAGAAACTCCTAAAACCACACAAACATATTTCAGCCTCAGATTTCCAAGTGTTAGAAAAGTTCTTTGTAAGAGTGCTTACTTTAGCTGGAGGACTGTTGTGCTGTGCCTCTTCTGATTGTCCCTTGTCTTCAGGTAAGGTTGGCATGGTGGGCAGCGTGAAGCACGTGGAATTGCCGTGTGGGCTAACAGGACCATGCACTGCTGCGAATATCTGTTTCAAGTTAGCCTGACGGCATAAGAGCTGAGAAGCCTTGTGATCTGCAGGCTGTGTTAGATGCCAAAAATACAAATCAAAATCCGTTTAAAACTCCATGCTCTAACACTGAGATCACTTTACAATAACAAACAGTATTAACGTTTAAAATTAAAGCGCTATCTTGTGTTTTATTAACTAAAGCTTTCAAGGTCAAGAATAACTTAGTAAATGCATTCAGAATGGACAACCTTCTGTTCTTGTTGCTATTTCCATCTCTTCCCTCCATTTTACAGATTTTTTTGTTGTTGTTGTTGTTACTAAGACTGTTTTGGCTGTGACCCAACTACCCTCTAAAAATTAAGAAACAGCATCCTAGATACCCTTAATACGCCTTTTAGTAACTAACGAAGTCCTAACGCAACAGAGCGTGATCTCAGATCTGAAAGAAAGGAGTAAAATTGGAAACCCAGATGGTGGCACTCTTCCTTTGAGCAAGAGCCAGGCCTAGGTGAACTGTGCAAAGATTTGGTGTACATCTGCACAATACAACACTGTGCAAAACACTTCCAAAGCAAAATAGCAGTAATGCCCACATACAAACAAAAACCCCCACTAACTTAGCTGAGAAAATTCTTGTTATTAGTATCAACAAAAGCTACTGCCTTCACACGGATATTATAGCAATAAACTCTGTACATTAGTCTGAAGATGAGAAATGTTAAGTACTAATCCTTAAAGCTAGTGTATCACAGGATCACAGAGTGGTTTGTGTTGGAACAGACCTTAAAGGTCACTTAGTTCCAACCTCCCTGCCACGGGCAGGGAAACCCTCCACTAGACCAGGCTGCTCAAAGCCTCATCCAGCCTGGCCTTGAACACTTCCAGTGAGGCGGTACCCACAGCTTCTCTGGGCAACCTGTGCCAGTGCCTCACCACCCTCTCCAGGAAGAACTTTTTTCTGATATCCAATCTAAATCTACCCTCTTTCCATTTAAACCTGATACCCCCTTTCATGGCACTACAGGCCCTTTTAAAATGTCCCCCTGCAGCTTTCCTGTCAGCCCCTTCATGTACTGGAAGGTGCTATAAGGTCTCCCCAGAGCCTTCTCTTCTCCAGGCTGAACAAGCCCAACTCTCTCAGCCTTTCTTCACAGGAGAGGTGCTCCAGCCCTCTGAGCATCTTTGTGGCCTCCTTTAGACACGCTCCAACCGGTCGATATCCTTCTTATGTTGGGGGCCCCAGAGCTGGACACAGCACTCCAGGTGGGGTCTCACGAGACCAGAGTAGAGAGGGAGAATTCTCTCCCCTGACCTGCTGGCCATGCTTCTCTGGATACAGCTCAGGATACTGTTGGCTTTCTGGGCTGCCAGCACACACTGCTGGCTCATGTCCAGCTTTTCATCCCCCAGTACCCCCAACTCCTTCTCCTCAGGGCTGCTCTCCATCCATTCTCTGCCCAGCCTGTCCTTGTGCTTGGGATTGCCCCGACCCATGTGCACGACCTTGCACTTGGCCTTGTTGAACTCCATGAGGCTGACACAGACCCACCTCTCCAGCCTGTCCAGGTCCCTCTGGATGGCATGGCATCCCTTCCCTCCAGCGTGTCACCACACCACACAGTTTGGTGTCATTGGCAAACTTGCTGAGGGTGCACTCAATCCCACCGTCCATGTCACTGACAAAGACATTAAACAGTACTGGTCCTAATACCAACCCCGGAGGAACGCTGCTCATCACAGGTCTCCACTCAGACATCGAGCTGTTCACTACCACTCTCTGCATGCGACCATATAGACAGTTCTTTATCTACCAAGTGGTCCATTCGTCAAATCCATGCCTCCCCAGTTTAGAGACATGGATGTTGTGTGGGATGGTGGCCGAACACTTTGTACAAGTCCAGGTAGGTGGCATCGGTTGCCCGTCCCTTATCCACCAAAGTCGTGACTGCAATGTAGAAGGCCACCATATTCGTCAGGCACGAACTGCCCTTGCTGAAGCCATGTTGGCTGTCACCAATCACCTCCTTGTGGGGAAGGCTATATGCCTTAGCATGGTTTCCAGGAGGATCAGCTCCATGATCTTGTCAGGCACAGAGCCGAGACCGACTGGGCTGTAGTTCCCCAGATCCTCTTTTTTTTCCTTTTTAAAGATGGGGGTTATGTTTTCCCTTTTTCAGTCAGCAGGAACTTCAGCAGACCACCACGACTTCTCGAATATGATGGATAGAGTTTTCGCAGCCCCATCTGCCAATTCTTTCAGGAGTCATGGATGTATTTCAACAGGTCCTATGGCCTTGTGCACCTTCAGGTTCCTTAGATGCTCCTGAACCTGATCCTCACTAACCATGGGTGGCTCTCCATACTCCCAGTCCCTTCCCTTGTCTTCTGCAACTCAGGGGGGTATGGCTTGTGCCTTTGCCAGGGAAGACTGAGGCAAAAAAATCATTGTGCACCTCTCCATGTCCTGGGAATCCAGCTCTCCCGTTTCCTTCCGCAGTGGGCCCACATTTTCCCTGATCTTCCTTTTATCCCCTATGTACCTATAGAAGCCCTTCTTGTTGCCCTTGATGTTCCTGGGCAGGATTACTTCTGTCAGGGCTTTGGCTTTCCTAACCGGATCCCTGACTTCTCAGACAACTTCCCTGTAGTCCTCCGACAACTTCCCTGTACTCCTCCCAGGCTACCTCTCCCTGCTTCCACCCACTGTAGGCTTCCTTTTTTCACTTCAGTTTGCCCAGGAGCTGCTTGTTCAGCCACACAGGCCTCCTGGCGTTTTTACCTGACTTCCTCTTCATTGGGATGCATCGCTCCTGAGCTTGGAGGAGAAGATCCTTGAATACTAGCCAACTTTCTTGGGCCCCTCTTCCCTCCAGGGCTTCTTGTATGTATTACAAGACTTACTGTGCCACCTACCGGAGAGTTAAGGAACTGTCCTCATAAGTAAATCATTCGACTCCTTGGTGGTGCCTACAGATGACAGACAATTCAGTTATCAGGGACAATCTGGTTCACAGTTTTGGTCTGGATAGTAAGAGCTAACTGTATTCCCTTTACAGTTAATTCCTAGCTGTGTATTGCCAGCTGAGGTATACACTCAAACCGTAATATAACAGCTTCAATAGTGTGCCAAGGAGATAAATATACCCAATAAGCATAGGTTCAACCTCCAAAACATGTTATCTTCTCCCAGACCTGAATTACTAATCTCATCTCAATTATTTCACCCTTCTGGAAATCAAGATGGATGGAACAAAGAGGCTCAGATGGGGAGATGATTTGCAGTTCAAGGCACTTAGCAGTGTTTTAAGATTAACCTTCTACAGTTTTCCCTTCTCTTTCAGGGAAGGGCAAAGACAGGTATTCAGGAACATGTTGGTTTATTGAGGCTGGCAATTAAAATTGTCAAAATACTTGTGTTGATTTAAAAAAAAAAGAAGATATAAAACCATTCACAGGAAACACTGAATCAACCGCAGTAGTGACAAGTTCCTCAGCTTTCACAGAAAAAATTCTGTGTTATAAAACCTACAGAATGTGTGAAAACTTTGGACTACGGAAGAAGCTAAGACCCATGCTTTTATTATATCTATTTCACTTTCTATTGCAAACTTAATTTTCTCTTTTACTAGAAGAGGAATACAAGGCCACATCCCATGGAAGTCAACGTAAAATTAATATTGTAAAATTGTAAAAATGATCTCTACCGAAGCATTTATTAAATAAATTCTATTTAAAAAATAAAAATAATTATTTCCTTGAAGTTCTCTGATAAAGACTGTGGAAAAGATGCAGCATATATGACACCATTATGAAGACCAAGATAAAGACCTTTTTTGAACAATGAGCATAATTCTTTTTCAGATCAGTATATGCTGTAGGAACAGCATGTTTCAAGCTTTTGTAGACATTTTGAACCTGTTACAGGCAAATTTCTAGCTTTACTGCAGTAAGTGGAAGCTCATGTTCATATCATAACTTTACCCACCTCTGACTTCATATAATAGTAGAGGAAGCTTTCTATGAATAAAAAGAAGATTTAGTAATGTTTATTGTGGCAGAATATCTTTAAAGTCCCTCATATGATGGAAAACACACATTTATGATTACATATATTTTAATAAACCCACAGAGATTAGGCAGATAGCAGTAGCATTAATCATCTGTGTGTTTCAACACTTAGGTATTTTTGTATGAAACAACAGTCATCAACAATTAATAACACATTAAGACGAGATAGAAGTGAGGTAACTAAAAAAAGTGGCATGGACTTGTGCTTCATCTCTGTTACAAAATCCTGGCATCCTACGCAATTTTTGAGTTTGCAAGAACTCAACTTCAAACAAAAACGAGAAAGAAGATATGAATGTGGCTGTTTATCTAATCCCTCTTAGTGTTTGCCTTATGAATTTATAAAGGTTCTGATAGGCTCAACTCAACAGAATGCTGGGTCTGAAAAATGAGGAATGTTTCAAGTCATGGCCAAGGTCTATTTGCAGTCATGCGTGGAGTTGTATAAGCTATTGCATCTAAGTGGTTTATTCCTGATCTTAGCTGAGTTCCTAGTATATACTAAACTCAACAAAGTAATGCAAGTCATATTGAACCACAAAAGAGCTATTAAGCACATCAAGTTGCAGTTAATTATTCAGATTTAAGAAGCAAAAAGACTTTAAAAGAAAAAATTCAGCAGGCTTGTCTCAGAATAGAAAAGGACAAATCCCGAGCTGTGTTGTCTTAGAGATGCAGCACAGAAAGTACAGCCAAGGGAGAAGGGAGGGTAGAAAGATGAATTTACACCACCTTAACAACCCCCAGATTTGGAGTGGACTGAGTTCAGTCTGCCTCTGACACAATTAGAACCTTGCTCTAACTTCCTTACAGAGCTATCTTGCAAATAGGAAAAAGCTCCACATCTTGGTGGTGCTGACCAGTAGGAAAATTTCTTCTACTGACTTTCCATTTTTTCCTAATATCTCTCCAGAAAACCTTAGTGCTGAGGACTGTACTGGAGCAACGAAAGCTTGCATTCAATTATTCATATTCTGAGGCTTCTTAAAACAAATGCAGTCTTTGCACACCTTTACTGCACTGCTGCAATCCTCTGAGGCGCCAAAGTAAAGGCTACTACTTACTGGTATTTCAACAAAATATGTAAGGACATAGTTCAGTTTATAAGATATATGATTTAGAACTCCTGAATGCTTATTTTTTCAATCTAAAAGCTTATTTTTAACCTATGCAGTGTTCTTAAAACCAGCAGTCCAGTTCCTTTAGAGACTTCACAATGCTTAACAAGCAGAAACATTGTATCATCTTGGAAATGCAAACAGATATAACCAATGGAGACACCTTCCTGCTCCATGCTGTGCAAGTTCTGCCCTTTTCTGTATTAATTACTGCCTTCTGATACTAGCAGGGAAGGCAAAGGTTGAGAAATGATGGAACCTTAAGATACTGGTGAATAAAGGATCTTCCATCACTGCTGAAGTGACCTTATACCTATTTGATTGTGCAATGAAAACAGCCCCAAGTAAATTTTAGTGAGAGTCAAAACAGAGAGAAAAAGGGGACTTCGTGAAAACACTCTAACAAGAATTAGAGCTTTTCTGCATCTCACAAATGTAGGAAGAAAAGAGAGAAATGTCCTTGTAAAATTTATTTCCCTGGAAGGTAAGGTTTTTCTTCTTCAGTAGGGCATTAGGAAGGCGTACAGCTTTGGAACCTACAGAAATTCACGTCTCTATCTGCAAAACCAGCTTACAGCCTTACTGAACCCTGAGCCAAAGTGCAGAGAGCATGACTATCCTGGTTCTAAGCCTGGCTCATCTGCCAACTGAACAGCCTTTGGAATCATGCTGCCATTAGCTTGGACAGCTTTATCTCCTTCCCACAAGCATGAACGTATTTCAGAAAAGAAGGAAATGATATGTTAACAATACATGCAATACAGTGAGAAACCAACTGAAACAACTGTAATTATTGACCCTGAAGCTACTGAAAGGTTATAAAAAAATACATCTGCACTTTAAAAACAGTCAAGGTGCACATTCGCTTCCTAGTCACTAAGACAATTTCAAGATTCTGTTATTTCTTTTGTAAGGCATTGATCAAACTCTGTCTGGACTACCTCTATCCTATCAAAGGATGTCCTGAGACTTTTGTCTTATCAGAATGTGTTTTATTAGAGTAAATGATCCCCCCCCCCCCCCATTCCAGTATTTTCAAAATCGCAAGAGCTTCAAAATTACCTTTTAAAATTAAATACTTGTAGCGATTAACTCACATGTCACAAGAAGAGTGGATGTGGGCGAAGATCTACAATCTTTGTCTTCACAAGCCTTTTGCACCTACAAAATGAGTTTAAAAACCCAAAACAAATTACCTATCCTATTCACCAGATTCTGCTTCTTCCCACACCAAGATGAGATGATGTAAAGAAAAAAGTAAGAAAAAGAAAGAAAGAAGAGAGGATGGAGTGGTTTTTAACATTTTGGTCTGTTATTGTAAACTTACTGCTTAAAATAGTTTGGAAAAAAACAATCCCCTGAGCTCAAATTTGTAGTCAGATATAGATCAGTGAATGCAGAGAACTTTCTTTTACCACTGTGTAGGCTTAGAGTACAATCTCCAGGAAATGGTGATCTGGGAGCTCTATTCCATAAAAGGGAAAAGTATTTAGAGGCCCTTGGCTTTCAGTGTGTTCTCTCTGCAACTCGTTTTACCATAGTAGAGAAAGCTAAGTATAATCAGTTAACTTACCCTGAGTCACAGCTGAGTACTGTGTTAGCAGAGGCTTAGATAAAGGTGCTTTACTCCATCTCCATGATAGCTTGGTAGTTGACCTCAAATGCTCTGTCACATCACAAGATTATATAAAGTAAGCAGAAATAAACAATTAAGAAAGCATTTTATTAGTATTTCTTGACCTCTTACTGCCTGCAGTCAAATCAAGCAACTCTTATCTGTCAACAATGGGAGCTGCATACTCATGAACACAGCTAAACTGCACAATTCTGAGCTGCTTTTTGTATCTTTTCTTTGTTGTCCTGCAAAGTGGTTGTAAAATATTATTAGAAAGGTATCTTTTTGCACTCCTTTTGTATAGCTGTAAAAGCATATGCAATTCATGCATCATTTTGAATTATGCTTTGCAGCTTTGAAGTACTTAAAACCCACTAAACTTATTCAAACCAAGAGTGAGCAAAACAGGGTGTTTTTCTTATGTTTGTACCACTGAATAACTTTTCAAACACAAAGCACGGTTACAGTATTTATGATACACAAAAAAAACCAAAACCACAACTAAAGTTGACTCATTTAAATTCTTACCCTATGTGACACGAGATACTACATGGAAATTGAAAGACACATTCTTTGTTGTCTACAACACAAAACTGAGTGTTTCCTACTGCATCTACTTTTTATAATGAGAGCCATATTAAATGCTTCAGTTTGCAAGATACTAAGAGTATCTTGCAATACTAAACTTCAGTCAGTTTACCAAAACACAGTCATATAGCCCTAGGACTAATATAAGGCATCTCTGTGATAACTGTAATGAACAGATTTTTACCCCCATTAATATCCATACAACTGTACAAGGTAAAATGTGGAAGAGAAAGTGGTGTTCCTCTTTATAAGATACTGAACAATAACCCTGGGGCATGCAAAGTGTATGCAACTACCACATGAATGCAAAGCATCTGTTTTCATTCTGAGAAGTACTGAGATTAATTTCTCAGCACTGAGATTAATTCCTGAGCAACTTAAATAATACTTCTGGCAATCAGAACAATTCCAGGTTGCGACCTCAGAGACAGGGGAAAAATGTGAATAACTGTCACAAAAATATTTTAAAGGAAGACACTAACAAAAGTGAAGAATACAGCAAATGTCCCCCAGCGTCTAACACACTAGTGTCTCAGCCTCAGTGGGTACAGTCTTCCTCAGGACTACAAGCTACCCCTATAGAACTTGCTTTACAGAGCAGCACGACAGGAAAGAATCTCCTTTTCTGCTTCCTGTTTTTCTCATAGCTCAGGAACACATAAAACTTGATGGCTTTCAATAATCTGCTTGAATGAGAGAAAGGAAAAGTTAGGTCAGGCAGAAAGTAAGAATTTTTTTTGATGCATGTCCAGCCTAATCTGATTGGGAGCACTCAGGAGAATATCTCTAGCAATGGCTTGTTATGACACTGCTGAGACTGAAAAACAGTAAGTTTGGGGATGAGAGGTGATGCCAGCCCATTACCAACAAGACCACCTCCTTCATTTGGTTTGGTTATGTATCCAGAATTTTGTATCAGAGCTTAAAGAAATCTGACAGCCAACTCCCACAGTTTAATGGATGTTCTCTAGGAGTTATGTACTTAATGCCAGTAGGAACCATTCTGGTCCCAGCTTTAGGCTTTTCCCTGATACACTAAGAAAAAAAACATTTGGACCCAATTTCACTGACAAACATTAACACTCACAAACTTTAACATAGTTAAATGGAAACTTAAGACTTACCAAAAGATTGCAACTGTATCTGAAAATGGCATTTTTTTGCTGTAAAACACTATCAGCCAGCTGAATTTGTTTTAGCAATAGTTACAATTTTTGTTTTGTTTAAGTTTACTTCTCTTGCAGCAAAGCAATTGGAGGAGTGGCTTACGATCCTCTTTTTTTGGCAAGAATTCTAGCCTGAATTTTATGCTGCAGACAATCAGCAAACAACTGAAGAATGTGCATATTTTAGAAATAAGGATGAGCAGCATTTCACTAACTTTTTAGACCACTAGACCCAGACTGAAAGAAAAAAGATAGGTTTTTCATTTAAGGTAAGTGTATTTAAGGCATTCTGATAGTTTCCTGATTCCACTGTTTTAGGGGAGTTAATACTGCACGAATCAAACTTTTATCAGTTACTCTGGTTTAGATGTAAAGGCTTTGTTTTCAGGTTTTGTTTTTATTTAACACGAAAAAAAAAAATTAAGGAAATGAGGTTATAAGTAGCAGCATCTCCCTATGAAAACAAATGGTTTTAAGAATTGTATACAAGTTCACAAAAAATTTTAGTTATGGTAGATCTTCTACCTCACAGGAAATTGTCTTTCAAAGACACAAACCAAACCTTTCGTACGCATGAAGAACAAAGTACGCAAGCATACCAGTTGCCAGACTGGGTCATGAAATAGTCATAAATGCCTAACAGATCTTACCATCCAGAAGTTTTTAGATATGTTTCCTGCATTTTAACTCTCAACCAATCACTCAAAAAAAATTGTTTTTATCATTTCAACAATTTTTTCTCCTCTTTTGCGTAAAAAACCCCCCCAAAAAAAACCCCAAACAAACAAACCCCCAAACCTCCACAAACAAAAACCCCTCACAATGCAAAAAAACCCACTACTCTACAATTCATGGATAGCTGTTTCCATAAATTGTGTTAACTTGCAAACAAAAATTTTACCTCATTGTACTTACTGACCTCATTTTTTTCCATCAGTGGACTTCAGCTCGAATGACAAGAACAAGACAACAAGCAGCAGAGCTCAGCCAGATGGCCCCTAGGAAACCAGCTGGGCCGAACTCTGGAGTACTTTAAAAAGTATATTTGGTGAAAAAGATAGTACAGGTGATATTAAGGAAAGATTAGGCCCTGATTTATTTAGTACGATGCACAAGTTAAAGAATTCAGCCAGCAGTAGCAAATCTGATGATCGGAAGACTGTCAGATCTCAAGGCAGAGTTGACATGTTTCTTAACTTGCAGATTATTTTTGATAAACTTTAAGGAAATGCAGTTTAAAGGAAGATTGTGAGTGTGGAGTGGGAGGGTATTTGGCATGGAGAATAAGGATTTCTAAGCATAAGGAACAGCATATAAGAAAGTGTGAAGATAAGAGTGGGAGAACGGTACATTAAGTGTCATTCAGGAGGGTAGTTCAAAAGGAATCTAGAGCTAGGAAGGATCTGGAGAAAAATCTATTGTCTTACAACATAAAGGCAGTGACCTTAAAACAGGAGAAAATCAAAACCCATTGGAAATTGTATGTGAGTAAAAAATGTTGCTCTCTTCCTCCTCCTAAACAACTCAATGAGAAGCATGCAAATGTGTTTAGGACGCAGCATCAATCTTGGTTCCGTGGTCCTGAAAGACCCACCTGATGCAAGACCTGCGCATTGATACATCACCCAACAGAAATTGCTGCCAGTAGTATTAAGAATACCAGGAGATAATACTGCCACCAGACAAGCTTTTGCTCAAATGAGCATCATGTACTCAGTAACACAGTCATTTGGGTTTCTTTTTCTTCTACTCCTTCTCACAGATTTGGAGAAACCTAGATATGTTTCTACTGTCTGGGCTGCATGTATTATACATCACATTCTAATTACACGTTTATTTTTGTCTATGATGTAGGCAGAGTTGGGAACTTGAGATGATATCTTCTCAAATTGCCACTTGACTATATTCTTAGTAAATGTGAAGAGAACCAACTTGCTTGTGGGGAGGGGAGAGAGATAAGATCAGGAAGAAAAAAAATGTGTGTCCTTTGGTGCAGATTCATTCTTGTTTAAGAGAAACCTCAAGGTTGTTACAGGAAGTAATAATTTCAAATTAAATTTTTACATATAAACATTCTATAAGCTATTCTGTTTTCCAGGACAGCTGGCTATCAACTTCATATAATCTGGAAAAAACAACTATCAAAGGCCTAACTCAGAAACATAAATAAGTCGAAGGCAATTAGGGCAGAATACTATTGCTTAGTGACCCAGGAGTCTTGTTGCTAGTCAAGCAAGAATTTTTCCAAAGGAAGAAATGAAACAAATTTCTTTCCCAATTACAGAGGGTAATGACAGACAGCACACTTTGTTGAACAAACCAACGATAAATAGCTTTCTTTGGGATCCTAAAGTGCAACTGCAGTCTTTCAAGCAGGGGCAAAACAGCAAAATAATTATTCTCATTTTATGCTTCCTGGACAAAATCAGATTCACAGTTGCTTACTTTAGTGACACGTACACATTTTTGTTTGCATTGCAAAAATCAACACACCCAAAAGAACATGAATGTGTCTCACTTCCTTGTTTATGAGAAAAGAATTATGAATCCAACTCCACTGTTGTTTTTTTTCAATACTGCTGTACACCAGAAAAGGAATAACTATAGTATCAACTTATTCAAACAAGCAGCTATTGTGTGGGCTTTGACTGTTGACTGCTTATTTGACTACAATTACCTTATGTATTATTGTATAATGGCCAGACTGGAGGATCAATTCCCAGAATCAAGGAATTCTTCTGGTTGGAAGGTCATTTGGACCAATCTCCTCCTTGAAGCAGGGTCAGCACTGAAGTAACTAGACTAAGTTGTTTTGGACTTTTTCCAGTTGGAATTTCCAGGGGTAGAAATTGCAGAATTTCTGGTAGATCTGATCCGGTCTTTAATTATCACCTCAGTAATTCCCTCCCCACTCCATAACAATATAAAAAAAAGATTAGTCATATAAAGGATGAGCGTTCATTTCAATATTATCCAAAGCTGAGGGGAAACACACACCAAGTTCTCCTTGTCTCATGCAGGTGTGATGTCAATGCAGAATTGGGGCTAAAAGCCCTGTTCTTGCTCAAAATATCTATTAAAGCAATACAGGATTTAGCAAACATACTTTGAGATGATCCTTTGCTTGTATAGCCGAACCATCTACTGTTTTCTGTGGGCTGTGTTATTCCTTGCTACTGAAAGTATGCCTGTGGGACTGTATTAAAAATATGCTGAAGAGTACCTGTCAGATGTAGTCACACAGTATTATTTTTAAATGATGAAGTTATTACAGTAAGCATTCCCTAACTGATTTGGTTTTAGTTTAATTTTTAAAGGTGTGACAGGAAGAGGCAGCCTATTTCCTGATAGTCCAATTTATGTACTATATAAAGGCAGATTTTCAGTAGTTTGGAGGAAGGGTTGTTTTTTTTTTTGTACTGGGATTTAAAACCAAAGACCCACAATATCTAGAGACAGAAAGACCACCCTGTTACTGCTGAATTTAGCAAAGCAATTCAGTGTGCATTTTACTGGCCAAGTTAGCAACGGATGGGCTGAGTCTGATGAGGTGCATATATTAGCCGAAACAGCAACAAATTCCTCCGAGCTGTGTTTCCTCTTCAGCTAATGTGCTGGCTGAGACAGTTATGAATTTCAAGGTGAAACCAAGAGAGTATCTCATGCATTAATTTGAGGGCTGCATAGATATTCTAACAGACAGGATGATGTAGTAATTAAGGCTGAGGTAAAATAAATACTCTGAACTCCACAGATCATGCGGAAATAGTGTGTTAACACAGCAACTGTTCCACCAGACACGCTCATGACACAGCTGTTCTTATATCTTATACAATAAAATATTCATTTGCACTCTTTAGAACAGTATTTCATAATGCAGGCACAGCACTGATTTAAACCTCAGTCATAAATAACATTTGGTGAGCTTTGTGAGATGAGCCCTTTTGCAAGCAGCCCACATTATGGCTTTCCATACTTTGTTCAGGTTTCTGACACAAATCAGTACATGTTCCAAACTCCCAATGCAAACAAGTCCTTGAAATAAAAAGATTGAGGGCAGCTGAGTTCTGACAGAAACGTTTAATATCAGCATTACAATGACCTAACTACACAGGTACTTTACCTGCTTACTTGAAAGTAAGGTTCTGCCTACTGTTCCTAGTTTGAAAACATCAGTATCCAAGGAGGCAGACAATCTCAAGCAGCACTTGCAAGCCTCTCTCAAGTAATCTCTGGCTGTATCTCCAATTTGACGAGG
This sequence comes from Rhynochetos jubatus, assembly GCA_027574665.1. Taxonomy (NCBI): domain Eukaryota; kingdom Metazoa; phylum Chordata; class Aves; order Eurypygiformes; family Rhynochetidae; genus Rhynochetos; species Rhynochetos jubatus. The sequence goes on from CM050663.1 coordinate 11,242,661, forward strand.
TAAGTGTCACGATTCTCACCTGCTCTCAGAAGCCAAAGTCAGCTGCTTGACCAGAACTGTATGTGGCCTGACCAAGGAACAGACAGTCTGTCAGGAGACTTCCCAGTGGCTGCAGTCTAGCACCCACAGCCAAAATTACAGGAGAAATAATCAGCCCTTGGTTTATCCTTATTTGATATGCAGATGCTTCAGGAAAAAAAACCCTGAAGTCTTTATTTTAATGTATGGAAAAGGGAGAAAGCATACTGCTTATCATTTCAGAAAGAGGAGATTTGCTGACTTGCAGAAAGGATGGCCAGAAAATGAAAGCAAACTGTCTGTGAGAAAAGGAAAGCAAGTTCCCATTTCCTGTGCTCTCAAAGCTCTGCCCTTAGGCTTCATCGGAATCCAAAATGAGGGAAGAGAGATTATTGCTAGTACAAGAAAAAGAAAATAAAAAGAGCTATTCTAGAGCTGACTTTCACTACATATCTATCCTAAGTCTACAGAACCCCAGGATTGGGAAAACATGGTAATGCAAAAAAGTGACAATTCAACATTTTATTTTGCAGGTATCCTTAAAAGTACAGAGCTTTCTTAGACCACCCACTCCAGTAGCAGCTCAATCATTCTATACTGCTTGACCTTCAAGATACTAACACTGAGGGCTCAAAGAAGAATTTTACCATCTACTGCTGGTTTCCTCACGCCGAGGAAACACAGATGCATATTGAACATGGACTACACTGAAGTCAGCATTTTCAAATGTGCAACCTCAAAGCTAAGCTCCTAAAACCAGATTTAGGCGAATGAAGTATGTAATTCCTCCTACTTTTAAACCCTTCTCAGCAGGATTTACAGGTATTCATATGAAAGACAATGAGGCCCATTTTGGCTACTGGCTCAAGTTCTAGATTCAGGAGCTTTACAATTTGCACTCTAATTTGGAAACTATCCTCATTGGCTTGCATCTGCTAGAAGGCATGGTAAGAAAAACAACGTATTTTCATTTTCTTTACAAAGCTACCAAATACAAAACTCTATGTCTTTAAGAACAGATGGTTTGCTAACCTTATTTTTGCAGTTTTCAACGATTGTTCTCCAAAACTCAGAACTAGGAAAGTTAATAATAAAGATCAAAGCTATTAGAACAAGAAAGGAATTTTATGTACCCAAAAGCCACATTTTTCTGGGTAATTAGACAGTTCAGAACAAAGCTTTGAGGCAAGCAACAGCTCTGCCCTTCTGGAACAGCGCAAGCCAAATGTAGCAAAATGTTCCTCGTGTTCAATTTGTCAAAATCTTTCCCTGATAAAATTATTTAGCCAGCACCATTCCATCACTGATTATACCAGGAGTTGATCCAAAACCAATGTACCAGCTTTATGCACAATCTCATCTCATCAACATCTAAAAAAACCCACACTCATTTATTATAGTTTTGTCAGTGTTGCGCACAGGGACCCCTCAGCACAGAGAATTACTTCTGCAGGGTGAAGAGAATTACAGACTTTGGGGGTTACATTTTATATACTAGGTTTTAAAATTTTGGCCTGAAAACCTAAAATGAAAATGGGGGAAGTGAGGAGAGGGTAAAAGGAGCAGAGTTACTTACATAAGTGTCTTTGAAAGAGAAACAGGACTTATCATGTGTCAAGATTTGCCATACAAATATAAGATCCCACTCCAGTTGTTCTCTGCGTCTCTTCCAGAGTGCACCATGTCTACAGTAACAGCAAGTGAACAAGGCTCATTCTTGCCTTTCAATCATGCCAATTTGCAACCAGCAGTTTAGCTCAAGCTGCTAATGACTGAGGTTCTCTGACATGTCCTGTTCCATTGGAGCTGATAGAAGTTTGGTAACTTCTGGCAGAGGAGCAAGGTAACAATGTGGGGAAAGAGCAGCATTCACATCTTGATAGGGAGCTAAATCTACCAGAACTCATCTTAGTCTTGCTTCATAGCACTTTATCAGCTATGCTAGAATTCAATATTGCTATCTTCATTACTATCTTAAGAAACTGTGATGTATATTTAATTATGCTTATTTTATAACTTTATATATAAATCAGAAAAGAATGTATTCTATATTTGCCTGCTTATAAGCAAGTTGTAGACAATAGGTATATAGGTTGTATACATTGAGGTTTATTGTCTTACCATTTTTATTCTTTCTTTATATTGAATAAACTGAACAAAGATCTATTAAAGTAATGGAATGTGGCTATTTTAAATTTAAAGCAGTTGTAGAAAGTTATGGAATAAAGAATATTCAACAGTTGTTCTAATATATTATGAAATAAAAAATACAAAACAAGGTAAAATATTTAGGAAGTGTGTCTTAACAGAAAATGCAGCAAGTAACTAATTTTACCAATATCATAGAATGACACAGATAAGACTAATCTAAAATAGAAGAAATGCGGAAATACTGATGCTTCAAAAGTTTTATTATTAGTCAAAGTTTTGGGGGTTTAGAATGCCTCTGAACAACACTCTGGCAAATGCCGAGAGGAAAGGCTGCACATTAATGACCTGAGGTAGTGAAAGGCAAATAAACAACCTTAAAGAGACTGAGATAAAAGCAAACAGTAAAAGCAATGAATGATGTGCATTCTTTCCAGACACCTCCTTCAATATTTAGATGTTGACCTTGGAGTGCTTTGCTATTCTGCCAGAACAAAACACATCTCTCCTTTGAGGACTGATTGCTTTATAGTTTTATTAGCACTTAAGGCTTTCATTCCAGTTCCTAACTAAGATGATAACTGTCCTACATAAGAAATTCATGTAATATTCTAGTACTAAATAGATGCAGATATAAAAATGATAAAATAACACTGGGCTGTACATCATTCCAGACTTTGCTATTTCATTAAATTTCTTTAATGAAATAGCAAACTCAGCAAGTATTTTAATACAGACAATATGCATTTTCAAAGAGAGGTTTTGAAAACATTCTCTACCAAACATCTTAAGGAAACTGCTGTCACAGGACAAGAGGGAAAGACCTCTTGTAATTTCAGGGAAAAAATAAAGGGTAGGAGGTACAGGTCTGCATTTCTGTGGCAGAGATTACACTCCCCCAGGGACTGTGGTGTTCAGCATAGTCAGAAAGATTCTGAAAACGAGGGTGTGTACAGCTGATTAAAGATCAGGTGGGATATTTAGGTCTAAAGCCAGCCAAAGCAGTTTGTGGGATACTGAGCACCTCAATGATAAAACGGCAGAAGAAATACACTGCTGAAAAATACAAGTCAATGCACATGGTGAAAAATAACCATTAAATACACTCAGATAAATCAGAGCCCATCATTGTGTTTTACCAGTCAGGGAAAAGTTCTGAGTCATTTTGGATAGTTCTCTGAAAATACCATTCAGCAGCAGCCAAAAAAGGTGAAAAAATTAAGAATTAGTAGGAGAGAATTGAGAACAACGTAGATTATGGGCTTATTATGCCCAAATCTTCTGAACAGTTTTAGTCACATCTCAAAAAATGCAACATCACATAATACAAAGGGTACATAGAAGAAAGAATGGTCAGAAATTGCAAATCATTTCCACACAAAAAAGACTAGAGCACTTCAGTTTGAAAAAGGAACACTTCCAGACAGCAACAGGTTAGAAATTTTAAAAAATCATGAACAGACTGGAGAGGGTGGGCTGTTAATCTTCTGCTCACAGCTCCTCACAGTACACAAGGATGAGGATGCCCAAAGCAGTTATTACACAACAGTTTAAGGATGAAAGAAGTTCCTTCACAGCGTATATATTTAAATAATTGAATTTGTTATCACAGGAAGTTGTAAAAGAATTGGAGCATATAAGTGAGTTCAAAAAGGCATTCAGAGCAGAGGTACAGTGGTAGCCATACAGCCTCCAGGTCTGGAAAGCCCTACACTGCAGAAGGTTGAAAACAGTGAGGGTTGACGAATGTTCCTGCTTTTGGCATAATGTAAACATGGTCATCATGCAGCATTAGGTGAATGGTTTCATGACCTGGATATACAATTCTAAAGTACACTGATGGAAGCAGGTTCCATTTCTAAAAGAAATTGATTCTGAGAAAGTGAAGAAAGGAAAATGGCCTTTATGCCGATCATGAGTAATTAGCAATGCTGAAGGAAGGGATGGATGGAAGAACAGAGAGAAGAAAGTAATAGGAGAAAAAGACTTTTTCTGACATTTTTCTAGTGAGTACAAGACAGTACATGTAAGACCACAGCCAGGACAAAGATCCTGCTGCCATAGGATGGTATTGTGCTGGATTCCTAAGTAGCATTCTTGAAGAAGTCAACATATCTCAGTCTCAAGTACGTCTGGCATCTCCCTGCTTTGTCATATTTTAGATTATTGCATATGAACAAACTTCAGACATTTTTAAGAGGCTATTTGAGTGGCAGGCCACAAAGTATTTTTAGTTAAAGAACTAAAGATTCATCATACAAGAAGTACTGGATTTCACAGAAGAAAAGACAGTGAGCCAGCATGTTTCAAACTTTGCAGTCTTACATAGACATATACATTTGCTTACACACTAAAGTGACACACACAAGAACAGGCTGGGCAGAGGATGGATGGAGAGCAGCCCTGAGGAGAAGGACTTGGGGGTACTGGTGGATGAAAAGCTGGACATGAGCCAGCAGTGTGTGCTGGCAGCCCAGAAAGCCAACTGGATCCTGGGCTGTATCCAGAGAAGCATGGCCAGCAGGTTGAGGGAGGGGATTCTCCCCCTCTGCTCTGCTCTGGAGACAGTACCTGGAGTACTCCATCCAGCTCTGGGGCCCTCAACATAAGAAGGGTATCGACCAGTTGCAGCAAGTCCAGAGGAGGCCATGAAACTGCTCAGAGGGCTGGAGCACCTCTCCTGTGAAGAAAAGCTGAGAGAGTTGGGCTTGTTCAGCCTGGAGAAGAGAAGGCTCTGGGGAGACCTTATAGCACCTTCCAGTACCTGAAGAGGCCAACAAGAAAGCTGGGGGGGACTTTTCACAAGGGCCTGTAGGGACAGGACAAGGGCTAATGGGTTCAAATTGAAAGAGGGTAGATTTAGATTGGACATCAGGAGGAAATTCTTCCCAGAGAGGGTGGTGAGGCACTGGCACAGGTTGCCCAGAGAAGCTGTGGATGCCCCATCCCTGGAAGTGTTCAAGGCCAGGCTGGATGAGGCTTGGAGCAACCTGGCCTAGTGGAGGGTGTCCCTGCCCATGGCAGGGGGTTGGAACTAGATGGTCTTTAAGGTCCCTTCCAACCCACTGTATGATTCTATGATTCTATGATACATGTCATTCCCAATTTTATAGCTTTATGAAGAAAATTCCATTTGACTGCAATAGTATTTAATAGAAAACACAGGTGAAAACCAGTATAGATTATTTTTCCCCTCCTTCTTTCCCCAGAAGATCCAAAAACTGACACTGGCATGAAGATTTACACACTCCTTGATTACAAAGGATTATTGCTGTCCTCCATCTTAGCCTACCAGTTCCTTCCTCTGCCATCCCCTTACCTATCACATATATTCAGCTGCACAGTGCTGCCTACACTCCTGCTCTCAACGCCTCACATGTGGCTGAGTCAGAAAAACCATGAAAATAATCTCCTCTCAGATCAGCAATACAAACTGGGGGAATGTTTTAAGACGCTCTTCCAACTCCTACTGTTTTTCTCCTGCAGAATCTATACCAGTAGAGTGCAAAGGAATAAATCTAACTTGCTAAAATTAGAGGCTGGAAGTATCCCTTTTTTTTCTCTACTTAGTATCTTTTTCTAGTTCAGCAAGTATAAAATCAGGTGTCATGAGTCAAGGAAATGTAAAAAAAAAAGAAAAAGGATTGGTCTCCGATACAATGGATGGCCTTTCCCCCTGAGGTATTGAAATTCTGAAAAAAATTTAGAAATACTATCTATATCAGCCACATGATGTAAATGTACAATTCTCAAAGTTATTTCACACTGTAGTATTTCCCTTGTATGCCTAGAAAGCTGAATCTGTAAGAGAAATTCCACAATGAGATTGCTTTAACAATGAAGAGAGAATATATATCACTATATCTTTCACTGCACTTTTGCTAGATTCTACATCACAGGCTAACCGTACATAGATAACTAACAATCCCTGCACAAGATAAAAGCAAACTATATTTAATCCTTGTCCACCAAACTTTGTAAGCAACCTACTTTCTTTTCCAGTACTGAAAAGCACAATCAAAGCTTCCATTCACTACAGAAAGGCTTTGAAGAGACAGATTGTGCATTTTGTTTGCCTCTAAACTTCCAAGTTTTCCCTGTGTTGTACTGCTGCAATACTAAGTTAAATATTATGTCTTTAATTTTAGGGGGTCACATCTTGTCCTCCTGTTGCAATGCCTGCAGGACAGGACTAAGCAATGAAAGCTTACTAACATCAAATTTTGGGACTACGTGAAGCAAAGGAACATGATACCATGCAGGAAATGACTCTTGTTTTTACAAAGCTATTATGCTTCATTCATGGCCTCTGAATATCTATTCCATGATTACCTTCACCCGGAAGACAGTTACTCGGAAAGCAGCAAGCCTCTGTATTTTGGGCTGCGCGAAGGGGAGCACAATATAAGTACAATAAGTGTATATTAAGGAACAGTAGTAATTCATAGTTTCTAAACTAAACAACCCAAAATTTGTACCTTGACATCACAAGAGCTTTGCTGTTGTTTGTTACATTGCAGAACATCTTGTCCAGCTACACTCCACAGTGCATACTGGTAGCTACATCTGAAACAGCTCATGAAACTAAGTAAAGCTTTATTTTGAGAAGGTCTGCTTGAACCAAATGAATCTGTTCAGTCCTGGTGATAAAGGTTTTAAAATTTATCCTGAAAGAGGAGAGAAAAACTGGAATAACAGTAAGTATACATGCAGAATTGCTTTGGACAGGAATACAGTCTTCCAGTTTCACTGTCTCTTCAACTGAGGTGGGCAAACACAGGTTGAATTATAACTTTATGGCACACAAAGTATAAATTTCTCAGTAGTGAGAATCTGTCCCACAAAACTAGCACTCCTAACATAATAATGATAAATGAGCTAAAACTGGGCTTGTTGACCTTTTTTGAACATGCACTCTCAAAACAGAAATTGCAATTGAATGTTTGAGGATAGAAAATAGCCTGATGTTACCAATTTATTAAAAATTATTTGCTTCCATTAGAGTTTTGCCATATTTCCTCATTTTGATGGTAAAGATAAATTCTCTCAAGAGTAATTCCATTTAATTAAACTATTAAATAATTTTTATACCTCATTAGAGCAATAGATTTATTATAAGGGAAATATATGTACTTTCAGTCTACCTTCTGAGATTAATTCCACAGTCAGTTTTACAGGTATGCCTTTTCTTATTTAAAACATTTTATTACAGTTCTTTTTTTTGGCTCAGGGAGGTATTGTTATGAAATGTTAGTCATCATCTTTTCAACAGATGTATTCCAAGTTCAAAGCTTCTGTGATACAAACAAAACTCTTTTGTATCAAGCATTAAAATGGTATATTTTCTTCCAACTAAAAATCATCAGGATTGAGAGCTTTATCTAGAGAAAATATATCCACAAACATTTGCTATGAAGTAGGAGCAAAATACAACTTGCTTGTTCTATCACTACGATGACAATTTCTTCAAGGAAAAAGAAGAAAGGTTTGTAACTTTTTTTTGCTTTAGCACATAAAAAAGCATTACATATCTTTTTTCAAAAGATAAATACTTTTTCCAACATCCAAAAGTTAAATTCTCATCTCAGTATCCCTCTTCCCCTTGAAGCACTCATGTTTGTAGTTTTGCCTTAGAAATTGTGGTTTGGTACCCATTAGGAAACTCTGTATGATTTATTATATCTGTTCATCAATTCAGTTAAACTGAAGTGAACATTAGCTTTACATTAGTCCTATTATAGTTATTAGATTAAAGAAAGCATAAGCTGAAGAAGTGATTTGGGTTTTTTTTTTTTTCCTTACAGACAATGCAGATATTAGCTTTCACTTGTTATCTGAAAATGCTGTTTTCAAAGATTCATCAGTATGGATATGGCTGGATACAGTTGCTAAATACTGATCTAACTTTTCTTCCAAATGTTTCTACCAAAACCAATAACACCAAATTTGATGTTCTTGGTAGGGGAAGAAGCAAGAGAAGAAAAAGAGCCTAGACCTATTCTGTTCTGTACATCATCTTCAATAAAAGAGTTATTATAATACCACATGTTTTTAACAGAATGAGAGGTATACAGGGGACCTTTCATGGAGACTCACTTTAGCCTAAGGCCATTTGTCTCCCTAACTTTTCTGTTTGGTTGGTTGGTTTGGTGTTTTGTTTCATTTTAAGTCAGCTTAAACTCCTGCCCTAAAGTCAGGAACTTAATTTAGGCTCTCTGAATTGCACTCTGGAGGTACCTTTCTCTTCTCAGCTGACTACAGGGGAAGTCCAGGGAGACAAATTTCTTCAGGCTAAAATTAGCCTTTTTTTATATAACCTGCCTTCCTGAAGTGACTTACTTCAGATTAGCTGACATTGCTTGGGTCAGAGGAATGAACAGTGGGCTAACGAGAGATAACATCTATTCTTTTCTTAATTCTTACCTTTATTGGCTAAGAAACGAAGTTCTTAAGAATTAAAATCCTAATTCTCTTTATTAGTCTTCTCTTCTACCCAAATCCCAGGCTGCAGGAAACCATCTTCCCAATAGTTTTGCCTCACAAACTGAAAGAAGTAAGAACGCTAGAACTAGAGTTACTAGCTTTGCTATAAACACTTAATGTATGCTCCACGAACCTTTTTTCACAACCTGCCTTTATTTCTTCTTTACAGTATGTAACAACTGACTGTGAGCAAGTAGCACTAGCTAGCTTAAAACCAAGATATATAATGCCTGTATCTATGCAAAAAAAAAAATATCTATCTAAAGACAAATTAATACCAATGATACTGTTTGACCTGTGTAAATAAGATGATGTCCAATTGTGTTGAATGTGTTTCTAAGGCGTGTAAAGATTTTTTCCAACACAAACTTTTTTGTTGTTGTTAATGTTTCTTAGTTAGAACAATGTTTATTTTAATTTCCATGGCGCTTAATAGCAACCCACAAATTCATTTTCTAGCGTTCCTTCCAAGTGTTTTCTTTTTAACCCACTTGGAGGAAAAAAAGTGTATTTTTACAGAACAAAGAGGATGAAGTTACTAACTGAACATGTCGTTTTTGTTCAAGGAAATATTTAAATTTAAAGTCAGAGCCAGCTATGATTTTTTTCTAAAATTCTTATTATCCAGTTAACTCAGAAATGATTTTCTGAAGAAACAACAGAAGCTAGAAGATAACAAACAGGGCAACTACAGTACTTTCCATAACAATCCATTTGCCAAGCTGAGTGAATGGTACCATGCTTTTCCATCACCCATGTGACAAAAAATTCTTCAATTCTAAATGCATGTTAAGCTGCTTTTGAACTAAGTTGAATCAAAAAGCAACTTTCAATCACATAACTTGTTTTAGTTACAACCAATGCCTTAACTGAATATTGTACTGCAGAGCTTCATGAATATTCAATGACAGAGTAACCAATTTTACAATTTTAGTACTTTGGTATTAAAAATTACATTTTCTTCTTCAATTTTTGCAGCAGAGTGGAGTAATAGAATTTTATTTAGTTTACTCATCAGGTTCATACTCTGTCTTCATTCGTGTTTCTGCAACTGTAGTAAGCCAAAAATCAGGCATGAGTAACTCACGCAACTTTTCCAGTCATTTTATTCTGCAAAGGCATGCAGAACTTACTTGCTTTATGGACTTTCACAAAGCTACACAGTTGTAACTCTTACTATGATGGGCTAATATTCCTTAAGGAGGTCTGTATATTGAAAACATGCTGAATATACTTTGCATTGGTACATTACTCAATCTTTATCAATGAGCAGAACACCGAAATGTCACCAATTTAAATCATTATTTTATAGACAAATGCAGCAGAAAATACTAGAACCATGTGTTGATGAAAGCAAGGGATGCAAGAGTTGAGTTTGAACTATTCAAGAGATCTGGTTGTTCACTATATATTTTCACTATATAAGGGCACATCTTTCACTATATCCTTCAAATATTTTGGGAAAGCTGGTTTTGGGGATGTTGTTTGTTGTTTTTAAAAAAGACCTATTTAAAACCCTCAGAACATTCAAAACAGTAGCAATATAATTCTTCGGTATTCTCAAATAAACACTTGCTAGTACAGCTAAGATTCACCACTGTGAAGAAGAAATGATCATTCCCCAATGCACTTCAGTGAAACCAGTCACCATATCTTACTTCTTCACCTGAACTGTGTATCAGATGCTGGCATTGTGTAATACTGCTTCAGGATAGGTCCCAGTTATGGAATTCACTATGGTAAAAGACATCATGTTATCTAATAGTAGCTGCCTGGTCTTCTGCACTCCTGAACTAACTCATTTTTGTCACAGCCCCAAACCACACTGCGTTTTCAGTTAGCGAGAACACAGAGTTACATACTGCGTTTTATGACGTAACTTCCACCCCTTAACATCCATCTAGGCAAGAGTATTGAACTCGGTGGGAATTGTTTGACAGTTATGGACAACAGTATAGTTTTGAATATCAGTTGAGCAATCCAACAACGATTTTTGTCCTCTAGTGCATTAACTTCAGTTTCTGATCCAGACTGCAAAGGATTAACATTTTCAGGGACAGTAGGATATCACTGCTGGCCTCAACAGAAGAGTGTATGAACACTGAAACTGGTGTTCTATAAACGTTTTCTTAGCATTCCACATCTTCTCATCTATAACTTTTATACTATTTTTTATGAACAATTTAATTAAAAGTGGTTGAAAAAGCAGCACTTTAAAAACTAGCATGTGGTCAACATACATGTTAGCCAAAAAAATGACTGAAATATTAGAAAAAATTATCAGAACAGGAAGTGGCCTACGTAACTCTTATACACACAAGGCTGCTATTAACTTCATGGATGAGACCTGCAAATGAGAAATTAGCCCAGCTGTTTCAAATAACTTATGTAAAATTTAAAATGCAACCAGAAAGGTAGATATTACCTACCAGAGGAATTTAAGGTCCGGAACTGTCATGGCCAGCATAATGCCCTGTAGCACAGGTGAAGAGAGGATAGTGAAAATTCAGCAGGCTGATGGTTGGAACAATGCAGGCAGGAGCTTCCTGTTTTAAAACATAAAAAGTAAAAAATTTAATGTTCTCTAGACAGAAAAGGGTTCTTTTGTTTGTTTGTTTAAGCAAAGCAAACAACTCCTCCCAAACAGATGACCAAGCAAAGAAAGAAAACAGGATGTTACCACAGGTTAATTTCTTTCAAATAATCACAGAATAACTAACCAGTGACTAACAAATCAAGTACGTAGTCGGTTTGCTTAAGAACTACAGAGATCTTATTCTGCCTTTTTTTTATGGAAGTTAACTTCAACAAAACAGGCCTCAGAAATTTCAAGAATGAGCTGAAGGAAGCCAGAGGGGGCGTCCTTCAACAGAATCACCATCTCTTTTTGGTTTTGTGAGCATCTGTTGAGCACTTCTGGTTTTCCCAATGTTATTTAAAACCCATGAAATCAAGAGGGGGTAAAAAATAATAGTGACATACACATGTTCTGATCCATAAAAACAGTATTTGCATGCTCGGAGTAATCTTCAAAGAGTCCTGTATTTTGGTGTCTATTTTCAAGAAAAAACTAAATCTGTGACAGGTGAGAACCAGGTGCAAGTGAGCAGTGTTTGTGACGTGGAACTCCCAGAGTTTCATCACTCTTAGCACTTATGTACTGACCTCGTATATGCACAAAGGGACATCATTAGTGGAGAAATCCCTTCAGTTGCAAGGAGGAAATGTTCAGAGAACGGATTCTTGATCCTCAGCTGCCTTTTTCAAATGACCAGAACGCAGATGAGGGCTGCTGTCTCTGGATATTACTTTATTCTCCCTGGCTGAGCTTCAAAACATCTGTTATATAAGGAAAGTCTAATTAGAATGGCTGCCTCTAGCTGGCTGGCTGACATTTATTTGCCATGGGAAGAACCTGTGCACTAACAACATTCCCATGAGCCTGACTGACATGCCTGAAGAGCAGACTGAGTCGAGTCTATAGCCTGCTGCCAAAGACTGCAGAAACCTCAGATTGCAGCCTTGATGAAAAAATCTGCAAATTAGATGAGGTCTGCTTTAACATGTAACAGTGCTCTGCACTGCTTTGGAAAGATGACAGGCATATGGACTGTCATCAGCTATTAGAACTTGGTGTGAAATCACAGCATGTATATCAGCATGTAGCTTTCATGATCTGTTTCACACACATTTGCAAAAGTTTTCCAAAATAAAGTTAAGATATTGGTGCATAAACAGACCGTTTTGTAACCTATGTCTCTCCACATTAAGAAACAACTTGTTTCTAAGTAGGCGAGCTAACAAAGCCTGTTCTTCGGATATCTTATTTTAAAGATTTTGCATCTTACCTCCCTCATCATAATAAGCTCACTTGTCTCTCAGTCTCCTGCCAGTCTGGAGGGACAAGAGACAGCATTTGCTGTGCCTGGTTTAGAGCTTCACACATGCCAGGTTGCCAGCTGAAAGAACAAACAGAATCAGTGATGATTTCAGCTCACAGTGGAGCCTTTCTCCCTTAGTACCACTACACTGGGTCTCTCCTCTCATACCACACCACTGATTTTCACTTGCGGGAACGTAATACTTTTGAGATAATCTCTTACCAAATTCAACAAGTTGGACAAGTTCAGAGACTACTGGGAGGGAATGAAGGGAGGGCAGGGAAGAAGGGGGAAGGAGAGTTGGCTGACAATCAGAGTAACAGCACAATCTTTATTCCAAGGAAAACAAGGCCAAAAATAGATTTTGGAAAGAATAAATGCATAGCTAACACTTAAAGAAGGCTAGCGGACAGTATGTAATGAGAAGTATCTCTAACCAGTAGCCATAAAACTATTTTTTCCTTAAAAAAAGCTTAAGCAGCCAGGCTGACTGTTCAACTCTCCCTCCTCCCCCCTGCACTGCAACAACTTTTGAAGCTAGTGACCAGTTTCAACCAAAGCAGACCCAGAGAACGGCAAATATCTGGCAGTTTGGATTTCCATGGCAGATGCGAGTTCAGCGGTAGAGCATCCAAACCAGGGTCTATACAGAGCAGCTTTGAAATACAGAATAAATGGAGCTAACCACCGTGGTGAGGGTGCTATACCTAGAGGACACAGTTCTAAGGAAAATCAGGTTTCTGTATTTCAAGTGTTTGGCAGTTTCATGCAACATAAAAGCTAGAGTTTAGAAGTTTTACACATCCCCTCCTCCCATTGTCTTCTCCCCCTCCCCAATTAGGTTATTCATATAACCACATGTTGTCAACAGTAAAAGTTACTTCATTGTAGATGAAACATAGATGTGCTAATTTTACAGGCACACCACGTGTAACCACAGAAGCATCTCCCAAGCCTGACATAAAATATAATCACTGGTATTCTAAGAAAAGTTTAATAAACAATAAATATTTATGGTTATAACATTTGGACTTTTCTGTGAGATCTGTTAAAAATCGAAACCAAAACAAAATCCAGTCTTGTCGACGTTTTTGTTTAAGAATAATCCTATAAAGCTACAAAATACCAAATTCCTCAACAATTAAAACCAAAATTGAAATATTAAAATTAAATCCCAAGTATGCTCAAAAGTCATTACAGAAAAATACTGTAATGAGGTTGCAAATACAAGCTATTCTGTAGTAGAAATGAGAGGTGCGACTATCCATGTAACTGTAACTTTTATTTTGAGAAAAAACTATAAGCCATGTACATGGTAGTAGTTTATTCAGACTTTTTACAGAAATAAAGTAGCCCAAATGTACTTTGAAGTATTAGAGGATTTAGGTGTGCCCTCAAACTACAGAGTACCACAGTGCCTCTAAGCATCACTTCATCTGTATGTTCACAAACATAGCAACCCTTGAACAAGAACATTAATCACTATCTAACAACTTAGATAAAAACTAAAAATATGTATTTCTACCACTGATACATTCTTGATATCTGACCTCTCAACTGGACTTCAAAACATATGTTAAGCAAAAGGCTTGAAATAATTTTGTGACTGTTGTTCAACTGTCACAACTGTCACAACTCAAACTGAACAGCACACTTAATGCAGTTCGAGCCAATCTCAGTTGAAACCTGAGGATTCCTCAAGCAATTAGGGATAAAGAGAATAGAACAGTTACATTGTTTTCAAACAAGGTTCCAGTTTTTCCAAGTCTCCTTTTCCTTGTCTAAGTTGTTCCTCAGTAGAAGAAAGAACACAGCATAGAAATTCCTGAAGTAACAATTTGATTCTGTAACTGAACTTGTAGTTTCCAAAATAACATGTTTTCCTTCACTTGTTATGTTTTATGAAGGAAGTTGGATTTCCTGCTCTCTTCAAGAAGCAACTGAATGTTCAAGGCTTTGAGCCCCAGAGAGATGCTAAGGATTCCATTAGCTACTATTTAATTTCTTTTCTTTTCGATAGAAGGGTTCCCATAGCTGTCTCAGGAGCAAGGGCATTTCAGACTGGCCATTGTAATGTTACAGAGGAAATCCACACAGTCCAACTCACTCTGTACGCTGATTTTCACACATGATATCATAGGACTGGAGGAATTTAGAGAAAGATCAGTATTTTCAGCAACTTCTATTGTACTGAACTCTGTCACACAAGTCATGAAGAAGCAACAGAACTCAGTAGGGATCCAACTGGCCCTTTTGACACAGCCACTTTGGGATTTATACAGTCAGGCCACATTTTGCTCACCGATAACAGCACAAGGCACCTGTAACTCCACCCTCTAATATACTGAGCATCTTTGTCATATTCTCAGTCCCGTAATCTCCCTGTCCCAGAAAGGGCTGGTAATGCACTACGGCAATTTGTACATCATTTTTGAGATTTGTATTGCTATAGCAACTGAGGGTAGGCATTTAAACATAGCAACAGACTTTTTATAGCACTTTCTTGGATGTCAAAATGGCATGTTGTTTTATTTTCTAAGCAGATGCTCAGAAGATAAGTACACGAGATGATTGTACAGTACCCACCTTCCAAATGAAGAAAAAAACCTCCCAGCTTCCCAGCCTCTGAATCATATAAGCAGACAAATAAGTGTAAGGCTTATTGTGAGTTTAAAGGATTTTGTTCTAAGAATGCATATCACTAACTACTATTAACAAGAGCAGGTGAAAAACTTTGTTAATTTGTGCCCATTTTGTAAAAAGATGTGCAAGAAATTTAACAAGTCCTACCCTGAAAGGAAAAACTTTCCGTCAACTCTGATCTTATCTGTTAAGCAACAGAAAAAGGGAAACTGTCTTCCTGTTAACTGAAGCCAGATCCTCAGGAGGGATCAAAATCCACTGAGGCAGACCCTTAGTTCACGCAC
Source organism: Rhynochetos jubatus (assembly GCA_027574665.1). NCBI lineage: Eukaryota > Metazoa > Chordata > Aves > Eurypygiformes > Rhynochetidae > Rhynochetos > Rhynochetos jubatus. Next base: position 11,258,118 of record CM050663.1, read on the forward strand.
ACAGGCAAAGCTCGCCACATTCCAAACACAGCCGCAGTGATTTACAAGCAGTGAGAGTTTCACCTGGATGTGGCTTAAGGAAATACAATTCATCATTTTCATAACAAGAAAGGGTACTTTTCTCTGGTTTAGTATTTTTCTTCTTTAAGCTCTGTATCATTTGTACAAGTGATCAATGAAAAACACCACTTGGTGTTTAATGTAATTTCTGAACATATTCCTAGACATGGAAATACCGAACAGCAACCGGACAGATTTCCTGAGGGATCCTTAGGTATTACTCACCTTTTTGTTATCGTTATATGTCAGCTTTGTATAGAGTGGAATGATGTTTGCCATTTTACCAACAAAAAAAATTTTAAATATGTTAAACAGGAAATGTCAAAAACTTTTTAAAAAATGAATCCAACAGAAAATGTCAAGAGCTTCTTATAAGGGTACAAGGTTGCTAATATTCCAGTGAGTCTTCCATTAGCATACAGTATCTAAGTCTTTGAAGGGACATTTTAATGCTGTGTTTTGTGCAAGCGAGGCTTCAAACAGGTCCCAAAAGCTCAGCACACAGATAAAACCTGAGTTTTACATGTTGAGGTTTTAGAATATATCTTACAATTTTTTTCTCCCTGCCCCTCACGGATAATTTGTCTTAACTCAGTGAATAAACACAGAGCAGTTTTCAAGTCTCCCAGTCTTGCTTTAAGTATCTAAGATACTTGGGAATTCTGGTATATCTGCTTGGTTTTCTACAGTCTGCTCCACTGACTACTGCACGTACTAAACCCAGCTTTTAGAGCAATGATGATAATTATACCTATCAAAGAACAGGAATGGTAAATTTATTAACTGCAACAGCCCTCAAGGAAGTCAAGATGATAAGCACAACTACACTTGCATGGGGATCTAAGCACAATATTTAGATTTGCTTACAAGATTCTTCCAGTCTGAGATGTGAGGAACATCAGCTTAACTTAGCACCTCCTCCTGGGGCAAACTCCACCCTCCATTGCGACTAGGCCCCTAATTGTATCATGCTATTTTCATGGTCAGTCACATTCATTCACTGTTTAAAAAGAAAAATAATGGAAATTCAGTGGCTGAAATTGTGAAGCATGTGTGCATTTTTAAACACTGGTAAATTATTTCCCTTCCTCTCCACAAGGTCCCCTTCAATTTAAAGCTAGACATTAGATTTTTAAATTTTCTGTTCAGCAGTTGGAGCATAATTCAGCACAATCTTGGAAGTTTTAACAGGAAATGTCAATCAATATATCATGCTTTATTATATTCTGCTACCTGCACATACACACCTCCTTCTAAAAAGGCCTTTACATGTAGATAGCAGAGAAATTGGAGGAACATTTGAAAATTAAACAATGGGATTTTTCTTTTCCAAAATTTCAGTAACAGACCTCATTCTACAGATCCTACCAGTTGTTAGTTCAAGTGCAAAACAAGATGGGCAAAAATGGGCCCACTGTTCCTATTCAAATTCTCCCAGATTTCAGACCCTATTTCCTGTTAGCTAACACAGCCTTTACCTTTGTGGTATTCCCAAGAGCTTGATCTGGCACCACTGAAGTGAATGGAAACTTTGCTGATGATTTCAAAAGCAAAGGCTCAGAGCCAAATTCCCCATGTATAACTTCAGCGCTACAAAACATTCTGCAGGATTAGATAAACAGTAATAATTTTATTCTGACAGCAAGCCCCTTGCCCAAAGCAAGTCCTGTACTTGACCCAGCAGCACAGAATTTCTACCACATATCCATTTCCAGGATGCAAAACCTTAGAACTGGTAAGAAAAGAAGTGTGCAACTCCTACATAAAATGCTCCCCCCCCCCCCCCCCCCCGGTTTATTGTATCAACCTTCCCTTTGCTTTTTGCAGAATTTGCAGGAACTAGCCCAGTGGACCCCAGTTTAGAGCCATGAGACAGCGTCTGTTTGGACAACCGCTTATGTAAGTGTGTGTGCACACAGATTAGGGGACAGCACGCAGATTCTGAACTATAACTTTGTATCAGGATAAAATACAACAGAATATGCTTTAGCTGGGGGAAGAAACTTTCAGGTTTCTATACACACTTGACAGACACTGCCTGCCAAGCCTGCATGTTTCCCTCCCTGCCCCTCTCACCCTGCCCCCTCCAAGGAATCTGTGTTAGCATAAAAAAAATGATCTTATTCTATGGGCTTTACTTGTCCAAACCCACAGGTGACCGTATTTACAATTTTACAGGTCCCTGTTGACTTGTGATACCTAAAGACTTTGGGTTTTGTACATTTTAAGGGTAGGTAAAAGTTCTGGCAGATGATAAGGTGTTCTTCATTTTAGCTAGTAGCTGGGTGGTGATGGTTGTTGTTGTTGGTTTTGTTGTTTCAATCTTTAAGATACTTTATGCATTTGGTAATTCCTATGTAAAATTGAATTTCTCAAATTATTTTCCAGATTGTAAAATTAATGACAGACACATTGAAATAAACAAAGTAAAGAAAACCAAAGAAATAGCCTATCACACCTACCTACTGAAGAGTACTAAATCCTGGGATGCTGTTAGAGCCCAAGCTCTCCAACAAAACCAGAGGCTACAAAACCACTTTAAGTATCAAATTCCTCTCCCCTTTTCAGAATTCTTAGGACCTACTTTCCAGAAAGGGAAACTGAGTTATTATTTCCAAGTGCTACCGTAGCAGTCACAGTCTTAGTTCCCCCTAACATACCACTACATGTGCACATAAGCAATAATTCATGTCTTGAGTCACCAGTTTGTAAGTTTACAAAGATACATCACCCACTCAGATTTCTTTTCTGACAGTGATACTAGGATCCAAAACATCTCTTTGACCCACTTTTCAAAAGAATTACAAGAGGAGAACACATCATAAGGAAATTCTTCTGCTTAGTTTACAGGAAGGCTGGAAGTTAGGACAGAAAAGAGATCTCCCTCTGCCCACAGATCCCCCAGATCTTTAAATAGCCCACAAACCTTGAAACAGCAAGGATTTTCTTTCCCCTTCCACTCACAGCCTATTTGATGCTTTTTTTTCCTGGACTTACTTAAACACTTCTCTAAGAACAGCAATTAGATGAGGCAAGAGAACTCCATGACATGTAAGGAACATACACATATGACCCTTGAAATGAGAAGCTTTCACATCTGTCCCTTCTCAGTACCAACTTCCTATACCTCAGTTGCCATACCCTGTCTAATCCAGCTTTTCAGAAAGTGATTTGACAGCACACTGTCACTGAAAGCTGTCAGAAAGCAGATTGATCCAAAGAAGGATGGAAGAAGCTGGTGCTAAAGTCCAGAACTAGGAACCTGGCTGCTAGATAATTCTTAACTTCCACTGCTTTGGTCCCAGGACTACATAATAAATATTATTATAAATAAATATATTATAAGATAATATAATGTAATATATTATTATAAATATATAGGACTGTAGTTATTAAAACTGACTCAAATATATAAAAAGATAGGAGGGAAATGTACTGGTTTCATGTCCACAGCCGATTTAGAGCTTCATCCAGAGGGGTGTAATGCAGATGGAGTTATATAAATTAAATATATTGATAATCCTAGGTACTTTATCATAGTAAGGATAACGCAAAATTCCCACCACGTACAAATGAGCAACCTGTACTTTTTGTACTACAAAACACTTGTCATCATAACATCCTTACTGCAGATAAATTTACACATAGGCACTAGATAATACATTCTAAGTTACAAAAGAAAAAAGGATTGTATGGAATATGAACAATAGTTGCTGGAATGCTACAAGATATCATATATTAGATATATATACTTAGTTCAGATGTGGAGGAGTTAGATTAATTATTCCAGTCCCTACACAAAGTTAAAAATAACATTAAAATTTAAACGCCTTCTCAATGCCGTCTGAAGTTCCACATCCTTACACAAATTGAAGGGGTGCACAAAACATCACAAGAAACGTAACATATTGTTGCAAATCCTGATTTAGGAAAATGTTCACCCATCACATATATGCAAGAACACCACATCAGTACGAGGGCCTCTGGGGGCTAGAAAGTGCAAGAATATTGTAAAAGCAAGGACTCTCTAGTATTCAGCATTTACTGTATGGGACTGTTTCTTATTTTCCACTGTTAGTTCTAATAAACACAGTTTTCTGTGGGTTGTATTGTGAGATTATTAAGGTCTAAATTTGGTATAATTGTTGATTTGGGATATAACTGTTGATTTAAACCACTAAGGTCAGCTAGGAGAAGAACATAGAAGTACTAAACTGTTCACTAATGATAGTCCTGAGAAAAATAAAAAGAAAATTAATTTTTTTTGCAACTGGATCTGAATGTTTTAACAAGTAAGATTCATGAATGAAGTGAATATTCATTAAAGTATACACAACATCCACCATATCAAAAATAAATGCAGTAACTGCTAGTGCTCACAGAAACACTGTCTATGCTCAGAACTCTAAATTAACCCAATCTTCGCATACCATAAACTGAAAACTACTGTCTAATCTCTCCGCAAAGATGGAAATTCACTGCTTATTGCAGAGAATTTTTCACCAGATGAAGCCATGCAATTTATGATTTGAAAAATCAACTCACTAACACAAGTTGTTACTAATTTGAGCTAGTAACAGAAACCTGAGTCTTCAATTTCAGCTATCATTCTGTTGTACTGACCTCATTCTTTCATGTTGTTTACATACTACCATCTGAAAAAAAGCACTTAACATACACATTAGTAAGACAATAAAAGTGTTCTAATTTGCCAAGAAAATGAAATACACTTCAGTGCAGAGTACCTACCAAACAGCACAGATAAAACTGAAGACTGAAATATCACAAAAGGTAAATACTGTGATTTTTTCATACTAAAGCAAACATGCCTTAACATTTGAAGGGTTTTTTGGGTTTTTTTCTGTACAGCATTCCAATTAGACACAACTTCATGGTATTAATTTACCTCTAACAGGATTAAAACCAAACACATACTGTATAAAGAAATGGCTCTGGAAATGTCATTTTACAAAATAGGTTCCAGACACGCGTAGGTAATCCATCAAAATGAACAACCCCGGCACTGTTAAAAGCAAGCATGTTGGAAGGACAGTCATACAATTAAAAAAAAGAAATCTGTTAAATATCTGTTTCCCTATAACATATTGCTGCTAGCTAAGACTCTCTAACGGTCGGCACAATACAGATACAGTATCTGTGAATCAGGTTGTCTTGAATTACTGACTACGTACCTTAATTAATCAAGTCTCTGTACAATTATCACAGCTTTTTCATTTTCATTATTGTGTATTCCCAAACAGTGCATAAGAAAAACTAGGTTTTGTTAACTACACTCATTATTTAAGCGGCTAAAATTTGAAGAAGCCGAACTGGGGAGGGGGGGGAGGAGGTAGAAAGGACCAACTACTCGGTAACACAACAACAAGGTACTGTACCTTTAAGGAGGAAATATGGTTCCGTTCAGTTTCACGGCTGAAAAAGAGCTTATTCTCGGTTATAGAGATTACTTACCTAAAACTTCAGTTATTCCTCTTTTTCCCCTCAGGCCAGCCTCTCTCTCACTCTGGGGAGCTTTTACCATTTAAGGTCAATGTTACATCTGGCTCTAGTAACTAAAGCCGAAGCAATTTTTAACTCAGAGATCCAACAGGCTGTCTAACATTAGAATGAGAGTTTAAATTTAAAGTAACTCTTCAGAAAGCTTCTTTCTTGCCTCAGAGAATTACAGAATAAAAGGCTTTCCTATTCTGGCATACGTACTCCGAGTACAATGCGATGCAGACATCCCATTAAAATTCTTCAAGTTCGTTGCATATAAGGCTCTACTTACTCATTTCTGATTAAAATGGGCAAGTAGGAAGAACAGATGAAATAGTTTGCATCATGTTATGTTAACCCTTAGAATTTTTTACTGAAACATCTGCTACTATTTTTCATTCCCCCCCACCCCCCTTTGTTTGGTCAGAAGGAGTCTAAATTAGAGAGCCATTACAAGGCATGTGAACTTTTAAAGAACGTTGGCTTCAGTCCAGTCATGGGCTCTGCTCTCCACTTGCAGAATATGAGTAATTTCCATTGGAGTCCTCAGAACTTGCTTGTATCCCATGAGAGAATGTAGCTACAAACAGGGCATGAGGAGGAAAAAAAAACCCAAACCAAAACCATTCACCACACTATATCCAGGTATCTGCAGGAGAATCATATGTAATTCAGAGCTCAGCTCTGAAATGGACTCAGATCTTACTCCAGCCCTTTAGCCAATTCAGATTATTTATTTATAAGTATTACAATTACATCCTAACTAACAGTTCTGCTTATGCCAGGTGCTGTAAAGTTGTTATATATAAGCAAGCCAAACCCTGCCCAAAAAATCTTTCACAATTCAAGTAGAGACAAGGACCATGAGGGTGGGAAATGTCAAAAAATTGCACCAGAATGTATGTAAAATTATTAGTGAGTTTGGAGGGGACTGCTTTAAGAGAATTGAGTAAATGATGATACTAAATTAACTTCCTTTTGATAGTGGCGAATAAGAGCATCAAGGCAGAAGCAGATCTGCCAAAGGGAAGTAAGGATTTGATGATTTGGTTTGGAAAGCACACTCCATAGGGGAGTGAAGCATGGAAACATGAGGATGCTCATAAAGTGGGCAAAGTTGACTTGATTGAAACATAGCACAGTCACTGTAATGTAAGGAGTGGCTGGGCAAATAATTTGTGCCATATCAGGCTTGAACTTGTATTAGGATGTGTATTATTCTACACTTAAGGCATTCCTTGTCTTCAAAATCAATATAGTAAAAAAATTTCTGAAAACCTTCTACCATTGGCATTTCAGCTTGATCCCAAGACAATGGGAGCAGCTAGGTGTTTCAAATACCATTTCATGTTTTGATGTCCTTTGTCCACTTACAGTCCTTTGCACCATTGCTGGCTATCTGATGAGACTACCTATCTCTTTTCAACTTCTTGAATTACTATTTTATTACCCACAAACTTGAGTTTTGAAGTACTCTCTTGTGGCTCAGTATGGTTACAGTCTTCCATCTAGTCATCTGCAACTATAGAAGTCCTACTAGGATCTCAATTCAGCATTTGTCAGTTTTATTTTCTCAGAATTTCTAGGCCACAAGTGCCAAATGTTTCATTTGTCTGCATCAGAAGGTGTGTTTCTCTTAAATGTGCATGCATCCCTTTTATAGCAAAGACAGCTTTAAGCCAGTTTGGGCAAGAAAAGGTTGCTTACTGCCTTTTAGCACTACCATCCTCCAGGAAATATAACTATTTGATTAAGTTGCTTGTTCATTGGTCTAGCATCCTACAAACACTGTTGGGCAAATTTAGCCAAAATTTGTTAAAGTAATGGAGGTCTCAAAATATTTTCAAGTTCCTAGAAACTTCATTAAGTCAGTAGCTTGTAAAGGAGATATAAGCTGGAGGGAAGGGATGCCATCCAGAGGGACCTGGACAGGCTGGAGAGGTGGGCCCGTGTCAGCCTCATGGAGTTCAACAAGGCCAAGTGCAAGGTCGTGCACATGGGTCGGGGCAATCCCAAGCACAGGGGCAGGCTGGGCAGAGAATGGATGGAGAGCAGCCCTGAGGAGAAGGACTTGGGGGTACTGGGGAATGAAAAGCCGGATACGATCCAGCAGTGTGCACTGGCAGCCCGGAAAGCCAACCGGATCCTGGGCTGTATCCAGAGAAGCATGACTGGCCGGTCGAGGGAGGTGATTCTCCCCCTCTACTCTGCTCTTGTGAGACCCCACCTGGAGTGCTGTGTCCAGCGTGGAGCCCTCAACATAAGAAAGACATGAACTTGTTGGAGTGAGTCCAGAGGAGGCCATGAATCTGATCAGAGGTCTGGAGCACCTATCGCGTGAAGAAGGGCTGAGAGAACTGTGCTTGTTCAGCCTGGAGAAGAAAAGGCTCTGGGGAGACCTTATAGACATACAGTCATTCTACTGAATACTAAATCCCATTTGGAATCTAGAATACTTGAACTAAAATGCATGTTGGTTCAACAGAATGGTATTAGTCAATATTCACTCTGCAGCTATGCTAGATTATTTATGCAAAATGTAACAAAACCTCATGATACTTTCAATATTTTTTATGCAACTTTTCTAGATGAGTCTTCAGAAAGGCAGTTTTGCTTCCAACTTTCTACAGCAAAAGAGAAGCACTTCATATGAATCAGAAATGTTAAGTTAAAAAAATATACAGAATAAAGTAAGAGACTGCAGAACAAGAGGAGACATACACTAGAGCCCTGTCATATTAAAGAAAACATTTATATTGACAACAATGTAAATAAAGTTTGCTTTGAGGTCATGCAGATGATCCTGTAAACTAGTCCATGTTATGTGGAAAGATTTGAGACCTTAGAGAGTAAGTACTCATGGTGCTTGCAAACAACTAATTAAGTCTTTTTATTTATAGAACTAACACTTTTCTCTGTCTCGAAATAGCCAGCTAATAATCTCTATATGAGAAACAGAGAGAGTCCAAGAAAAAAAATGTCAATCTGTTTACTAGCGATCATTGCCAGATAATCAATAAAATGATCCAAACTGACAAACAGTTTAAATTGCCAAGTCTTTCTGGACAAATGTTACACAACCCACTTACAGAAACCAGTATATTTTCAGTTCCCGTGTTCATTTCTTTTTTTTTTTTTTTGAAGAAAGTGGTTTTAAAGATGAAGTTCCAATAAGAGCACCATATTAAGAAATTTATGATAGTTTACAGGGAAACCAAAACAGTATCAGAAATCTAAACCTTTGTGGTCAAGGAAGTTACTCTGTTTCCATGCCCTTAAAATCTAGCCTACCAAGAAGTTAAATATCTTGAATACCTTTGAGCTCACAAAGTGTCTTCCAAGGTCATCGATGCATTTCACTCAGTCTAATAAACTGTTTCCTGAAGTTCAGCTTTAATTTCTGCTAATACTAATTGAAACCATAGCATGTAATATGTTTAATACATGATTGCCTTGTGTCCTATGGGAAAAGCTTTTGGCAAGATGATCCAAATGAAGACACTGCAATCAAAGAGAATATTCCAGAAGACTTGACACAATCATGGCCGCTGGCTGAGAACACGTCCCATCAGAGTATTTTCTATTATAATTTTGGGAGGTGGGGGAGCGGTGTTGAAAAGGGATCTACAACAGAAGGATTCCAGCAAGAGAGGAGGGAGGAAGTTCTACAATGACTTTTCTGGGGATCTTTTTAGAAACCTGTAGAGGTTAATACTCACTATGACAAAGCTCCTTCTTACCTTGTCTGTGAGAAGTTAGGCAGAAGTGAAGTCATTCCAAAGGATGACAGGCTTCTTCCTCATGGATGTACATACCATTAATAGCATACTACGGTACTCTAAAGTACAAGTGAAAGAGACTACTACTGCACACTGAACTAAGCCAAAACAGTGTAGTTACAATTCTTCCTGAATTCAGTATTCATACTGAAGTTTGCAATTCCTATCATATTCCAGTCCAAGAAAAGGGAAATTAAAATATTGCAAGAAGATACTTTAACCCATAGAAAGAAAAGCATGAGATTGCTTTTTTTTTAGGAAAAGGACTCAAGCGAGCCAATTTTTAGGCTTTAAGCTGACATCCCCTTGCTGAATGAATCCTAAATAATAATTCATAATCACATTTGAAACTTGCTATCAGCATTTATCCTACCCATATCGATCCAGAAGGCTTGCAGACTCAATTAGCAGTCCTAGGTTTTAAAAAGTAGTCGCAGGGTGAATAGTACATTCACCACATGGTAAAAATAAATTTATGAGGAAGTAATGTGGGAAGCTTTTATCAGGGACACAGTAACTGGTCTTCATTCCTACAGCAAAAAGCAAAAGTAAGTACAAACCCTGACCAGAGACTAATTTTGGTTAACACTTGTTTTCAAAGCTGAAGTTTTACTCTTTGTCATTTATTATAAAATTTCCCAGTGGCTTGTGAAAAAAAATGATAGAAACCTTCTTCCACCTCTACTAGTAGAATTCTAGAGAAAAGCTTAGTTAACTCACATTTCTGTTGATTGCATGACTCCTGCTGCCGTCTCTTGCATGGTTCATCAGACAGTTTGTGTCTTTGTACTTTTCCTCAGGGAAGTTTAAAAGCACTTAAAAGCAAACAAACAAACAAGAATATCAATAGAATGTCAATAGATAAAACAGTCTGTCACTTTCCATTGTAACACTGAGTTTCAGTTATTTGAAACATGACTAAATCATGATCCTTTGGGTTAAAGTGATTGGCTTCAAAGCACTGATTTTCAGCCAGCATGGTTCAACCGTTCCCCAGTAATAAGGTAACATTTATTCCATATGCTGAATATGTGTAAGAACATCTTCTGAAACTTGTGAAGAAGTCACTTGATGCTTTGCAGAAAGGGGATTCAACCTGTGGATGCAACCATGACTTTAGCTTGTCCCTTTGGAATTATCAATTAATCCTTTTTTTGAAGTCTCAAATAACACATTTCTACTAAGCATAAGCTAAGAGTTTGGCAGTTTCAGAATACATTCATATCCAGCATCACCACATGCATATGTACATAGCTAAATGTTTGCCTCAAAGAACATTGCAAGGAGAAAGCTGGCATTAATAGAATCATTTATTCTACTTTTTCCTAGCTTCACACAGAAGTAGCTGATGGGATAAGGACTGGTTCCTCATTCTTTGCCAATGTTTAAAAGAATGCATTTCCACTGAGAATTTTTGCCAGATCACCCTTAAAGCACACTGCATGTCTGTCCTGCTTCCAGAAGTGCCTGAATCAGAGTTTCATGACGTGCTGCAAAGACATACCAGTATCAACATGAGACTAAAATCTTTTCTCTGCCTGCTCCTTTCCAACCCCTCTTTTCATCCATCCCTGTGATCTACATTGTATCTTTTTCACCTCAGATCTAAACCATAATACCCCCTCTCTCTATTTCTTCCTATACTTCAGCCTAATCATAATTTCCTGGTGGGAATTTCCTATTGAGCAACCAGGTGGTCTATTCTTCTGTATGTTCCCTTCCTAGTATTCTCTGCAAACTGAATGTCCTAGTTTTAAAAGACACAAGTGTTTTTGTTCAAAACCACCAGCAAAATTAGAGTTTTTTTAAGTTATGAGCAAGATTTTCTAATTTCATAGACATATTCTCCATACACAAAATTACATATAAAAAAAAGTTTATCGATTCTTTTAAAAGAAATGTTAAGCCTCTAACAGCAATCTTCTATAAAGAAAATAAACACCAAAAAATCTGATAAGCAGATACCTTCGCTTATATTTAAATACATATATTTAAAAAAATTAAAAATCAATAACTTGTTTTTCACAAAACAAGACACTGCCAGGCTTTTACTTGGAAGTGCATATTCAGAGTTGGATCATCTCATACTGCAATAAGGCAGAGAAACATTCATCAGTATTGTGTTTTAATCACCAGAGCAAGTAATTCTGCTTCTGGAGATTGTGTTTGCTTTTTTTAAAACAATCTTCATCCACAAGTGCTTCAGACCTTTCTTTTATCTACTATCCCATATCAGGGCAAACACACACACAAACAAACAGAACACCAAAACCCCTTAAAAAACGCAAGACAAAACCAAACCAACTCCAACATAATTTAGAGATACCTACTTGAAGAAAGGGAACATGTAAATAATAGAGAATATATGAGAATCTAGGAACTTCGATGAGATATGCTGATCCTGGAACTTAAAGAGTTTAACTAAATATTAAGCGTGTTCATTAGCCTTAAGCCCAGCCATTTTATACTCTGATGCTGCCACTGCAGTAAATTTTAGTAAGAAATGAATTTACCAGTGTGATATATAACTGTGCCAACATATAAAGACAGGTGTTGTATCTGGGAGTGTCAGTCATAGTACCATGCTTTGAAGTGAATGTAGCAGCACGAAGTACCTACACTTGTAGGTGCACAGTACTCCTACGGGCTGGTGGCAAGTTCACATTACCTCCTTCTCCCTCCAGTAGGGTTGGAACAGCAGAAAGAGCTTTGCTATTTTTATAACGGAGATCAAGCAGGGCAGGTTGAAAGCCACTCCACTTTTTACCTCCTATCCTACAGATGTTCATGAGAACATCTGGGCTTTTACCAGAAGGACCTCCTCAGGGGGAGGATTCCTCACACCCTGCTCCAGTGTGGGGTCCTCCCCAGGCTGCAGGCAGATCTCTTCTCCCCTGTGACCCTCCACGGCTGCAGGGGCACAGCCTGCCCTCTCACCACCAGCTGCAGGGGAACCCCTGCTCTGGCCACCTCCTCTCTCTGCTTCTCCACTGTCCTTGGTGTCTGCAGGGTTGCTTCTCTCCCAAATTCTGACTCCTCTCTCCCCTTCTGTTTCCACAGGCGCTGCCACCATCGCTGATGGGCTCAGCCCTGGCCAGCGGTGGGCCTGTCTTGGAGCCGGCTGGCATTGGCCCTATCAGACACAGGGGAAGGTTCTAGCAGATTCTCACAGAAGCCACCCCTGCAGTCCCCCTCACTACCATTACCTTGCCATGCAAACCCAATACACCAACTTGAAGTGAGATAAGACACTCTGGGCATTGAAATAACTTAATTAGCTTTGTTCTGCCATTGCTGGGCTAGTACTTAAGGTAGTGTATTTGTGCTGCCTTAGGACTGGTACGTCACACTCCAGTCTACAGTGCACAGGGGCCACAGTTTTATAAATTCTTGCAAGGCAAGCCATCTGAAGAAGCAGCCTGAATTACCCTACTTCAACTAGCCTTTGTATGATCCTGTATTAGTCTATAAAACTCTCAGATCTGATGGAGCAGTAAGCTCAGTTATTGCTCTGAACATGTCGATTTATACAAGTATAAAACTAGAAATGTAATGAAAACATGTTTCAAATGTAATCTCTTACCTTGCTAAGCTCTTCCTTTTTTCTTTCATCTAACATGGATTCTTCACATACAAAATAACTATTCACGTTAAGAAGCAGAGATCATGCAACACTTCAAGTGTACAGATATGACTATTAAGCAGCATTTTTGAACTGCATGAGAAATGCTCAAATGGGAAAACTGCAAAAATGTTGTCATCCTTACACTCTGTACAAGCATGAATATAATGTCTGCATGTGTCTTCTATATAACTCAGGCAACAATATCCTGGCAACCACATTTTAATGGAACAAATCCAGGTAGTTAAAATTACTAGATCTAGCATCCATCTCTTTTTATCATCCCACTTGATAGACCAGATTTACTTATTTGGGAAGTGATGGTCAAAAATCTGCTACATACAGTTAAGTAAGATGTTATCTGTCTCTGAGCTAACAGGGCCTTTAACTTTGTGATTGTCCATCTAACTGTCTCTTACAGCACTTTCTGAGAACTTCAAAAATTAACTTTACTGTTTGGTACATACTTTTTAGCCAAATGCAGTTTGGTGGATTTCATTAACACTTTACTAATAATCCTGTCAATCCTCCTGTGCAGAGGCAGGCCTTACAGTGACAGCACCCTCATTAGCATGCAGGCACAACAGAGCTGATAAAGCATTTATGTAGGTTATGTTTCTTTGCACTGTATCACCACACACTCACCCCCAAACCACTCTAAACTAACATGTCACAACTACCTCACTGTTCCTAAAAAGTAGTCACTTCACTAATGGAGAGGAAATTTCTGTTGTCACTTTTTATCCATAAGGCTGCTGGTAGTTCCACAATGATGCATTTCATCGAAGCCAAACACCATGGGGAATCTCATGGGGAAGTAAGGGGGGAGGGGGGAAAAAATTAACTCCCTCTATCAAGAAGGCTGACTCATCATTCTCTCTTTCAAGCTTTCTCAGCTTCACAGCCCTAACTATCATGTTAAAATAGGTTTAAATGCACAAGGTGAAGTATACTGGATTCCCTTAATTATATTTTGCCTGGTTAAGAGACTAGCCTAACACAACAGGTCTTAAGTAAGAATAAATTGGTCTTGAATTATGTACAAACCATAGCCCTACAAACAGATGCAGATGCGCAGTGTCAGTTTTTCTTACAGAATCACAAACACAGCTTTGGAAAAGTCTGTCCTCACAGTTATTCTCTTTTTCTTCTCAAAATTTACCTTGCCAATAAGGCAAAAATATTTTCCCCCATTTGATTACATGCTCAATCACTACAAGCTCACAATCTACCACCCAGTACACTGTGATGAAACTTGAGATATGAGACGGGGAAAAACTGATAGCATTTTCTCAAACTTATAGCAAAAGAGGAAAACACACACATACACACACACCCCCCCATCCCCTGCTGCTCCAGTGGACAAAACACACCACGCCAACAGGAACAAAACACATTGCTATCAGGTTCTTCACAGAGGACATCCTTCTAATGTATGAAAAGGGCAAGAATATTTTAAGTAGAAACCATGAAATAGAGCAGATTTTCCTGCAGATTCAGAACAAATAGCTTACACTTCCCCCATTCCGTCTCCGTAATTACAAAGATGCCTTTAAATGGCTGGGGATATCTCACCTGAATAAACTACAATGGCCTAGCAAGAAGGAATAGATGGGAGTTGAAGGATTCCTTTTATATATTCACTCAGCTACTTTTTTTAAGCTGTTAAAGTACCTTAAGACTTTATTAGTTTCAATAGGGTTTTTTAATTTGATCTGTTCATCTAATTTCTTCACGGAAACTCTGATGTTTTGAAAGTTACTGTCAGTTGTTCTGCAGTGTACAAACAATTTTTCACAGAAAATGAACTGCACTGATCTGACAACAAATGTGCTACAGCTACCCATCACACACCCAGGTCAAAGAAATAAAAAAAGTGGCAGCACATCTGCAAAGTCCAACGGAGAAGATGGGTCTTAAATCACAGAATCATAGAATGGTTTGGGCTGGAAAGGACCTTAAAGACCATCTAGTTCCAACCCCCCTGCCATGGGCAGGGACACCCTCCACTAGACCAGGTTGCTCCAAGCCTCATCCAGCCTGGCCTTGGACACTCCCAGGGATGGGGCATCCACAGCTTCTCTGGGCAACCTGTTCCAGTGTCTCCCCACCCTCTCCACGATGAAGTTTCTCCTGTTACTCAACCTAAATCTCCCTGCTTTCAATTTAAACTCCTTGCACCTTGTCCTGTCACTACAGGCCCTTGTAAAAGCTATCTTCTTAGCGACTACTACTATATGTAATAGCGCAAGCATTAAGATTAATGTTAAAAATTGTAGTTAACATACATATTAAACATGTATGTCGATTATGCACTAAGTATTGGAATTCTGTAACTACATTTAACTGCATCTACACTGAGGCCTTGTAGCATATAAAAAGAACATGCATTACTAAATAAATCTTTCAACTGCTGTTGAACTTTCAACAAGAGGGGAGTATAAACTTCCAGTCTGGAAAACATTACTTTCCTTCAGCATTTCAAAGACCAGGAAAAGGCCAGTGAAAACTGTGTCAGCAGCTAGACTCTGATCAAACTCACAATGACCAACGATCACCTTTTAAACTTGCTGAAAGCTAACTTTTATCAAGGTTCTCCTAAATAAGTGATGGAAAACATAGTATATTGGTGGTATTGCTAATCAGAAGAGAACAATGGATAAAAAGGAAGCAGCACAAGAGTGGTGACAAGAGATTATAGGTAGGATCCACACTGCTAAGAAGGCCAATTTCTGTTATTATTAGAGCTGAGTGTGTATTCAATAAATTTCACTTGAATAGTAAATACAAGATGCAAATACTATTTTCTCTCTGCTTTCTGAAAAAAAGAGGCTCTCAGGAGAAACACAAACATTTATAAACTATTAGCAGTATTTTCCCAGGGTAAAACAGAGTCTTTTACTGCCACAACACCCTACTAAACCCTCACTTTGATAACAGCTACACAGCTGCAACCACCAGCAACCAGCTATTGCCCCTGTGTACACCTGAAACAGAGGCACATCTGCCTGTTGTTTCCACACGTTGTTCTGTAGTGAGCACTTCCAAAAGCAAGCCTGAGAAAACATTGAACACAGAGCTGAGTCTTTAAGAGAGAAGCCACTGCTTCATCATCTCCTTGTAGTACTTTCAGTTCTCACAGCAAGTCTGAAATTCTTTTGAGACTATAAAAGGCAGCAACAGATAAATTAATGTGATTTCTACAACAGAGCAATAAAATGCTTTGAAGTTGCAAGCAACTAAAAAAGGAAATCAAACAACCATTACATCAGATGAATGACAAAGTCAACAGAGAATTGCTTCAAAATGTAGCCTGCCATACCCTTATACGAGATTACTCAAACACCTGTTTAGTAAGAAGTTTTATTCATTCTTATGATACTTTAAACTTGTCTTAAAGTCTCAGTTCACAAATGATTATACATGAGTCTTATTACAGGTTAATAAATGATCAAATATCAGCTATATCTCACTGAGGTTTAAGCAAAGCCTTTTTATCTCCCATAGTAGACATTTCTTTCAGTATGGGTTTAGTTGCAGGTCAGCACATACTTCACTACATCTAGCAGCTGACATGTGACAACTGCTGTGTGTTTGTGCACTGAGAGTTGCCGTCATGTGCTTTTCAGTCTTCCTACCATCTTCAAACCTTTCTGACTATGGAAGATGACTTTATAGTCTCCAGGTGTAGCCTGGGGGAGAGCCAGAAACAAAGAGCATAAATTCTACAATACCACATATCCCATCTCACTGACCTAGCTTTTTGGCTTACATTATCCATACCACATCATATATTCCTTCAATAAAGACCTATCTCTAAATAAGCAGCACATTAAAAAAAAAACCTCTAAGGAATGGGTCAGCTACAATGTCACTGCACTAATTAACTCTACTTCAGATGTCTTTAAAGACAGACCTTTCTCCTCAACAAGAGCATATCACTCGTGTGTTTATCTCAAAAAAACCACTATTAGAAACTCTGGCCTTCCATTGTTTTTCTAATACTGCTTGCCATCCCAAACAGTATTCCATTTTTTGCTTTACATGATTCTTTATGATTTCTTCTGTCATTATTTCCCTTTCCTTAGCTTTCTGACTGCTTTTCTCAGAATAAATAACTTTGCACTTTCCAGACAACATGGTTTTCAACTTGTAATTAAATAACTGCTTTTCCAGTTTCAAATCTAGAGCTCACTGTTAAACTCAGAACTGTGATATCTCTCAGAAAATGTGCAAAATTGTTTTGACACTTAGCTATCTATCCTCAGAGGGCTAAAACTTTGCTGTATGCAACAGGGGTACTTACTGAACCAAATCCGAACCAACATGGGTTGTCTTTTCTTATACGGTACCATTTTACATGCTAATATGTTGGTTTTCCCCACGGCTACAAAGCCAGTGAGTGGATTGGGTATATTTACCATGAAAGACACCGTACATGTGCAAGCTTCATTGTAAACGAGGGAGAAACCGAATACCTGAGCATAAAATGAAGATTATCACCGAAGTCTAAAGTGTTTGTTAAATGGCACTGTATTACTTCACTACACAAATTAAAACTGCACCATATTGCTAAAACTGCTTCTGCAATGCAGAGGGAGATTATAAAACTAATTTACAATAGTTGCAAACTGGTTTTACCTAAAAGCTACTCAGAAAAATAACAAGAAAGTCACATGAAATTTACTTTGCCCCACATTTATGCCTACACTAGAATAATCAGTTAATGCTGTATCTCTTCTTTCAAAATAGGCAGTTTTACATTACTAAGTGCTTTGAAAATTCTACCCGAAATATGCAAGTGCTAACAAACATGCCCTTTGTTTACAGAAGGAAACCTCGAGCTGGTCAGATTTAACTTTGTATTCTAGACTGCCTTTAACTCAAGTAAAACTGAAAGACTTGATGAAGGAAGTTTATCAATCAACTGCAAGTATATTTCTGAAAATACACCTACTGAGAACAAAATTATGAGATGTGCTTATCAGTTGTTTAGTGTTTTGGGTTTTTTTTTTAAATTTCTGGTATTAAGTGTTACTGCATTCTATTGATTTTACTTTCCAGGTTTATTCAAGTTTCAGAGGACAACGATCCAAAAGTAATACAAGCAGGCATTTAAATTCTTATTTTTTGTGCCAGATTCCCAAGTAAAGATTTTCTTTTAAAAGCTGTGAAGGCCAGCTGCATAAATCCTCATCAGCTGAAAGCTCAGGGATGAAAAACGTTGGGCTGAGATGTTCTGGAAGACAAAGATGTGATTAATAGAGCATGTCTTCTGGCATAATGCAAAAAAACTAAGCAAAACCATAAAGTCATATGTGTTTGTTCCATTTATTTCCTACAAAACTTAAGAATTCCATTGCTTAGGAAGTTTCCCAAGGCCAGATAGTGCTGGGAAATATTGGGAGCAGCATGGGTACAGGCCCAGCAAGTGCTGTAAGAGACACTGAGATTTTTGAAGACTTACAGAAGTTACACACTTCTTCCTTTTAAACAGGGATAATACTAATTAATCCAAAAACACTGAGAATAAATGTATGTTTGACAATGGGTGACAGTATGACGCCAGAATGTCTTTTAATTGTCGTTGTTTATAAAATTCAGGGTACTGATATAAACTATGCAGCACATACACAAACACAAGTTTGAAACTGCCCTAGTTAATGTCTGCTTACGAGGCTTTAAGAACAAAATGCCTTCTAAATATCACTTCCTTACTGCAGGCCTAGTTTTACAGTCTTTGAATTCTTTAAAAATAGGTTTCACTTGAAGGTTTTGGAGGATACAATTATTACTAATAGCACGCAATATTTGTGACAACTTTTGCATGCTTATGGTTGAAGGAACCATCTCCAAGGGAAAATTGTTATAGCATTTATCACCTGAAAAAAGCAGGTGTCATAATGATTTAACCCTCACGTGAAATTATATATTGAAGATGCAGCAATATGTTATTCATGCTAGGACAGGAAAAAAGTATTCCTACTCAAAGTATCTTTTCCTCTATTTGCAAAGTTTTATATAAAACTTTGTAATGTCTGTTTGTTTCAGTAATGGTTGTATTTTCTGCTTTTCTTTACATTGTTCTGACAAATCCTTTGTTTCATTTGATTTTTTTCCAAGAGCAGAGGCTATATTTTGAGATCCTTGACGCCGTGTAACTAGAACAATATTATTTATCAATATTTACTTTCATGAAAAATATTTTATTAAAATATGAAACTGAGCCCTCTGTGCACAGGTGCTTAGTTTACATCTAGAATGACATCTTTGCTAGCTTACAGTATTTTTCCAATGGCTTATTTGTTACATTGCAGTTGATTAGACCTAACAATACTGAAGTCCTTAATTCTATAAACTCCAAGTATATATTTGTTAATGAATCTTCACACTTTTAAATATTTAAAATAGCTTTTACTTGGCAAAGCTATCTGTTTGGTAAAATTATTTAAGTCCATTTCTCTCAACTTATTCTTGCTAAGTATATCAAGCAGGCCATGTTTAGACTGCAAGCTCTTCAGGACAGGGACAGCATCCAATATCATTTTTACAATGACAGGAACAACAGTGTTAGCATCTTTGTGCTGTTAATTAAATAAAGAACTCTGTTTCAGAAGATAGATGGCTAAGTATGATCAGCAGTTAGCACCCTGTCTGTTTCTCCTTCTCCCTCCATTATTTATTGAATTTCTTTGGATTTGTTTTGAAAAAGCAATAACAAAAATGTTCCAAATATTTTTTCCTGAAAATGACTGAAGAACAAGCTTGAATAGCTTCCCTTTACCTTAAATAGAAGCAATGCTGATGAGAACAAAAAGCTAGTTGCATTAAAATTCAGGCTACACAATTCATCATTTATGTATAGCTATCCTAAAAATAGTCTGTAACCAAAGCATCATTATGATTATCTTGTGTGCCAAAACAGTAAAGACAGGAAAGGGCGAGCCTATCTTAATAAAATTTTCCCTTTTGACACTGCCCTTTGAAAGTAAATAACCAGTTTTCCCTACTAAACACAAGCTTACACATTCTACAAAATGAGGGTAGTAAGTTTATGTGGAGGGAAGTTCAAATTTTATAATATGTGCTTACACATTATCACGGTCATCGTACATTTAAATGAAATCTAGGCAAACTCTTGCCAGGAATACAGACAGACACATACGGCTATACTGACTGGATGTAAGAAGCATTAACCCCAGTTACAGACAAAATGCACACGTCTGAGGCCCCATCCACTTCAGTGAAGTCAGCAAGTATTTTGCCATTGATTTAGTTAGCTGGAGAGAGCTTCCAGTGACTGACTACATGAAAATTACTGTCTTGTTCACAGCCTTATTCACAGTTCACTGAAAAAAGAGACCTTCCAAGATACTTGTAACAAGAAGGAATGCCTGCTTTCCCTATTAAATATTTTGATACTCATTCTCATGAATTTACCAAGGAATGTTGCTATTAAATGTATTATTCTCAACAGCGAGATCCTAAGACCAGCATGGTACTTTTTCTAATTACTACTAGCTATTGTGAGCAGCTTTTATTTATCTTACCCTTCCCCTGCCTTAGTTATGACTCATTTTCTCCTCTCATAAAAACTTAGGTTAAGTTTCTCCCTTTTCTGCTTGGATGGTTACTCTCTATCAGACTGCTTCCTTTAGAAAAATCCAGGCACATATATGCCATGTTAATCAGTGTGTGGTAGGACAACTAAAACAGAAGTGTAAAAGTGACTTATGTTCTATGACGACTAATGTTCCTTTGATGTCCATTTAAAGTTCCTAGATGTTTGTGAAGACAATTAAGACTATCTTTTTCATAAAAAATAAATGCCATGTAGTCCCCCCAGGTGTGACTTTAGAGCTCCATGACATTATCTGGAAACAACTATGCTCACAAATGAGAAAAAAGCTGTATAAAACTAATCAAACTTTAGAACGCCCAGCTTTGTTAAGCAGGATTAACATACAGACTAACAAGAACATAGTTCTGAAAATCTGTCTTTTTCTAATATTAACTCTTTTCTTTTTCTTCACAAGCATTTAGAAGTTTGAAAGACCAGCTCTGGCCTGTTTTCTACAACGGGAACTCACTGGCATGGCTGCAGATGACAAAAAGGACACATATAAACACAGATGAGACAAAGAGTTAGACAAATTAAACAAGTTTATAGATGTCACATGAAGAGGACCAGCTCCTTCAGAGGAAAATTACAGGAGGAAGAAGGAACCAGAAGTCCTGAAGATGCTTGTTTACATTTCAACCGGTATTCCTAGGTCCCCAGAGGTGCCTTCAGTGTCCTGTGCGGCCTCCAGCAATTGAAAAATTCTGATTCTACAGTTCAATACAAGCCTCTCTGCCAGATTGTAATCCATAATTGCTCCACCTTTCTACCCTTGCAGAATGCTAAGATCTGCAATAGCTGATAATTCTCTGGAAAACACCAGCTCAAAAGCAAACACATTCAACATCCCAGCTCCTTTCATACATTCATATGACCTAAGGAGGAAAAAGAAAGTTTAGAAGAGCATCAGATAACAATGCCCATCAAAGCCACCTGCACACTTTCCTACCTAAATTTGGGCAAGCATTACTGAATTTTCCATACTGTAAAGAACAATGCATTCACACGGGCTTTTATCATGAAGCAAACATGCAGCTAGTTGTAAGTCTAATAAAATTCTATGCTTGTACTAAGCGCTGCTTGTCTGCTTAACCACAGGACTTAAGGGGACAAGCCGCCACTGCTAACGTAACAGTTTGAAAAGGCTGCAGGGAGGAAGCAAACTCCTTACATAAGCCAAATAAATGGCAGTCCCAAATAAATTTTCATGTAAATTGCATTAGTCTGCAGAGAATTGAATGCTCATAATATGCAGTCCTTAATATTTACCAGGCATGCAATACCCTTAGTAGGTATACTTGTTGTTGTTCTTTTGCTAGAGCCTAACCCAGAAACTTTGGTCAAGTAAAAAAAAAAAAACAAACCAAATTAAAAAACCAAACCAAAATACACAAAACAAAACACGGATAAAAAGGTCAGCAGGCATGTCCCATGGTATTTTGTAAACTATGAGGCTGCACATGCATTAGCAGCGATTCACACACTGGTGTCTAACATTCCCATGAATAGAAATGGCAGATTCAGAAGAGAGACTAAGGCTATGCCATGCCATTAATGCTTACACACATGCTTCACAACTGAACTGAAAATTCAGTTTCCAAAGTTCAGCCTAGAGAAGGAGGATAAAAAGACACCACCACAAAAAAACAACAACCCACAGCAACACAGCCCCCAAACATATTTCTGTTGATTTTTAAGACATAACCTGGACCTAAATCTCTAGGTCTAAGACTAGGTTCTAGAACTCGAGCACTCAGCTTCCCAGACACATCTGACCTCTATAAAACAACAGGGAGCCAATCTCCCAGAACACCACCATGATCAGCTCCACAACCATTCACAATGCTTTCCTTCTTCAGGAGACTTTTCCTCCCCACCTCCATCACCCACTTATATGAGGTAGGATTTCTCCTCTTTTGCCTGACCACAGAAATCGGACTTATCCTCCAATCCCTCTTCAGAAAAGTCTGTCTATGCTACTGCTGCATCGTCCCCTTCTTCCAAGCTTTCTACATTTGGGAAACAAGCCCATTTTAAGAAGTACTATTTCTTACACCACAGTCAATCTCATTCCTCAGAGCTGATCTAATGTGAGGGAGTAAACATGGTCCAGACAAACAATACAACAGATGCCACTACTCTCTATATTCCATGCTGCTGGCTCCAGCTTCTTGCCTGTAGAAGCAGCTGCCTGTCACCTCCTTGCCTCCAGAATGGGCATTGGCTTAAAGCCATCTTCTTGTATGAAGTTTTGCATTTAGAATACAGATTTAACAAACTAGTTAGCATTTCATAAGCATAACAAGAAGGTGCGACATTTAAACATTCAGTATAGAATTTCATCCACTTCCAGGTGCTTTTCCCACCATTCATCTGCTCAGTAGTAGGTTTGTATTTTTCAAACAAATAGTTTGCTTGCAGCACTGCATATTAGATTGTATGCAAAAACTGTAGGAAGTTGACAAAAGGTTGTGGATATGCTAATAAAAAGCTTACTGGTTTTGCATTTATAGCAAGACAACATTGATACCACTGCTCATGGGGCACCCAGCTTAGTTCATGTATGCATTTAGTTTTTATGAGCTACAGTGAGTTTTTATGAGCTACAGCCCACAGAGCTCAACTCCCATGTAAGCCCTTTTCTCACTCAGAGCATCTTGTATTCCTAATCTTGCCTCCGAAGTATTGATCCTTTCTGTTACACATAATGTTTTGGTTGTTCTGATGTCACACAGAACACATGCTATATAGAGCATACTAAGTGCCTTAGCAGAAAATATATACTAAATGAGTCTGCAGGCTTAAGTACTACCTTAGCATGCTTCTGTCTTCTTCACAAGAAAGAGTGTTATGGTTTTGAACTGCCAAGTCAAGATACAACATACTTGCTGGAGGGTCCTTGAAATGGTCTGCTTTCCTAATCTTCACACACAGACACGAGAAAAGAAACCTAACTGATTTGGCTGGTCTCTAAAAGACAAGCTTACTGCCACACAGCAAGGTAAGGTAGCCATTGCCCACTGCTCTAGTCATGCATAAACTATGCAGACACTCTGCCGCTGCAGAATTTCAGCGGTTTTTTTCCCTTTTTACAGAATCTCAGGAATGAGAAAAATAATGCAAATTTAAAAATCAATTATTTAAATAGTATCAACTCGCCAATTATTCCTCATTGCTCTACCATCTGCTTAGTACTAAACCTTCATTACTGCTTGCAGTGCTGAAAAAAATGTCACTAAGTACCTGTGAGCTGTGTTACTAGTTAAGAACTTGCCCAAAGAAGTGCGTGCCCCATCCCTGGCTGTCTTCAAGGCCAGGCTGGATGAGGCTTTGAGCAACCTGGTCTAGCGAAGGGTGCCCCTGTCCATGGCAGGGGGCTGGAACTAGATGATCTTTAAGGTCCCTCCCAACCCAAACCATTCTGTGATTCTATGATTCTATGAACTTGACTCAAGCAATATAGTAGAATTTATAAACCTTAACCAGGAGCCCATTAGGACAGGCATTGCACAGAACCGAGTACAGACACACCTTCTCACTTTTGGAAATATAGCTATTAAAGTAAATTACCATTTCCTCTAAAAAAGAAGTTCAAAAAGTTGAATGAACGAAAGAAAGGCAAAAGGCTTGCTTCCTTCCTTTATATGGTTGCTCTGTCTACATTTCACTAGTAAAAGAACCCATAGATAATCCACCATTACCAGTGTCAGCCTTTACAAAATGAATGGAGAATTCCTTCCAATCTTGTTTCCAGATTAGAGGTACAGCACCCGCATGAAACTTTTCTTATGAGATATACTGATCTAGTCTGGTTGCTTTTAGAAAGTTTATTGTAGATAAACCACATGTACTACATACAGTTCCAGGAATCCAAGAAACATGTTTATAAGTGCTACTACAAGTGTTTATAAGAAATCCCCTCCTTCCCCTTTTTTAGTTTTAAGGTTCAGAATAAATTTGGGGAAAGGAAGGATTTTCAATTCACTCTAACTTGTTCCACAATACAAGAAGCATTTAAACATCCTTGACAGTAAATCCCACTGATTTAAACAAAATTTTGGCACAAAAATCATGATGCCAAAACAAAAGCAGCACCTTGGATGTCATCCTTTTCTGTATAATAATGAACTTAACTCTTCCTTGAAAACTACTAAGGAAACATATGGATAATTTCACAGAGAAGTGTCACAAACCAAAACCCTACAGAGGAAAGTAAAAATAAACAGTATCCTCTTCTCTTCACTCATCCCATTAGAATAGTAACAGAACATAAACTAAGCAAGAGAGCAGTTGGTCATCCTCATGAAAAAGTCACCACAAGAGTCCCAACTAAACGTACAATATTAAGATAACAGAAAAGATCACAAAATTCTTCCTATGATTTGCTATGAAGATGAAGTAAAGCTTGTCATGTAAACCCAATCATGTGCTTTTTTCTTTTTTTAAGAATATACGCAATAGAATCTCATCATGGAAGTACAAAACTTTGGCAGCCATCTGAGGTCATCGTGCTAAGGTTTGGGGTCGGGGGGGAAGGAAGGGGAACAGCAAAACACAGGAAGTTACATGAAGGGTCTGTAGTGCTATGTGCTTGAGTCTAATCAGTCAGAATAACTGATCTCACAGGGTCATAACTAAAATCACTTTTTTTTTTTTGTACATTTAGTACCTGTCTCTGAAAGCACTAGGGATATGCTCCTTTTGAAGTCTAATAGGCATAATTCAGCTACTTTACCACAGAATTTCACACATATCTCTACTGATTTCAGTTACAGGATGATACATTACTTTGCATTCCTTTTCACCAAGAACACTCCAAACACTCACTGCAAGAAAGGCTGTCAGCAGGAATGCTACATGTGCTATTGTTTACAACAGTGTTCACCACTGTACCTTGGGAGTGAAGAGCGATAATTTAAACAAAGGTCATTCATAACTTCCATGTTGTTAGGGTCCCACTACTGGGACTGCCAAGTTGTGAACTCAGTGTCACTTAAAGCCCAGCTATTATACAGTCTCAGTACACAGAAAAGTCAGTATTTGTCATTAGCAGCTGTCCTAAACTGACTGTTTTCTGTGCCTTGCATGGCCCCAAGTCTTCCACAGTGTCCTTTCAAACTCACTACAGATGTACTTTCTCACCTCCGTGCCATCATCTTCCATCACATTCAGCTATCACACTACCTTCTCAGATGTTTCTGCCTACCTCTGTTCTACAGCTAGTATTGCTCATCTGCGTGTTTTATATAAAATCTTTATTACTGAAATCAAATAGAATAAAAAACCTCTGCTGATGTTATCTAAACAAACAAAAAAGGAGAACTTCAGTGTTTTGAAACTAAGAATACTTCAGAATTCTGAAAAATACTGCGTTTTTTAAAATAACATAATAATTTGGAATGCATTTTCTGACTTTGCATAATGACAAACATCCCCATCCATTAAAGACAAAAACTTCTTATCAGTGATCAAAACATAGTGTCTACTCGTTTGGATCTGTCTCCAACTTTTAACAGATATTTTAACAGTGGCACAAAGAGCAGTCTCATGGGGCTTCAGGAAGTGGAGATACAGGGAAGCATAGCGCTGATATGCAAACTGGGCCCACCCAAGCTGTGCAGGCCTTGAAGCAGTGTAACTCCACTTAGGAAACTCCATATAATCCCTGCCAAAGTTGTGATCACAACTGAAATACCTACCAGTCCCAAGCTCTGCTGGGTTCAGATAACAGAACAGTCCTGGCCTGGTTTGTATCCAACTAAGGTTGCAGCAGCACTTTCTAGCCTTCACTGAATCCCACATCAACTGGTATTTTCTCCTGTGAAGAAATCTATACACTGCAACACTCAAAAATGCATGTGGACCATGGGGCCATTTGCCCCATTAGTTTAAACTAATTTGTTTGGACAGTTGCCAGGAATCTAAACTGTCAATTTAACTAAACCCCACTGCTTATGTTAAAGGGGTAGTTAGCCATCCAGAAGAGCTAGAATTTTAGCCAAACAGCTTTCAAACCTAGCTGATTTAATTTAGAGGGAAAAGTACTTTTAAGATGGCAACAATCTCTGTATGAGTTGTTCCTGTTTGTCATCAATAGAAGCACGCAAACATTGGTGTTACTCATAACAGTGACTTAACAATATTCTTAGTATTCACTTTTCTAGGAGCAAAACCAGAATTTAAAAAAAATGGATGTTCTCCTTTTTAGCAGTTCTACTTAATATGTAGAATCACAAATGTTTTGTCTGAATAAACATTGTAACTAACACTTTGTCAAAAAAAGATTGAAAACCGTACACTGAGATGTAACAACATCAGACTGAGGACAGTGGTAAAACCTTTCTCTTAAAGTCAATTATACAAATTATTAGCGCATCTAAATGGTTTAAGTAAATGCCGGAAGTGCTTTTATGTGACATGAGTGTCAGTAAACTCTCTTACACAGCATTGTGTTTAGTATTTTATGACATTTGTTCCACAGCTCAGAAGTCTGCCATATTGTCTCAAATATACTCTTGAAAAGCACTGCAGAATTGGATAAACTAAAGGAAAATGCTGTATCCTACAAAATTCAACAGTTTACCATTCTAGCCAATAAAATTTTAGCTAATATAAGCAAGCAGATTGAAAAAAGGAACTGGAATTAATTCAAGTAATGGTGACAGGCTAGAGCTGTGTTTATATTAAAAAAAGAAAAATTTTCCTTAATAAAACTTACCAATTTGGAGAAGCCTCTGATTTCTATATACTTTTCCACAAATTCAATACAGCACATCTTGAAAAATAAGTTTTTAAATGAGAGTAATATTCACTTTTGCAAATTCTTCCTGACACTATCTCAGTGCTCCAATAAAGGTGTAGAAAAAAAATAAATCATACTATTGAGTAGCAAATACTATGGAAACTACACTTAAAATAACAAAAAATCCAACAATAAGACATTCTTTCATCAGAAGCTACATAGATATAACCATGCTGGCCAATCTTGCCTTGCAGAAGTAAGAGACAAGATACTCACAGGATCGTTGGTTTTTTTTTCCCAGATGTTTTGCCTGTCATTATTAAAGTTGATGAGAACACATAAGAGTAATTCTTAAAAAATACTATTTCCTGACCTTGTAAATAAAAATGGCTAAACATTCTTTTTTCTAGTATTATTCAGACAAAATAACTACACTTCAGCACTGGGCATGCTTTGCATCCAGCCTCACAACTGTGTGTAAGAATGGTTCAGAGGGAAAAATGTGATTGCAGATTGTTATAGAATACCCAACGATGTAGGCATATTACCATGACCATACCAATTGTATGTAACTTTGAATTTGGCT
The DNA here is from genome assembly GCA_027574665.1 of Rhynochetos jubatus. Lineage (NCBI taxonomy): Eukaryota > Metazoa > Chordata > Aves > Eurypygiformes > Rhynochetidae > Rhynochetos > Rhynochetos jubatus. The sequence continues at coordinate 11,286,027 of CM050663.1, forward strand.
CTCTGAGACAGGGATTGACCCATGGCCTTCTGAGACCTCTTTCATTGTAAATTGTTTTGTGATTCTAGGAAGGAAAACTGAAAACACATGGGAATACTTTTTAAAAATTTCAATGCATTACTATTCTATTTCTACCTCAATACTGCCCTCTGCTGATGATTAGACTGCTTGATTACTTGCAGGGGAAAACTGCAAGGCCATGTAATGTGAATGTTTTAACACTTTTCCTGGGGATGAAGAAAGGAAACAATTGAAAAATGTTCTCTAATATTCAAATCAGCACAGCAGGCTGAATCTCTAGGCTTACAGCAGAGAATATAAGTGAACAATACCTTTATCAGATCAGTCTGGAAAGTGTATATATATTTAAGGTCAAAGTAGGTCTCTTCTCCCTCATGCCACAGAAGTTTAGGATACTTCACAGCCACCTTCAGAAGAATGCTATCCAGAGTATGTAAAAAGCTCCAAAGAGAACTATCAGCTTTCCTTGCGACAACAATAGCAAGCCCATGCAGGTAACTTGAAGGAGGAGATTAAAAAGGATGTGATGAAGAAACCTCCCAAACTTGGAAGATTAGATCTAAAGAATTAGCAGCCATTCATCTCCAGCTGCCTGAGCTATAGTTTTACACACAGAAAGCTGTGCAAGTAATAGAAAACTTAGTAAATTTATTATAATCTTTAGTAAAGAAAGGATTTTGGTGTAATTTATTGTCATTAACTCTTGGCAGATTCTACTCAGGAGGGCAATATCAAAAATGCTTTTAAGACAGTTAAAATGAACATATGTAAAACCCAAAAGGATACAACACAACACACAACAGAAAGACAGCTTCTCCAAACACTTGTCAGATCACAGCTACCTATTTTAGAAGAGTCTCAGTTGTATCAGAATTAAATTTTATTAAGTCTGCTATAAAGATCAGCAAAAGGAGGTCAAAGTTTTCCCTTCAAAATTTTCAATCTACTTTAATTTTTAAGAAAAATTATTCTTTGCTCCAATGCTTACACTAATGTACAATCTTTTAAGAGTTCTGCAAAAGTGTTTTGTCTTATTTTAAACAAATCAGTGCTAAATTTGTGCATGAGGCTTTTTTCTTTTACATTCCTACAGTCTCAGTGGCCAGTAAGAGATCCTACTAAACTGACTGTATTCCCTAGTTAATGAGTAATAAAAGCCTATCAGAAAACACCATGATTGAACTTTTCTAAGGGGAAGTAATACAGTTTTACATTAGAGTCAAGATACTAGGAGAAAAGGTTGCAGAAGTGACATTACCAGTCACATGTATGTGAATTCAAAGGATTCAGTTTTCACATCTCTAATGGTATATAGAAGCCTTTCATAAAGCAGGATCTGTTCACAAAGAACCAGACTGCTTCATTTTTATGTCCATGGTAAATGTAAATTAGCCTGAAGAAAGGTAAAAAGACATCTTTTTCCATGTACTGATGAATGGGACATAACAGCATCAAACATCAGCAAGCAAAATTCAAGTTAAACTTTCAATACTTAGTTATTAACTAGTTAAAAGTGTTTTTCTTAGATGTTTTGTCTTTCCAGCACATTATGAATTTACCATACATACACCTTGAAACAGCAAAATAATCCAGGTGCAAATGGGAGCCCCTTTTTACCCAGAGAGATAATAATCAGAGGGAGTACTTTGTGAAAGTTGCATCTCCCTTCATTTAAATAATCTGATCTGTATGCACAGTCACTTGACTGATATAAATAAACTTTTACTCATACTTGCAGAGGCAACATAGTTTTGGGAGTTTCTTTACTGGCCTCTGAGTCAACAGAATTCTTGACTAAGTTCCAGCAGCAGCTCTATTAGTGGTGATGTGCAAGCTGGAAAGAGCACAACTTGACTTTGCATCCCAAACTGAGCTTGCAGATAGGAACACAGTTTTATTTATAAACATACTGCATCACAGACAGCAATTCCAGCAGCAGAGGGCTACAAGACACCAGCAGTACCACTGCTGCCCTTTGGCAAATGAAATCAGCTCTGAACTCCAGGCAGACATACACGTACAGCTTACTGAGAGGCCACTTCCCTTCCTCATACTACTCAGTCTTACTCACTTTGAGGAGGATAGATACTGTCCCACTAATATGCAAAACCAAGAATTTCCAGGCAGTTTGCAATACAGTATTTCTAGCCTGGTAGCTTGCTACTGCTGTGAACCATAGCCTATAGTGCATTGACAACACGGGTTGAGAATATTAAGCCCACTATCTCCCTGTATAACCACCCTGACACAGCAGGGAATACTGATTTTAAAAGATGCCTTGAGAAAGGGGGAGGAATGCCTGAAAACTTACAACTGTACCTTATTTTTCTTTCCAAATGCTGTTACCTGCTCGTGGGAAGTTACAGTTAATAGGTACTTGTTCAGTTAGATTACTTTTAAACAGATATTCATTGCTGCTCACACACCAGCATTATCCACTTGCCACATGGCTTTAGAAGTTGAGCAAGAAGGTATACTCAGAGCAGCACATGGAAATAGGTTGCAAACTATCTAGTGAACCAAATTATCTAGTGAATCAGTGCCTAGAATACCTCCTCACATCTTAAAATAACATTTGCTTCTGGCTGATAACAGTTTCTGGTTCTCTTCCAATCTGAGGCCTTAATTCAAGAAGGGCATATGCCTAGTCAAGTTAAGAACCAATGGCTCTACTTGCATGGATCAAGTTAATTGTAAACTGAAGTTACATGTAGATAGGAGGTATGAAAACAGTCTTCAAGTATGGCACCCATCCACATTACTTCTCAACTAACTGAACAAAATGTCCCTGGCCTTCTTAGAAAAATGTGGAAATAAACACATCAAGTGCTAGACAGAAACACAGAACAGACATTTCTTAAATAAATTAATAGCTAGACACACATTGTGCTATTACTCTGGAGTTTTAAAGTAATCTGATTTATGTTTTTCATCCACAATGTAAGATGATAAAAAATTAAAGTGCTTTCCATTATTAATAGTAAGATGCATGTTAAGACATTATATAGAATCACTGGCATAAAGGTCAAGTTTTAAAAGTACATTTTTTGCTCTTGGGATGAAATAAATTACAGAAATATATATCTACTTCAAGGTTAGTAATTAGATCCAGTAGAATAATAGTTTCTATCTTGAGGGGAAAAAAATCAAAATCACCCTTTTTTTCCCCCAGGACATAAGGTTATTAGTGTGCCCAACAAATCACTTTTTCTATTTAATTTCTATGTATAGACATCAGTTATAGTTTATATTATAAATCATATTAATGAAAAGGACATTGAAAACAACCAGCCATCCCCAGGAAAGAGAGAAAGATGTGTTTACATATTCCCAAAAGGTTTCTTCATCTTCAGGCTGATTCTCAGGCTTCATCCTTCCTGGGAATTTCAGCACAAGTGTTCATTGTTATTTTTGGAACTGACTTCTACACTCGAATACTTGCTTGTATAATATGTTTTCCTTTCCTTAAACTTTCTGTTAAAAACCTGTTTTTCAGACAGCACGGAGAGATATCACAGTGAAAAGAATAGTTTTAACAGTCGTACAAAACAAGTAGGAGATATTTTAATCAAGATGTAGTCAAAAGTGCAATTATAGTAGAAGATGACATTATTTCTGTACCTATTCTGCAGTCTTTTCTTACTTTGAATTTTTAGTGCATGAATAACAGTACACTAAATATGGAGAGCATATTTGAAGTATTTTATGAAAAATTACAGCCGTTATTTTATGTCAAAGTACCTGTCAAAAAAACATTATGTGAAAAATAATTTTACCAAATAATTTAGAGGATGATGGAGATGATAGATCTCACTGCTCTTTGCTTAGCTACCAATATCTCTGTTAAAACATCAGGTAATTTTGGTCTATGTGTTGAGCATACCACATTCATTTCAAAGAACGTGGTATCAAAACTCAGGAGTCCTCCTGAAAGCAAGCTTTGGCAAAGAATAATCAGTGCAGTTTCCATCTCAAACTTTTCTTTTTAAAACTTCCGCTCTGTTCAAGTGCAAACTTTTGTAAAACTATTTTAAAAAGAGACAGAACACAGAATGGCAAAATTACTGAAGTTCATTGTATGTAAATGAAGAAAAAAATCACATCTCTCTATGTGCAAATCTGATTAAAATCTTAAAGGCACTAATTCTTTCCAGCAACCACCTATGCAAGAAAGCAGTGATACTTTCATTCTTTACATTTCAGCACTGCAATTTCATCTGTACACTCTACAGTCTTTTGTGTAATCCTCAATTTTCCTATTAACTGCTGACATGCATTTTAAATCTGTAATGCTATTGCATAATCCTTGAAAAAGCCTTCACCAGGAAGGGGAAAAAAATATCTGCCTCTGCTAAGTAGCTCTTTGTGTATGAGGTGTTTAGCATTCAAACAAAATTTATCATTGAACAATTAGGTGTTTATCAATTACAGCTTCTTGGAACAAGTCAACATATTTTTGACATCTTAGAACATACTAAGGCCAAAGAAGAATTTGGCCTTAGATTACTCCAGTAGGGAAATTAAAGGCTGTAACTAGAAAAACAACCCTAAACTTAACTCCCCAGTAGAAGCCCAAACTCTTTGTAAAGGGAATGCTGGATAGTGAGTCTGAAAATGAATCATTCCTTTTGTTGCCTGAAAGTGGCAATAATGGTACTGTTCTCACAAAGCTTTTCAGGAGTTTTTAAAGCATAAAAAAATTAACTTCATAGAATTGCAGTTTTACTGCTAACTTTTTATGGCACTATTCATGTTCCATTAGCCCTAGACAGGACAGAATGAAAATCTCCTGCCTCCTACAGCTGTTTCTCTAGAGTTTTCTAGAGAAACTATAAAGCAAAGTAAAACCAAGACTGTGCTGTTTCTGTGATATTTTTTTAACTACACTTTCATAACTACTATCAAAGCTAAATGCAGTACACAAGAGGTAGAAGGCCATCAGTGCAAAAACTACCAAAAAAAGAGAAAAATCATCCTTTGAAAACCAGCCATGAACCATACCAGTATCAGAGTAGTTTCTGCATCCACATAAAATAAACAGAAATCCTTCCCTACACCTCAGATGAAGAAGGACACCAGAAAGATGTGCAGCTATAGTCTCAGCTCCACAATATTCCTGAGCGGATTGATTTTATGTAACCCAGGCAAACCACACCCCATGGTACAGAAAAGAGAAGTACACTTGTACAAAGTTGAAATACTTGGTATACTAGTGCTAGGTAAGAGGATCTTCAGGGTAACATTTTTAAGTCACTCAGAATATACTATTTAGACCAAGTCTAGTGTTACACCATTTTTTGTGAAAGTTATTTGCACCTTTAAGTTGTGTGGGGCACAAGTGTTGATTTTAATGCTAGATGCTGATGTTAGAAATTAATTCAAATAAGCATATGGTTAATAGAAATAGGAGTGCTAGTAAGGGCTAGCAACCAGTTAATTGACAAATAGGAATCAAAAAGAAGTCAGTAGTACAGTTAAGCATGAAGTGTAAGCCTGTAAGGGTTCTGTACCTTGAATAAAAAAGCATTCTCTCCATCTTCAAATTGACAACTTGCTTGCAAAACACAAACTATCAGAGATAGACCTTAAAGCTTTTGCTTACAAAGTAGTTCTTTAGATTTAGTTGACTATCTAACTCAGTAGAACATAATTATCGGATAAATAGGGCAAATACAATCATTTGAAGGAGTGTGAAAACCAAAAAAAGTTACTAATCCTGGCAGTATAAAATAATGCAGTTTCAGTAGCTATACAAAATGTTTCTTGGTCTGTAAAAATACCTTCAGGTAAAGCATTAATATATCAGTAAAGAACATCCATTCTTATATAAGATGAGGAAATGATAGTCTCACTTCAGTGGACCAGGTAATTCAGTTCAGAATAATTAGTGCATAAATAAGCATCAAAAGGTGAGTTTCAAAATGTTAAATAATTAAAAATATGACTTGCTTTGTTCAGAGAATTGGTGACTGCAAGCCAGCTAGTCATTACTACTATAATACATACTGTTATATCAATTCACAATTAATTTTTAAGTCTAATTTAATAATTTAATGTTTTATAGTTGTGACTATCAGTTCAGTAGAAATTCTGTATTCTGTCGATGATTATCTATAGGCCAAAATCAAGTTTGCTTTAGGGTTTAATAGGCCGTGTAAGTAATATGTCACAGATAAATTTTTTTTAATCTTCTCAGTACAAATGTGCCAGAGGATCTTTAAGTCTTACATACTTTTTCTTTTTTTGCCTTGGTACATTGCAAAAATAACTAAGATGATTGGTCATATGTTACTATGCATGCTGTGTTTTATCCAAATACAACAGTGCATCTGCCATAGAATCATAGAAGCACAGAATGGTTTGAGTTGGGAGGGACCTTAAAGATCATCCAGTTCCACCTCCCCTGCCATGAGCAGGGACACCCTCCACTAGACCAGGTTGCTCCAAGCCTCATCCAGCCTGGCCTTGAAGACAGCCAGGGATGGGGCACCCACAGCTTCTCTGGGCAACCTGTCCCAGTGCTTCACCACCACCCTCTCCATGAAGAACTTGTTCCTGATATCCAACCTAAATCTCCCTGTTTTCAATTTGAACCCGTTACCCCTTGTCCTGTCACTACAGGCCCTTGTAAAAAGCCCGCCTCCCCTGCTTCCTTGTAGGCCCCCTTCAGGTACTGGAAGACATCAATAAGGTCTCCCCAGAGCCTTCTCTTCTCCAGCCTGAACAAGCCAAATTCTCTCAGCCTTTCTTCCACCACAACTGGAAAAAAACCAAATTGGGAACCCAATTTTGTAATTCCTTCTTTACTCATGAACTTCCATGTGGCTGAATACCTCACACAAAACAAGTTCCAGGATCAGGTCCTAGGTTGGCAACTCAGAACTTTATCAGGTTCAGTGTTTGTAATTAAAAACACTTTGAAGAGAGGTGGCCAAGCTGTGGCTAAACAAAATCGTAAATGTGTTTTAGCAGTATTACACCACCTTAGCTAGTCAGGTAATACATATTTGGATTGACCCATTATTTGTTCTTCCACAAAGAGAGGGAAAATCCACAGTTTGAAGGCATTTGTTTGGAAACCTCTGGCGACTTCAAAGCGACATGAGGCATTGCCTGAGGGAACCGTGCTCTCAGGACCAGAGAACAACCAGCTGCAAGCCTATCCAATTTATCGGTATGCGCGTGTATAAATACATCACCTCTTGGCATTCTATGTATGTATTTCTATAGGTAAATGTGATATATATGTATAAGTTAGCGGGACTAATACCTTTCTGCAAGGCCCAGTAAGCCAACGCTCTGTCCTGAGGAGGCTGCTCACGTTTCAAACGGCCGGAAGCCCGCTGCGAGCAGCTGAACGGGAGGCCACACAGCATGACATACCGCGACATATCGCGACACATCGCGCCGCAGCCTACAGTGAGGGGCGCCCGCGCGCCCGACCTCGAAGCCCTCCCTGCTCCTCAGGCACGGGCGCGAGACGTCTCTGGAGGCTCGTGCGTCGCTGCGATTGGCTCGCCGCGCCTCGGGGGCGGAGCCATCCCGCTTCCCCGCCCTTTGTCCGAGCACGTCCGGGTCAGCCGGTAGTTGTGAGGGGAAGTGCGCCCGGGACGGGGCGGTGCGTGCGGGCGGCTCGGTGGACGGCGGGGTCGCCATCATGTCGCGGGGGTCTATTGAAATCCCTCTCCGGGACACCGATGAGGCGAGTTGAGGGCTGGGGGGCGGGCGGCGGCGCGGCCTGGTCCCGTGGGAGGGGGAAGGAAGTGGTGCGCTGTTTGAGGCGTGCCGGCGCGCGGGCGTTTGTCGCTTCACCTCGTAGTTTTGTCCCGAGCTCGAGGGGGAGTGTTGTCCCTTCCCTGAGGGGAATGAGTAGCTGGGGGTCACAGGTGTCTCGCTTTGCGGAAAGAAACCCAGACCTGCCGTCGCCGGTGCCCCTCGGTGAACGGTGTCGCCCCCCGCCAACCGTAGCCTGCCTGTCCTTGCCGGGTGCCTTGCTGGCGGCGGCGAACGGCCGCGCCGTCTGTCCGGGCTCTGCGAGGAAGGGGCAGCCCCTTCTCCCACAATATAGGCTTAAGGCATACGCAGCCTTCGGGAGCGAAGACCCTGTTGGGAGACGTGGGAACAAGTCTCTCGAAGCCGGGTTGCTCCCTGTCGGTTAAATGCTGGAGGGCTGTTTTCCTCTGTGACAGAAACTTCTGTCTGAGGTGTCAACACAATCTTGGTGCTGCTGTTCCAGTTTTGGCTGGGCCTACTTGGATCCTGAAGTTCTGAATGAATCACTAACGGTTGTTAAAAACCACATTTTTATTTTACTCTTTTTTTTTCACTTCCATATTTACTTGCTGTGTTGGTAATATCTATTTCTCATTAATAACTGGTTTGTAGATGAGGGCTGCCCAAATTTAAAAACATCATCTGTCAAACAGGAGGTACTGTGCAAGACAAAACTAAAAATGACAATAATAAGACAAATATTTTTGCTGGTACTCTCAAGTTTTGCACAGCCAAAACTATAAGCCCTTTCAAACTGGACTGCTTTAATCCGGTCTGGAGAGGAAGAATCCCTGCAGTGGTAATCAGGGTACGAGCCTGGGTGCAGCAACTGCACCTCTTCCTTGCTGCAAAATTCAGTTGTAACATAGGTGACTGATATTAACAGCAGCATGACTGAGTAGCAAAGTGAAGTAACAAGCAGTTAAATTGTGTTCCCAAGCATCCCACCCTAGGAGCATCTGCTCCTTTTTCTTCGTTTTCCGTATTGGAAGAATAGATCAACATGGGAAATGGGAAATCAACTTGCAAAGCAATGCTTGCATGATGGAAAGTTGTTGATGTCGTTTGCTCGCGATGACTGTGGCTGGTAATATTCAGAAATTGAGCCCATTCTTTATAATGTTTGTGACTTTATTAATCGCTTTAATTTTCTTGGGCATAAAGATGACTTTACAAAATTTCAGGGCTCTGAGATAAGTCTTAGGTATTGATTCTGTGACGCCTGATTACTTGGAAGATTTTGACTGTATCCTTTCTGTTGCCTGTAGGAAAAGTTTTAGAAATGCAGCAGTGTGCAGTCAAGCTGAACTGTAAAAATTCTGAGCCTTAACTTTATGATAAAAGTTATCATTGCTGCTTATTCTCTTTGACTAGTATCCCAAACATTGGGCTGTCTTTTCCGTGATACTTGTGAGAGAGCACCACTTTCGTGATGTGCAGAATTATCACTTTTTTCTATGTCTATAACCTTGTTTAAACACAAATAATTATTTGTTTTGTGCTCTGAAATGTCCAGCTTCATTTGAGCTCAGTGAACGATAACATTGTTAATGATTTGTGAAAAGAAAATCTGTATTGTTTGGTTCTAGGTTATTGAGCTTGACTTCGATCAGTTACCTGAGGGTGATGAAGTTATAAGTATACTGAAACAGGAACACACTCAACTGCACATATGGATTGCCTTAGCGGTTAGTATATATACAAATTGTATATTTAAATACTATATCCAGATAATCACATCATAATTTCCACTTTCTTGCTTTTACGACCAGGGATAACTGAATTCTGAACAGGAACTTAATAGGGTTATTCAGTCACTGTTTCTAGGCCAGATATTTCCCACTTGATATATGCATATTAAGATTTTAATTTCATCTTTGTTTCATGACACAGTGCTGCTTGAGGTCTGCATTCTAAGTTGGTTTTTTACCTCAATCCATAATTTTCCTGCTTTGTGCCATTGATTATGCACTTCATTAAAAAAGGATTGGTCAGTGTCTATGCTATGGAAAGCATGGGGAAATGTGCTAAAAGTCAGAGAAGTTCAGAGGAAAAACAGTTGATTGATTTGTCACTTAAAACACAAATCTTACAGCTGTTTATATGTAAAAATAGTAAGTTAGGATGATGACAGAAAAATACTTGGCAATATCAGAATGCTTTTGTATGATTATCCCTACATTTAGGTCTGATTTATCCCTATATTCTGGAAGGAGAATCTTTGTGACACCTAAACCAGTAACTGAATATGTTACTTACTCGCTGGGGTAGTATTTTCTGTTAAAACTGTATGTTTCATAGCTGGAGTACTACAAACAAGGAAAAACGGAAGACTTTGTGAAGCTGTTGGAAGCTGCACGCATAGATGGCAACTTGGACTACAGAGACCATGAAAAAGATCAAATGACGTGTCTGGATACTCTGGCAGCGTACTATGTGCAGCAGGCTCGAAAGGAGAAGAACAAAGACAACAAGAAGGAGCTCATTACTCAAGCTACCTTGTTGTATACTATGGCTGACAAAATTATCATGTATGACCAGGTAAAACCAAAATCTCTTTAAAAATCCATATTTCTAAATTATCTTGGGACATGTGGTAGAACTAGGTCAGTCAACTTCTGGGGGTTGGGAAGGAAGGATTGTTTGTTACCCTCTTGCTTGATAATATGTGAACTTTAGAAGTGGATGATAAAGACCCTTTTTGGTTTATTTTTCTTCAAGATGTAAAGGAAATTTAATCATAGAAAGCATTACAGCATAACTAGTTAATCTTTCACATAGTCTAATCTTTATATTTTACAAGATAAAGGTGTTGCAATTTTTTTTTCCTTACCTAGAATCACTTGTTGGGAAGAGCCTGTTTTTGTCTGCTTGAAGGCGATAAGATGGACCAAGCTGATGCACAATTCCACTTTGTGCTCAACCAGTCTCCAAATAATATTCCTGCCCTTCTCGGTATGAGTTTATGGGTATTTGTATAAAAACCTCATCTCTCCTGTTGACTTTTGGAATGAATTGTCTGTTTAAGAAGAGGGTGCATATGTGAGTAGAGAGAAAGAATGGGATAAGAAGTGTGCACGTTTGACCAGAAATACGTGGCAGAGATTACTTTAAACTTGGGAAGTATACATAGGTGGGAAAGCTCGAAGAAAGTATAATGCCAGCTGGCATCTTCTGAGACCTGTGGGCATACATCCAGTCCAACTACTTTTATTTTCTTGAATTGTAGAATTTTTTAGATTGGAAAAGACTTTTTAAGATCATCTAGTCCAACTGTTACCGTCCAACTGATGATGCTAATGAAGGTGTGTATTTTCTTGAAGGTGAAAAGGCCAGTAGTGAGGGGTCAGCAGGCTGTAATGCTTGTATTTTAATTTGTTTTCTAGTTAACCTAGTCTTAGTAAGTGTCTTTCCTCTGGACCAGAAAAGAATTAAGCTTCTGCAGAAAACAGTGAAAATATAAATTTAATGTGATCCTATATTTGGGGTTTTGTTTATATCCTTGACATCATCAAAGATAGTAAAAGTTGTAGTTGTCTGAATTTTCTGTTAGTTTTTAACTGTAACTTTTGAAGACTGGTGCAGCACAAGTTTACCAAATAGTACTAATAAGCTTCTGATTTAGAACAGCTCTGTTTATGTTTCTGATTTATTCATGGCTGGTATGTTATAACAGGTAAAGCATGCATTTCTTTCAACAAGAAAGATTATAGAGGAGCCCTTGCCTACTACAAGAAAGCATTGCGTACCAATCCAGGTTGCCCAGGTAAGACAAAAAGTATTTGTTAGTGGAAGAATTTGCTGTGCCTGCAAAATAACTCAAGTCTTCCTAATTCGAATACCTGAGGGTTCTTTTGTGATCTTGACATGTCAAAAAAACCCTCCAACCCTCTTTATAGAGGAGTTCAGGTGTTTGTTGTTCCTTAATTGTTAGAGAAGGAAATTAGGAAAATAGTTTCTGTTTTTTTCCTAATTATTACCTTTTAAAGAGCTGTTAGGAAACAAGAAGTTGTTTGCAAGGGAAGTTAAGGTTTTATGCGGGAGGATGGGAACTGTTCAAGACTGTTGCAGAACCTGTGTGTGAGCTCTTCAGATGAGGGTTAAAACAATGATGTATTAGCATTAATAATGAAACAAGATGTGATCAGTAAAATTCTACCTATCGTGCATCATGTGAGTTTTCCTGGTGGTGTATGATTTTTTTTTTAATGCAAAAATGTGGGCAAGCTATCAGTAATGGCTGTAAAAGCGATGCATGTGATTTAAAGATATTAGGATCATAAATACTCTGAAGCCTTGAGAGGTGTGGTATACTTTGCCATAACCTGTCTGAAAAAGAATTCATTACAAAGTTGATGTGCAGTCTGATTTAACATAAGAATCATTGCTGCAGAAGTGGATTTAGAAACTCAAGCCTTACTTTTAAACAAAGATCTTTCATTGACTCCCCTTTTCCACGTGCACATAGATTTGAAACTGCTGTATATAAATGTGTCTCTCTTTAGCTCACAGGCAGTCTGAGAGGGCACTATGATGTGAGTTCTCAGTACTAACTCATCTGTACATGATCATGGAAGGTATAGGATGATAAACAGCATTTTGTTAGCAGTGAATCAGTTGATCATTTGAGGAGTAATGTCTAGCCAACTTGTTTATTCAACTGTGTTTTCTGAAGGCTTGCTAGTCTCAGATGGAAGTACGCTGCCTAAGAAATTTCCAGCACTCTTATCTGGCATGTTTTTTAATGCCTTTTGCTATTACTTTTTAATACATTTCCAGAAAAGTAATTTTTAATTTGTTTAGTATCAGACATACAGGCCAATATTCTGGGGTGTATGGAGAAACAGTAATCTGTTCAAGTTAGTTTTGCTGCCAAGTGTGGGAGGCTGCCTTGAAAACCAGGAAATTGTCAGATGGATTTACAGGTTTTAAAGAAATCTGCTTTCACTCTAATTTTGATATCCAGCATGTAAAAAAGTCATAAAGGTGGAATTTTGGGATTCTGAATGGTGTCATCTTGTTTTCTAGCTGAAGTTCGATTAGGTATGGGTCACTGCTTCGTGAAACTGAACAAGTTGGAAAAAGCTCGCTTGGCGTTCAGCAGGGCTCTGGAGCTAAATTCAAAATGCGTAGGGGCTTTGGTTGGACTGGCTGTTCTGGAACTCAATAATAAAGAGGTGGGTCTGACTTAACAACAATCCATACTCTGTTTACTTTCTTCTCTGTGAAAAAGCAAACTCACTTGCAATGACAGCTCTATTCCAGAGCATCAGGAATTTTATTTTTTTTTCGAATGGGCATCATGCTAACAGGAAGATGAAGGTAAAAGATGTAGTCTCAGATTAGTCCTGGGCTTTCACACAAGTGTTTAAGTTCTATCCAAGCTACATTGGTATATATACTACGTGGTAAACCAAAGAGTAGGCAAGAACAAATTAACTAGGCTGATGAAACTGGGATAAAGTGGTGGTCCTACCTCTAAATGTTGTATCACTAGAAAAATACATATGCTCATATAGCTTAATTGGGATCATAAGATGTGACATGGTTAATCCATGTTAAGGAATTTATCAGTGGAGGATGTGACCTTTAAGTGTTTAAAAAAAAAAAGTTTACATTTTAGCAACATAGAATTATATTAGTGTTATGCTGTCTGTAGCATGCGTAACTCTCTAGAAAGATCTTTTCTTAGCACATGCCTGAAAAATTACTTTGTTTACTATGTCATGAGGGGGGGAAAAAACCCCAAACTGTTAAGAATTCCATGAAGAAATCTAAAAAATATGGGCACGTGGGTTTCTTTCCTGAAACTACAGAGACAACCAAAAATCTTCTAAAGTTAAATTGTGATAAATTATTCCATGGGTGAGAAATTAATGAAACCAAGTATCTTTGGATTTTTTTTTCCCTGAAGGTCTTTTGACTGAAGTCAAGGGATGAGCCCACTCACCTTAAGTTTTGAAAAGCTGTGGTTAAAAGCTGACCCATTCACATATGTCTCTTTTTTCTTCTTTGTAAGAAGTGTATCATCTGTGCTTTACTTCAAACTGTTGTCCCATCTTGCACTACAAAGTTAGTATAACATAAAAAGTTGGTATGGGGGGGAAGAACACTTTCTCCAGGGAAAACTACTATTGACATCTTTTCTGTGCTTAGTTATCTCTAATGTTTCTCCTTCCTAGAAGATGTTATGATGTCAAGTCAGGGTTGAGATTACACTGTGTTCTCACTGAGGTCTGTCTTATCCCTTGTTTTCTTTAATGAAAGTGCATAGGAGCTTTGAGACCTCTGTCTGTTGGATTTAGTTAAAATTGGACGTGAGATTCAAATTAGCAGAGAACCCTGACATACACGTGGTGTGATTATAAAACCTCTTTGCCTTTGAGAACTAAACCAAGAATGATTCAGTATGTCCTAATCAAGGTGTATTGTTATGCTAGGTTTGGAAAGATAATGCCTTTTCACACTGATGGTTTTTAGCTGCTTACTGGGCTTCATCTCATGTCTCCACCTCATGAAACCTAATCTGTTCAATAAACTTTCTGCTGATTATAATTGCACAGTAAAGCACAGATGTTACGTGATTACTAGACACCATTCTTGGTGTTTCTCTTAGATTTAAGTTGACGTGTTTGTATTATAGATCTCACAGGTGTCCCAAATAAGTAGCAATTATTTTATCAGTTATGGTTTTGAACTTGTAGGTAAGTCAAATTTGTACCCATGGAAAACTTTCTTTAAACTGTTGTTTCTATAGAAAAGAGTAAGTTGATATAAAGATAGCCCTATATAAACACAGCCAGCTTCTACTGTTTTTTAAATTAGAATGTAAGGCCTAGTTCATGGTTCAACATGTGAAGTTCTTGTTTAGAATTCGGACACGAGAATATATTCATTTCACTGTTGAATGAGTTGTGTGAAAGGTTGAAATCTAAACCAAGTAGGAACTGGGCACATTGAAGGAAGACTGTCAGGGTGAGAGTATGAAATGTCTCCAAGACAAAAAGACACCAAGTTAGTTTTTAGGTGTTTGTTGTTGGGTTTTTTTTCCCTAGAAAGTTGTCCTCTGCTTTTTTTCCATTCCTGTGTGGTAGCTTCATTTCCTGTTTTCCAACTGTAGGCTGCAGGGGGAAATTCTAGTAGCTGCATTTACTTCTTTCTGTGAGCCCAGCAAGGTTTTGTCAGAGTTCCTGCAGCAGCCTAGACCGAAGAATAGTTTTGAAGATGTTAATACGATACAGCTATTGAGATGCTGCTGATACCTGTCAATGTTTCGTTTAGGCTGATTCCATCAAGAATGGTGTTCAACTCCTCTCTAGGGCTTACACAATTGATCCCAGTAATCCAATGGTGTTGAATCACTTGGCTAATCACTTCTTCTTCAAGAAGGTAAGAGATCTATGGAATTTACAGTTACATGCTTGATACCTCTGAACAGCAAGGATTCTGGTGCTAGATTCATCTCACTTCATCAGGCTAAGTGGTGCCTGATACGGAAGTGTTAATCTGGATTGACAAATGTCAAGTTTTGGACTTAAATTTTATGTAAACTTTTCACAAGCAAGCCAAAACCAGGTACACTTATTTCTTGAGTCAAGATCACCTCTGAGTCCCAAAGGTTGGTTTTGTTGGGTGGGGTTTTTTTTTGGTTGGGTTGGTTGGGTTTTTTTCTTCTCTGCCCCCCTCTGGCTTTAAAATGTGAAACAGGGAAAAGACTAGTAACTATTAAAACAAAGTCTGTTGTTACTAATTCAGTCAGTGCTATGGCTAAAGCTTTCCTGTGTTTTCCAGCTATCCTTGCTTAAATAATAAATCATGGCCATAAATAAAGTGAAGGCTTGCAAATTTCATTTAACTTCCTTTTTTTCAGGACTATGGTAAAGTACAGCACTTGGCTCTTCATGCTTTCCATAATACAGAAGTGGAAGCCATGCAGGCAGAGAGTTGTTACCAGCTGGCTAGGTCTTTTCATGTACAGGTAGGGCAGTTTTTAAAAGCCGCCTTTGAGCTTACTTTTAATCTGTGTTACAAAGGTTCATGCAAAGCTTACCTGTGAAAACACTGTCTGTTCTTTATTTACTTCTTTGTAAACAGGAAGATTATGATCAAGCTTTCCAGTATTATTACCAGGCCACTCAGTTTGCCTCATCTTCTTTTGTACTTCCATTTTTTGGATTGGGTCAAATGTACATTTATCGAGGGGACAAAGAGAATGCATCACAATGCTTTGAAAAAGTTTTGAAAGCCTATCCTAACAACTATGAGACTATGAAAATCCTCGGATCTCTTTATGCGGCTTCCGAAGACCAGGAAAAACGGGATATTGCAAAGGTGAGTTTTTACTTCTGCCAGTGTCATAGCTGTATGTACAAGAGTAGAACTTGAAAATCAGACTGTACCTTAAGTTGCATAAAACTCAGCGTTATTTGGCTGTAGGTATAGAATATTAATATCAGCTGTTGTGAGAGATCCTCCTAACTGTGGAGAGTTACAACTTCTAGGCAGAACTGACAGTCCTGCTGGGCTCTGCTTAAAGCAAGTCCTGGAATTTAGATGAGCCCCAGCCTCACATTTGAATTTGGTACTATGAAAAGGGCAGAATTCTTCACATAATATGTTAAAAGTCTCTGAAAACAACAATTTAGCTAGTGATTTCCAAAAAACACTTAACTTATCTGGAAGGACAATGTTATGTTGGGTTTTTTTAATGAAAGAGGTTTTTAAATCTAGTGTTGGGTAAGTAAATGTAAAAAATGTTAGAAATCACTGTTCTAGTTTCTCATGTTGGTGTAATAGTTTTGGCTTCTCTAAGACTTTAAGTAGGTGTTATGATCTACAAAAAATACAGAAATGAGTGAAAGAAAACCATGCTAATTTTTTTTGGTGACTAAATAGTGCAGATGTTTAGGATGTTTTCTTTTGCAGTATGGTATATCTTTCTAGTGTTAATACCTTTTACTCTTTGTTTTGATTTTTTTTAAACAGTCTGTGTGTGTACAAAGAGGCATAATTATTTTCTGTTTTTCAGGGACATCTAAAGAAAGTCACAGAACAATATCCTGATGATGTAGAGGCATGGATTGAGCTAGCCCAGATTCTAGAACAGACTGATATACAGGTATTTATTAATATACATTTGGTTACTTATGTGTGTGCTTTTCATAAGAGCACGGAGAACTCATTCTCTTATTTCTTTCATCCACTTTCCCTCTCTTTCTAAAGGGTGCACTGTCAGCCTATGGTACAGCCACACGAATTCTGCAAGAGAAAGTACAGGCTGATGTCCCACCCGAGATTTTGAATAATGTGGGAGCTCTGCACTTCAGGCTGGGAAACCTAGGAGAAGCCAAGGTATGTAATGACTCAAAGTTTGAACTGAATTTCTTGATCCCCCAGAAATTTTCCTTTAAGAATATTCTGGAGTGTCTTATTCCTTTTTTCTTTTTATACTTTAGAAATATTTTTTGGCATCACTGGATCGTGCAAAAGCAGAAGCTGAACATGATGAGCATTATTACAATGCTATCTCTGTAACAACGTCCTATAACCTTGCCAGACTGTATGAAGCGATGTGTGAATTCCATGAAGCGGAAAAGCTCTACAAGAACATTTTAAGAGAACATCCTAATTATGTTGATTGTAAGAAACATTTGGTGATTTAGTTTCACCTTCCTCCTTAGAGTATCAAATCTTCCCCTCTACAGTGTCTTCTGGTTTCCTTATATCTGTCTTTTCTTCATAGCAGTTTTGGTGCCTGCTTACCTCCCTGCTATTTTTCCCTACCTGGTTTGGTTTCTTGTGTGTGGTTGGTCTTGGGTTTTTTGGTGGTGTTTTGGTTTTTTTGTTTGTTTTTTTAAGGCCTGCATCATTCTTGTAGTCCAATCTCCAGCTTTAAGCCTTCTAATTATTGTTAAATCATACTGTACTCCAAAAATCATCAGAGAGGGTGGTGAGGCACTGGGACAGGTTGCCCAGAGAAGCTGTGGATGCCCCATCCCTGGAAGTGTTCAAGGCCAGGCTGGATGAGGCTTTGAGCAACCTGGTCTAATGGAGGATGTCCCTGCCCATGGCAGGGGGGCTGGAACTGGATGGTCTTTGAGGTCCCTTCAACCCTAACCATTCTATGATTCTGTTTTCTTTGTTTGAGATAACTTTAGTCTGTTTCCTGATTTTTTTTTTTTTATTTTTAGGCTACTTGCGCTTGGGAGCTATGGCTAGGGATAAAGGAAATTTTTATGAGGCTTCTGATTGGTTTAAAGAAGCACTTCAGATAAATCAGGTTTGTAACCCCTTAAACATTTAAAGTTAAAACACTTGAAATACTAACTTAAAATTTTTTGTTGTTGTTGCATTTTTATTCTGTTTGCTCATGTAAACTAGAGGAAGAAAACTGCTGCAATCTGCTTTCTGTGTGTTTTGTTTGAGTTTTTAAAATACGGATGTCTAATTCAGAAAAATAACATTTTCTACTTGAACAAGTAACCTTGCAAGGGAAAACTATGCTTTCAACTTGCAGTGAATTTCTGTTTAGGACCATCCGGATGCTTGGTCTCTGATTGGCAATCTTCATTTGGCTAAACAAGAGTGGGGGCCCGGACAGAAGAAATTTGAAAGAATATTGAAACAGCCCTCCACACAAAACGATACTTACTCCATGCTGGCTCTTGGCAATGTCTGGTTGCAGACTCTGCATCAACCCACTAGAGACAGAGAAAAGGTAATGGGCATCTGTCTGCCCTGTGTGTAGTTTTATTTATTTAATTTTTGTGTGCTCTTGGCTACTCAAGCCTTTTCTTGGTGCCTATTTGGCATAATGTAGTCCATGCAACTTCTGGGTAGATCTGTTAATAGCCCATTATAGAAATGAGTGATCAATTGGGATACTTCTTTCTGCAGGAAAAGCGTCATCAAGACCGTGCATTAGCGATCTACAAGCAAGTACTCAGGAATGATCCAAAGAATTTGTATGCTGCCAATGGCATAGGTGAATAGTAGGCTCTAATTTTCCTTCAGAGGTGATGATATTCTTATTTCATGCTTTAATATAGGATTGTATTTACAAGGCCTGAAATAGTACATAGTAGAGCACAGGAAAGAATAGCTTTCATGTGGCAGCTATGTCTCTTAGTTTTTAACGGGGAACTTTATTCAGGCAATATTTTGTTTTCTTTGGTAGGAGTACATAGTACATGAACCTGGAAGCTTATGCTGTACATATTACTTTCCCCTTAGGAGCTGTCTTGGCGCATAAAGGATATTTCCGTGAAGCTCGTGATGTTTTTGCCCAAGTGAGAGAGGCAACAGCAGATATCAGTGATGTGTGGCTGAATTTGGCCCATATCTACGTAGAACAGAAGCAGTACATCAGTGCTGTGCAGATGGTAACATCTCTAAATTGAACTACATTGTATGTTGGGTTCGATGACTTCTGATGTTTCTCGGCTGTCATAGCAGCTGCAGAAGTTTCTGAATATTGTAACAAGTTATGGGTCTGTTTCTAGCGTGCTGTTGGCTGTCAAGTCTGGATTTAAAAAACAAACTGCCAAATCTGGGTAAGGTTTAACAAAGCACCTACCAACTTGCACACTTTTTCTGTTAGCAAAGTTCAAATGTAATTGGGTTAGAATTTTGGTCTCGGAATTAATTTTTGGTCGGAGAGGTTTCGCTCAGTGTAGTTACTGTATGATTTACATTCAGATGTTGCTAAAGTAAGTAAAAAGAAGCTTGCTGCTGGGACTTTTTTATACCAACACTTACTGGTTTTATTCTTGCAAATGATTGTTATTTATGCAGTCAGAGCTGTTGGAAAAGCTGGCTGTGCCATGATTTCTTTCACCACGGCTAACATCACACAGTAATTCATGTTGGAAGAAATCTTTTGGTGTCATCTAGTCCAGCCTGCTCATGCAAGCTAACTTCCACGTATCAACCTGTTCTGACTAAGTTGACTCAGTTGATCGAAAGCATGTAAACTAAAGAAGAAAACATATGTTGGACAGGACAGAACAGAAGCTGAGAACAAACTTGTTTCATTAAGACTAAGTCCACACTGAGGCTGAAAAATACTTACTTCAGAGCTATCCTGAATCTTTTTGTGATACTGGGCCTTTCTTACCTGATCGGGACCTCAGCAGTCACTATCCCCCAGTGATCTACTGTTAAAAAGCTTTGGTAATGTGATCAGATTCGTTGTGTTGTGTTTGAATAGAGTCTGTTGTCTTTTTAACACCTGATCTGGTTTTGCTGACAAAAAGCCTAATGAAAATTTAATTTTAGTCATGGTTTAAGCAGTGAATTACAGTGGGAAACTGGGTATCATTTTCATCTTTTGATTTGTCAGAAAAGTACTCATTTGCTACTATATTTAAGTAAAGTTGTTAGAAGAAATGTGTTTGTTTATTGAGGTGTTTTATTGTTCCCTGGCTTCTGCTGTGCAGTTGGTATGAGCCACAGTCTGAAATATGTGATATTGGACACAAAGGGAGATGAATTGAGTTTAATAGGCTAGCTAACTGCAGCCACAACAGTTATTCTCATGAGTTCTTTACCATAAAGCATACAAATCCAAGGCAAACTTAAGCTAAATACAAAATCTTTGACTCTAAAGGTGAGTGAAAACTGGATGCTTACAACACTGTGCGATCCAAAAGTAGTGACTTAAGGCACTACGGTTCAGGGCAGTTTCTGTATTTGAGCTGGAAATAAAAATTACTTTGTACTTCTTACTATTTTTGAGGTTTAGAAAGAGTGGATGATTCCGTGAGAAAAGCATATGTCAAACAAAAGGCGCTTGTTACTGAAAAGGATAAGCTTCATAACTGTTTGAAGCTTTAATTCTAGACCAACAAATCCTATAGTAACAAGTTTTTTTTTACACTTTAGAACAACTAGATATCCCTTGGCATGCCAAGCTCTTCAGCTAGGTGGACAGAATAAATTTGATGCTGTCTCAGAGGTGTGGGCTGTTTTTAACTAATTGATTCAGATACATGGATATATTCCATTACTACCAAAATGTAGTATGGAATTTACATTAAATATATTTCAAATTGTAAATTATCTTGTACAAATGAAGAAAATAATCTCCCCCACACCTTCACCCTAATACTAGGGAGAATAATCTAGTGCTCTTGAAATGAGTCATGTTTGTTAAACATTGTTACAATAGATGGTACCTGCAAAGTATTCTGTTATATTTAAAGACCTACAGAGCCTCCTTGGCTGCTGCCAGTTTCCAGAGGAATCAGGTACTTGCTCCGAAATGGCAGAAAGCATTTTCTGATCAGTGAAGAGGAGGCATCCATGTAATATGGCACACTTCTTTATAAAGCAGAAGTCATATTAGCAGTAATGCTTTCTAGGAGTAGAGGCACTTGCTGTGGAGCTAGCTAACCAAATAACTAACTGTTTACACTTCTTAATTTGCTGCCTTTTTTTTTTTTTTTCCAGTATGAAAACTGCCTCAGAAAGTTCTATAAGCATCAAAATACCGAAGTATTGTTATACTTGGCCCGGGCACTCTTCAAATGTGGCAAATTACAGGAATGCAAACAAACTTTGTTAAAGGTATGAATACAAGACATATCACAGAATAAAATTACTGTAAATTGATGCATGCTTGTGTCTCTAAATTCAGTACTCTGGGATTGAAATAATGGTGCTTATTCTCCGTATGTCACTTCAGTATACCACTGTATCCTATTGTTGTAGGTCTTAAAAACATGCTTTCTTCTTTACAGGCCAGGCATGTGGCACCAAGTGATACAGTCCTTATGTTCAATGTGGCTTTAGTGCTACAAAGACTAGCTACCTCTGTCCTGAAAGATGAAAAAAGCAATCTAAAGGAAGTGCTTAATGCTGTGAAAGAACTGGAGCTAGCCCACAGGTACAGCTGACTTATTTCCAGTCATTGTAATCTGGTTTGTTGTTCCCTTACAGTAGATTTGAGGTATTTCACAATTCTAATGCTTTATGTAATGCAATCCTAAACATTTCAGCATAACTTCTAACTTAAATTCAGTTAAAGCTGTTAGGTATTGTCTTGAGAAAGTTGCGTGAAAGCCTGTATTTTGTACCCATTAACTAAAAATTCAGATGTCTATCACGTTGTGGAAAATATTTTCCATAATCTAAAACTTGAGCAAGGAATTACTTTCTTCCTATGTACAAGAATTGGAGTTCAGTCTAGCACAATAACAATTTAAAATGTCTCTGAGGGAAGAAACTGGCATTTTCGTTTAAATGAATTGGAGAAGCTGGTTGAAAACACGGGTCGTCCTAGCTTACCCTGCTACTTGCAGGTATGTTGTATTCACAGGGACCTGTCAGCTAGGCTCAAGGAGGCTGTTCTGGAAGGATTATTTAAAAATAAGCTTTCCTTCCTTTTCTTACTCTGCTTTCAGATGCTTAAGCTGTGGCAGCTAAGGAAGAAACCTACTGGGGTCAGCAATGTACTTATTGCCAGGAGCCACTACGTGAAATCTTAGAATTCTGTTTAGAGTTTTTCTGGGTTTTTGTCCTGCTCTGCAGTGATTTGGGAATGTTTTAAATGTGGGAATTCTGATAGTACTTTGATACCATTGGATTAAAAGAGGCTGCACACAGAGAGAATCGCTGCAGTGCGCTCATCTGTTGAGTTTTCTAGGGTTGTAATTTAGGAGTAAATGCTTTGTTTTAGGACAAAATTCCAATAAATATGTAAGTAGTGCCAGATTTGCTTACTTTTGTTTGTTGTTTTTTCCACCAGGTACTTCAGTTACTTGAGTAAAGTAGGTGATAAGATGAGGTTTGACTTGGCACTTGCTGCTACAGAAGCCAGGTAAGAAAAAAAACATCCAACAAAAAAACCACACTACAAACCACCTCCAAGACCACAAACAAATCCTTCATTCAGATACCAAGTGGAATATTTGTCTTGGTGTTTTTTTTTTCCATACTAAAACTGGCTTCCAAAATTCCAACAGACAGTTGCTTAGAACAGTAGAAATACAAGTGCAGGGTTATTCCCTATTGCTGTTTCATCCTTTCCTGTCTTTGCTGTCTAAGGTTTTTGTGTCGTATAAAACTCTTAACATGTGGTGTCTGTCACTAGCTGGAGCCTGCAAAGTTTTAGCTGTTTTACTGGCAGACTTTCAGTGAGAGTGCAGTGACCTTTATTTAAACATCTCTGGCTCTCACTGTTTTGCCTTTAAACATAATCTAATAACAGGTTTGCTTTCATGGAGATTTTTTTTGAGGTAGTTCATGGGTGAATAGCATAGGTCAGTTACTGAAACATGAAAACTCTGTTTTGCAGGGTCTAGTCTGCTTTAACTTTTGCTCAGGGTAATGAGTTTGTACACAAGCCTATTCAAATCCTTTCCCTTGTAAGCTTATTTGTCAAGTTTTCACTCAATATGCCCTGTGTTTCACTTATTGCACACTCTTGCATGATTTTCATACCCATAAACAAATAACGTCTGTTGGCCATCATGCAGTGTACATCTTAAATGGGCATCATTTACAGAGAAGGAAATTTTAATCTTAGTATTAAAAGAAATGTTACTGTAATATTAGCTAGGAGGGTGTTGAAAGCACCTTGCTTAAATGTTTCACGAGACTGGAACACTTTTATGCAGCCTCACTCTTACACAATTGGTTTTTTTAAGGTAGAATTTCTACCTGCCTTTCTGATAAGATTTGGTAGTATGTTGTGATTAAATTCCAGTTAGAATAGAAAGTGGTTTAGTTTACTGAAAAATGTGTATGACTCTTTTATTGTGCTATTTCAAGTAGCTCTTTTTTCTTTGTTGGTGATATGGACAAAATATTGCAAGGCACGCCCTTTATAGAACTTTCTTCTTGTAGTATGTGCCTGCCACCTTCCTTGACTTGAAAACATTGCATGTTACAGGCAATGCTCTGACTTATTGAGTCAAGCCCAGTATCATGTGGCTCGGGCACGCAAGCAGGATGAGGAAGAGAGGGAGCTGCGTGCGAAGCAAGAGCAAGAAAAAGAGCTGCTTCGCCAAAAACTACTTAAAGAACAGGTTTTATTCTGTTACATTTTGTATACTTTATTTTGAAAACTGTACTGTCTTTTGAAAAAGTGTACCTGTCAACGATATATATGTCTCTGCTGCGCTGTGGTGGGAGCTGCTGTTACTGATAGAATGTCTAGTAGCTGGTTTTCTTCATTACAGTAAATGCCAGCAGAAAATGTTATAGCAAATAGGTGATACTGACACTTAGTTCCCCATAGCTTCAGAAATACATTTTTATAACAAAATAAAAATTTGTGCCCCAGAAGGTCTGCTATCAAACTTCAATACTGACAAGCTGGATGAGGAAACACTGGTGTGTCAGTTCGTTTGGACTTTTGCCTGCTCTAGCATAGACTGGTAGCACACCTTCTCCTTTTTTAATTCTTTTTTTTTTATTTTGGCAACGTGGACCTTCTGCTATGACAGACTGTCAAAAGTCGATCTTCCAGTTTCTTGTCAGCAAATAGTTTATACACCTGCTCTTATAATCACCACCATGCTGCAAATACAATAGTAATGGTTAGTTTTCTCTCTGTTTCAGGAAGAGAAGCGCCTAAGAGAAAAAGAAGAACAGAAGAAACTTCTGGAACAAAGAGCTCAATATGTGGAGAAAACGAAGAATATCCTGATGTTCACTGGTGAAGTAGAAGGATCAAAGGAGAAAAAACGTGGTGGCGGTGGAGGCAGGGTAGAAGAGATTTGTTTTTGTTTCTTGTTTGTTTGTTTTGTTTTTATCTTCTTCATTTTCTGATCTTGATATGTGCTCCCTTGCAGTAGCACAGGTTTTTAATTTCAAGCTCCTAGGCTCCACTGAGTGAAACGGCACGGGTTTAATATTCAAAAATTGAAAGGTAACAGTTAAAAGTTCCACGCATGGTGCCATCACCAAAATCAGGTCTATTCAATTGTTAAAATAACTAAAGATGCTTGTTTTACTATGTGCAGTTTCTTTATGACATCACTGCAGAGACTGTGGGAATGCTGGCACAAGATCTGTATTTTTGTGTCTTCGAAAATGTGTTCAGATAAAGTTTTTATTTTTGAGTTGTTTTCTTGTACCTTTGTACCTGGAAGGTGAATAATTGGTGATATTGTGGGGCTTTTATTTATTACAGCGTTCCAAAAAAGGAGCAGGGGAATTTGATGAGTTTGTCAACGATGACAGTGATGAAGATCTGCCCATGTCTAGAAAGAAAAAGAAGAGGAAGGGCAGTGGTAGTGAACAAGATGGGGAAGAAGAAGAGGGTGAGAGAAAGAAGAAGAAAAGGAGGAGGTAATTGATGCTTAAATTTAAAGATTTCCCTGAGAAATAGTATGGCTTTTAAGTACAATCTCATGCAGTCTTCCATCAAGCTTTAGAAAATGGAACTGTTGTGAAGAGGTCATGTGATTAACTCATATGTACACACGCACGTTATAAGACTTAAACAGCCTCTCTGCAAAAGCACTGTAAATAACACTTGATCAACTGGGCATTCCTTGAGACTGATATTTTTGCATGTGTTAAGGCTGGTTTTTTGCAAAGTTAAGCTTTACATCATATTTTAAATGTTTCTGTTTAAGACCCCAGAAGGCAGATGAGGGGAGTGATGATGAAGAACACGAAAATGGTCCAAGACCTAAAAAACGACGTCCACCCAAAGCAGAGAAAAAGAAGGCTGTAAGTTAAACCCTGAATAACTGCCTCACTTTCTAAATATACTCTTGGAGTTCAGCATTGCCCTAGTCAAGAGAGATTTATGGATGTTGAAGATTACAGCAAGATGCCCAACTGCCTTCAGGCTTATTGTTGTCCTTCTCCACTGTTGCTATAGCTGCTTCAAGGATGAAAAGGGTATTGCTGAAACTGTCTAGAATGAAGTGATAGTAAACGGAAAGTTTTGATCTAATGACTCTAGAACAGCTGTTAAAAGCATGTCTGGCGTTCTGAATATGTGTCTGCGTTTGGGCACTGTACTGTAACCAGCACCTGAACAAGCAACCCTTTGTTTTTCCTCTGTACAGCCCAAACCAGAACGCCTGCCTCCTTCAATGAAAGGAAAGATCAAATCAAAAGCCATCATTTCATCAAGCGATGATTCTTCTGATGAGGATAAACTCAAAATTGCTGATGACGGGTAAGAACCTTAGTTAACTTTGTATGTACTAAAGTTTCAACACATGCTTTCAAAAGAAACTGCGGTGTTAATAATGAGGTAGAGAAGCCTTTCGTTGTACTCGCATCACTTTCCACTGAAAATCAATTCTGCTCATTCTGATAATACTAGCATTACTCAAATTCTGGTATGTCATTTATTTTTAAGCTAAGGATAGCATCTTTTAATACTGGATTTTCTTTTTCCTACAGACACGCTAGGAATAGCAACAGTGATTCCGATGATGGGGAACGGCAGCACAGTAAACGCATTGTTTCTGATAGTGATTCTGATAACAGAAACAAATCTGGTAGTGAGGCAGGCAGTCCGCGAAGGTCCAGTGTCCATCCATCTGAGGAAGAGTCCGACAGTGACAGGTCTGCTAGAAAAAGAAGGCAGTCAGATTCGGAGCAGTCTGACAATGAGTCTGTGCAGTCGGGGAGAAGTCGTTCCGGTGGTTCAGAAAACGAATCTCGCCCAGCTTCTCGCAGTGCTGACTCAGACAGAGATTCCGAGAGAGGATCTGACAACGAGGGTTCTGGGAGAGGATCTGGTAACGAATCTGAACCAGAAGGATCCAATGATGAGGGGTCTGAAGGTGGTTCAGATGACAGTGATTAGATCTAAATTACAGACCATCTTTTTAAATTGCTTATGTAAATATATTTCACTTATAGGGAAAATCCAATTTTTATATTTGAAAACTGTGATTAAAAAAACCCTTAATGTTTTAGTAAACTGTCGTGAGACCTTCCTGTGATTCTTCCTGTTAGCAGCTAATGGATGTTTCTCTAAGCTGGCTTACAGCGTATTCCTGAATTGAAACTGCTGTAGACGAAGAACAGAACTCCTGTATTATAATCAGCACACCAAGGATGGAATGCATGTAAAAACTATGGAATGTAAAGTCTCTCTTTAGGTGGTTCCAGTGTGGCTAAATTGTGTTCTGAGCTTATACATGCATAGATGGATCTTAAAATCCTACCAAATGGAACAAAGAGCTGTGGATATTTATCTTTTTCCTCATTCTGAATAAAGGTCAGTAGGGTTTTTTTTCTTTCTTTCTATTAAAGAGTACATTTGCCATGATGCAACTTCTTCTGTTTCCAAGAGTTTGTTCTTTTGCTTCCGTTCTTGTCTTTAAATCATATGAAAAGATGCAGATACTAAATTATATAAAGTAACAGTGCAGCTCTAGATGACATATTTAAATTGGCAGGTTAAAAAATAATCTAGAGACCTCCGTATTTCTTGAGAAAGGTAAAGCTGCCCGCGTCACAATAAACTGTTCCTGCCTGTTTGCTTAGAGTCATTTATTTTACCCCTTAAAAAGTATAAGCAGAAACCCTGAAAATGTTAAATTTGACAAAGGAATGTGTTTTGAGAGAGTAGTCTTTATTTTACCTTAAGTACATCGCTTTTGGAATTAAGTCCTGTCATATAATACGTTAATGAAAAATTGCTGTGTTGTAGACAAGTGTATCTGACTTCTCCCTGCGGTTCTGAAAACATCAGTATCTTTGCATCTGTCCAAACCCAGGTTTTTTAATAACCCTTCATCAGTCATCAAGCATTTGCTAAGAGAAGATTACGTAGACCTGGGTAATCTGTTG
Organism: Rhynochetos jubatus; assembly: GCA_027574665.1. Lineage (NCBI taxonomy): Eukaryota > Metazoa > Chordata > Aves > Eurypygiformes > Rhynochetidae > Rhynochetos > Rhynochetos jubatus. The sequence goes on from CM050663.1 coordinate 11,313,591, forward strand.
CTACTGTTTTGGTAGACTGCACAGCCTAAACTCCATTGCTTTGGGTTTGGAAGGTCTGGATTGTCGCTGCTGACAGTTCCCTTCAAGTACTAACTGAAAGTTAAGTTTCCCATGCTGCTATTTCTGGTTTGCTGTGAGCATTGGCTGTTCTCATTGTGTATGGGGTTTTTTATGTGTTTATGGGCTGTTGTTAACCATAGCAGACAAAGCAGAATGTGCACCGGTTGAGATGCCCGTTTTGTGGCTCAGTTTGGGATCCAGTTTCTACATGTGGTCTCACCTAACCCTCATGTGCTTGGTACCATTCAGAACAGAAGAATAGCTATCATGCTTGTGCTTTAGAGCAAAACTGAATCTTAACTCTGTTGTCTTGTTGATGTAGTCACTCAGGTGGAAGATTTGCCACACCCCAAGACTTGGAAGCTAGATAGCTTTGGAAAGATGCACTTGAGGAAAACTTGTGGCCCTTGTAGAAAATGATTCTCCTATCAAGAGAATCATGACGTGGGTGCTCACCTCTTTGAGAATCACAAGGAAGCAGTGGATAGATGAGGTATGTACACTTGATGTCACGCTGCTTCACTTATGAAGCTGTGAAGTGTGAGGAAATTAGTGCCACTGAGGAAAATGAATCCATCCAAGGTGAAACAAACGGAGCACTGGTAGCCACAGCATGTATGAGAGTAACCAACTTTTAACAGTAGGAAGGAAAAATAACGTGTACGGCACTTACTGTGGGATCTTAGAAACTTCCTTCTGCCTCAGATACATCTCCAGTATGATAGTCTTTATCATGTTATTAATTTGATCTTCACTTGGAAAGGTTCGAAGGTCTTGGCTTGGTGCTGTATGTAGCAAAATAAATTCTCTGTGCGTAAAAGCGCTTTAGATCAAGAGCTGATTGGCTCTCCAGACCTAACCTCCGCTTAATTCCCTAAGTGTGCAATAAAAGGGGTTTATGTACATCTATTACCTGAGGAGTAAGTGCGGGTTTTTGAGCACTTAGAAAGGAGACTTGTAAGAAGAGGTTGTGACTTGAAAGGGCTTGAAGTGCATGATAGACTAGAGGCCAGTCAGCAAGGAAGGAAAAGGGACAGGGATGTTTTTGCTTCCCTCGTGCCCTGCTTTTACTGAGCAAAAGAGGGGATGGGAACCAAAGTCAACTCTTCTTCCCATTGAGGAGGAGGATGAATGTGAAGATTGAGGTTACGTAAAGAGTCACTTTGCTGTAATTGCCGAGAAAATCTGTGTTTTAGTTTAATTCATGTTTTCTTAATGCTTGTTTTTTGAAAGTGCAGTGGTGGAATAATGTTGCCGTCATTCCCTCTTGGCAGCATTCCTTGTCTTCTGAAGCAGACGGTTGGCTGGCAGCTGTTTAATTCCTTTATTTATAGCAGTGATCTACTCCAGGAGAAAATACAGGAAGTGTAGTGCTGCATTGCTAGAAAAGTGTTGTATTCCTGGTTTGTTATACATCCACTGGCAAGTTGCGTGACTAAGGAAAGTGCTTCCTACTGAGCTCTGGTGCAGCTTAGCCTCTTGCTCTCCTCACACATGAGCACACCATCTCTAGAATACAGTAGAAAAGAATCATGTAGAGTTTGCTGTTAGCAAGCGGTTGATTTAAAAAAAACCAGTATCTTGAAATGTAGAGACTAGGCCCTTCACAAAACACACACTTCAAATGTAACTTTAAAAAAAACCCTAAGTGGCTGAGTTGGGTGGGTTTGGTTTTTGTTTGGTGTTTAGATTTAATTTTTGTAATCCACCTACTCAAGATTCTTTCTTTCAGAAACTTTTCCAGGTCAGTACTTGGTGGGAAGGTGTAGCTGTCACTACTGAGTAACAAAGCATCTGTGTGTAAATTGATTTATTCTCTTTCTAAATGAGTGGCTTGAAGTCTGAAAACAACTGCAGTCCATCCACATAGAAACAAGGTGCAGGAATATATTTGGGAATGTGCTGCCAAGAAATGCTTTGGACAAGGCAGGACCTATGGTAGCAGCACTACAGCTAAAATTGTATCGGCTGTTTTTATAAGGAAGGGCCTTGTGCTGGGAATAAATTGCTTCCCATGTTAAATGTGTCACTGGTTAGAGCAGTGTTTGTTGTAGCAAGGCCTCTTCCTCCTGCAGAGATTTAAACTGTTAGGTTAGGGGCCGATTAACACTGTTGACTTCTTCTAGGAAAACCTGCAGGTTTCTGACACAAGTTGCTTCTCTACTTGGTTTTGTGTGGTTCCTTTGCTCTGAGGATGTAGTGCTCTGATCTGCTTGTTCAGCAGTAGTAGCTAACTTACAGCAAATGAATCTTGAATTCAGAAGTTACCTGGAAAAATTCCTGTGGCTGGAGCTGCAGGCAGCAAGGACGAAGTCAGTATTAGTATGGGTAACAAAACAAGTTGACAGAATGGATGTGGATAGGGTATGTAACCAAATGCTGCTGCTTCTCACACCTAGTAGTGCTTACCACTGTGCCTCTAATAATCTTACTGTTTAGCTGAACACTGCAGTTGCTCTACAGATGTGAATAGAAGACAGATCTAAGGGAATACCAAATATGGGAATACTTAGAAGTTCAAAGTAAGTGTACTGAATGTGTAGTATTTCTGTGTGAATTTCAGTCCACATCCACTCAAACTTTGTGTGGTTTATAACCACAAATACTTGAACCTTTAGAGTGTTTTAGTCTTGGCAGAGCCTGTAGAAGGTACAGTTGTATGGTCATGCAGCTTCTAACATGTCCATAGCTACTACAGAAGTTAAGAATGCTCATCATAGTTATGTTCTTCTTTGAATTAAGATTATTATCAGGGGTATACCTGTTCCTCTGGGTTGATCTCTACCCCTTTTAACATTCTCCTTCACCCTTAGGCAAAAAATCCTCCCTTCTCTGCAACCGCCAGAGCTTGGGACTGTCTAAGTATTTGGCCTGCAGACTGAGTCATGTTGGGACGCTTGATTGAGTTTACCTTTTTCTCAGACCTCCATTTGAAGCGATACACGCTGAAGAGTCCATATTGCTGCCTCTCATTATGTATCATCCCTACCTTTCGCATGCCCCTGTATCTGTCTGACTGGTGGAGATGCCCCAGCGTTGTTACGGTGTTGCCTGAACTCCAGGAGTGTTCTGTTCAGCCCAGAAGCATACAAGAGTCTCACACCTTCCCACCCATTCCTTCTTGACCAAAACACAAGACCCCTGCTCTAGCCAGAGAAATGGTTTCTGTTCAGCACCTCAGGGTGATGATCAGGTGGCATTGGCTTCAGTGGTGTTTTCTCTTGCCTTAAAGGGGGCCAAGCAATGCTCTGGCTCTTTAAACCTTTTTGAACCCTTCAGAGTTCTTAGCAAATTAAATGCTCTCTTGCCTCTCTTTGACACTGCAATTGCAATATGCTAAGTGTAACAGCGCACTCCTGGGCATGCTGAGGCATACCGTGGGTTCGCCGTGGGTTTTTCAGGGCTCAGATCAGTGGCCTCCTGTCAGAGGTGCGGTTCACTCGTCACACAATACCTTCAGTGACCGACAGTCTGAAACTTCTGGCTTGGGCCTCTTTTCTAGTGCATAAGTGACTTTCTAATTTAGGTCACAGGGATAGCAGTAGAGAACTCAATCTTTGCTAGCTGCTCATTCTATCACAACAGGTCAGAGGAGGTCATAGTTTAAGTGGAACCTCTTGCAATGCTGTGTTCCTTCTGGCTGTTTCCACAAATGTGTTCAGTGGATATTGTCTGTAGAGCCTTCTCACCTTTGCACCCGCAGGTTCTGGCTACCCAGGCTCTGTTAAATCAACAGACTGCTCTAAGCAGGACTCTTTCAGGCCAGAAGCAAGGTACTAATACCAGGCTTGACTTTCCTTGCTCTGGTTTTTTACGTCTCTTTGTTTCGTTTTTTTTTACTACCAATTTTGAAAATGGATCAGAGAATATGAAACATCTCTTCATCCACCTCCACCCTTTCAAGATCGATAACTCTGTTTTCTTCCAGCTTTGAATGAAGGTCAAACTGCTTTAGACTGGCTCTTCTGTCTGTGTCTACCGTGTGGTACTAAATTGTCTAGTACATGTCCTGCTCTCATGGCAGTCTGAGCAGAAGGTAACCTCTCTTGTGGGAAGCTGTCCTGGACCAGCTGGAGGGGAAGAATTATTGTCAGCAGCTGTTTCCTAGCCCTAAAAAGGAAAGAGGAATCGGGTCTCTTCTCGGCACAAATTCAAGTTGGTGATTTTAGTCAAAACGATCTTGACTTGCCGGAAGTCACATTTCCAACCTGCGGCATACCTATTTCTAAATTTCAGCAAGGACATACTTGTTAAGAACACTTGCACTTGATGGTGGGTGCAGACTCCTTCTGGAGCCTATCTGTCTGCTTTTGATGGTGTCCCAGCGGAGGTGAGCAGCTGCTTCACGCTCCTGATGAGCTACAAGAAGTCGGAATTGGTCTTCATCAGAGCTAATACTTCTGGTTAGATCTTACTGCTTTCAGATTGTTATCACTTAAATGCTCCTTATAGATGACGCCTGTGCAGGTTGGACAGTAAAAACCGTTTCCCGAGGTGTATACGTGGATGCGCTGGGTTTTCTCCGAGTATTCGTACAGACTAGTGCTCATCTGCGTTCGTCTGTTTGGTTTGATGGTCGCTACGTGAGGGGAGTCACTGCGTACTTGCGGGAGTCCTACCCTCTAGCTCTCCCTGGGAGGGTTCCTCGCTGCTTCCCTTGGTCTGTAGGGTCTGTACGCCGTTCCTGGTTGGTGCCGGCAAGAGCCCTCCCGGCGTTAGCTGTTACGGGTATAAGGTCATTGGGTGTTGCCTTTAAGCGAAATGGCTTCACTGGAAGGGACAAGGAAGGAAAGAAACAATCGTGTTGGATTAGTGCTTGTAACAAATATTATTTATGGTCTTTCTACTTAATTACTTGGGTCTCAGTATTTCTAACTGGGATTTTCTGTTTTGGCTTTCTTTTGCGCTGCCCCCCTTTAGTGACCGTCAGTGCCCAGACACCTTGCCCACGAGTGTTTCAGCTTCCATTGTACAGAGGAAAGCATGTGTTTTTCAGAGCGTGTGCAAGAGCTATTGATCTATCCAACTGTAAATCCAGGGAGTGGGATTCGTAATAGTAAAATCAAGCTCAAATATATGAAAAAGTAGAAAATACTATCTCTAAAGACAGTCATTCACACCTAAGAACAGCACCGCGCAGGCGCGGTTGCAGAGGTGCGTTATTGTGTGAGCAGCACAGTGGTTACGTGCACGTTCTCAGTGGTTACGTGCATTCCTGATGGAAGGCTGAGTTTTAGTGGACATGCAGTGAAAAACATGCCTGGAGCACCTCTCGCAACTGCCGGGGTGTATCTGTGTCGGGGATCTAAGCTGGTCTGCCCAGTTCAATCAAACAGTGCTGCGACCCGGGGGGAAGGGGCTGGCAGTGTGTAGAATTTACACAGAAGAGGTTCTCGGTAAGAACTGCACGTTTTAAATCGCTCGCCGTCTCGGCCTAAATCACCTACAAGCGTGAGCACTTACTTCAGCCGTACGTGCACGGAACGTCCCGATTCTTTATTCTGGCCGAAGTGAGGGAGCGTGTTTTGCTGTTTTTATACATTGTTGTCTCTGACATTACTTTTCAGAAATGTGAAAGAAAGCACAGTGGGCAAGGAGGTGGGCAAGGAGGTGGGCTACGAACTGTGTCGCAGGAGACCGGAATGTCCCCTAGCGCACTCTCACCGGTACCTGTGTGTGGAGGAGCGATCGCTCAGTCTTACTACCTCTTTCACCATTTGTGAGACTTGAATACAATTCCAGCTGCTTTGCGCCAGGACGATTCCTTCCTGCGGTGTGCAGCACCTAAATTACTGATCCAGGCTCGTTCAGATCGCCAGTTGCTGTTTTAAAATCGTATTTATTCTTTAACTCTTACGGTGGTTGTTTTTAGTAATAACGCAGTAACATATTTTGCGGAACTACTGGACTGTCTGTAACTGTTGTTCTCTGGTGTTTCATCAGGCTACTGAAAGCCTGTATAATCATTACTCTGGCAAAAAAAATCACTTAGAAAAAGAGAATGATGCAGACCAGGTAACTGCTTTTCACTCAAATTGGAAGATTACTTACCCTCTTTAGCTGTTAATTCAGAAGAGGAGAACGGTCTCCTGTAATTCATGTCAGACCCGGTTTGTCTGCTCTGAAAAGTCCTTGGAGCACAAATTGTGTCTCTCTTGGTTATAAAACAGCAAGCACTGTTGCTGATTAGTACCAGCACACTATCCCCGACGGGTACAGCTGCCCCTTTCTCCTCCCTCGTAGCGGAAAGGCTAGTGAAAATGAGCTGGGTTTGAATGGGTTAATGTAAAAGGAGAAGAAAATGAACACATAATTTCATATTGGGAAGGTTGAAGTCCCCGCCAGGAGTGTGGCTTGCAGACAGCCTGTGTCCAGAATCGCCTTGCCGCAGGAAACCCTGCTGGCTACAGGCTAGCGGCCCTTGTTGGTCTCCCCACACGGGAGCCAGCTCTGGGGCCGGGTGAGCCTCGGTGCCATCCCTGTCCTAAGTGAGCTGCTGCACGGCCGCTCTGCTTGTACCGAGTGCCTTCCGTCGGCAGCTCCTGTCTTCTGGAAAGCTTCGGCATGGGCTCTGGTTAGAGTTGCACAATCACTGGGCTTGCCAAATCACATGTGTTTGTTGTGTTTGTGGAAACTTCCCGGGATGCTTAAAAAAACCCACGCACGCACAAAAAAACCAACCCAACCACAAACCAGTCGTGGCGGGGGGGACAGGACATGGACCCAGAAACCTGCAGTAAAACCTCCTGACCCCAGGTGTGTGTGAGTGAGCGGCTTAAATCACTGCAGCCCCAGAGCGGGCTGTGACGGGATTACTGTGCTGTCCTCAGCTGCTCCCGGTGCTTTCCCGCTGCCCGAACCGTGCTGAGCCATCGCTGCTGCCTGCGGTAACCAGGGCTTGTACGATTCCCGTTCCTCAGGTATTGGCACCTGTAGCGCTCCGAGTCACGGCAGAGGTAGCTGGTGCAACGGGTGCCAGCCCGACCCGAGTGCCCCCGTTCCCTGGGGACAGCTGGGGACGCTGCCCGCATGACTCAGCTTACGTGTTTCAGAGTTTGGGGAAGAAGCTGCCCCACTCCAGAGCTGCCTGGGACGTTTATTGTCGGTGTTTAAGTTGTTCTTGAGGCTGGGCTGAGGAAACGTCCGTCTCCTTTTGGACCTCTCGTAGCTGAGGCCGACGCTGTTTGCTTCCCAGGGAAGCTGTGCTTCACACCTAGCGCAGGTGTGAAGTCTGGAGGTGTCACTGTTCCCAGCCAGCCCCGCAGTGGGGCGTAGGTTTTCCGGGCACAGACTTTAAAGCAAACGGTAACTCCTGCGCATCGGCCAGACGGGCTAACGCGTGGAATTTGACCTTCCAGCAGCGCTAGCAACCTAGACACCCGTATTCCTAGCACACGGGTCGACTGACAGGGGGCTTGGCTGGCTCCACCGCCACAGCGTGACACGGGGTTTCGATGTGTGTCCTTCCCCATATGGTCGCACGTTTTATCTTGTCCTGCCAACACACAGTGATTTAAAAGCCTCAGTCGTGAGGAACAACAGGCACCTGGCAGTGCTGAGGCTTTCAGGGACAGCTGTGCTGCGCCTTCAGCAGGTACCAGAACACGGATGTGCCTGGTCACGGGAGAGCCCTGGGACAGCCGGCAGTTTGCGTACAGTGAAATTACGTGTAACATGGGATTACGGCAATTTAATGTTGGTGTTAATGGCCATGAGTTCAGTTATCTTCAGACCCCTCCGAATTAGCAGGGAGGCCCATGGACTGGCATCCCCAGAGGGCTAATCATCCTGTCCTCATTATCTCAGGCAGGTGGAATGAATCACTTTCCGAGGAACCCATTTCTGTCCGTTGCCCAAAGAGTCTCCGGCTGTCTAGACGCTGCAGTTTTGTATAGTTGAGTAAGAGGAATCCCACCCAGCAGAACAGCAGCTCAGACACCGGTTTGTTATTCATCAGAATGTTCCCGGTTTCAGACGTGATTTACCCTTCCCCCAAGAACCGTCACCTAGCACCCGTTTACATGAGCCGGGACTCTGAAACTTCAGGGGCGATTTCCAAGGACGCGCTTCCACAGTTGGAATTGCCCACCACTTCCCTTCTCACTGTGGCTTTTATGAGATTTGATTTTCTGGGGGGAGTTACATTTAGTGCTTTTTTCCAAACTGGATTTTCGGTCTGCTGTTCCAGCAAACGCCAACCCCAAGCTTTTCCTCCTGCTCAACTTAGGAATTGCTTCTTGCGCAGCTGTGCAAGTACCCGGCGAATCAGCCCCTGCGACGCCGAGATGGAACTCTCCCGAGTTGTGCGACGCGTACGCAGAGACAGCCTGTAACTCTCGGGCCCAGATTTCGGTGAGCGGGGGACCCTTTCCCCGGGGGTGCCCGTCCTGCTGTCACAGCGGTCTCAGGCTGACGTGTGTAAGGGGGAGCTCTTCCAACGCAAACGCCAGGTTTTACAGAGAAGCCGAGGTTTCTGGTGTTTCCAGGTGCGGTGTCCAGTTTCTTAGCTGGTATTTTCCATGTCTTACTGCACAGATAATAGGTGGATTACCAGGATTCAACTCTATTATCTTGAATGTTTCCTATTTAAAGACAAAATCCAAAGCTCATATGCTGTCAGAAGTAACAGTATTGCCTGAATTTGTAGTTACTGAGCAAGGAACGCTCCGTTTGTAAAAGCAAGAGGGAAAGGAAGAGTTTGAATCGATGGAATTTCCTCTTACAAACCAGGTTAAGCAGGCACATCTTCGAGGGGAGCCTGTGGAATGTTATTTGCACGTTGGCCCATGTCCCGAACCGGGCTTTTCTTCAGCCCTGTGTGACGATTCTGAAACCCACACTGGTGGTTCCGTAAGGGCAGCCGGCAGGACATACACCTCAGCAGGGGACATACACCTCAGCAGGGCTCACCGCTGCCGCGATCCACCAGCGACACTCCGGCCCCTGGGCACCTGCAGTCACCATACGCCTCCGGCCTGCCCTGCACCTCCGCAGGTTCCACCCAGGACAGAGATGTGCCAGCAGGCCGAGCGAGGGCCGGGGCTCTGGCTTTGACGGCATCATGCTCCCTCCCAACACCGTCCAGCTACCGCGGCACTTACCTGACTGGCTTTGTGACCGGCCTTTCAGCACATCCCAGCACTTCGTGGCCTTGAAAGCGAATCCGGTTGGTATTGCCATCACCTCTGCAGCTGGAAATGGGGAAACTGCAGGTGAAGTGTCCACTGGAGTGGGAAATGGAAGTGCTGGGTTGGTCGGGGGACCGTCAGTTTGCTCTCCGGACACGGTTTCACAGGTTTTCTTGGCGTGAAACTGTAGCAGTGCTGTGCTGCTCGGGTGGGCTCACTGTGCTGCTCGGGTGGGCTCACTGAGCTGCTCGGGTGGGCTCGCAGTGCTGTGTGTTCAGCTCACCTAAGGCTACAACGGCAGCAGCACCCCGCGGGGCTCCTGCGGAGCTGCTGTTCCCACGCTGCGAAGGCGGGTCAGTGTCAGTGCTCCTGCTGTTGCCCACAAGCTGAAGCGTTAGCTCAGCAGGCCTGAAATAACTGGGTAGCTGAATGGCATTTGTGCAAGGAGAACAAAAGGAGTCAGTACAGATTGGTAGCGAGTGTACGTACAATGCAGGGGTGTAAAACATGTTAACGTATGCATCTACACACAGAAACCCCAAGGCCGCCAGCGCTTGCCCTGCTTCACACCGGCGGCTGGGCAGGAGCGCAGACGGCCAAGGGAGCATGCCCGGCACCTCGTTTATCGCTGCTGTGCCGGGCAGCCGGCTCCTGCAGGAGCAGCCGCGAACCGATTCTGCAGACTTGGGCTGGTAGGATGTCAGCTTACCGCTGCGGCGCCACAGCGACCTGTGAAGTTCACTTCCGCAGAACGAGGATTCCCAGCACAACGGCGTGTGGGGCTCTGGGCTCGCGATGTGACTGATGTACAGGGGAAGTGTTAAGGGACCGATGGCAGTGAGTCCGTGTCCCAAGTCCCTGGCGGTGCCAGGGGTGCCGGAGCTGGCGCAGAGGCACTGGCCCTGGCTGGCGGCAGGCGCAACGCAAGCCCATCCCCCAGTGAGCCCGACAGCGGGGGTAGTTCAGCGTTACTGGGAAGGCGTCATTCGGATCCACGGGATCGCTGAGGAAGGCCAGCGCCCGGCATTCCGCACCCTGACGCGGTTACATCTTCAACCGCCCGTGAGGCCTGAAAGAATGCGATCGGCTCCTTCCAGGGTTAAGGAATCACCAGACACCAACCCCTCACCCCTACTTCAGCTCTAACGTTCCTGCTAGCTTGCCCTCCGTTGATCCGGTTTCACTTGGGCCTACCAAGAAGAAAAGCCTCTATTCTGTAACGGAACAGATTGTACCAAATCCTCCTGCCCTGCACACGTTATCAAACCAGCCGAGGTCGTGAAAGGAAAAGGGATCCGTGTTTTGCGGAGCTGCTTAGGTAACAAAATGCCGGGAATACTTCCCACATCAGCTCCCTCGGGCACTCGCTGCTAACGTCAACAGGGACTGGATGCAAGACTCCGTTACAGCCTTCCATAGGCCTGAAGATGAAACCCCCGGTGCTTGCTCTCCCGGCCCCAGCCACGTGTTTATGCCAAGTGGAACCGTTGTCATGGCTGCGGAGTCAGCTCATTAAAAACACCTCACCCGGCTCCAACTACCAGCTGTATCCAATCTGCTACGGGAAGTGGATGTGGGCTCCAGCAAAGGAGCCCCCATGAGCCTGCCTCAGGGTAACATCACCCCACCCAACACCACCCCGCTCCAGGGGCTCCTTTTACCAGGGGCCCCGGCAGCCCCTGCCCCAGGCGGCGAGGACCTGGTTTTGTTCGAGCTGCTCATGCAGGAGCGAAGCTGTTCCGCAGCACCTGGATGGGAGCGGATCCAAGGAGATATCGTGCCCGGTTTGGGTCTTGCGGGACAGCAAGGCTTGCCCCCGCGGCTGCCCGCACAGCGGCGAGCCTGCCCTGGGCCTCTTGGCTGGGTTGGAAGTGGGCGCAGAACTCTGCAGCGCTCTCCACGCCATATCCAGTCTCCTAGAACCGCAGAAGTGCTTAGAGTGGAAAAGACCCTTAAGATCAAGCCCAACCAGCCCCCAGCACTGCCAGATCCACCACTAACCATCTCCCCGAGCACCTCCCCTACTCAAACCCCTCCCGGGGTGGTGACTCCAGCTCCCTGGGCAGCACCCGTCCAGCTAATCTGTTTTTCCTGTCCACTCCAAACCTAAATCCAGTCATCTCCCCAGCACCACCTGTGGCCATTCCCTCTGTCCTCTCACTTGCCACCTGGGAGAAGAGTGCAGCGCCCACAGCCCTGCCCCCAGCATCCTTCTGGCTGTCAGCCCGGCCACCCCGCACGGGGCCTGTGCTAGGCTGAAACCCAGTACCAGCCAGGGAAACACGGCGCTCCCCGGTGCAGACCCCTCTGCAGTCAGCGTCAGTGAGGGAGATGTCACCAGCACAGGCTGCTGGGAAGGAAGGTGCTCGCTAACAAGCCACTACAGCGATGGCATGTTTGTTGAGCTGTGCCAGGGGGCCTGTGGCCGGTGGGAAAGGGGCAGCGGACTGCGCACCAACGCACACACGACCTGGGGAGGTCAGAGCACACGTGGGACCCAACTCCTCCACCATTCTTCAGCACAACTGCCCCATCCTCCTCCCCAGACAGGCAGCGTCTCACCGTGTCCGTGGCCTTACAATCAAGCTGCACGTTCAGACACCCAAAACGAGCATCTTACGATGGTCCCAGCCCCGGCCAACTCCCACCGTGGTTCCCTTCTCCAGGTGAACTGCCAGTCAGGCTTTCCCAGGGGGAGACACCGAGCAGCAGGTCAAGTATCACAATGTTTATTGATAGATACAAGTATATAAAATCAGGGCATGAACATGTCTCGATAAATTAAGTAGGCTTAATTTCAGTACTATAATAGAGGGACCAATTCAAATTTCTCACCATGTCATGTTTCACACCCACAAAAACCTCCTCCAAAGGGCATTTAATCATCTCTTCAGCTGATCAGGTTTTGTGCAAGTAAAGTGTTTCTCTTTTTAAAAGACTTGTGCACTTGCCCAGGCTCAAGGATATTAAAACCTAGCACATAAAGCCCATTACTAGAGGTAGAAATACAGGCAATATACTATTACGGCAACAACCATCGATTACAGTTAAGGATTCTCTGTAACAACCAAATGGATAATCAAATATTGCAACAACTCAAGTATTACACTGAGCAAAGTGCATCTCTACAGTATTCAGTGTTGCTATTCAGTTTTCTAACTTAAAAACAGCCTATGATAACTGGCAGCAAAGAAGACCCTTGCAACAGACTGCTTCTGCTCGAGAACTTAGGATGTAATTATTGCATGCTGCTAATACACTGTTACCTAAACATTACAGATACTCTAAAATATTTTTATTGGAGACTATTAAGACATACTACAAAAACCTTTCGCAGAAGATATCCTACCGACATAATTCTGCTTTAAATATTGTGAAACATTACAGCGGAATGAATTTTCGCAGTGGTTAGGTCAAATGCAGTTACATCATAGCAACAGTATGTTTGCACAATTTAAGGCTTTGGCTGGTTCTTTAGTCAGCTTCTTCTTCAGATTCTTCCTCTTCAGCGGTTTCCAGCCAGGTTAGCCACTGGTTTACCTGCGGTTACACAACGCTGGTTTCAAGCAGGAGTTACTGCCCCGCTACGTACCTCCGCAGAGCGCTGCCTACAGCCCCCAACGCGTTTAACAGAATCTTTCAGCCACACCTGGCACCGAAAGTAGGTCTCTAGTAAAGAGATCCAATTCATCTTGCCTCCCTCCTCCCTAGTGAAATGCTCCCCTTTTCCCGTATTAACAACTCTCCAGCACTGTCTGAACATGTTCTCGAGCCCCCCAGTGCAGCAGCTCACGCAGGGCACATCCCCGCTCTAACGTTAGCAGAATTACCTGGAATAAAGCTTTCCCTTTCCCTGGAAACTCTTGAGTAATGTCTTCTTTCCACGCCAAGAAGGCTTCTTCTTCAATGATCTCCATGTCGTAGAAATGGACAAAGAAGCGCAGTAACATGCCTATGGAAGAGTTGGAAGCGTTAGCTTTACGGCCTCCCGCACACCTCACTGCACTCCCCACGGAGCGACAAGCCCGAGCGCCACAGATGCAGGGAGATTCCGGGCAGGATCCCGCCACACACACCTTTTGGGAAGTTGCTGTTGTAGCAGTGCACCTGGAGCGCATATAAAGCGCTCACTTGCAGATCAACATGGTCATGGAGGAACTTCTGCATTACTGGCTTGAAGGAAAGAAGCAGCTGTTTTTCCTGCTCTAGCTGCTCCTTAGATGGAGCCGATGAAGAATCCGATTCATCACTGGGTGGGTTTACTTCACTAGAAATATACTGCAAGAAACTGGACAAGACAGACACACCTAAGTTCTGCGAGCTGCTGAGCAGCCACACTTCGTGTTCCAGAACAGCAGACAGGTGCTCCCAAGTCCCACTTGCCAGCCATCACTAAACACCCCCTCCTACGTGCGTTAGGGGCTGCGCCTGCGCCTAACCGCTTGGTACTGTGGCTCACTGACCACCACGGAAGGTTTTGCTTCCGTCATGGCTCTGAAACGTTACAAAACCACCACCCAGGTCTAGACTCCCGCCCGAGCAAAACCAAGACCTCGTACTGATGGCTGCCCCGGACACCCGCTTTTCTTCTGAAACGGGTCAGCATTTAATACCGGGGAGGCCCACTGAGAACAGCCTCTCTCCCTGCGCACTTCTGCACGGAGCTACAGGTCAGCCCTTCCGGAGTGACTGACTGACTGCAGGAAACACGCCCCTAAAGACATCAAGTCAGCATCTCACCTGGTCATCAATATATTCACAAATCCCTTATCTACATGAAGCTTGGGTGAAATGTTATCTTTAATCCACTTATAGATGGCTTGAGGGGATGGATCCGATTTTATTTGCTTTAGCAGTTCCTTCTCCAGTTTCAGAAGCGGGAACAAGAAGCTAAGCCCCTTCCCTTCCAAGATCTCCAGCATGCGGTCCTTGTTCTGGTCGATTTCTGCCACGAAAGAAGAGAGGCATGCTGAAGCGCTGCAGTCACAGCCTACCCTAACACCTCTTGGCTCCCCCCCCCCCCCCGGCCTCCTGACAATCCGACAGCTGATTGCAACAAGGTAACCTGGGCTGTTCTTTTCCTCGGGTGTACAAGCCCCATCTCGCCTAGAGTAGCGGGAGGTGTCAGTGAGCGGCGCCTCTCACCTGGTAACATTTTCTGCATGTTCACTTTGCTCTGCTGGAACAGTTCCGTGAGCCACTCCCGGTCTTGCAGCTTAGCTAACTGCTGAAGGCAGAGCAGGAAGAGGGGGAAGTGGGTGCCGCTTTCCAGTGGTTGAGCCAGTTCGGAGATGCTCACCAGTTCTGAAATAATGGCACGGGCTGCAAACTGTGCTAAGTAGGATTTCACCAGTGGGATGTCCACCTCCAGTTTGGGGCACTGGTCCAACACATTCAGGAATGCCTAAGAGACAGTAAACATGCACAGATTGGAATTCTGGGGTGGTTTTTTCCTCTGCACAGTATTCTTACTGCATAGGAGCCTCACATTTCTGCACTGAATCACTTGCAAATTCCAATTCCCGAAACCCTTTATCTACATTTCTTCCTTTCATCACTTTTTATGCCCCTCACAGGTTGAATGTTATTTTCACCACCTCAGATCAACAGGGCTTAGGAGAAACTGCACGCTGCCTTTATGCAAGCGTGAGGTCATTAAGAGCCAAGGACCAAGGGCCATGAGCTGATGTCCTGGGACAGTTCCATTTCCTCCTAGCACTGGTATAGTGCTGCGTTCTGGAGTAACGCCAGTAACACACTAAGGGCTCAGTCACTGCCCCATAGCTGCAGGGCTTGCGTTGTCAAGGCCTTTCCTACTTCCCCCGCTCTGCCAGCAAGGAGATGCACAAGCAGCTGGGAGAGGGCACAGCCAGGACAGCTGACCCGGGCTGGCTGCAAGACATTCCCTACCGTATGACATCATGCTCCGTATGCAAAACTGGAGCTGGCCAGGAGCAGGCATGACCGCTCAGGGACAAGCCATCAGTCACCAGGTGGTGAGCAGTTGTGCAGCACTCGCACTCCTGTGTCAGTATTACTGCTGTCCCATAAGCTGTTCTCATCTCAACCCATGAGGGTCTTTGCATTGTCTCCCCCACCCCACCTGGGGAGGGGCAAGCAGGCAGCTGTGTAACGCCCAGGTGCCAACTGGGGGAAACCCCACAGCCATCACCAGACTGCAGTACCTGCATGAAGTTGTCGCTTGTGGCTATTCCCTCCTGCTTCAGCAAGCTGATCAAAGTACTTGCTTTTTCTTTGTCCTCATCTGATCTATCCAGGGACTGTATGATTACTTTGCTCAACATCTCAGGAATGAAGTGTTTGGGAGCTCTCATTTCTCTCACGGTATTGACAGCATCATTAGCATTTCCATTGTTCAGATACTCAGTCACAACCGCTTCCTGGCAGGGAAAAAACAGAGTTCAGCTTTCACTCTTCAAGAACATCCACGAGCATCAAGAAGCACCACGACATACTTAACTTACAGTTTGTTTCAGCAGCTCTTCTTTAGAAGGAGGTGGTTTCTTGGTGGTTTTTGCAGGCTTTTCTTGTATAAGCGGTGGATTTGTTTTCAGACCAAGCTGAGGAGGCTGAAAAAACACAGACCAGAACAGGGTTTTGCAGTACATCTACCTACGTTTCTGTGAAGTTTAAGAACGCTAGATAGGCACAAAGTTCAGTTTTCACGCCGTCTTTTGCATATCCTGCTTCCATCCACAAAAACCTCCTCTCCCGCACTTCCCGCGCTAGAAACCAGCCCAAGTTTCACGAGCGTTAAGAAGTTAGGTACAGCCAGCCATATACCGGAGTTTTTGTATTTACCTGTCCCAAAGGTGGTGTCTGAGTGCGTGGTGGTTGAGCACTGGGAGGAATCATAGTTATCTGGGGCTGAAGCTTTGGCACTTGGTTTTTATTCATGAGGAAAGACTGAGCAGGTCTCAGGCTAATCTACAGACAGATAAGTCAGAAAAAACACTGTTTCAAGTATTCTAGCCAGGAATGCACAGCCATGGACTCACACCAACTGATCCCACCGGAGCGTGACTTTGCCATTTCTACAACGTTAACACTCCATGCAGATCAAGCCACATGTGTACCCGATTCCCCCAAAAGCACAACTCCATCAAATCACAGCTTGCTGCAAGCTACCGGTACTTGGTCCCACTGGTATCAAGATCTGGAATTGCTCCTTTTAGATGCAGTATGTTAGAGACCCGAGAAGATACTCTGCATGTTTGCTGATGTACTTCACAGCCAAGATCGAACTCTACCAATTGCTCAGAAATCGGGATACAAGCCTGGTTAGTGCTCAAAGTAACCATGCAGTTTACTCTGCATTTGATATTTTGCCTATTAATCAGTTCTAACCAAAAAAATTTTGGCCTGGTCCAGCACTTCAGGGTTTCAAAAGTTTGTGAGGTTCAGGATTTTCTCAAGTTTTAGTTAAATGTACTGTTATCAGTATGATGCATGGGAACTGATGTCAGAGTAGTGTTCTTGGGGAGGTGTGGGGGAAGGAAGGGATACCCCAAGAAATTGCCCTCATAGCTCAGTCTTGCTCATAGGACGCTGGACACCCTAAGGAAAGTGAGGGGTAAGGTGAAAGAGGAAGGGACAAAGGAGGAGGAAGAGGAGGAGAAAGAGTTCCAGCATTAGTCCTCATAATAACGCGTCTTGCTATAATCATTGGGCAATATTTAGAATAGGCTTTAAGTAATGTAGGCATGTAATGTACCTCATCTGCATTAAGCTGTCCTTTCTTAGAAAACCGAGGTGGCATATCCTTCGACTGTCCTTGTTGCTGGGATAAGAGTCCCTGATTCTGGTTATGGTAGAGCTGGCTTTGCCCCTATTTCAGAAAGGGAGATATAGAGAAAGAAGTGCAGATGATGGAGTGGCGTACATCATATGGTAAGTAGTACCAGAGGGACCAGAGAACAAAGGTTCTATTTGCCAGGAAGGGAGAAAGAAGGAGCAGGGGTGGTGGGAGAGTAGCATCTATCCCTAAAAACAGGGCTCTCTTTTAAATAAAACACACCATTCTGACCCACCAAAGCCACATGCACCTTTTCTTGCAGTAAAAAAAAGTGTATTCCTTGCATCTCTTGCAGAATTTAAAGAGTGGTTTAGAATTTTTGTATCAGCTGAGCATCAGTTCTTATCAGAATCAAATCTGAGGAAGGTTTTCCAACATAAGCAGACTATAATCCATAACATACGCATCTGCAGAAGAGCCTCTAAACATGCTGAAGTCACCCTGTGACCAACATCTTCCTTACCTGACTTTTCAGAAAAGATTTGCCTAGTTCTCCAAACTGGGATTGAGCAGAAGGCATGAGGTGACCCCCATGGCCATTGAAAAGTTGGTTTGAACGATGGCGTCCCATGGTGGGTGAAAATCTATCCTGAATAACCCCTGGACCAGTACCAATTCCGCTACCTGTACCAAGGAGACAAAGACCATTTTAGTTCTCGCTAACACAGCGCAACTGCCGTCGTCACGTCAGCCCTGCAGTGTCAGCGTACCTGGCATTTGTCCAAACATATCAGCAAGCCCTCCGAGTGGGTCCCTGTCAAGTTTCATCCTGGGTGGCATAAAGGGTCCCTCCAGAAAGAAGTCGCTTCTCATCCCTTGAGACATAGGAGCAGGAATAAAAACTCCCAGATCCTTTAAAACAGGAATTGTTATTTCAGTCAGGTTGGAGTAACACTCCTTGAGAAAGTGACGTTTCCAGCCCTGAACTATCCAAGTCCCCCCAGTTTTCACCCTTACTGTCACACTCTGCTGAGATCTGCTCAGTAAGCGCACAGCCAAGGCTTCACTTCAACGCCTCAGCACAAGAACACTTACTTTTACTGCATCTTGACGGATTTGATTGATAGTCTTTGGTCCATTGTCAAGAAAAGCTTTGCGAGGAACCCAGTTGTGTTCTCTCAGCTCCACAGTATCCTTGGAACATAACGAATTATTAGGAAAGGATTCCAGACAGCTTTGCAAGAAAGAGGAAGTGGTGAGGCATTTTATCGTACCTGCAGCAGGAAACGAATCCTTGCTGGCAATTCCTTACTTGACATCAAGGAGCGCATACGGGCAAAGTACTGATCCATTAAGGACTGGGGGAACAAAAGTGATGTTACAAGTGAGGGCTGATTCTATCAACGTCTTGAGTATTTTCACGAAAGGTGACCACAGTCAGGACATCCAAGATCAAAAACCAGAACAGTCTGCCCTTCCCCGCTGTCTCCATCTCTTTGAGGGCAGCAGAGCTTATGGAAAGCTAATGCATCCCGACATCTCATCTGAGCAAAGACCAAAGTCTGCCAAAACTCTCTTTACTACACCACCACCTCGAGTTTACATTCGGAACTTGCAAGTCAAGGTCCAAAATACACGTCACATCCCCTAGTTGTGTTCAGGCTTGAGATCCTCACCACATCTGTTCAAGCATTTAGGAACAACATTCCTGCTGTTACAGCTTCCTAACAACCCTAACTGCATTCTGGGAAGACACTGAAAACCACTGCAAAGACTAGCTCCTTCCTCTATCATGGGATTTGATGCAGCAGCGACAGCTGGCACTCTTGCTCTCCAGACAGACAGTACTGACAAGCACAGCACTGCACACAGAAGGCTTGGGCACTGAAGTCTTAGCTACAGACTTCAACTGGTTTAGGGACTGCAGTAGATATGCACATACCTTGGCTTTTGCATGGTCTAATCTAGGTC
The DNA here is from genome assembly GCA_027574665.1 of Rhynochetos jubatus. NCBI lineage: Eukaryota > Metazoa > Chordata > Aves > Eurypygiformes > Rhynochetidae > Rhynochetos > Rhynochetos jubatus. Next base: position 11,332,506 of record CM050663.1, read on the forward strand.
CCACTGTCCTCATTATCTGACAGAGGCACTCCAAATCCTCCCCCATATCTTTGAGTTGGACTCTCTTCTTCTTTTCCAAAAGCTGAAATATTAAAGGGGAATTAAGCATTTCAACATACTCTAAGTGACAATTCACAATGAGTGACAACTCTGTGCATAGAGACAGGCAGAAACATTTCATCTCGTTCTGTAGGTAAACGCACTTGAAAATTAACCAAAGTACTCGTAAGTGTATGTGCTTTGAAGCACCACAGGTACTTCAGCCTAGGTCAAACTACGTCTTCACGTGGAGACAATTCCCGTGGCTTTGAACAAAGCCAGCGTGAATTTTTCATCACACCAAGACAGTTTATTTCAAACAGTGTGGGGTAGGTAACTGACAGGGAGTATTTGTGGTATTTTATGCTCCAAGGTTCCCAAAGCACCATGAACACATATTTCTAATTTTAAATTTACAAGTCCTGTATTGCTCTTAGCCCCACCTAATCTCAATACTCACTGTTTTGATGCACTTATGAAGGATAGATTCATGAATAAGATCAAGCTTGCCAAGTTCTCCAATGAATTTGATGTTCCCCAGCATCTTGATCTTGGCAATGGCTCTCTGTTCCTCCTCCTCGGGGAGGAGGGGACCATCATGCTTATCATAGACTGGAAAACAAAGAAGCCTGTTTAACATGGCCGTGGAAAAAGAAGATAAGCAAGTTCTGCATTAAAGTGGTTTTAAGGCTTACTATCAACATTTCTGGTTCGGTTTTCAAATTCATCTTGAAGTTTAGATATTAGGAGGCGTCTGAATGTCTACAAAAAGAGCAAAGAACACAATTAAGCCACTCAGTGCAACTATACACGCTACCAAATGCATCACCCCAGACTGAGATAGACTCACTGTGCTTTGCTTCTGTCCTGGATGACTCTCTGCTGATGGGCCATCAAAGTTGGGTGCATCTTCTGCCAGCCGCAGACATAGTTGAGCATACAGTGAGCTATACTTGGGCTCTTCGAGGGCTTTGTCTACGATCTAAATGGATTTTGAGTAAGGTAGCACATAGTAGGATGCAACCGTTATGAGGAAAGTGAATTGCAAGACAGTGCAGTATTACCTCTCTGATCTAGAGCACCCAACTATGTTTTGCTATTGATGAAACAGAAATAAAAGATTACTAGTCTTCATGCTGAACTAGAAGAAAAAAGCTACCCTGTGCTACCCAAGAATCTAATCCTCAGCCAATGAATGGGAATTCATCAGAACCCCGATGTCAGTATGGCCCACCTGATCTCAGACGGGCAAAGACATGACAGCTAAACCAGTGTACCCAGAGGTCACCTGCAGTAGCCTCTCTGAGACCATTAGGCTTGTTCATCAGCAGAGAGCAGGGGTAGGTGGGGCAGCCAGGCAAGATCGCCAACTATTACCTTCAATTGTAAAAAACCAAACCACCCCCCCCCAGTCACATTCAGTGATTCTTGAGACTAATACAAAGCTGAGCATTAAGGCTACTTCCTCCCCAGCATACCCTTCTGACACAAAAAGACGGAATTGTATTCCTGTACGTTTGCATTACCCAACGTCACAGCAGTCACGTTACTCTAACACGCAAGGGAACTGTAGTTGCAGGAAACGCAGCCAGCTTACCAGCAGTATGACCCCTTTTAGGATGAGCTTAGATTCTACACCCACATTGAGGAGCTCAAGGCATAGCTTGTCAAACTTCTCAGGAGTAAGCTTATTTAGTATGCTGAAGGGAGACAAAAATTACAGATCTGGTAAGCACGCTACAAGAACTTCAGACCCCGGTTCACCTTTATGTCTCTTAAGCAAAAACTGAAAAGTGGAATTTTCAATTTAACCTTTTTAGGAGATCTTCAAGAATTCGTTAAGTGCTTGCTGCCACTGGCCTACCAGTTTCTGCCCCATTCCCTCCAAAGGGCACCGCACGCCCACACCACCTCTCTCCAAACTCCAGACCCACACGTCTGTCTTTCCTCCAGCCCATTTACTGGCTCTGTACTGCTGAAGGAACAGTAAGGACGAAGGAAAAAGTCTCTTATAAGAACTTACCCTCTTACTTTCCTGAAGATTGCATCATGTCGTTCTTTGTCGTTTGCGGAGTCGTCATCTCGTCTAGTGCTTCGTGAAGGAATCCATTTCTGAGCGTTTTGCCCTGGGGTTTTCCCCAGGAACTCGCTGTAGGATTTTCAACAGTGTGATTATTAAATAAGAGACAAACACTTTCAAGAACTGGCCTTTTAACCTTTCAGTATTGCCTGCCTTAGGCTAATTCTAGCACTAGCTTTGCTAAGAGCATGCACATACCCTACCAACTCTGCAGCATCGGCTACACGGTCAAGTATTCACTCAACAGCAATTTAGAAAGAGACACCCAAGAAAAGCCTTCCTCTAAGCTTCTGGAGTGAGACACACAAGAAAGTCTGTGCGCCTCGTGCTACTGTATCATGACGTGCACTGTCAACACATTACAGGCTATCCTGCCACACACTGGAGGACGCTAACATGTCACGAACTTCGTAGGCATTTTTACAAGCTTAGACACCCTATTTTCAACTCAGTATTCACCATCAAGCAGTCTCCGCCGTTAAGTCATGCCAAATTGAAGACCAAGATGACATACCTGTTGCTGGCAGTCTTGGGATAGTGCTGAGGTGCACCCCTACCACCTCCTCCGCCTGAAGAAGCACTGTTAAAAACAACCACGTAATCTGTGTAAGTTCCAAAGCCCAGTACTTTCAATTACGTGTCAGGTTTGGTATAAACATAAGACAAATTCAAATTCTCCTCAAAGGACAGTTTCCACTGCCAGGTATTCAAAGAACCACAACAACAAAGCACTAGTACCTGAAACGAGAAGCACCCCCTTCTGCAATCGCACTCTCCACTTTGGCGGCTTGACAACGAAGAATCTTCAAAAGAATAAAATTAAATTGACGGGGTGGGGAAAAACAAAACCTAGAAAGACAAATCAAGTGTTCATATTATAGTTGTTTTACTAGCAGCCACAGTACCAAACTTACAGTAAAAGTACAAACCTTTCCTAGGGAAGGGGAACTCCCAAACACACAACTCTGTAAGAGGTAAGAACACTCTTATTTATGCAATATTTGGAATACTCAGAGAAAGGCCCATTTCATCACCACAGCCATGCTCTCCAATGGGGGTGAGGGAGGAGAGGCGCGGGAATCATGGACTGAAGCCTCAGATTTACTCCATCATCCTCCCAAAAGCATTTGCAATAAGAAGTGGGGGGTTTTCTGCTACTACAACTTAACTACGTGCAATCTTTATTAATACGCTTTGCAAACTATCATTTAATGATGGCAAGACAAAGCAGTGAAGTTCCCAAGCGGGAAGCACCAGATCCCCGAAGGCACACTGTTACAGTAAGAGGACTTGGATGTGGTACACATACACCAACCGGTCAATGAAGACACTGAATTTTTCTCATATATCGTCCCGCCCCACCTCCAGTTTCAGCCTGCGAGACAGCAGCACAAGTGTCCCTACCCCGCTCCCGCTGCCGGAAGCCAGCCGCGGAGCCAGAAACGCCTGAGGGGCACGCAGAGCCCACGGCCATTCCGAGGCTCCCTCAGAGCTCCACTCCGAGACGTCTCCGTGACCGCAGCCGGCTCCCCGCGAGGCCAGCCCGAGGGACGCCTAACGGAGCGCGCCTGTGCCCGCTAAGGCGGCACTGGCGTTCCCGGCGCTCCCCGGCAGCGCCTCCGCACCCCGCGGAGCGGCCAGCGCGGGCACGAGGCGCGGATCCCAACATGGCGGCGGCCGAACAAAAGGGCTGCGGGACGGAGAGGCGCCCCCCGCCGGAGGCGGGCCCTGCCCTGCCGCATGGGGCTGGCGGCTGCGCTCGCCGCCTCCCCTTCCCCCACCCGGCGCCGCCCGTGCCCGGGCGGAGCGCCGCCAGCAAGCGGCCCGGCCGGCTCTTTGTTCTCTGCGGAGGAGGCGAGCGGGCGCTGCTCCCTCGCCGCGAGCGGAGAACGGCGCCCTGCACCCGCGGCCCCCGCCCCAGCCCGCCCGGGGAGCCGCCGGTGTCCCCCGCGGGACGCGGCGCCTTCGCTCCACCCGCCGCCCCAGCGCGGCCAGGGAGCACGGGCGAGGCGGGGCGGCTGCCGGCGGACACGGCCTCCCGGCCTCCCTCCCGCGAGGGCAGGGCTAAGGCGGAACACACAGAAACCCCTGAAACCCTGTCACCGCCGACTCCCGAGGCCTGTCCCCTCCGCCGCGGCGGATCCTCGGAGCCCGCACGCGTGCCGAGCCTACGGCCCCCAAGGGCGACGCTCCCGGTCACCCGGCGCCCGAGGCTCGGATCCCACCGGGGCACAGCCGCGAGCGGCACTACCCGGCCCCGCTCGCTCGCCGCATATCCGCGGCTCCAACGTCAGATGCTCCCGCGCAGCTTCCCCCCGCGCTGACCCGAAGGCGGCGGGGAGCGGCCATCGGCCCGAGCCGCCATTTTGTGCGGAAGAAAGCGAGAAGCCGACGAGAAAATGGCGGCCGGTGCGGGCAGCCGCCATCTTAAGCGGCGGCCGTAGCAGCACCCGCTCCCTCCCGGCCCCAGATCACCCCCCTCCGCCACTCCCGCGTGCCTCACCTTCCCTAAGGCCTTGTCAGCTCCCCCGGGTCCCGGCGCCTACCAAGGGCAGGGGAAAAGGCAAGAGAAGGGGGGGGAGGGGAAGGGAGCCGGGGACCGGGGCTGGGGAGGGGAAGGGGGGAGCGCGCGAGACAGGGCGAGTCTCCGAGTCACCACAGCAGGAGCAGCAACGGCCCAGCGCCTCCCTCCGCCACCTCCATAGAGAGCCGACCCGCCGCCGCGTCTAAAGCGCACCGCGGCGGCCCCACTAACTTTAGTACCCCTCCCGCAACCTACCCCACCTCCTGCCCGCAGCCGCCAATCGCCGCGCAGCGTCCCGCCCGTCTTGCCAATCACAGCCGAGAAAGGGGGTGGCCGTAACGTCCAAGTGGGAGGAGGAGGGAGGAAGTTTGGTTGAACGGTGCCGTCGCCGCAGTGCAGCATCCGTATTCACGAAAGCCGTTACGCCACGTGGTCCGTGGTAGGGCCCAGGATGGAAGGGAAATTTGCGCAAGTGGCGTACCCGGCTAATGGCGGCAGCTTGGCCGGTTCTTTCCTTCGCTGTTTGCTCCTGTGCTTCAACCATCCCAGAGCCCCAGTTCTGGGGGCTTAGAGTGTGAGTTACAGTTGATTCTGCCACGTTCACAGAAGGATACTTTAATGTACATGTATTCTCCTCAGGTTTTGTTGGTCTGGTTTGCTTTTTTAATTTAATAGATCTATTTAAGCCTAGGTTTCCCTTCAGGCAGACCACGTTTCAGATTTGTTTGAGGTAAAAAATGAGCTGCTTGTACACTGTGGTCCTGAGCTTGCAGTCAGATCCGAAGGAGGAGATGCCATTTGAGCTCCAAGAGCCTGTCTGTACAGATCCAATTTCAGATTTGCTCTCTGGGTTTGGAAACTATTTCTATCTCTGCATGTGCCTTTAGCTATTAAGTGGCCTGTCTGTTGCAGAACGTCCTGCTGGCAACCCATGGACGACTAGGGTTCTTGAGAGACGTTTTTAGGTATTTATCATGCTAACCACACAGCTGGTGGGGTTTCCTTGCTCCCGCTAAGTTAAACAAAACAAAGATGGCCAGGCTTTTAGCTGTAGGTGGAAGTTTGAGTCATGGGAGACTTTCAGACACCAGTGTGAGGTTTTATCCTCAACAGTCATGTCTCAGTCCCACGTTGCTGAGGTAGCAGCTACCTGGAATTGCCAGAGACTTGAGCTTACTTGCCCTAGATGGGGCAGGACAGAAAACGAGCAAAGTAAACCTGACAGCAGACTCCACAAACATCCACATCTGCTTTGTTCACACATACGCCTTCCGCTTTCGGTTTGTGTGACTCAATTCAGACGACTGGGAGAAAGTGATAGATGTAATACAACTCTTGAACCGTAGGTATGGCAAGTCCAAACAAATGGTATTGCAGATCTTCCGGTTTCCCAGAGCCAACCAAATTCCTAACGCTTTCAGCACTGTGCCACACTGTCCCAGGGGTTGTGTAACGCCTAAAGGGAGCTGTCATATAGGAGTTGTTACGTCGCATCTTATCTGGGATGAAGTTTGTTCAAGATAGGTTTCCCCATCTCAGCCGTAAGCATTAGTGACAGATTACCTATCAGACTGTGTTACAGCAAATCTTCAGTAAACTACCTGACAGTTTTGAACACATACATGTTGCAGAAGGGTGAACATAACCATGACAGGTACTTGTCATACCAGAATTTTTGTATAATGACACTTCTCTGCATTTAACGGTGTTCATACTAGTGCAAGAGCTTGGACCTCCCATGTAAATCAGCAAGGACAGAACTGTGCAGAATTCCCCTGAAATCAGTGGGATCCAGTTTGAAAGATGGGGTCGATGGGTGCTGAGGCAACAACAAAGCCAACAAGATTTAAACCAGTATTAAAACCAGTTAATATTATTGAAATAAACATTCTCAGAGTACAGAAGGTAATAAAAACACTTGCAAATCTTAAAAACTGAAGTGAAAGCAAAGATTTTTTTTTGCATTGGATGATGGAGTATTCGCATGCAGTGATTCCAGCATAAGCATTCCAACACTTTATGCCGGAGACCGCACACGTGAAAATTAAGTAGAATGTTACCTTTTTTTGCAGTGGGGTGAAGGGGACAGAGAGAAGGGAATGGAAAACCTGCAAAGCGTGGTAATTGCATATTGACAAAGTACCACCTTTTTTTGTTTAATTTAAAGCGTACTATAAGATATTACCATAACAACAGAAACCCCCCCAACATTTGGTCAGTAAGAGAATAGCAGTAAACGATCACTGTTTTCTTAAAAGGGATTGGTTTTTTGGGACTCTGCTCTGCATTCTGTTAAGACCAGCAGGCTGTATGCTATTCCATAGCTCACACTGAGTTTGACAGGTGGGAACCTAGGAAGTTCCTGCGCTTGGCTGCTCACAGCTTTCCTTCACATCTGTGCCGCCCTCTCTCAGCCTCACAGACCAGCTGCTCTAGTACAATTGATGAAGGCCCTGCACTATAGTACAGGGGACAAAAAAAGATTGTGAAATGCCTTCTGTTTTATGCATCTCACCTGCTTCTTAAATTCCATAGATTAATGTGGAAGACACCATTAGTCATATCTGAGAATGTAGCAGCCCAATTGGTTATATGATGATCCAGTAACAAACGCACCTGAAGATTGTTTTTCATTTTGTCCCCTTGACGCCACAAAAAAATTATAAAAAAAATCAGCAAACGGAATTTAATAGCTATCATTTTCACTGTCACCTTGCACCCACCAGTCACCTTTGGGCATTGTCCAAATTTCCCCCCTTTCTGTCCTCCACTTGCCCTGAACACCAGTGATGCTTTAATTCAAATACGCTACTTTTCAGTTGACACTGTGGTACTTCTGGGCTTGTTCTGTAAATCTGAACTTGCAGAATCTGTGCATCATTCTGACGAGTGCACTGCCACCGTTACGTGGAGGAGGGGGGCTGTCTGTAAAGTGGCGTGAGGAACCTACAGTGTTGCAGACATTGTGGCATAGGAATGGGAGTCGCTGCCAGAGCCCCAGCATCTGGCGGAGAGGAAGAGGAGTGCCTCTTGCTAGCATATGGCATAGCTCAGAACTCGAACTAGCTGCTCTCATCTACCAAAACAACCCATAAAATGTGGGAACGGAGTTTTGCAGAACTGGGAGACCTCTCTTACTCTTGCCAAGCTGGAATCACAGTGACTTGAGCTGTGTAGCAGGTCGCAGTGCTGTGGTTACAAAGCTGAGCTGGGTGGAGACTGCAGACAGACTCCCAATGACAGGGTACCTGTAGCAGGGTAGCACCGGCCCGTCTCCAGTAAATACTGCATCTCATCACCGTACTGGTTGTGGATCTGGCTGGGTCGGGTTTTATGCAGAACGCCCCATTAATGTCGTACAGACATGCATATGATACACGCCAAAGCATCCATGTAGAGAATTGCTGCGGAGTACTTCCCTGGAAACGCACCCCCTAGTTTACTCCATGCTTTCTCCAACTTAATCACCTTCTGCACCAGCATACCTTCCAAACAGTTTTTCTGCCTGCCTTTTCAGGTGAGCCTCATTTTTCTCCAAAGCCCTGTATATATAGGTCTGGAGCCGCCCCGTGAACGAAGCAGCTGGCACGAACATTAACCAAATGTACTCTGACGGTTTTTCCTGTGATAGTCTGTCTCAAGCAGAGCTATACTGCAGAACAAAGGCCTGGGGGGAAAAAAACCCAAACAAACCACAACAAAACCCAAACCCAAACTGAAAAACGCACCTATATTTTCATTTAAACATTTTTTTGGGCATTTCTGGTGAAGCAGAATGCTTTTAACAGCTAACCCATCCATACTGTACAGATGCACTATTGTAAGAGTTGTTTGCGTTGTGTTTTGGAAAAATGCACTAATACGTTGGTCACGGGCCTAATTTGTACAATATAGCATGGATGGCGTGACCGTTTTGTAGGAGGCTTCGTGGTTACTCTCTACTGGCTTTTACTCTGCAGAGTATTTATGGGCATCAGACTTCTGAATATCTGTAGAGATGACCTTTAGTGAGGTTGGTTTAACAATACTCACTGTGGCAAGAGCATTCCAACCCTTCTAAACAGTGGTGGAGTTAGAATCACCTGGGGGGTAATTTTTCTCCCCCCCTTTCTTTGAAATTCCTTTGTGGTAGATTTCAGTGAGTCTTGTATCTAATGAAACCAATTATTTTGCTTTCATCCAGTTGTCTCCTGACATGCTGTTCCCTATACCTTAACTTAGCACCTGGATGTACTGCTGCTTGGAACCAGGCCTTTATACTTTATCAGTTATATTAAAAAACACAAAACCAGAAAACAAACAACAAACCCCCCTCCTTAGACTCTATTTAAGACCCTGAAGACTTGCTTGATCTCTTGCGTGTAACAATTAGCCTGGCAGTTACCAAGCACAGTGGTACTTTGTCACATATTCGGCAAGAGATGTGGAGTGAGACTATAGCTAGCGAGTGAAAACTGCACAGAATGCTCGAGTGTCAGAGGCACTGGTGTTTCATTAGTGACTCTTGATACAGGCAGCTAAGGAAAGGGAGGCAATGCCCCTAACAGTACAGCTTGCTTTGCCTTCAGTCCGATTTAGAACAGTGAATATTTTTAGCTGATATATTTGTACTAATGCATAATCATCGTAACTGTCAGGGGAAGATTGCATATGTATTCCCAGAATGGTTTCAGAAAAACACCCAGCCAAGCAGTCCCAACTGAGCCGGTCTGGTTCAATGAAACATGTAAGCTGCAAAATTTGTATGTTCTCAAGTCTTCTGAAGTGGCAGATTTGTTCATACTCCTTAGCATCAGCAGAGTAAGTGTGCTGTACTGCAATGTTCTGTTTCTGACATTGGTTAGCACCACCTTTATAATAAAGCTTTACAATTTATCATTTTCATGATTTGCCAGGAGAAGAGCGTTTCTTTCTCCTACCCACTGCCAATTCATGTTTGAATCACCTTAAAACATGTCTATAATATGTAGTTTTTATAGTTATTAGTATTTCAGTTTTCTCTGTTAATGTCTAATTTTTGTACCTTTTAGGCCTCTCCCGTATCATGTCTTGGTGAGTTCTGTGGTTTAATGGTACGGTGTTTAAAGTAATAATTCTTGTATCAATGTTGAAATGTATTGGCTTGGTTCCATTGTAATCTGCCTGCCGAGGTGGTTTTGTGGCAGTCATCTTCTCGACGAAGTACGTATCATCAACACCTAAATGAGCTGAACGCAAATTACAGTTGATTGAGTTGGAAGATCATCAGAGTGTCCTATAACTACATTGCATTACTCTTATCTTTATAAAAATATATTATTGATGAGCACAGAAGCATGGATAGGAAATTACTAGTATTAAAATGCTGCACTTGGTGTTATCCAAATAAGTTTGGCTTATTTTTTGCACTGCAGAAAATGCTGTGTCATGGTTTGTGCGTGCAGGAAACACTAGGAATGCACCACAGAACGTGTATACTTTTACTGCTTGTAGACAAGGGCTTTTGTTGCAGGGAGTGAGCTGCTCCTTGCTGTTTGCCTTAATTTTCCATGGGCAGAAATGTAGTGTGTCTTCTTACAATTTAAGGTAATATTCACATACAGTAGTTATCAGTGGTTGCTGTCAATATGGTTAATGTTAGTTTTACCAGGGGTGAATTTGACTCAGCATTTTATCCATACGGTATACTTTATTGACTCGTGTGTTGAATTAGCTGAGAGCAGAGCTATATGATACACTAACTCGGATTTTCATCTAGCTCCATTAGAAAATAACAGGTTTATTACTGTTTGCTAAATAGCATTGGTGGAAATGCTTAAGAAAAACAGGAGTCAGTAATTTGAGTTTAAAGCCTGATCTGATTAAAGGAGACAGTTTGGTTTGTCCACCTTTGCAGATTAGAAGCTACAGTAGAAAACTTCAGTAAGAGCTCAGCTTCTTACTCCTCTCAGAGGCTGAAGTACCTCAAGAAGCCCAAACATACAAATGATGTCAAAACTATTCCTGCCAATGGGAATTTCCATCCTCAGCTTGATGAAACCTTTCTGACGTTCCTTACACTTGTCCTTCTCTTCCTCGTCCTGATTTTCTTAAGTAATAAATATATTCTTAGCCATGTGTGCCCTCTGATTAATAGTAAAAATATAATGCACATTTGTTTCTTTAACAGCAGATTTGGGTGGCATCCTTAACCATTGTGTTTTCCTAGCAAGGATCATGGATACCGTTAATTTCTTCCATGTAAGCATTGTTTTCCAGGAAATAGATAATCAAGTTTGGTGGGTGTTGTGGTTTAACCCCGGCCAGTAACTAAGCACCACACAGCCTCTGGCTCACCCACTCCAGCACGGCAGGATAGGGGAGAGAATCAGAAGAGTAAAAGTGAGAAAACTCGTGGCTTGAAGGTAAAGACAGTTTGACAGGTAAAGCAAAAGCCACGCACACAAGCAAAGCAAAACAAGGAATTCATTCACCACTTCCCATGGGCAGGCAGGTGTTCAGCCATCTCCAGGAAGGCAGGGCTCCATCATGCTTAATGGTTACTTGGGAATACAGACGCCATTGCTCCAAACGTCCCTCCCTTGTCCTTCTTCCCCCAGCTTTATATGCTGAGCTTGATGCCACATGGGATGGGATATCCCTTTGGTCAGTTGGGGTCAGCTGTCCCAGCTGTGTCCCCTCCCAGCTTCTTGTGCACCCCCAGCCTGTGCTGGTGGGGTGGTGGGAGAGGCGGAAAAGGTCTTGACTGTGTGAGCACTGCTCAGCAGTAATGAAAACATCAACCCTGTTTTCAGCACAAATCCAAAGCACAGCCCCATACCCCCTACTCTGAAGAAAATTAACTCTATCCTAGCCACAACCCGCACAGCAGGCCACAGGTGTAGTCATGGCCATTGACTAGGGTGAGGAAGAACTAGTTCAAAGCTAGGTTATGGGTAAGAGATTATCTATCTTCCTGCCTGTAATCAACGAACATTTACTCATGCCATCTAACACATAAGTGTGTCTACAGATAAGGCATTGCCAAGAGGTTCACGAGCAGAAAAGATACTTTCTTTAGGAAGGCTATACTCAAAGGGACTGGCTGTTGCTTTGCCTTCCGTGTGTTGTTAGCAGCAGTACAAGAAGAAGAGGCAAGGCAAAGAAAGATGCCAGGAACAGTTATATTCCATTTAAATTAACTGAAGGTGAACTTTGGGTGTGGAATACTCCCCTCTAACAGTTTTTTCTTTATTGTGCTAGCAAAGGTTGCAAAGCAGTAGAAGCCAAGTTACAGAAGACATGTTTTGTCTGTAACAAGCTTCATCCTGCCCAGATTATATCCAAACCGCTACAGAAACATCAGATAGTATAGTGTACAGGCAAAAACCCCCCACCCGCCTGGGCACGTACTTCACCTTCTAGCAGCTATGTTTTGGCTACTTCTTACGAAGTTCTTTCATCTCACCCAAGTTGCACAGACACTCCAAACATTTGAGTGTAATCTTGTCTAATTCAGTGCAGCCTCTTTACCGTACCATCTTTCCCCAGGTGAGGAAACTAATTACTTCCGCCTTGGAGGTTTCTATGCAATTTGTTCTTTTTCAGAAACTCTCTGAAATCACTGTTTATACCACAGAATGTCTATGCAACTTGTGAGAATCAGCAAGAGGTCAGAGCCAACGCTGTGTCCCTCCTCCCTCTACAGATTTTTCTGACAAGATTGTGATTTTTTATGTTGGCCACGTGGATTTCCTTCGTGCCAGATTGTTCTGGGGATCTGTGAGAGAGATGGGTAGAGAGGGTTGACTGCACTTTTTTGTAAAGTCTCAAAATCGCAGATGTGCGCAGAAAGACCTAGTGACAATGCTTTTCATCCCGGCCCATTGATTCTTTATTGACGGATCTCTGTTAACAGCAAGCGTCTTCTAAGGGGTATGAGCAAGTCAGTACTGTTGTCTCTTAGCATTTTTAGCATACAGGTGGTAGGAGCATAGGTGATTTAGTTATTAGAAATCTGTAAATTGCTACTATACAGAATGTACTGTAATGAAACAGCCAATCAATTTGCTTCTCAGTAAATTAACACTGGTTGAATTACTTACCATGGCTCATACGTCAAAATCTTCACTTCACGTGCTCTTCATTTATATGTGCTTTTGCTTTTCTAGATAGCTGTGTAGATTCTATCACTGTAGGGTCTGAACAATATGGTAAAATCAGTAATGTAAATTCCTGGTTTATTAAGACCTTTCGTGTAGTAAATACAATTTATGTCCCATTTAAGGGTGTTTCACACTGCTGTAACAACAGCAAAGGAGCCACATTACAAGACCAAATTAAAAAGTAGTTAATTAGTCTGCGTAGCAGTCTCTGCAACTGGGGAAGGAAGATAAGAAATAAAGGCATTGTCTTCATGGAAAAATTAGTGCTGTTTAAGTACGCAGTTAGGGGCTATTCTGTACAAATACACACTATGGACAGTGAAAGGATATTTTCATGCTGTCGTGGTTTACCACGCAGCCACTCACTCACCTCCCGGCTCTCCTCCAATGAGGGAGGAGAGTTGGAGGAAAAGACAAAGAAGCTCGGAAAGTTGAGATAAGAAATATTTAATAATTGAATATAAATGAAAATTATAGTGATACTACTAATACTAACCATACTACTACTACTAAGTAATTAAAATAATAGAAAATAGAACAAATGATACAGTTGCTCACCACCTGCTGACCAGTGGCAGCCAGGTCCCGAGAAGTGAGAGTCCGAGCCCGCGAGCCGTCTGAGCTGGAGACCTAGAGTGACAACTCAACTGGGAAAAAGCTAGCTGACCCCTCAACCCACCAATAAACAAACCCACCGAACCACTAACCATCACAAGAGGCAACAAAGGAGCTAATGACCCAGCTATCAAGCTAGTCCAAAGCCTTAATGACAACCGCCCCTGGCCCCTCCCAGACCCCTTCCTGCCTAAGTACTGCGCGTGTGCCCTGAGCCTGATGTGCCATGGGATGAAACATTCCCTTGGCCGCCGGGGCCAGCCGACAGCGCTGTGAAGAAGAGCAGCTCCTTCCTGCCTGAGACCAGCTGACATGCCGAAATACAAAGCTGCGTACAGTGCCTAAAACTACCCCTCAATTAAATTAGGGAACGTTTGAGAAGCAGGATATATATGACTAGGTGGAAGACATGCTGCTTCTAATAGTGAAACTTTGTATTTGTAAAGTACTGCATTGTGGAATGTGGTCACACCTTTCGGTTTTACTAGGACTATCTTTGTTCAAAGTGGTTTAACCCATACTCGGTGTGGGAAAAGCTGCCTTTGCTTTCTGTGTGGCAAGAATGTTTATACTGGGAGTTAGGTCAGAGTTGGTACTGTGCTCTGGATTGAGGCTAGTTTTCCTTTATGTTTACCTCCTTGTGTAGACAAGCCCCGAGTAAGTGCGTCACACAGGAAGTCAGTGGAGTTACTCTAGATTTATGCTGGTGTAACAGGACACATGAGAGCAATTTTATGCCTGTTTCTATCCCAGGGAGACAGAATACTGTTAAGTGACAGCTCCAACAGGAGCAGATCTAGGGAAATTCTGTTTTAAAGGCTTTGTTAAAGAAGAATGTTTTAAAGGAAAGCTGGAAATAGCAGAAAGAGGAGTTGTGTCTTCTTTCAAGTTTGAGCAATGCATGAATAATGCATTACCACTCCACAGTGCTTATAAAGCTGGAATACTATCCAGTGGCCTTTGTTTTCCCAGTTTTAATGTAGACTAATCTATTTAAATTTAGATTATAAGGGAAAGAAGATCAATGCCACTACTGCTACAAGAAGTGTGTACTTCCAATCTCTGCTGGACTTGCAGTATGCTATTTATCCTTGGCTTGTGACCTTCCCGTTCTACCTCTGAAGTACTGAGAGAAAAACATTTATAATATTGAAAGAACTGGGAGAAGAGACCTTATAAATGTATTAAAATGCATCAGTGCAATTTTAAAGTTCTTCATAACAAATAAAACACAGGTGTGGTAGACTTTTGCCTCTCCACCAGTGCAGTAAACGTCATCAAACTTCCTATTAGTATCATACTGTGTTTTCCAAGAAGAGAAATGCCATCATGTCCATCCAGTTCAATTTTTCAAAATATGTCTCTCTCCAGCTTCCAAACTCTATTGAGGGGGCCGGACAAAGTTAAACACAGCAATTCAAAAGTCAGATCCATTAGCCAAGATGGAATTAGACTTTCTGCTAAAAGAAGACGAATGATGAAAAATATTGACGGAGTAAACAGATTGAGGCTTTCTTAAATTTAGATATTGTAGTTCCTTTGTATCACATATTTCCTGAATAGTTTTCACAGGATAGAATTGATTTTTTTCTGGCCTATTATTTCCCTTTCTTCAATAGCCTTATATTCTGTTTAGTGTGACACATTAGATACATTAAATAATTCCGTTCCATTCTCTAATGAGTATTTGTTAGCTTCCAGGAGTCAGATTTTATTGCTAGGCAACTAAACAAGAAACCTCCATCTTTGTATTAAGCAGTTTGCTGTATCCGTGCCTAACCTTATGCTTATCTATACATACATCTATGAAGTTACCTAAGTGCAGCTGTAAATGCCAAATGTAAACATGCTGCATATATTACGCATATTGAATTTGTCTTGAAACTGAGTTAGTAGTAGTCAAAACAGCTTGGAAAAAGACAGATGTGTTTCCCTCACATGCAACTAGCTTTAATGGCAGCCTCGGTGCCTAAAATTACTTTTGTATTTTGGGCTATTAAAAGAAGTGCTGTTCATACATGAACCACTACAATCTGTATCTTTTTACACCGGGAAACCTCTGTCTTTTTATTAATGTCTCCGTAAGATGCTGATTGCTGTAATTCCCTGTCTGCAGATTTTCCAAAGGAATTATGAGGCAGATGAGTTAGTTCGGAGAACCAACAGCAGGACTTCAGCAGATTGTCCAGATAGCACTCCTTCTGCCGTTTAACAAAGCTTGTATTTTTAATATTTTAATGAGTTCATATCTGCCATCTTGGCGCTTGATTGCATTCCCAGTGTCATCCAGCTTATTTTGTTGATCTTCTAATACTAAGATGTCCTCAATAACATCACAGTCTTATTACTAAGGATTTACTCCTTCAGTGTCATTTTTGTAGCTATAGTATCACTGTTCTGCCATGGGGAAACAGGCTCCTGATGCCACACATCAGCATGACCTGTTAAACTACTTTATATTGGTTTTTAACCAGTTCATGTCATGCCTTTACCATGTATATTCGTACATGTGTGAGTCTCAGTTTTAGAATTGTAGAATTAAGGTCAGCAGGGAGGTGTGGAGGCCGTGCAGTTCACAGGCCTGCTCAAGGCATGGTTACTCTCAGGGGTTCAGGGCGTTGCCTTGCTTGGGTTTGGAAACCTCCACAGAGGGAGTTTGCGCCGCCCCTCCAAGGCCTTGCTGCAGTGCTTGCCCACTCTCACAGGGAAGGTTTTTTTGACTTGTGCACAGTCAGAATTGCCTTTTGTTCTTTCCCTTCGCACCTCTGTGAGTCTGCTTTTGTCTTCTCTGTAACTGCTCTCTAGGTGGTGGAGAACCTCACGTGGGTTCCTGGCAGCCTTGGTTTTTCACTTGCTAAACAAACCCAGTTCTCTTGTTAGCTCATGTCATGTGCTTCAGTCCCCTAGCCATCGGGGTAGGCAGCCTCTGGGCTCCTGCCAGTTTGTCTTTCTCTCTGCTACACTGAGTGCCGGAACTGGGCATAGTATTGCAGTGAAGGGTATTCTGGTGTGGCCTCGCCAGTGCTGAGCAAAGGTGAATACTGCTAGCTCTGTGTGTGTGCTAATGCAGTCGGGTAAGTGGTTTGCCTTCATCACTGCAGAAGCGCATTGCTGACTCAGGTTCCACTTGTGTTCTCTTCTGTAGCACTGTTCAGAAGCTCCCATCCCATCAGGGCCTCAGTGTGCTTGGATCCGCACAAACACCGTGTTGGAACCAAGGTGACGGAGTGGTGACTTACAGGCATGCTATGTCACCACCCCTTAGATGATCACTTAGTTTAGCTGGCTGAATTACTTCACCAGCTCCAAGTAAAAGCTTTGGAGAGAACAGGCCCCTTCCAATACCCAGTTCTGTGTTTTGACTTACACTTTAAACCCGCTTCTGATCCTTGGTATCTACAGAAGGAGCTTATGGATACTCTTTTTTTATTCCGATTGACTCATAGGTACAGCCAACACTGGTTAGTATAAATAAAGGAACCGATCTGATCCATTTTCTGTTCTAATTTTGGTTCAGCTGTGATTAAAGTTGTTCCGCTGTCCTTCCTGTTCAGATCAGAAATAGATTGGTAACTGACTCATGTTAGAAAATACAGCATTTAAAAATAGAAACCATGGCATGCTGTGGGTGATCCCATGGTATGGGGCTTCAGGTGGAGGTAGGTTTTAAACCCTTTTTTCTGCTTTGCTGTCATAGCGCTGCTATTTGCATTTCCCACACAGCACCACTGCCTTTGTCACCTCTTCAATCTCGCTTGCTGTGTTTAGGAACTGAGGCAATCTGGCAAGTACAGTTGAGGAGATGGAGAGGAGCTGTAGGACTGTACTCAGTGTTTTAGTGGTGCTGTCAGCTGTGCCTGCCAAGGATGGGAGAGATTGGAAGGGAGATGCTGAAGCCCTCTCAGTCTTGCCCTCCTGGATGTATGCATAGACAGGGGTGTTTGTGCAGTGAGAGACATTCTTCTTGTTCTGGAGGGGAGGCAGACACAGGCTGAGTGGGCACTCGGTGTTCTGGTGGCAGTGGTAGCACGCTACTGCTCAGCCTGGCTCGTATGACAGCTGTGGGCATCATGTATCACTTGTCTGAGTGCACAAACAAGGCAGACTGTAGCAGAGGACATGGAACGTGGAAATAGCATAAATTTCTCCCTCCATTTCTTGCAATTTAAAGCGAAGAGAGCACTTCTCAAGAGGAAATAGTATCTCACTCTTACATACCTGTGCAGCAATTAGCCCCTCACTGAACTGCAAAAATAGGTGTCAGGTAGTGCTGGTTGTGGTGATGTACATCTCTGATGTAAACCAAACAGCACAGGTATGTTCCATATAAGCCACCAAATAGCTTTCGGATTAAAGAGGGGCTTGCATCCTTCCATTAGGAATGCACTGTTGTCCAGTCTGCACAGGATGATGTTATATTTCATATTGTTTGTTCAGTTACAAATTTCAGTTTAAATTCCAAGTTGCTACATCCAAGCAGGCTGTATCTACTATAAATTTTATTCAACATAATAAATATTGTACACTGGCTGTTTTCTCTTACTGATTCTAGCCAGTCTTTTTTTTTTTTTTTTTTTGTAATATTAGTTTTCTGTTGCAGAGTAGCTAATTCTATGCTACTATGAAAGCATGCAAACAATAAGTTATTAAGTAATTACAAAAAACACCTACAATGTTAATAATATTTTTATATTTTATGGTATTAAAAAATCCTGTATTTTTGTGAGTTTAGCTTGGTGTCACTAAAAAACCCCTGTTGGTTTTGGTTATTTCTAGGACAATTTTCTTAACCTACATCACCAAATCTCTAGATTATAAAAACTTGTATCTATATTGTCTATGGACTAAGTTTCTGTGAAGCTATAATTGGAACAGGCTTCCTGGAGGGGTGGTCGATGCCCCACGCCTGTCAGTGTTTAAGAAGCATTTATCTGGGCAATGCCCTTCACAACATGTTTTAGCTTTGCCAGCCCTGAATTGGTCAGGCCCTTGGACTAGATGATCAGCAGATCTGTTCTATTCTATTCTATTCTATTCTATTCTATTCTATTCTATTCTATTCTATTCTATTCTATTTACATTTATTTTTCATATTGTTTGTCAGAAAAATTTGGGTTATTTTCAAAAAACAGTTCAGTCTTCTAATCGAGCTAGTTCATCTACCCTCCTCAGCCTTTCCAAGATGGTGCTTCAGAAACAGCAAAACTCACCTCAGATGTGAGTTCATACCCAGAGTAAATAAGTGCTTTTTATTAATCTATCAGATTGATTAAACTCTCAATTCTCTCTACTGATTTAGCTGTGGTTTCTAGACTTGCATTTTTTTACAGTGCTTCAGCGGACACATGAAGCTGTTTGCCACAAAATATTCTGAAATAAGTTGGAGTCACAGATAAACATGATAGCAGATTCTAAACATGGTAAGAAGAACGATGTAAACCGCACATTCAGTGTATTCGTCCTTGTACGTGCAGATAACATGCACGTACATGCATGGAACATGCCAGGCTGTGATTGCTAGAACTTGGCGTTTCCATCTTGAACTTCCTGACATGTGTGAATCTAACTTGCATCCATTCCTCCTATGCAGACAAAAAGATCTATTTTTAAAATAATTTAATGAAAGGAAATTCTATTAAGAGGAAAGCTGAGAAGGAAGTACATCCTGCCGTGCAAAATTTGGCTCCAGCCTCCCCATCGCCCTGAGCTAATATTGTCCGTGTCTACATTAGCGCGTAGCCTGTGCAGTAAGAGCCAATCTACAGCTGGTGCTGGGAACCTGACATCCACCTTATGTGTGAGCGGGGGGAAGGAAGGAATCTGCTTTGAACTAGCTCCAGTTTGCTCCTGTGAATGGCAAGTCCATTAATAGTTGGCACATATTAGATGCTCCATGGAGCGCATCTTCCAGCTTTGTTTCATTTGGCGGATATCTAGCTGTACTCTCTGATCTGTGCTGTGTGAAACAAAGTAAGGTAAGGGGGAATGAACAGGAGATTCACTTCAAAAGCATACTCCTGATCTGAACTTCAAGACTCATGTAGATGCATCCTTTGACTGGATGGTTTGAAAAGCTGATGTATTCAGCTAGACTGTAGGGAATTGGTACCTTCTCCCCTTTGAAAAGAAATCCTCTCTATGTTCAGTGATGCTTAAAAAAACTATGCCAGTGTGTATTCTCTGTGCTAGGATGAGAGGAGGGAAATACAGTAGAATATAAGGGTGTTCATAACGGAAACTACTTGTTAGGTTAGTAACAGAGGACTGACCTGTAAGGGATGACATTCTGTTTCAAAACTAAACCGGAAGGTACAGGGACAGAAATGTATCTTCTGTATATGTGATCTTACTAGTTGAAAGCCTTCACTGTTTACCTTTTTATAAATCTGCAACTACGGGAACTTTCCCTGATTTCAAACTTTTTATTCTACGTAACCTGAAAGCGGGTACATTTAACACCTTACATGAAAGCCAGCATGCCCTTTAGTTCTGTAGCATTAGCTGCAGACAATACAGTGAGACTATCACTACCTTTATTCTTCTGAGTCGTTACTGTAAAATATTACAGCAGTGTCTACAGAGAAATGTGATAGTTCTGTAATAATGATGGAACTGAAGAAGGTTATGTAATTCAAACACTTGTGAAATTAGTAGAATTATGGATTTCTTGCCAAGGCTTGTCTTCGGAGACTGCGGTTGTTTACAGGAGCTCTAGCACGGAAGCCCATGAGGAAAGAAGATATGAGGAGGCTGATTCTGAAGTCTTATTCAGATGAAGCAGGACTTGCTCTGAGCAATGACTGCATTTTCATTTTCATGAGGTGGCCTAATAATGGAATAGAAAGCACGATGGAATCAAACCCTACATCTTAGTGTTCAAACTCTGTTTAAGTAGCTGAACACACGATGCTTTATTGCACTTACGTTTATGGAAACTGGCACATAGGTATATACCACACAGGTAAAAATAAAAAGGCAGAGACCATTTCATTTTTTTACACATTTTGCTAAAAATAGGTAATTGATCAAGTGACCAGAGGTAATGAGCCATACAGCAAATGGTTACCAAAGCTTTTACAAGCCTTAGCACTATAGCTGCAGCATTTATGTAGCTTTAAACATGAGTATTATTTGCTTTATGTAAAGGAAATTAATCCATAACTAAAAAATTGTATTTCTAAAAGTATGTACAAACCAAGCATTCTTTAAACTCAAACTTTCTATCCCCTTTTCTGAACCACTGTATATTGGTGTTCCGCATGTGGCACTTCCTTCAGCACTACATGAACATGTGTGCTGGTCAGTGGGAGTTTTGTCAGCATACAGTCTAAACCAGGTTTTGGCAACCCATGATTGTGCATTATGAAAGGTTAGCAGCAGAGCTACATGGTGTTAGGAGCCATACCATATTGAGGAAGTTAGCTAAGAGAACCAGTATCTTTGTCAGAACTCGGCAGAAATCTCAGAGTTGGGAAGTCCTTTCATCATACCGTTGATTTTAAGATCATCTGGTGAGCAGGTTTCATTTGCTTAAGTTGGAGGAGTTTTTACATTCTGCTGGGGTCAGCATCCTCAGCCTCTCATTTAGGGAAGAAGGGTATAGTCTAGTGCAATACATCTGAAAAGTCTCTGACCCCTAAGCATTTGAGCTTTGATGTCATACTGTGAACATCTACTTTTTAATCATATTGAGGGCCTGAGTAATTCTAACCATTGCTTGATTATGAAGTGCTACTTGGTCCCTCAGGGTTGTTTTTTGTAAAAAGGCTATGGCATATGTAAGAATTAATTAATTCCCTGCAGGTCTTTCTATTCTCTTCAACTCCCATTCTGATTTTCAGGATCTTTCTGCATGTTCAAATGTATTCAGCTACTAAGCAACTGTGGGTAAAAAAAAAAGTCACTGTAAAATACCAAAATGGCATTTCCCTCCTCCAGCCTTTCATAGGATAGCTGCAAGAGAGAGGGTCAGGAATTTTACTGCCGGGAGAACAAATAACTACCCAACACTTTTTTCCCTTGTAATTTTTGTTCGTTATTAGTGATTGAAATTAAGCTTGACAGTATGCTTCTTCTGAAGCCTTTTGAGAAATGGTGGCTCTCAAGAGTTCTTTAGGGCTGAAACATCTCTCAGCAGCACTGTAAAGGTGGTGAATTAGTTCTGCTGGAGTATGTGTGACACCTGTGAGAGCTCCTCAGCGTGTCTGATGGTGAAATCAGAGGTTACTTTAAACTTCTGGATGCGGATGGAGAAGAAGAACAATTTCTGTGCAATGTGACAAGTTATGAGCAATAAGTGTAAGATGCAGGTTAAAAGCACCTTTTTTGAGAAAGCAGCAAAGGAGAAGGTATAACATTGTGTACTAAGGTCTGACCTCACAAATACTCGCCTTTACAAAATTCATTGAACAGTCCTGTAGAACTCAGAGAGACTTTCCTGCTGAAAAATTAGTTGTGCCTGAGTATAACTTCACTGGTTCCAAAGGCTTGTGGTCTGATTATTTAGTTCCGTGAAATTTATTTAACTTCAAATACAATTGTATAATTACAGGTAAAAGCAGAAATCATCACAATATTTATATGTTGGTTAAAAGAAAACATATGAAGTCTGCAAACTAAAGCATTTGAAAAATAGGAAATGCCTCAGAATTTAAATGACCTGAGCTGACTTGCTTGATCTGAAAAATCAGCAATACCATTAAGCGAGATTGAGAAGGATTTAAATCCCAGTGATTTCTGTTTATTGAATTTGTGTGAGTGTGACTCTCAGAAGTGACTCTCAGATACACTCAGGTGCATGTAGGTACACGTAATACCGTGTGCTTAGTTCATGTGCAGCTGTGTGTGCTACTTGAAAGCACCTCAGTGGCTCTGTCAAAGACAAGCGAAGTCTTAAGACAGATGTATACAAATAAAGGCAAAGTAAAGCTGTTGCAAACCAGAACTTTTTGCTTATTGTTCTACTGTGTGTATTTGGACAAGTAAAATAAACACTTTTGAAAGTAATTACTAATCTGTGGAGGTCTAAGACACATGTTATGTCAGTTTTCAGAAGTATTGAACAGTCGAGATCACTGGAAGTTCAGGATTTTGAGTACTGAAGGAAATGGGCTCGATGTTTTCGGAAATCAACTTTTTTTGTATGAGCCTAGTGCACTTTAAAATCCTAATTTCATTCACCTCTGAATTTTTTTCCCTAACATTAACAGAATGCCCATAACCAATAATCTCTAAAGCATATATTCTGATAGTTGAAGAACTCATGTAGAAAATACTTGTTTTTTTCCTTGGTGGTAAAAGACAACAGATTTTATGCTGCCTTTTTTTTTTTTTTTCTTCAAGGTGGTATTTGACAAGTTGAAGATCCTGCACAAGAGTGGAATTTGTTTTACCAATAATTTGGTGTTACAGAAATAATTGCTTTGCAAGTGCATGGTCATGTTTATGAATCCTTGAGAAGACGATTTTCATTAATTTCTCTTCCAGAAGGCAGCAGTGCATATTAAATTAAAAAGAAAAAAATTAAAGAATAAAGACAGGTATGTTCTGGTATTACACTTACTGATTTGGTTAATATGTTAGCCACAGGTAAGCTGTAAATTCCCTTGAAGTAGGACAAAAGCTTTAAAGATACTCTTACGTTTTAATTTATGATATTCATAAATGTTATCACTGAGGAAGTAGAAAGCAATCTTTTCTGAACTTTACCTCTGTGAATAATTGTTGACAAAAGGCTCCTGTCACATCTCTTTTTTCCTGTGCCTTGTGATAAGTTGCACAATCAAAATGTTAGGGTGACTAATTTTTTGTTAGGAAAGTTTATGATGTCTGCGTGCCCAGAAGGTTTTTCAGTTCTCTGTAAGTCTCAGGCCACAGTAGGTGATGGAAGTAAAGGAAATCGAGATAATATTTGCTCCTGCTAATACAAACACAGCTGTACCACCTCTTACTAGTTAGATAAAAATTCTGTCTGCAAGGTTCAGATCTGGAGCTAAATACCAAAGATGTCTAATGTTAAATTTGTTGTTTAGTTTAGGTCCACTGTTCAGTTTGTTTCCTACCATAGTTTTCTGTGCTTACATTGATTATCCCCACTTGCATAAAAACAACTTAGGTAGTTCTTTTGCCTCTACAGCTTAATAAAATAAACTCAAAATCAATTTTCTTTTCTCCAGTGTTTTTAGGGAGTGCATTGCTGCATAAAAGTATTGAGTAGGGTTGTGATTTTTTTCTCATCCTTTTAGCCAACCTGGCCATGATGGCAAAACCTTTTAATTGTAGATCAGTTCTTATTGAGGATTTTTGCAAAAATTGGATTCATTTATTACAGTACATAAAGAAAATGTAATTTTCACTCATTCTGTCTATAAATAGCTCCTGTAAGGCATTAGATTTTTCTCAATTACTCAGAATACCCATATGTTTCCTAGGTTATAAACACATCTTTTTATATGAAGAAGAAGGAGGATTGATTCTGACATTTTCTCAGTTGTGTGCAATGACACTTTTGAAGTCGTAACAGTCTACTGCCAACTGTGGATGTTGACTCAGGCATGAGATTTTCAAAAGGCATGCTTACTTTAGAGACTAGTTTGTCACGTTTCCATCTGTTGGATAAATATTTTTTCGACTGAGTGTAAAACCCCAAATACATGTCATCCCAGATGCTCAAGAAATTTTTCAACTGACTGCTGAAAGGCAGCAAGATGAGATGGAAAATCCTTTCACACCGCCTGCCAAGCAAGACTGTGCAATCCTGTCTCAGGCAACTAGAAATTCCTTCAGATTACATTTGGAACTGTATTGGAGGGCAGTCACCTCAGGATTTGGACTTCAATAATCCAGAGATTAAAAACAGCAATCCATGTGACAGTGTGAACACATCTTCCTGATTTGTAGCGTATGATTACTCAGCAGGTGGGAGATGTAAATCAGTAGCCTGGAGAGAATCAGAAAATACGAGAATGACAGAGGGTTGTACGCTCAAGTGCATGCCCTGTGCAGCTGAGTTCCAGGAAATCTGACCTTGGGTTATTTTGGAGGCTGGCTGATGGAAGACTTTTCCTTGCTGTCTGAGCACAGTGGCTGAAGAAATTTGCATTCCTACTTTTTGCATTTTATCCTGCCGGCTTTGCCAGACAGGACTGATGTGAGCAGGTGAGACTGAAATCCCATGTAAGCTCCCTTGCTGGCATCCAGATTTCTCTGTCCCTCACAGGGAGTATTTGGTAGACAGAC
The DNA here is from genome assembly GCA_027574665.1 of Rhynochetos jubatus. NCBI lineage: Eukaryota > Metazoa > Chordata > Aves > Eurypygiformes > Rhynochetidae > Rhynochetos > Rhynochetos jubatus. The sequence continues at coordinate 11,357,125 of CM050663.1, forward strand.
CTTGGGAAGTGTTCCTTCCATATTCTAAAACCAGTTTGTTTGTAAATACACCTCTTTTTCACTTCCCCATTCACTGAGATAAAATAACCCTCTGTTGGTACATTCTCTGTGATCCTTCTGTGGCTTCACATGGGTAGATCTGGAGGGATCTATGGCTCAAACAGCAACCCCCTCTGCAACACCAATGTGCTTTCATTGACATTGGTTTTTGCCTTTTTTAATGTCGTGTCTATTGATATATTTGCCTAGGAAAAAGTAAAAGCAGATAAAGTAGAAGAGATTAAGTGAGTGTGACAGAAGAACAACTTTATACTGTTGGCTACTCAACACCAGGTTTGATGAAAGCAGGTAAGGAAAATTTTTTTTTGTCAGTAGTTGTACTTAAAGCAGCCACGAGGAGACTTGGTGACCCTATGACCCTTTTCATATGGTGTGATTTTAGCCATACAGTTTTCCTTTTTTCCCTGTCAGGGTAACCGGAAAAGCAGGTTTCTTTTCTTTTGCATTTAAGTTTGATTCTGACCAAGGCAGTGAACAACTATGGTCTTGGTGTAAGTTGCTGCTGTTACTTTCCCAAGACTTTCCTGATCTCTGCCTGCAGAATAGGAATGTGAGGCTGGAAGTCACTCTGGATCACTGAGTGATCACCTCTCTGCTGTGACAGGCATATCTCATAAATCCTGTTAAAAATGACCAAACTCAGTCTTGAAACTACTTCCTCACCCACCTCACCTAGACTGAGATATCCTATGTTGTTTTAAAAGCACTGTTCATGAACTTCAGAGGCCTCAGCTCTGCTTGTGGCTAGCAGAGACGAGCTGTCTTCATAATAAACTTCCCCTCCTCCAACAGCACTACTGCTAAGTAAACTTTTTATCAACGTACAAAATGAAGGGTATACACATGAAAATACAGTGTATAGGTGTGTGTTTCCAGTTACCCCTGCCAGGCTGCTGTTCTGGGACCCCACTGATTGGAAACCAGATTTCTTTGTCCAGCCTTCATGGCTAGCCAACCTGTGCTTGGAAGGTAGTTACCCATACTGCAGACTCGATCGTGAAGTTTCTTGGGTTGTCAAAACTCTTCCGGGGAGGTTTGTTTAAAGCTTTGTTTAAGATCTGTCTAAAACTGCTCGCAGAGGTGAGTTATGAGAATGCACAAACTCTTATTTTGTCAATATGTATTCCATAAAGTATGTAGGAATAAGGTGGAAGACCCAGGGTTGCTAAGTGATAACTATGGTAGGGGAAGAAATGCTTGATTTTACGGAGAATTACAGGCTGAGACTGATTACAAAAGCCTTGTAAATAGAAATATTTCAGAACATCTCAATTTTGTGTTTAAACTCAGCATTACAAAATTCTTCTCATCCATAGGGAGGATTTAATTTTAGAATGCACTGAAAAGTAGTGTTAATGTCTCTGATAGCTTTTCTAATTCAGTGAAAAAAAATACTTCAAGAATGATTCTATAATTCTCTGAAAGGAAATAGCATGACCCGAGCCTATGTCTTCTAGCCGGAAACAGGAAAGAGAAAAATCTCCCTAGAATTTCTGTTTTCCAGCTTTTTTTCCGATTCAGAAGTTCCGTTGTCTTCAGCGATTATCCGAAACAAAATTCTAAACATGCAGAGGTTTGTCCATCCTTAGCCATGCTATTAAATTGTTCTCTGTTCTTCCAGCCCTTTCTGATTTCCTGGATAGCATAGCAATCTGAACTGATTCCATAATTTGTGACTAGTGTTATTACTAAAGCGGTTTGCTTTAATTTTAATTTTTAAAATAAAGGTTTAAGTACATTCCACCTTCATCTGATATTCTAAGGATTTATTATCTGCCTCTGACAAGAAAAATAATATGGATTTTTTAGAGAAGTGACACACAAACCACATAGTTCCAGAAAAAACCTGTCTAGCACTATATTTTTTGGATTCATGTGCTAGTAATCATGGAGTTATTTAGGGGAGATTTTACTGATGAGGTAGGTTTCACATATTCCTTAGAGTTGCTTATTGATGCTTTCAGGCCACAGATACACAAATTACTGCTTTTGCTAGGGCTCTGGCAATGCCAGTTTGATCTAAGTGCACAGAAGGGTGAAATTTAATCCTGTAAATGGGACTGTGTACTTCTAAATTTTAAAATGGCTGCTTAGGGCTTAGTAACTGAGGAATCCTCTGAGTCTAATCATTCATCCCCACCTTGTAACAGAATTGCAGATCATCTTAATAATCTTCTCTTTTATCCTAATATCAAATATTGGACATTGCTTCTACATTCACAGTCTGTCAGCAGTATTTAATATTTTTGGCTCCAAGGAGTAGCAGCTGTAGCTGGTGGTTTTTCTGAGTGTGGGAGATAGAGGGCCTGTTCATATGTTGTTCTGCCACAGGATGTCCTCCTAACCTAGGTTAGAATCATCACACGCATGCACTCCAATTTCAGCTGCAAAGTTCTGTAACATTCAGACGTGTATTTGTGTAAAAACTATGTCTTGTTACAAACCAGTACTCTAATCAGAAGGATCTATGTATTTTTGTTCAGTTGCTGTATATGAATTGTGAACGTTTCTTTTATGTCTGGGCAGTATAAATACAGCCTTAGAAATACCTGCATGAAAAGCCAACTAATTTTTTTGTCAAGAATGAGTATACTTTATAACGCTAATGCAGTGTATATTTGCCTATTTAGGACTTCATGAATGCTAGTTTTTTGCCAGTTCATAAAAGTAATCCTCCTCTTCCAAATAAAGGAAAATATTTAAACTGAAGAGGAATCTCAGCAGCCTGAAGAATTTCGGTGATCGTGCTGAATGCCAGCATCCACTGGAGGTCAGTGATGCGCTGGATGTGCTGCCGTTAAGAATTGACTCCTCCCAGCTAGCACAGTGATGGAACTAGTGCTTCAGAATATTAACCAAAAAAAGGATTAAAAAAACCCCTGCTTTTTTGGCAGTACAGTCGATAGATCTGGCTTTTATCCTTACTTTATGCCTGTGTATATTAATATAGTACATAGGTATGTATTTCTCACCATATAGAAACCAGCAGAGGTACAAGTAAGACTTCACCTCTTCCTGCTCATCTGATCTTTTACTATAGTAGGGATTTATGTTGGGCATAAACTATCTGTGATAACACACGTTTTACAAGGTGGCCGGGTAGTAGCAAAAGGAAAAAAAAATCCCATACAGATATCTAAATATTTGAAAGTTTGCTTGCAAATCTGACTCTTACTGTGTCCACTAAATAAGACCCAGACTTAAGTCACACTGCAGGGCTTTCTTCTTACATGGAACTCAAGTTTGATTAAACTTCAGTTTAGGATTTTTAAATGAACCCATTCTTCATTTAGAAAAGGAGGAAAATGGTTACACAGAGTATTATTAAGGAAATGAAAGGAACTGTTTTCCACGGAATACTCAGTAATTGGTCCATCCCTCTCCCCTAAACAAACCCAGTACTATTTAAAGTAATTATACTAATCATCACAGTATTTAGGCACAGATTACATTCATGAAGAAAAATGAAAATGCTGTTCTAGCACGCCAGTGAAATCTGCTTTGACAAGTTAATCCAGTATTTATTTAATTAAACAATGGTAATAAAATATTTAATTGCACTTTAAGATTTCTATTTCTGTCATCCAACCAGGCAAAAAATTCAGAACTCAATGTATGTCAAGCAATGAAAATGCCTCAAGCACATCCAGTATCACCGTGTTTTATAGATTAATGAAAGAAGCTGAGCTGCAATGTGCAGAGGTATGAATAGTTAATTATTTCATTCCCTTTCTGCTATATGAGGCTGAAGCAAAAGGGAAATATCCCTCTCCTCCCCCAACCCAGCCCTGTTTGTTTCTGAGGAATGTTAATCAGCTTCCTAGTGCCAGCAGGCTACAATCACCAATTACTAATTAGTTTTAGATAATGATATTGTTAATGAGCCTCCAGTTCCTCTGAGGCAGTAGACTTGAGCTTGACTCAGATTTATTCGGTTATTTATCAGGAATGTTATTGTGACAAGCAATGTGAACACTTTGAGTACGTTTAATGCCAAATATTTTCCTTTAATTTAATAGCATCAACAGCACTTTTTTACAGATTTTGCTGAAATAACAGCTGTCTTTAAATTAACTTTCCATTAAACAATGACAGTTTTGTGTGCTTGTTAGTCCAATTGTTTGATTACTCTCTTGGGCATCCTCACTACTCAGGCAGCTATCTAATCACCTGAGGTAGGAACACTTAATTGGGGAAGTTTTTTAAATGGACTTCCTGCAACACTGCCTCTTTAGGAGGTCTGTGTCTGGTCTAATGTCAAACCATGATCTCACACTGCTCTTTTTACAGGGCATAAAATTCTCTGATTTGCAGTCAGGTAGGTATTGCACAAACATTGGGGTTACAATGCGTTGGAGCTGCCGGCTGTGAGGGGTAGAGAGAATAGTTCAGTGTCTCCACCCCATGTAGAGCTGTTGCTGCAATTGTCAGATGTGGGGTTATTTTGTATGTCCCAAAAAGTTATCTTCGAAATACTTTTTGTTATTCTGCCAGAGAAAGAGTACCATAATCTAACAGATGATATCAAATACTGTGGAACGATTTCAAGCCTGGGGTTGAAGCAGGGAAGCAGAAATGAGACATTCTAGCACTCGAGGATGTCTGTCTGGTGCCACCTTTCTCCCTGGTAAGCTTACATTGGAAGATTGTGTTTCATGTGGAAAATGCGACACCTGTTTTCTTGTAGCACTGGATGTTGAAAATGAAACTGCAGGATGCAGAATTGTAACTTACATGTTTCCTGACTGACCCATCTCTGCTCCTGCTAAACTTTATAGATTTATTTGACTTTTAGTCCTTTAAAACACCAACCCCCTGTCAGAAGATTAACAGTGGAAGAGTATCGTATATAGAAACATTCTGTATTTTGCACACTTCTTGTCTTTCCAAGGCTGTCTTCTGTTTGTGCAAGTACAGTGTCTCAGAGTAAAAGCCTCAATCTTATTCTCATTTCCAAAATATTAGGTGTTTAAGGACATTTTTGTTAAATTCACATGTTTAAATTGCAGTTCTCAAAGTGCTTGCGAGTGCTTTCTGGTGGTGCATGGAGCCCATTTTTGTTTTGTTCTTCGTAATTGAAAATTCCCTAGTATGATTAGAACTTTCTCAATTGTGATCAGATGAGCATTAGAAACTAATGGAATTGTTATTCTTTTGTATAAGTATGTGATGAGCAGGCTTTAGGGCATGTGTAATTGTATTTATGCCATTAAGAAGATGTGATATTTTTGTATTCCACTCAATAGAGTATCTGTCTGAGAAAAGGAGTATCTTGAGTTTTTGTTCCGGCTTCCAGTAAAGTTTCTACCACTAGTAACAAATATAATTTGAATTATATTGAATCATTGAGACACTGAGTTGGACTCTGTCATATGATCCTTCTACGTGGCCCAAGAAGGCTTGATTTCACTTCTAGGTGTAGGACAGTTTCAAGCTTGCTTGTTAATGTGTTCCCTGGGGAACTGGAAGCAGTGACTCTGAGGTCCTGCATTCTGAGGAGGAAATCAAAGCTGAGCTTTTTATTTCATAGGTGACTGGTAGGATCTTCCATGAACAATATAAACTATTTCTCCTGTAAAACACAACTTGAGGAACAGAACAGGTGCCAGCCCTTTAAGGAATCTATACTTTTCTAAGGGATGGAGATCTAGGCTATGGATCTCCAGTGAACGAAAATGCTTTCCATCAAACCTGAAAAAGATATTTAGAGGCATACTGTTGTCTAGAAAAAGTTTTGTCTATACTAGCTTTTGGCAAAGCTACTCCTTTGTGTCAAAGGCTTTACTACAGTCCAGGTAGACAACACGCACAGCCTTTCCTTCACCCACTGAGCAGGTCACGTTGTTGTAGAATGAGATCAGGTTAGTCAAGCAGGACCTGCCTTTCATAAACCCATGCTGACTGGGCCTGACTGCCTGGTTGTCCTGTGTCATGTGATGGCACTCAAGATGATCTGCTCCATAACTGTCCCTGGCACCAAGGGCAGACTGACAGGCCTGAAGTTCCCCTGATCCTCCTTCCGGCCCTTCATTGAGATGGTTACATTTGCCTACCAAATGGCAACTGGGACCTCCCCTGTTAGCCAGGGCTGCTGATAGATGATGGAAAGTGGCTTTCGGCCTCAGATTTTTTGAATCACAAAACTTTAAATTGCAGCACGGGTGGTCTTTTATAAAATGTAGAACATTTTATGTGCTCATTTCAGTTGTCAAATACAATGCAGAGTATTTCAATTCCTTTCCACATAGGTTTCTCAAAAGCTTGTAAGAAAAGAGTAATTAACACTTAGACTTTTAGTTGCTTTCTCTGGAATCTTCAGGGCAGAATAGAGGTTTGGATCTAGATCTGATGTTCAACCTTTGTTTTGCTGATGTGTCTTATCCTGTTGTACAAATGCAGTTATTAGTATGTGTGATTAGTCAGCCTGAGTAAAAGATTCAGGAATTGCGTTTCAGGTTAGAAAAAACCAGTCCTTGAGAGACTGTGAACTGACAGTTAAAGGGAAACCTAGGCTGCAGCAAGGCAGGTATTAAAATATAGATGCCTCAAAAGATGATTACCAGCTTAACTGGTACGTTCAACAGTTATGATATCCATTTCTCTATGCCTCCTTACTGTTTGTTCAATTCTCTAATTGTGTATATATAGTTTTTTTGGAACTGCTTCTGTGACATTTTTCACAGGAGTTACATCCCCCCTATTTAAATCAACTCCACATGGAACTATTGCTTTTTGAATGGTTTCCTCTGCTAGTCTAATGGAGCCATAAGCTCTAATGATGCTTCTACATGCTGCTGCAATACATATATTAAAAAACCCCAACAAAATAAACCAAAACCCCATGCCAACCTGCTGAAACTTCCTGATGCCCTTCCGATCCTCACAGAACACATTAACCTGGACTGGTAATTGTAAGACAAACATCAGATTTCTATTTCAAGGCAAATTCAGCAGATAGCAGAATTCAATTGCCATTTGAATTCGTTTTGGGTTTGCTTCAGCACAAGCAATCTTCAGCGCCTATTCCTGTAACGGTATTTTCTGGAGTGCTTCAGAGACACGCGCTGGGATTGGCAGTGCTGCAGTACTGGGCACTTCTGGAGCATTTATGCCTGTTATAGCAGCCACTCAGTGTGGTTACTTCATGTGCAGCATTCTATCAGGGCTATAATTTACAGCAAATTGAACGTATTTGCTATTCCATTTAAAGAGTGTTCCATTGTTAGAAGGCTCGTGTCCTCTTTTATGTTTTGTTGTTATTTTTGTGGTGGTTTTTGAGCTTTTTGTGGTACCAGTGGTAGATTTATCTTGCTTCTTCTGTATTTAATTATAGTTGCAGTGGAATTCTTGCTCTGAAAGAGTGAGTCTGATTTGCATTCCCTCTGAAGCTCTTTTGATAAGTAAAACACAATGACTTTCTGCATAGTGCTATTTGCAGTGTTTCAGGCCACATTCCTGACACCGACAAAATAACTGAGAGAAAGGATGGATACTTTACATGTTCTCCTTTCTCCTGTCTTTGTGGTGAGTAGTTATAGGGACCCTGTTCAGATTTGTGTCATGCCACACGAGGTACTGTAAAACCCTAGAGCTCTGAACTTTATGACTGCTTGTCCTTCCAAGCTTCAGAAGCTTGAGAAGGGGTACGTACTTACCCAGAATTTGTTTTAGCAGTAACATAAACCTGCCTTGAGAGTTGCGTCTATTTTGTGACTCTTTTTCTGTGTGGGCAATGAATCTTTGTACCCATTTTTCCTTCACGTATTGTCAGTGTGAGCTGGTAACTTCATGGAATTGCCTTCAGGGAGCCTCATTTGTTCTTTTTACCAACTTTGCAGCACAGCTGTCTTATTTAATATATAGTTCCTTCTTTTGGTTTGTCTCTAGGTGGTGTACTTTGCACTGTGAAATTAAATTTCCTTTGTCTTCTAATATCAAATTCTTTAAATCTGGTTTAACACCTCTTCCTTTACTTTTAACTTGCAGCCCTCTGCCCCATATAGTTACTTTTTCAATTTTTTTGTCAGGTTTTACTGACAAACCACTGGTTATATAAAAGCTCAGCCCAGGCTGATGGAAATTTGGTGCGGACACAGCAATCTTTCCTCCTTTTGCTCATTGCAGAATTTGGACAAGAGGTCACCTTTTTAGTCTTCTCTCGTTAAGAGGTATTTGAGGACCAGGAACATCCTTTTCTACCCCTTAGCCTTTCTGATCTCTTTGTTTACTTAGGAGACTCTAGTCCCTTGCTCTATGCTGCCGATACAAGTCATTCCTAATGTCTTGTTGCCCTGTTGCTCTGTCTCATTCAGAGTGTTGACTTCATAGGAATGGCTGTTGATTCAGTGCCCTGGGTTCAAGAACTGGTTATAATTGTTGGTAGCTTGAAGCCTGTTCAGTCTGATGTGACTCTGGCATCAGCACCCTGTTTGTGTAATTTTTCCCAGTGTGGTAATGTAACACATGTAAACAGCAGTTTTATTTATTAACTTGATTGATTTAAGTCCAGTTATGTTGCTTTAAACCAATGAAAGAACCGTCCTCTGTTTTTAATATGCTTTTGTGATTCATAAATTGTACTTGCTACGTTGTAGCTACTGAAGTAGCCACACAAAAATGACCAGGGCTATTCGTAGTGCCTACAATTCAACATGTGCTCAACGTTTTCAGTGCTAAATTCATAATCTCTTTTCACTTTTCTGTTACTACTTCTGTTTTTGAGAAGTAGGACTATTTTTTCACTTTCTAGGCTGCTCGTAATTACAATGAGACAACAGTAGGCTTTTGACAAACTATCAAAAGAGCAGACTTACGCTTCTATTGCTGGAGTATTTCTTGAGCTGTTGCATAAATGTGCTAGATGTTAAGGTTGATATATTTTTCATTGAAATGAAGTCTCCCACTAAAATAAAGGTGTGGTACTAAAAGAATAAATGCCTCTTCATTCAGCTCCAGCTGCAAGACTGAGGTATAAATGGATGGGAAAAAAAGTGACAATTTGCTTTCAAAGCATTTGGTAATCAAGAACTGTTTTTTTTTTCTCTGCTGAGGAAAATTCCACTCATAATTATAGCATACCCAGTGCATCAAGGCGTGCCTTTCTATTTTTATCTAAGTTGTCTTCCATGTTTCCCATCCAAATGTTCTCATAAGACTTATAATCATTCTTGATTATTGTAGCCACTATTTCTGTCGCTGAAGAAACATCTTTCTGATATTTCACGTTTCCAGTCATGTTCTTGGTTTAACCAGCTCCACCTTCTCCAATGCAATAATGCTTTCTGTTTGTTACAGGGGGATATTTCAGTGTTCTGTTTTACTTGATTTCTGTGTATTTTCAAATAAACTATATTATGAAACATGGCTTAGTTATGACACTTATTCCCACAGCTGGTTGCCCATTTAGTACTTTATATGAAATGCACATACTGAGTAGACATGAGATTCTGTGTATGCAGATGTGCACCTCTTTTGTTGCATCTTTGAGAGTTTGGTCCTTTAGGTCTGTAGGAACTAGTTATTGTTATAAAAAATAATTTGATTGAATAAAGAGATTTTCAGTACACTAAGCCCTTGTTAGATATTGTGTGTGGAAAGCTAAGCACTGAAAAGGTGCCTTTCTTAATATGAGGTGGGTACTTGTTCTTGCTTTAATGTCTTACCTTTTGTGTCTGACAATACTCAACATTGTGTTGTAGTTCGGGCTCAGTCAGCCACTCAGCACCACGCAACTGCTGGCTCACTCCTCCCCCGGTGACTGGGAGGATCCTCACATTCTGCCCCTGCTCCAGCATGGGGTCTCTCCCACGTGAGACAGTCCTCCTCGAACTTCTCCAATGTGAGTCCTTCCCAGGGGCTGCAGTTCTTCTCGAACTGCTCCAGTGTGGGTCCCTTCCATGGGGTGCCGTCCTTCAGGAGCAGCCTGCTCCAGTGTGGGCTTCCCACAGAGTCGGGACCTCCTTTGGGTGCAGCTGCCTGCTCTGGTGTGGGGTCCTGCCTGTGCTGCAGGGGGATGTGTGCTCCCCCTGTGACCCTCCATGGCTGCAGGGCACAGCCTGCCCTCTCACCACGGGCTGCAGAGGAACTTCTGCTCTGGGCACCTCCTCCGTGCCTTCCTGCACTGCCGTTGATATCTGCCCAGTAGTCTCTCTCACATCCCACTTCCCTCTCCTTCTGCAAGTCCTGCCATGTTTTTTTTTCCCGCTTAAATATGTTATCCCAAAGGTGCTACCATCATCCCTGAGTGGCTTGGCCTTGGCCAGAGGCAGGTCTGACTTGGAGCCAGGGAAGCTTCTAGCAGGTTCTCACAGGAGCCATACCCATAGCCGTGTAGACCCTCACCCACTACCAAAACCCTGCCACACAGACCCAATACACATAATTACTTCAACAGCTTTTGATAGAGGAAATCTATTGCAGAATGGTAGAAATATAAATGTTATCTTTTCTTATTAATGCTTATTTGATTTGGAAGCCACACAGTGTATTGGGAAAATTACTCAAAGATGTAACCAGAAAAAAGGTAGTGCTTTTGAATATTGTAAAAATGACTGCACCAAAGGAAGAATTTTTCTGCCATAACTTATAGGTTGTTATTGTTAAACTTAGGAGTTAAACACTATAATCTTCCTTGGAGATGCAATATTATATGTAGGACTGTGATAGTGAGCAGGTGACAGAATAAGAGTTCCTGATTGTGGATTTGAATTTGGCAAGCGGTGAAACAGTCCCTAATTATATTGAGTATGGATTTACTCTGCAACTGGGATTAGAAGATACTTGGAAAATCTTTCAGGAGCAGAGAAATCTTGCAAAAAGCTTCTTCAAATCACCATGTGGTTAATTTGTCTACTTTGTCTTCAGTCAGTGCCTGTTAACAACTGCGTGCCTTTATTGACAGGGCCAGGGAGACTCTCCCATCCTACCAGACTTTTACAGCAGGTGCTGTCTCTTTTACAAAGAGATTTTGACTGATTTAAGTATGAGTTTGCAGAGGTGAGACCTGATGTGGTAAGAGCCAGTAGCTAAAGGGATACAGTGGAAAGAAAAAGCACTATTTCCCCCAGCCCTTTTTCTCAAGCCATGTTGAATTTCAGATCAAGAAAGGTAGGATGCGGAGATAGTGAAAATGGAGCCACAGCAGCAGGAATCTTTCTTCCCAGACTGGTCAGACAATTGTGGAATGAGAACCAGTGTGTTGGAACCAGCGGGAACTCCAGAGAGGAAGGGGGAGAATAGCATCATGGATGGCTGTTTTAGCTTCCTATGTGTATAGGAAAGAAAGCAGGGAAAAGGATGCTGGCGACACAGAGCACATCTCCCTTTGCTTAAGTATTCACATCTCCCACAGCTCACAAGTGCAGAGAAATGTACCTGGGATTCTGTGGAGTGAATCTCCTTGGGTTTTTTTCTTCACTCAAGAAGAGTGTATGTCCAAAGAGATGAATTGGATAAACAGACTTGTTCACATGCAAAGGATTCACTTCCATCTTGTGCAAAAAAATGTAACCTCCTCAACCTTCACCTAGCTTTTTCATAATTCAACTCCTTTAGATCAAAACAGCAGCTTCCAAGTTTATAGAATCTCTCTTTCCTCATAAAATTATTTGCCATTAGGAAGTTGGATAGATTATTACCAAAAATAACTTATTTATCTATGCTATGACAACAAATATCTGTGCAAATGTATTATCAGAAGCATCTTACTTTTTAATGCAGAATCTTCAGTTACTTCCTTGTTTAATTGTTAACTGTAAGGCAGATAATTTGTTGTGGTGAAACAATGCTAGAAATTTTGTCTCTAGGTCAAGTGAATCAAGGTGTGGTACAGCTTTCAGCTCTGTGGAAGTCCAGTGCTGTCTGTCATTCTCGCACTCCTCTGCCCTCCCAGTGGCATGTATAATACAAGACAGACGTACCTTTCTAAATGTTCATAACATAAATGTATCATGGTAGGTTTTATCTGAGCTAAAGCTGTCTCCACAATAGTGTGAAGAAAGTAGAGGATATGGACTGTCTTTCCACTGGATGTCACTCTTAGCTTAGCTCTGTGGTAGCTTAGTACTAGGGCATTGCTTACATCAACCTGATACCTGCTTGGTTATATTTGATTTTTTGAAAGATGAAGTTTTAATGAGGTTTATTTAACCTCATGGCTTTAAGAATTTTTTTTTTTTTTAATGAAAAAAAGTGTTTAAAATGTTAATGATGATCTGAGGAGTTAGTTTTTGCTTGTGCAATTCTAGTGTACTTCTGAATAGGGGCTGAATTTGTGAAACTTAATAGTGTAGAGAAGCACTTGGATAAGATTCTCATTTATTAAGAGAATGTATTAATATGATCCTGTTGCAAGCACTTCCCCTGTGCTTGATAGACCTGATACTTCACAGTATATTTTCTTTTTCATTTGATATTTAACCTTTTCTTATTTAGTCTCTTTGTTGAAAGTGGTTTGTTTTGTTTTTTTTTTTAAACAGACAGTGAATAAAAAGATTCTGCTGAAAAGATGTCTTCTAAAACATCACAGATGTGGATAGTGGATATCAATGGAAAACTTATTTGTGTCTTAAAACTTTATAAAATTAATTTTTGTTCTCATGAAATCTATGGGCTCTTAGCCTCAAAATATAGATTATGTACTGTATTCATTCGTATCTGTTAATCTTTACTCTGTTTTAGTGGATAAAATAATGTGTAATAGGAGGGAAAAATGTTACTTGTCTGAGATGCCTTTCAGAAGACAAATCCATATCCAGTGAAATGGAAGAATGACTTCCAGGGGTTAACTGGATACCCAATTAGAGGGTTTTTTCCCCATCTAGGGGAAAATCGTTGCAGCCTGCCATACCGTATTGCTATTCAGTAATCCTTGGCATTGATCTTCCCAGTTTATAGCTTACAGAACGGCTTCCAGTGATTGCAGGAGCATTACTGTGTGGACCCAGAAGGGGCATCCTTCCCTAGACTAAAGGATGTTCCAACATGCCAATCCCCTTTCTAGTTCTTGCTGCCCTTGGAACAGTAGGATCTCTGTGGATTGTAGTGTGATACTGTGGGATTGAGAAGATGCCAATACGGTGTTTGCATCTCCTAATCCTCAGCAGAGCCTCTGCATACACGAGTATTTGTTTACATCTGCTTCATTTGGAGCATGCACAAATAAAGCCATTCCTTTTGCCAGTGTGAAGAGCCATGTGGGTGATGTAGCTTTTCTACGGTCCCGAGACAGAAATGGCTGGCATGGAGTGTAAAAAGTGGCATCCCTTTCCATCACTTGCTGCCCATTTCATACATTTAGTATGAAATGTATTATATTTCAGTAGTAGATACACTCCTGAAAGTCTTTTTAGGTTATGCCAGTGAGCTAAACTGGTCATTAATTGATGTTCTGCGATGCTCCGTTAGAAGCAGCAATTTAAAATACGTTGTGCATAGGTTTTGTTTGCCTGTGTTCAATTAAGTTGTCACAGGATGCTTCTGGTTCTGTGGCATTTTATTTTGTGCTGCTTCTCAGGGTCACACAGAACAGCACGCAGCTGTCCCTCTGTAATTACATTTCAGTGACACAACTCAGATGCTTGGTTCTTTGGCTCGACACTAACAGTGTCAGCATATCTGCCCCACAAATGAGCTTTGAAATTAACATTCCTTTAAGGTGATTTGTGAAGTTCATGTCTTTGATCCTTAAATGTCACATTGCTTTGATTCACAGTCAGAGCAGAGGGGACAAAAACTGATATGGATGCAGGAACCTCCTCTCCCTTTCCTGTGACTGAACGTTATGGTAAACACATGGGCAGAAAGTGAAGCACTGAGGCTGAGTTTGGAAATTCCATACCATGATGGCTTTTGCTCCCACAGACCTAGTGTAAACAGCTGGTGCAGGTTTGGACAGCTAGAAACAATAGAGAGATTCAGAACGCCAGTCTGTTTTAACTTACCAAGTTTTCCAGTTGTCGGTAACATTTACTCCATGTGTGCCTCATAAATGCCAAATCTGCAGGTTTGTATTCCAGTCTCATCTCTGAGTTATTGTACAAACATAAGCAGGCTTAAATTATCGCAGCTTATACATGGCTCTTGGCTGCCTTCCTTGCCTTGGTCTTTTAGACACCGACAAGGCCGATTTCTTGCCAGTGTCTGCTGAAGAGATGGGTGACACTTTGCACGTGGTTGCCTGACCCCACTTACAGCCTCTGGAGCGGGGAACAAATGAAAGGATAATTAAAGAACAAATAGGATGTAGAACCTGTGCTTGCAGAACATCTGCGTGAACACCAAGAAACATCCCACCTGGAGAGCAGCAACTTGTGCTCTGCTAAATGCAGTGAGGAATCTAGCATCTCTTTGTGTGTGCCAAGGGAAGTGACTTCGTGCTGCGGTACTTTGGTTTCATGTTACTCCTTTACGGACGTTTTGTTCCTGTTCAGAATAATATACTTTTAATATTTATATTCAGTTTTCTTTGACATTTCTGTTGAAAATGTTGGTAATGATAATGATTAATGTATTTGAGGGTAGTATTCAGGATCTACAAATCCACCTCACGCCCTATGGTCTGATTCATTTTTGGAGGGCTACTGGTAAATGTTGCAGCGGTGTTTTCAAGCATGGTCTCCTGTTAAAAAGGAGTTGTCCAGGTTGGAGATAAAAGACAATACGAGGCAGCTTAAACAAACCATTTTTCGTTTCCTCTCTTGAATCCATTAGTTTTCAAAAAACTGTTACCTTATGCTTTGTAAAAAGCATAGTCTCTTGCATTCATTGTGTAAAGCTCACGTCCCCTAGGAGTTACAGGAAAAGTGACCTCCCAGTTCTAGCTCTGCTCTCTTTTTTTCTTGGAGGAACTTCAGCAAAACAGTGGCTACCAGTATTTGAATCTTGTGCTGGTTTGAATTCTGGGCATAGCATGTGATCTAACTTCAGTTTATTTATCATTTAACTCTATAACTCCTGCTCTTATTTTGAAATACAGAATAAAAATTTTGTCTTGAAATAATTCTATTCGGAACAACTTAAGCCTTCAGAGTTGTGCTCAGAATGTGCATTTGGGTCATCCACTAAAAATGAGAAGCTGACTTATGGTCTGATCAAACAGGCATTTACTGATGAGAAGAGGCTCTTTGAATATTTAGGCCTTTATGTGCAACTCGGAAAATTACCCGCCTCCGTTTTTTTCATCAGACATTTAATACGTATAATAGTAAACCTAAACCTCTTCTCTCTGTGTCCATCCATAATTGCTTAATTTTCAGGACGTGTGATTATTCCATTTTATCCTGAACATATGTTTGCATTAGGCATTGAAATGCACGTTGCTAATGGGTGTGATTGTATAATTATCTTGTAGTATCAGTAGTCACGATCTTCCTGTTGAAAGGCAGAAGTTTGTAAGCATGACCTTCCCTTTTTTTCTCACCTTCCCTCTGGCATAATAGAGAGACATGAACTGAATGGCATATTATAGCAGTACAGAACAGTTTTTGTAGCAGTTTTTATAAAGGAAGCTCTTGAGGGGCTATTTCTGTTGTATTCACAATATTTCCTACGTTTGCTTATATGGTCATTAAGGCTTGTAAAAAACTATTGTGAATTTACGTCTTTACATTTCTAATGTTGAAGACAAAACTGTCCACAACTGACGGAAAAACAAAAATGGTGTGATTTGCGGATAATATCATGGATAGTGCTTGGTATTTGCTTCTGTGCTGAAATAACATCCCTTAATGTGTGAATATTGTCTGAACCTTGCCTGATTTGTTACTGTTTGAAGCTGGAAGAAGTTGCACTCTGTTTTCTTACATTTGGGAATACATCTTGCAGTATTTTGGAATGTGAATTCAGATGTAGTAGTAGTAACAGTGGACTGTGTCTAGGTAGTGAAAATTAAATAAACTTATTAATATTTATCCGGTAGAGCTTCTGAAGAGTAGCAGCTTCATCTGAAATAATCAGAGAAACAAAGGTCTGGAAGGGAAAGAGCTTAAATGCAGGCTTGAAAAGGTTCACAAATAGATGCTTTAAGGAAGGGAAAACAGTATATATAAAGGACTATCTTATCACTTACTCTGGAAATTTATGTCCCTGAATAGCAATGGAAACTGTTTTTTTTTTTTTTTCCTTGAGTCACACAACAATTCATAAACAAATACCAGAGTGGCCCTCTGATGTTTTCACACAATGGCAATGTGTATATTTTCCTCCCACAGGTAGCGATCCAAACACATGGATCAGTAGCACTGTGAATCTCTGCTGGTGCAGGAGTTGGTTGCTAAGAGTCAGACTGGAAGGTATTGATCCACCGTGCTGTCCCAATTCACCGTGGGAAGCATGAAAGGTGCCAGTCTATGAGAAATGCTTTAGGTCATCTCTCTTTAGTTGAAAATATTCATATGAGGAAATGCAGCGCAGTGTTGCTAACCACGTCTGTGCTTTCTACATCATAGGAAGAAAGAAGGCTGATGCTGTGGCAACTGAAGTATCAGATAATTTCCTGATTTGTGGGTAGGAAGAGATTAATGGTTAAACTGTGTTCATTGTATTGTGTCAGTGGAGGCTCGAAGAAGTATGAAACAGCAGCGTGCAAGAAGTGTGTGTGTTTGACACCATTATTAAGGTATTTAGACACGGAATTAATGTGCAGGCACCTGTAATCCTGTTGTGACTAACACTTACAATGACTTCACAGATTAAACTACTAAAATTAAACCGGGTATAGATGTCAATTTAGAAATGCTCTCCCTGGGCCAGGACTGACATACACGGGTTAAGTTAAATTGCTGCTATCTAGCAGGTGCTAGTTGCATGAAGAATTTACCTCTGCACATTTGGCAAATCTAGTACAATTCACAGGAGCCAATTTTGCATTTTCTAGAATTGAAACAGCAAACTTAGCAATAGAAATCAATGTATTTCTGGTTTCATTGGAGCTATCTGCAATATTAAATGTAGATAAGGGTCTAGATATATGTTACTTCTAAACAATGTGAGCCGTTAGACATTTAAAGGAGGGAAAGGTGGCAAAAATAAAAAGAATCAGGCTCCTAGTTCCATTTGGGGGTTCCAAAAAAGATGGAAAGACAGGACATTTGCATTAAAAAAATGGCATCTACAGCACCATTATGTGTTTTCCTTCTGTTTTTTGGTGTGTGAGGTACATCGGTTAGAGTCCATTCCATGTTAAGTACCTTAGAAACAGTCTGCCACTATTCCAACTTACCTGGATTCTCTTCTGGCTGTTAGGGCATATCAGGCTTGTAACTGATCGTGGATGCCATCTTTGTATTTGTTCTTGCATTTATAGTGTGCATTTGTACTCCTTTTTATTGCCTTCGCAGGCATTCGCTTAGGACCAGTGTCTTTGGTTTGATGTTTCAATAGCAATAGGGTTTTGTGTGGGCTTGGGGTCTTCTTAACCATTACTTGTTTGAAAGTTACAACTACAATTTTGGGTTATGATTTCTGTCTTTGAAATGCCCTAAATATAGTACTGACTTATTTTTACATTTTGCTTCGTTATTTTGCCTCTTAAGGTATGTTCAACATCTTATTGGGAGTCTTTAAGGTTTTCTTTCTTAAGTTGTCATCATGAAAACAGTTGGCAGCCTACTAATCACTTCATGTCGTGGGGAAGTTGACAGTGGAAAGAAGAGGAGACAGCTTCTTTGTTTTGAAGTGGACTACAGGACAAAAATCAATGATCCTACCATACCAACATTACTATTTTTCCTAAAATATGGATTCCACCCCCCTTAGGCCTCCAGTGAATGTGGGATTAAATTATGATAGTGTAGTAAGAAAATGGCTACTGATTCAAGCTTTGTAAAATCAGTTTGCTTAATTTTCTGTCTATGTTGCGTTTCTATTGGTTTCTTCATAGCAACTGACATAAATTCAGAAGTTTCAGAATCCCTTTGGGGAAAGCTATCAACTTTTGACATTTCTAGTCACTTTTTTTTACAGCTCAAAAAGAGATTGGGCTCTTCCTTTTGCAGCTCTCCTGTCAGTGTTCTTACGTTATCTTCCAAGGGATGATAGTCTTGATTTGTTTGACTCTACTTTTATTTGTTTACATAAAACTGTAGGAACCTTTATCTCTCTGACTTAGCGCATACAAGGAGATTGCCGCTGTTCTAGGCAAATGAGTCAAGAAGGCTGTACTGCCCATTCTGTCTTCATGGTAAAAGGATCTATCAGTTATCCAAGCAACTTACATATGACCCATCATTTATTTTTTGCTAGTTAGGCACAGGTGAAAACCTACGTTCCTGTCTTATGACCTTTTTAAGAATAATTTTTCCCTATTCATATACTGTTTCTCAGAGAGCTGGTGTTCTGTGCCCCCTCACTCCCCCTCTTTCCTGCTCCCCCCCAAGCTTATCTTCAGTTTTGAACAACAAAAGTCAAACTGGAAGTTCCCTGAGGAAAAATGTCACTTGCTGCTTGATACGTGATGCACAGTGGAGGAGAATGTTTGAACATCAATCCTGTTTGGCATTTCTCTTACATTGTGGGGAGATGATTTAACCACTGAGCCCTTCTTTTTACTGCTTCAACTCAAGTATTTCAGTGATCTGGTTTGCAAAGTGACTTCCCACACAATTACATCAACACAGTGGAGGCAGGCGAGAGTGCGGGTCAAAGGTTGATGCAGAGAGATAGGAAGAAATTTTTAAATAGTGGAGAAGAGAAGCTGCAGCCTTTTTCCTCACATATGTACAGGACTAAAATTTCTCTTTATACACAAGGAAGTCCTTTTTATGCCAGAAGCTATATTAAAAGCATGGCAAAATCTGTGGATTTTCTGTGTTCTCCCCCACCTCCCAACACAACATATTCTGCTAAAATTTTTTCTTGTTGAAAATTTTATAAAGATCTCTAATAGCAACCTATCCAGCTCAAAAGAAAGTGTGTGTAGTGAAATTTGGTTTTATCAGTCAAGTGTTGTATCAGACAGTTTCACGTTAATGTATTTGATGGTGTGTGTCGGGAAATAATGCAGGATATATTATCTAATTTCTCCCGATGGGCAGCAAGAACACTTACAAGTTTCTACAGCGCTGTGGTTATAGAGTAGCATTTTTCATGCTGAGAGGTAAATCCAGTGTCATTGCATGGGTTATCTTACTGGTTTTAGTGTTGACTTTTCCCCAGTGATCAATTTGCTTGGATTATGAAGCTGGCTTGCTGCAACAGGATATTTGTGAAGCGGGCATGTATAAGAGTCCCTGTATATATATGTGTATAAGAATAGGATGTATAAGAGTCCCTGTGTATAGGGAAAGGATGTATACTAGTCTTCCTCTAGAAGTGAGAAATGGCCTCCATTCACTAAGCAAAGCTCTCACTTGCCCTAACGAATATCTGAAATTAGAATTGTTAAAAATAATAATCAAACTCTGTAAAAAGCTGGACCTTGTTGTTGATGTTGCACTGTTTTTTGCATGAATAGGAATGTTAAATAATGTAAAACGTTTGCAATAAGCTTCAAGAGAACCTTGCTGTCATGAAGATTCTGTGCATATTCTTGTGCGCAGTGATGCATGTCTGGATTACGGCTAATGCTGTAAGAAGCACAATTGAGGCAACTTAGATTTTCCTACTGTGTTGAACCAAGGGACGTTAGCCAAGCTTGCCTGCTGACAATAGCATTACAAGCTCATTTTTCTGGTTAGGATTTAACAGTATTTGCATTTTCCTTGGCACTATATTAATTAAACAACTGTGATGCTGCTCAAGATGCAGATCAAGTCCAGCAAACAGGAAAGAAAGTGAATCATAACTAGGCTCTTAACCCAAAGTAGAGTAATGAGACATTCTAAGCCTATTTCCTATTTGAGTTCTGAGCTTTGAAACTCTTGTTGAATGAGAACAAGACTGAACTGTAATCTTTGGTGTGTTTCAGGTAATTCTGATTCCAGAATAGAAGGTCTTCAATCAATTAATGCTAACACAGGTAGCCAGAACAGCTAGCTTTGGTCATAGTCTCCTTACATTGTCAGACATCACTAAAGCTGTATTTAGAAACCGGGGAATTGCTTGGGCCATAGTGACTGGGAAATTGCAGGTGCTCAAAGAACTGCATGTGAGAGGAGTGACCTCCTTTATCCCAGATGATCTCAGAAGGGGTTACAGGCAAATGTAGAACTCTGCACTGAGCTAACTAGCTTCTATGTCACTGGAGTTCAGTAAGGTTGTAAGAGTGAGAGCACAGCCAGGGAATTGTGAAAACCTTCCTAAACCTGTGAGATCAATTAACTTCAATGCTGTTCTTAATGGTGCCACTGGCAGGAATGACACTGCTCGAATCACTTAATTTACCTTTATAAGAGATCCTTTGTTGTACAGTTAGAAAGTGTTATTACAAGATCCCTCTCTCTTACTGGTTTGTAGTGGGCATAGGTAGAAGAAAAGTTAAGGTAAATTCTTGGTTTTGTAGTGATTTACATGGGAGACCCTCATGCTACTTGAAGAGACCTATATGTGACCCTAAATTCTAGAATGATCTATTTCTGGCAATTTCCACCTGAAATACTTTCAAAAACATGGTAGTAGTTGTATCATCTAAGGCACTAGGTACATTTGGAAGAATGAACTCAAGATTCAGTTGTTTTCTGACACTTTTATACACATGAACTTAACTAATTTTTTGTTCTGCTGTCAGAGTTATTAACAGTGTCTCTAGTACTGTTTTCTCTACACTGGCTTTACTGTGGAGATTGAAGCCTGTAGTTTCAGTTGTAGCTCATTTTTCATTCAATCAGATAGTCTTGCTGTGACCAAGAAATGAAGCAAATAGTATGGAATGGGAGAATGGGCCCTAACACATTCAAGTATATATTTTTAAGATAAAGGTTTAGGTTTTTCAATGTGGTAATTGAAACTAAATAACCTTTAGATCATACTTGAATCCACTGAGTTTTGATTTCAAAGTTACTTTAAAGGAAGTTCTGTAACTTGAAGGATGTGTTCTGTTGTGTCTAGGAAAAATGTCTAGGGAGTTGGAGATCAAGGATGAGAAACCAGATTTGTTTGGCTGAGTGGGGCTGCAGCGCTGCTCACTTACGTCAAGAAGTCTGTATGCAGTATTTCCAGAGCGATGGTTCTAAACCCTGCAGTACACCCTGGGAAAAATCCTGATGGTTTCATGCTGTGTGAGAAGATTGTTTCCAATGCCTGATGCTGGTGCATAAATGTCTGGTTTATAGTGTATTTAGGATGATTCCTGCTCCTCAAACTCAGTGGAGAATGGTATCTTTCAAATTAAAAGATATTTTCCCTATTAGTATTTAATGGCTCTGCAGTTACATGGCTTGTGATGCAGATGCTCACCTGTGTATTTACAAGGTCCATAAAACAGGATGCTCAGAAATGTGGTGGAAAATGTGAAATACCTATGAATACTCATAGTCAGACACCAGCAGTTCTTCCTGATTTTGAGAGTGAGAAGCAAAAGATGTTCTTACTAAAAATCCAAGTCAGAGAGTGTTAAAATTGGCATTTATATACAGCCCCATGCCAAGTGTATCTGGATGGTAGAACTCTAAATTGAGCCAGTAGTTAAAGTCAGTGCTGTGATGAATATAACATATTGCATTAGTCATGTGCTTTGCCCATTAAGGCAAAATGTTAATCTTTAATCTGAATTAGTTCCGAGTATCTCAGATGTACCTCTAGACTGCTTTGCAAATCGTGCTGTAATGACCTGGCGTAGTCCTCATTCTGGTTACAAGTGTTGTAACTAACAGGATCTTTATATCAATGGCATGCCCTTCCCAGTGATGGTGTAAATCTCTAGTTGCAGTGCAGGAAATTCCAAACTCTAGATCACATATATAACTAAATCTGTACTTCATGGCACAAAGACCCTTTTGTTTTTCATATGACTATATGGTGGCAAGTCTGGGTTTGCATTTCAGATGTGTACTGGTTCAAAACAAAGTAAACCAAAACCCCAACATCAGTTGTTTTGAAGGGAGTTAGGAGTTCTAAATCTATTTGGCTGTCCTCAGTGTTTTCGCTCTTGTTTTGTCTTGGGTAATGAGCTAAGAACTCTGTTCCCCTGATAACTCAGGCACTGGATAAAAGCAGCATATTTCAACTAGTTTCTGTATTGCAGTTGGATTCCGCAACATTGGAATAGTTGCCACAATAATCTTTAGTTCACTGAGGGTGTCAGGACTTGTAAAACACTCAGACTCTTAAAGAAGTAATGCTGTTATGAGGTGGTGGATAGCACCATTGCTGGAACAGGCACTGGCACAGCAATACTAGCCAGCTTGGTCTGTCTGTTGGGATGTTCCCTTGCTTGCCAAAGTACTCCTTTCCTCCTGTGTTTCCTACTTATGGAGTTGGTTTGGGCTGTGTGGCATGGCCAGAACGACAGGTTTTGTTTTATTATCTTGATTTAGGCTGAGATGTGAGCACAAGGCAGGATTTTCATACCTTATTAGCCCTTTTCCTATTTGCTGCCCACATACCTGCCTTCACCCCAGTCTTTTCCCTTCCCTGCCCCCTCTTACTTTCTCGCTGTTGATCCCAGTTTTGCTGCATTTATACCCAGATTTGGCATTTCTGATATTGTTGCCTAGATAATCTGTCTTTTGTGGTGTTGCTGGTGCGGTTGCCTAAATGGTAAATGGTGCTGGCCTTCCACAACTCTACTCTGGAAAGTCCCCAGCACTCTCCTTCAGTTATCCATGGATTTCATCTGTTTTTCATGTAACTCCCCTATTGCTATTTGTGAAGCCCAGTGATTCTTCACGGCGCTATCTGTACCTCTTGTTATCTACTCATATCTGACGTTTTTGCATGCCATGTTCATTCCTCTGCAGTTGGCTTCAGCTCATGCCAGGGCCTAGTCAGTGGCCTAGTCCTTTGCCAGCAGCCCTAGTAGGTAGATAGGACAAACTCTGTGCTTCTGCCATGCCTTTTTCCAGGTGGCAGGGCTTCTTGGGGAAAGAGCATATTTTCTGATCATGCAAGAGTTTACGAAAAGCTTTTTCTGTTTGCCCACCAACCTGAAGAAGTAAAATAAAACTGTCACGGCATGCCACTGAGCACTGAAACTGTGCAAACATCCAATCTGGTCTGTCCTACTGGAACTCGGTTGGAGTAGTCCATGCTTTTGAACCTGCTGGGCATTTTATGGAAAAATCAGCATGAGTGTTTGTGCAATGCTGCTTCACATTTCTATTCTTGCTTCTCCTAAAAAAAATAAATTGTAGGATCCCTGAGTACCTTTGAAACTCAGTTCTTTTAAGAATGCGTAGAGTTTACGTTGCCAAACCTGATCAGCCCACCTTTGAAAAAATTACAATTTACATGGCTTTTCTTAATGTCAGTGTATCAGCAGTGACCTCTAAGGAGAGCAGTAAATATAGAATCTGACAGTTTAATCGGAATAAATGTTCCACAGATAGCTAAAATGGGCTGAGAGCTACGCTAGTGCTTCATAATTGCAGTTTATGTACTTTAAGGAAAAGATTTTGTGGCTCATGGGCTTCTTGTTCTTTCGAAAGTCATGCTATCATTTCTACAGAGACAGTTGGTACTTGTTGAAAGATACCATCAGTGTTCCAGAGGTTTCACAGCCTAACATAATGATTCTGTTGGGTATTCATGAAGATCAAAAGGGGTCTTTCAGAACAGTAGGCAAGACAAGGATCAGTTCTGTTACTGATAAGATGATCTGGGCAGAATAGAGATATATTAATATTCATAAGAATAGAAAATGAGTATTTAAAATAATTGTGATAGTTTTATTCAATACCTTTTCCAGTAACTTCAAAGGGAGCAAGATGACTCCTCTTTAAATTAGCTGAATTTTACAAGTTTTTTTTTCCTTGGGCACAGCCTATCATGGAAGTCGTAGGAGCTACTCCTAACAATACACAGAGGATGTAATATTAGTCTGCAAAGATATTTAATGTAATTTGGAAGTAACTTGTGTATTGCAGTTTGGGAACTGGTTGACCATAGTGTTGGGAGACATTATAAAGGTAACATTATCAGTTTGAATAGACAAAGATTCTTGTAAGTTTGGTTTGCTTTTATTTAGTTTGTTTTTATCCCAGAGAAGGTTAAAAAAATAAATAAAGGTTTGGGAGAGAAATGGACAATGTAGCTAGTTAATGCTTCTGAAAAGGAAGACCTTCATCTGTTCACATCTCTCAAGGAATAGTTAAAGCATAAATTTATGTATTGGTGTTTCTTACAATCATCATCCAGCACATATTAATGATTAATTGTCCAGACCTTTATTATGCAGACTGCTGTTTCTCCTGATCCCAGCATGAATCATAGAAACATTTAGTTTGGAAAAGACCCTTAACATCATCGAGTCCAACCATAAACGTAACACTGCTGAGTCCACCACTGAACCATGGCCCTAAGTGCCATAACTACACAGCTTTTAAATACCTCCAGGGATGATGACTCTACCCCTTCCCTGGGCAGCCTGTTCTGGTGCTTGATAACCCTGGCGGTGAAGAAATTTTTCCTAATGTCCAATCTGAACTTCCCCTGGCACATCTTGAGGTCATTTCTACTTGGCCTATCACTTGTTATTTGGGGCAAAAGATGGACACCCACCTCACCTACAACCTTCTTTCAGGTAGTTGTAAATTGCATAGTTGTAAAGAGCTTTGTTGCCCTTCTCTGGGCATGTTCCAGCACCTCGATGTCTTTCTTAGTGAGGGGCCTAAAACTGAACACAGTATGCGAGCTGCAGCCTCACCAGTGCCCAGCACAGGGGACAATCGCTTCCCTAATGCTGGTGGCCATGCTGTTCCTGATGCAGGCCAGGATGATATTGGCTACCTGGGTACACTGCTGGCTATGGCAACTGTAGCATGTTTTTCCTTGTAGAAATAACTAATATCAACAAACTGCTAAGAAAATATACTCCATTCTCATCAAACTGACACGTTACCCAGTGCTTGGGAAAATTTGGTTACAAATGACATGTGACAACTCCCTTTACCTGGCTTTGGCAGGTTCTGGGAAACACTGCTCCTAGTTCCTTCTAGTACCACAGACTCCAGGTACAGGGGTGGAGAGTGACTCTCACATCTCCTTAGGTTGGTGGAAAATATTAATTTCTGAGAACTTTTCGGAAATATTTCTGAGTGTTCCTTGTCATCTTTCAAATAACTCTGTTGTTTTTCCTGCTTCCTAGAATGATGTTGATGTGAGTTGACATGTAAAATAGATTATTATTTTGATTCAGAGTAGTTGTTTTGGGAAAAATACTGGGGGATGTCATCTGCAACATCACAGTTTCTGTTTTGGGAATATTGCTAAGCTTTTATTTAAAGGGCAGAGAGGTGGCTTTGCTACATGTAGGAACGGGCATCTTGAGATGCAATTCTTCCATAGACTAGATTACTGTTCTCATTTGAGTCAACTTCTAAAGAGTTGGTTTTTGCTGTGTGTTCTGGGGCATGTGGGAAAATACAGCACATAGTATTATTTAGATTTAAATGCTCCAAGGTCCCTACATGTTTGTAGTAGTATATGGCCTTCTGCTTAGACAGTAAAACCATTAGGACTTCCTTTAAGAATAAAACTTACATTTTTGCATGGTTTTATTATGTTTTACTACCCTTTCTGTGTCAATGAACATGATGTAGAAGGAACCTTCTTAAAAAATCTGTTTACTTCAAATGGCTTAGCCTGCATATCAACAAGCAGAATGCATGCCTTTTGGCATATATTTCCTAATTAGTTTTTAATTACTAGGAAGAACTCTGAAAGTTTACTGCCTAGATACATAAAGAATACATGACTTCTAATGTATTCTGGTAGCACTCAACAAGTCCTCTAAGAGCCAGGGTCTTGCTCTGTGTGGCACTATACAGCTGGATGAATAGTTAGACCATACCTGAAAGACCATGAAGTCTGGCTTGACAGAACGGTTGAAAGAAAATTATTCTTCTTGCATAGATGGAGAGAACAGGCTCACAGGGGAACTTGGTGGCAGAACTGGATAGTGACTTCATATTCTTATCGTGTTAATTTTAGTATCTTTTCTATCAGAAGACTCTCCTACTTTGGTTCATCTTTAACTGAGTGTAGAAGTCAGAATGGAGTTTCATGACTATGATTATTTTTTAAATCATAGGAGGGTATAAAATATGCTCTTTTAAATGGCTATAATTGATAAATATGTTGCAATGACTAGGAATTAGAATTGGTTTTGGGCAAAAGAGCCATTTGGAGTTGGTTACGTTGATATGTATTTTCATTTAAAAAATATCTTTATTTCAAGCTGAATAATGAGCTTTAAACATGAACTTTCCAGTAGTTTCAATGATTTCTGATCTTATGTGATTTCTTTTTTTTCTCAGAATTTACTAGTAATTTTTTTCTTTTTTTTTTTTAACGTGCTCTGTACTCAACTTCTGTGGCTAGATACGTCAAATAACTCAAGCCACAAATGGTTTCACAGCCATTAATAATAGATTTGTGCACTGCTATATCATTTAACCACAAGTTTGATCTGGATCAGGCATGAGGAGAGCATCACGTTTATGTTTAATTATTCAGAACAGAATATAGGCTATTTGTGCCCACACAAGTCTCTGGCATCTTATTTTATTTTCTGTAATGCACGCATGTCCTGTTTGCTTTTCTCTCCAGTGTGTAGCGGTAGGCTTTCTCTGTTTTTCTGTGAGGATATTTTGAGGTTAGTCTCGGGGGAAAGGTCCTGGTGGAGTTGGTGAATGATTTCATGCTGGTGCTAAAATTCAGGAATTAGAGTTGATTAGGCAAAAAATTGTGAAAACCATAGAAGTTGCATACGTAGTCCATAGGAGATTACAAGATGAGAAAGAACTGTGTCATGAGGCAGAAGCAGAATTGAGAGATGCTGGAACAGGGGTAGAAAGGAGTGGGAAATGTCTATTCCATTGATGATTCTGAAACAGTACGGAAAAGCCCATGTCTTCACACCTGTCATAGCTTAATGCGAAACCCGATTCAATTGTTTTTGTGGGGTTTGTTGTTGTTGTTGTTCTTTACCTCAAGCCTTGATGAATTTTTGATATGTTTCTCAAGCTTCCAGAAAAGTCTCCTTACCAGGTAGTGTGCCCTTCTTGTGTGGGATTGGTATTCAGGGGTGAGGTGAGGTAAGACTTGCTGATCCTGTTAGAGCTGTGTCTCCGCAGAAAAAGAGCAGGGATTCGTGGGCTAGAGGGGAAGCATGCCTGAACCCATATCCCAGTGATGAAAGCATGTACCTGGAAGACAGCAGGCCTGGTTTCTAGTTGTTTCTTCAGAACTTGTCTTTTACAGTGAATATTCACTGGGTAAAATGGTAAGATACAGATACCAGTTATGATTCTGTTGGAGTAGGAGAGATCAAAGAGACTTCAGAGAAGGTCAGAGCCTGAGCAGGAGGAGGCTGCTCTTAGTTGGCACATCTGCAGAAGATTGGACAGTTTGGGTACTTCACTGAAAAAAAACGGGGGGGGAAAGCACTGTCAGTATCCGTAAAGGGTTTTAAAAAGCATGTAATTGTGCTTCCAGTGAGGATTATTAGACATATTTTATTTTAGATGAGTTCTCAGGTTGTAGTACTGATTTACATTTTGCAGTAAGAACAATTAAGTACCTATATATAATGGCTTTGAGGGAGATTTTCAAAGACATACAGATACCTTTCCTGTGATAGCTAAGGAATCATATTAACAACATAACATTAACATCCCTTACAATAAGCAGAATCTTGCCAGTGCAGAGCGCAAGGCTGCTTGAAGTGCAAAGCAGCTGCTGTGGTGCGGGATGTCATGTGCAACCCAGCTGGACACGAGCCACAGTGAGAACTGGATTTCATTTGTAAGGGTATTCCTAGGAAGGCTCTTCTCTCTTCCTCTCAGGCTAGGAGGCTTATGCACACATTTCAACACAGTAAGTAATTTTCAAAATGAAATCTGAGAGAGATGGAAGGGCGCTCAAATCTCTCTCTCGTGTTGCTGCAAGAATTCCAATTATATGCTAAATGTAAGAAAGATCAGGTCATAGTTCTGTGGCTGATGTATTGGATTGCTGCATACCTGAGTGTTCAGGGTACCTGACTGTGTAATCAAATCATGACAGAAAGGATACAAAGTTCAGTGCACTTGTGGATGAGGAGAATCTTCCTAAGGAAGGACTCTTATGCTCTATTTCTTAAATTACTATAAGTTAATTCAGGCCTCCAGTTTGTTTAACACTAATGCAAAAGGCATCCTTGAGGTAATCATACCTATTTTCTCAGGGCAGTGGAAGTTTGCTCGTGTTTTGCAGTAAATTTCAGATCATGTCAAGTATGCCATGAATCTGGATTTATTATCAAAAGAGTTTTTCAGCGGGGGATTGTAGAAACCAAATACAAAATCAATAGGCCTGTTTGTGTAACAGTTAACACAGAGAAGGCTGGCATTCAGTAAGCTTTCAGGGGCTGGGGGAAGAGTTGAGAATATGTTAATTTTCTGGAAATTAGTTTGGCAAACAACTTAAGAGCATGTTCCTGCGCAATTCTCGCTGTGAGGGCTAGCCCATTGCCACGCTTTAGTTTGATTTTTATAACCTGTGTGTAAACATTGGCTTGGCTGTAACTCTGCATGCAAGCTCTTGGCCTGCCAAAATGCTCCTTCCCTTAAAACCAGCAGTTCTGTCAGCTGGCTGCTTTTCAAGAGTTCTTCTTTGGGAAGGGAAAATTTGGGCGTTTAGGATTACACTTGGAATCACCTTTATGCCTGTTATACTGTTCTTATAGAAGAAGAAAGATAACAGCATGAAAGACCCGAACTTTCTCACTGACCTCCTTTAGAACAGGCAGCAAAGATAATGCCTGTGCCCCAGTTGTTCCTACACTTGCCTTCAATGGTACAAACTATTAGCATCGGGTCACGGAGAACAGTTTCTACAACAGGTCTGTATTTATATACCTTCCTTAAATCTTTTGGGGGGGGGTGGGGGGTGGGGGGTGTTTCTTGGGCACAAATTCCATAAGCAACTATATTGTATTGACCTTAGGAGCTTTGGTGCAAGGTACTTGGAATGTTCCTCTGTGTTCTTGCAGGCAGTGTGGGCGCCCTGTCCTCAGATTCACTCTCTCTAGAAATGATTGTAGGCTACTAGGAAAAGTGATGTGGACTGTGCTTCCGTGATCTCACATGCCATAATCTTCTTATCTCAAGTACATCCTAATTGCTATAAAATTCTGTGGGGGAGGCAGGGATTCCAGTTCTCTCTGATGGACTGGTGGCTGTTGCATCATCAACGGACTGTTGGGAAAGTTATCCCTAACACTGCTGGGGAATGTCAAGTGAGACTCAGGATCTTTTCTTGCATGCAGAGATCTGCCTTAATAATGGACAAACAGTACAGCTTAGTCACTACCACTGTGTTCTCACCCCCTAAGATAAACAGTTCATACAGAGCCATTTCCCACTTGTGTCAGCTGCTGAGTGGTGGCTTCTGTGGAGCTGCTGCCTTTTCCCCTTTTGTATTCATAACCAAATGTTGTTATGCTGAGGTTCAGCCATTTACGTTCCATGGAAGTGATACTGTGCAAACAGGTCAGGCCTTGGTTTTCCAGTCTTTCCACTTCAGTGCATTGTTTTGTACAAAATGCTCCTGCAGCACGTTCTCTGGACTTACCTCTGATGTTCCGGAGGAGAAGGAAAGTTTGCAGAGCCTTCAGAGCACTCTTGATCTTTGCAGTACTGAGTTAGCATAGGGAATGTAGAAAATGCAGCATCAGTGTTGACATTCTTTGTGACCCTCTGCATCAGCCTATCAAAGTATGTGTCTGGTAATACTGAAAAGTAAAATAGAGGACAGAGTTTCTCATAGTCACTAATTTTCTAGCAGCAAGTTTGGTGTTCAGATGGTTTCCTTCATCTTTTTTTCTCGCTGTTCTACAAGTAGCAGGTTCCATGCCCAAACTTGTTTGCCATGGGACTTTTAAGAGTCAGTCATTGATGTGCTCCAGTGACGGAAAGAATGTGATCCTGTCAAGACCTTACAAATAACTGATTTTAGTGGCCAATTCATGGCTCTTCAGACAGAGGATAGATCTGTGGTTTTTCTTTTCCTGAAAGTAGGATGTAAAGGATCTGGAGGTACAAACTTACAGTTTGGCTCTCTGGCGTATGAATGGGAATAATCACTCCAGTTCTGAGGTTGCGTTAGTGGAACTGATTACCCGGGCCATTCAGGCAAAGATGTTGCTGGTAGTTCCTGTATAATTTTGAAACAAAATATCTTAATGGGGAAATCTGTCTTTTATTTCTGCCTTGCAAGATGAATATGACTCTGTACCCCCTTTTTAAACTGTCTAAAATAGATTTCTAGTAGGAAGCTGCTTCTTTGTGATTGTCAACACGGAGAAAGACAACACTAGGGTCTGTGGCAGATTGTACGGTGACCTATAATATTAATCAAAGAACAGATTTGCGTCTAAAACACAGATTTGCTCAGGATATTGCCATTAGGAGGGAATAAAATTTCCCTACTACACCTTGTGCTCCACAGTGGTTATTACAGCAGTTCCCATCTTATTCTTTAAGTTTAAACCAGTATAGAAAAACAGCTTGAAAACTGTGATTGATAAAACAGCAAATTGAAGGGGAACGTGTCTGCTCTCCTAATGTTCCAGTCTTCTGATTTGATTTCTGTAAAGACACTCTCCACTAGTGACAGGTAAATCCCCAAACTAATTTACTTACTTGGTCTTCAGCTACTTCATTGAAAACTAATCTTGTTTGGTTTTCATTTTTGTTTTGTGGTTTTGTTCCGTGCCCCCCCGCCCCTCTAAAGGAACTTGTGCACAAGTAAATATTACACTGGTGGTTTCAATGTTGACCCTTTGCAATATGACGCAAGAGGATGGTTTCTTAACAACAAAAAATTACTTATTAGAATTCTACATGCAAAATACCTTCATTTTACACGTTGACAATTCAGATGTTAAAAGAAAATGGGTTTGTTTTAATTGTGCTTTGTTTTTTTAACTAAACCAATATATAGTCTCCACTTGCATCTCCACTGCTGAAAGGATAAATAAAAGGATGTGCTGGGTGTGGAGGCAAAGCACTGCTGGCATTTTAGGACTGTTAGCAATTTGAGAATGACTATTCATTTTGCCCTCTCTGGTCTGCTAAAGTTATTCCATGCAGTCTTATACAGAACTTTCTATGTATTCATCGGTTTATCTCTGGACATGAGCATAGTTACTTAAACCTGGAATTTTAACTAGTTGTGGGGAAAGAAAGACACATTTGTGTATCAGTTATTTCAGTTTCAGCAGTGCAATCTTATTGAGACGCGTAATTTGCATCAGTGTTATCTGTGACAGAATTCAGAAGGGATGGTAAAATATCACATTATACATAAAGAAACAGGATAAGAGGGAAAAGGCACTATACATCTGTATAGGGACTTTATTAAAATTATATAATCGCTTCTCCATGAAGCAATTTTTGAATGAAAAATCCCTTCTGCTCTTTCTTCTATTATCCTGAAAGATACTAAGTGATTTAACTTGCCTCTCACTTTGCATGTGATGCCAGCTCATCTCTTGGCATTAGCATCCAGCTGTTTCTTGGGAAAATAGGTGACCTAAGCAGCAAATAGACTGGAACCCTCTGGCAGCAGTTCAGATAGTCTACCAGCTGAGCCACAAAACCTAGGATCAGCATTAGACATTAAGGGGGAAATTATTCTGTACTCAAGGTGTATGTTTCAGTATACAGGTTTGTACACTGTGTGAAGTATTACATTTTAAAATGCAAAGGTAAACTTTGGACAGAGATTGATTCTTTAAAACCATTTATTTAAGACAGAGGCTGGGAGGACACGACTGAACAGACATGAATAGAAATAAGAGCAGTTCTGACTGCTCATTAGGTTCACCACAAGGAAAGTGGTGAACTGGAACTCTCTAAAGAGAGCAATACCATTTTCTTGTCCATTAGATGTAAAAAGCAGAATTTCTGCTAGAACATGTACTAGAATATGCAGCAACTATGTAGGCAAGGAGCTGAAAACCTCAGCTATTGGTATGCAGCAGATCTCATAACTTGTTTCATCTTTGTTTAATTGAAATAATTAATTTATTATTATGATTTGATACCATTCTTGAATGAATAGTGTCATAGAATATGTGGTCTATCAGATTTCCTTTGGAAAACCAACTTTACTCATACAGCAGGGTACTCCACTGTGATACGAGAAATACACACCCTTTTCATCCACTGTTGTGGATCAGCAGAGGTCTTTGGTAGGGGAATTTGCTTGGGATTGAGGAAGGGCTATGGAAAAATGTCTTGACTGCGATCATATTTCACTAACCATATGCCAGCCATGGCTGTAGAAGAAAGCTGTTGATTTCCTTTTTCAATGAAGTTCCTTGAGAGAGAAAAGTGGCTGTAAGGCTGGCTGCAGGGCTTTGGGGTGGCATTTTAGAAATAAGTCAGGATAGGCTTGGGGTGGCAGAACATGGATTTCTCAGAACATGGATGACAGTGTCCAAAATGTAAACAAGATTTCAGAAAATCCATTTCTGCTTATTTTCAAACTCTGTTAGCAGGTGGCAAGGTGAGTGTAATGGGATGAAGCTGAGGAGGAGAGATTATATTAAATGTCAGAAATAAACCTCTGTACTATTTGGGTGTAGTTTCCCAAGGGAAGTGCAGGACGCTTCATATCTTTGAAGTTGTGTTTAAAATGAGATGGGGCTAGAAAACATAGTATCGTACAGTAAATGAGTAACGCACCCCACCCTATGCAAGAGAAGGGAAACAGGCCTGCTTGGAGCTTTCCAAACCTGATTCCTCAGACTTTATAAGTAGAATTAAACGTTTTTTGGGGAATAAAAATGCTTTATCTGAAAAAATATTCTGCATCCATTCAGAGACTATATTTCAAAGTTCTCTTTGCACTTGTAATTAGTCTAATCAGCCATTCCATAAAAGCCAAATGTGATTGAAAGTTGTTATAATGTCACTTGGGAGATTATCTAGCAAACAGGACTGTATATCTGCGACAAATCTGATCTTTAGTTTTCAGAAGATGTAAAAAAAGGAGATTCATCAGACATTCCTCCTCTTTATACTCCCAGCTGAGTCAACAAGCGTTGGCAGTTGCTGCCGACAGGATGCTGGCTCACGTGAGTGAGTGGTCTGGTCAGCTATGGCAAATCTTCCCAGCCTATTTGAAATCCCTGGGCGCTGACTTTGCTCTTGTCTTTCTATGCTTGTGTTTCTGCACTGACATAAATGCTTGACTACTTTAGTGTTACTTTGTGACTACCCACCCACATATTACTGCTTCGGGTAGGATTGGAGTTTTAGGAATTGCTTGAAAGAAACGGCAAATCGCGGTTTAAAATATCAGGAGTATATCCTCTTAGATGACATAAACTTAGTGTTCTGCATTAGGCAGGGCAGGTTAGACTTGAGTCATGGGCATCTTTTCTCTCCAGACCTTGAAGATACCATGCTGCTTCACAGCACTCTATAGGATCTTCCTTTTTCATGCCTGGAGATGTTTACTGGCTTCCTGTTTATTTGCTGCCCTTTACCTCAAGGGCAGGTGCATTTGGAAGTGTGTTCAATTTGTAAAGGTCATTCACAGGTCTACATGCAAATGTAATATGTTATTTGTACTTCAGACTCTTATCAGACTTCCTAATTACATGAGGCAATCAAAACGAGTGGAGGCAGAGTCTTTAATCAATACTTATCTCAGCAATAAAAATGTATTCCATCAAACCTATTAAAAATAAATAGTAAAGGTTAGCTGGCTGAATTTGGCATCGACAAAATTAACTTAGTCTAAAAGAGATGCAGTCAGTAGATGAATGACACTTCACAAAAATGCATGTGCGAATGCGCTGTAGAATTAAAACCAATCATAATTTGGCACCCTATTGAGCTGGACTCCTGGCTTTTACTTTAGCCTTATTTTCATAGTTTCTATCCAGAATTGTTATTGTTCATTTTGCTAGGTAAATGAATGTGGTTGTGGCTCAGTGCATTTTCTCAAGGATTCCACAAAATCAACTTTTACAGCTTTATTCGGCTTTCCAAATATCTGATTTAGAACAGTATTGTAAGTACACCATGGTTTTGTGGTGAAATGTATTGGGAGTTTTACAATGAATGAATTGCCTTGCCTTGCTTTTTTTTTTTTTTTTTGGCACCTCCCACTGACATGGAACAGCAGATGCCTTCAAGGTTGACAGAACTTATATACCAAACACTGCGGCACAGTGTGTTTCTGGACTAATACAGAGCTCAGTTCCTTTGAGAAAAAATAGTTGTGGATGTTCCAACTTATATTTGACTGAGAAAATCCACCTTTTTCTGATGTGTGTCGTCTTCATCTTGCATACTCTCTCTCGGACAGCCAGCCTTCTGACTCCCATGCCCCAACATGTCACATCTCGCTTTTCACACCACAGTGTGCTTGATGCTGATGATGGTGCAGAGAACAGCTGGAATGAATGAACAGAGAACAGAGGTGTCAGGCAAATGTGCATCTTGCTGTAATAAGTTACCTTGTTTATAGATGTGATAGCCTATGATATAAAATGCAGTAAGGTTTCTGAGGAGAAATTTGTTTGCAGTATCTTTTGTCAGATCAAATGACACTCAGATTTCACTCAGAGAAACAGTAGTTAATGTTAGTGCCAAGGACTGAGAGTATATAAATGTTTTTGCCTTTGTTGTTATATGATACATACTTTGTGTTGTGTGCTAATTGTGCCTCTTTGTGTATCACTGAAGATAAAAAGAGGATGTCTTAATGTAATTAATGTGCAAAATCCCTGTTTCGCGAATCACTGCACATATTTCAGCACTTGCATGGAGAGTAAATTTATATACACTGTACAAAATGTAGACATCTATAAGCAGATTTTAAACCTCTAATTCCGGATTCAGAGGCCTCTGTAACTTCTGCCACCACAGGTAGGAGCTGCAGATGCCATGTATTTTTTTGAATCAAATAGCTATTATCTTAATTGCTAAAGTAGTGATGATATATTGCTAAGGCTCTCAATGTTTTACCCACTTCACACAAACAGATACAAATACGTTGACACCTCGTGTATTTCAAATGGGTTGTGGGGAAATCAGCCTCAGCTGCCTGCCATTTGAAGTGCAGATGACACTTGTAGCATCCATCTCAGAGTGACACTTTATATGGTGTCTCTGACAGGTTAATCTGTTGGTGTAGAATTTTAATGCAATGTTGGTTTTTGTCTAGTTTGACAGTGTTTCCAGAGAGGCAGATTAAGTGTCTGAGCAGCAGCCCTCAAAGGAGAAGGATAAAGATAAGGTGATGAAATCCAACAGGCACAATATATAAGGAGGAGGAGGAGAAAGAGTGGAAAAGAAAGAACACCCAAACTGAAGGGCGAGATTGAAAATCCTTTAGCATATGCACCAAAAAGCATTTATCTTCTTAACTGGTATGAATATGCAATAGATCTTTCCCAAGAGAGGAAGACAGCGCCATTTTCTTCTGTAGCATTCAGAACAGTCATAGTTAAACCCTTATAAAGCAAATTCAACATGGTGTAATATTCATACTAGGGTACCCCTGTCTCCTGCTCATTATGCCCAAGGTGGACTTGAAATACTTTAAGCTACTGAAGACTAAGACAAGGGCAAGACACAAGTACACCATTGGATTCTGTCGCATTAGTTTGTCATGGCATCATTGACTTGGCAAAATATAATCGTTCTAGAACTTTCATGTCCAGAAGAGTAGCAGTCAAAACTGCAGAAGTTAGAGAAATGAAAGAATGAGAAAACAACACAGAGAATTGCTACTTCCCCATTCTCCACTTCTGTGTGTCAGAGATGTAGTGAGGGTATATAAACCTCAGGGTTGTAAGGACCTTGGATACTGTGGTTAAAAAACACCGTAAACAAAACCGCAACCAACCTCCCCCTCCAAAAAAACCCAACCAAACAACAGCAAACAAAGCCCTCAACAAACAAAAATCATTACCACCCCCCAACAACGCCCGCTCACTTGACTGAAAAACCTTAATTGGTGACTAAGCTTGAATATACCTTCACACTCAGCAAACACAATGGGACTTGCAAGTGGGTGAAACACTGTGCATTAGATCATAGGATCGCAGAGTAAGTCAGGTTTGAAAGGACGTCAGAAGGTCTGTTGTCCAACATGTTGCTGGTCAGACGTGGTCAGACCACGTTGTTCAAGATTCTATCCAGTTAGGTTTAAAAACCTCCATGGATGGAGACTATGCCTTAGCAACCTGTTCCAGTGCTTGTTTTTCATTTTCCTATATCCAGTCAGTCTCTCTTGCTTCAGATTATGCCTGCTGACTTGTACTCCCGCCATGCATCCCTTTGAAGAGCTTGGTTCCATCTTGATGACCTCTTGATACACGTGGCTGATGTTGAGACGATTTGAACTATTTGACTTAATAAGGTTAAAGTTATAATTTAGGTGATCCAGTTTAGACAGCACTGTGCTTGAGGGAGCAGAGAAGGAAATAGTTCAAGTGCCTGATTTTAAACATTTCTACAACTGTCTGTGTCTTTCAAGAGGAAGGACAAAGGTCACACATTGAAAGAAATCAGTGGAAGTGCAAGCTGGGAGAACACTGATCTTTCTTTACTACTTAAATTGAAAACACAAACACTTAACAGAGCATCCAACACCAGTATTGATCCTAGTAGTTTTTCAGAAATGGCTTGAAACTATGGGAAGCTCCCACCAGGTGAGCATTAAAGAGCTGACAAATAAGCTTTTCTAGTGCCATTTCTTGTTTGTTGTTCAAAAGCTGATAATGCAGTGTGATGGTTTGTCAATTGAAGATTGTTCCCTGGTATACTGACCACCCCTCTGGCCATGCTTTGTGTTCCTCTGAATAGGTCATGAAAAGTTTGACTCTCAGCTATAAAGGTATAAGATCAGTGCTTAGCACTTATTTACTTAAGCTCTGCCAAGTGAATAGTGTACAAATAATTGTAAATGATTAGATAAACGGGGGTACATATACTAATCCAGGGCCCAGTAAACTTCTGGGTGTAGTTGATGGAGACAACCTTTTTGAAACAAGCAGTCTGCTGAAGGGGAGCTAGTGCGGTGAATCTGTTGCACTGTGCTAGTGAGTTTAGTGATGCTGGTATAAATGACAAGGGAAGTATTCAGAGAAACACTGAGCTGTTTCATTTTAAAAGCTAGGCTGAGACTGACCTTCCTTAATTGTCAACCTGAATCATAGTTCTCTCTCAACCCTTGTGCTTTACTAAATTTCCTCCTGCCTCCATACTGACAGTGTCATTAAAGTGATCTCTACAATGAAGCCTTTTGCATATGCACTGCTCTGTACCTGACCAGATGCCTTAATGATGCATGATCTTAACAAGGCGTTTCTCTTAAATGAGAAAAGCTTTTCATAATTCCTGAAAAGTCATTCTCTTCTTGGATTAATTTTGCTAGTGAGGTTCAGGCTTTGGTTTACTTTAATGTGTCATATATTCAAAAAATAGTTTAGACATTGAAACAACTCTTATAATAAAGTATTTTCAAGTCCCTAAGCAAAGGTGGAGAAAAGAAATCCACTGCACTAAACCTATTGTGAGTACACCATTAGAGGCTGGGAAAAACAGCGTAAGGGCAGCAGCTGATCTTACGTAGCAAGTTCGCTAGTCTGCAATTAGCTGTATAAAGATGCAAGAACCAGCGGAATAGGTGAGGCAAAGAAAATAATTTAAATACTTCAGAAGTAAGTGATGTTTTGAAAACCCTTCCATGCTCATTATACAAAGTTGGTATAGATGGTTCCCTCTTTGGTCAATAACATTTGTCAAATTGGAAATGGAGTATAAGGGTAACAAAGGGGATTGATACTGGTCTAGAGACGCAAAGATAATTATTAAGTAGTTAAAAGGGTTTTTAAAGTGGTATGAAGACTAATAGAAATTTAAAATGGATTTTCAAGTGATGGAAGGAGCAATAAAAGTCAATTAAAGCCTAATGACAGACTGACCAAAAATAAAATAATCCTTTCAGCTCGGTAGTGTTTTCTTTTTTTTGTAATTCTGGTTTTGTCTGGAAACTAAAACCCAATGATCAGAAACATGAGAAACTGGCAAGACAATAGAAGGAAATATATTGCAATATACTGTGATATGTAGGATAGGACATAGGAATTTTCTTAGGCTCATCTGCCTAAGTGAAGACACACACCCCTGCACACCTTATCCCTCCTCTCCCCTAAAACAACAAACATCATCATCATCCCCTCCCACGATTCCTAAAACACTTTAGGGTTTGTTCTCTAGTGCTGATTTGCCTTGAGTCTCATTTATGTTGTGCAAGAGGACTGGCAGTTTGCTGGTGCACTCTCTGGTGTCACTTCAGTCTGAACAGTTTAAGGCAATGATCAGTTTAAAGTTCAGACTATTTCCTATATGTTCTGGACCTTGAAAACCCAGCAGTGACATCTCTGTGGATAGTGGAACCTGACCAAGGCTTGTGAAGTTGGGCTATGAATTGAGTATCTCACAATAAGGAAGTTAATCTGAATCTGTTCTGTCATTTTTGGTGGTTTGCAGTTTGGATCTTACACACCTGACCTTTATCTCATATAGGTGGCATTGAACCTCTACGAACCTTGATGCTTCATCACTTTGGGTCCATCTAGGGCATCTAATGTTTTGCCTTAGAGTTTGTGATCTTAGCGTGACTAATATGCTTGTAAATGTTGATGCAGTTTCCACAAACTTCTGTTTGAGGACTTGAGTGTTTATAATTTACCATAAAGTTCCAGCACAATGCTTGGAAAGGGTTAGGCTAACTTCAAAAATCAGTTAGCTGAGTTAGTTGTTAAATAAATTAGCATGGGACTTAATTAAAATACTTACTAAAATAAACATTTACTGTGATGACTGATAAATAATTTCAAGTAACTGCCCTTTAGTTATTCAGTTTTAAGAAAAATTGTCTGCTTGCTGTAAGGAGTCAAATCTTGAAATGTTTGTTCAAGACAAAATATTATGTGCTGATGGCACAGTTGGAGACAACAACAAATGTTTGAAATTGTTGTAAAACTTTATTTGAACAGTCTTAGTTCATCATTTTTACTATGGAAAGACTTCTAAATATAGTGGTGTGAATAAATCTTCATTTTCTGTACCTGAGTGATTGCTGTGCTCGTGTTATAGCAGGAGTTTTGGAGACTTGCATACTTTCTGAAGGAGAAACTGTGCTGTTTTGCCAGCCTTGAAGCTGATAAATACAAATGTGCTGTTCCTGAGTTGTGTTGTTCCCCTAGGACTGGTGGCCATGTGCTTATTAAGATACCAGTATTGCTTGTACTGCTGTTGTCAGTCAGACAGGTCAGTTTTCTTACGACAGTCTGTTATAAGCCAGTCTTTTAAACATGCTAACCAGTGCAGGCAATATGTCCTCATGTTATATAATTAATTTTCTGGATAGATTTAGCTTTGTTCCCCAACCAGACCTTGTGGTTCAGCATCAAAAAGGCTCGGCAAATTTTATAAAAAACATGCATTTCCTTTGAGCTGTTACTCTGTTTACAGACATTCTTAATATAATTAACAGAGATTCATAATGCCTGTCACAAATGACAAAAGTAATTAATTCTGAAATTTGGACTATGGGCCTTTATGTGGAATACTTACCTTCAGGGAATAATGTCTCAAAAACATTTTGAGTCATCATTTATTGTGTCTGAGTCTAATAGTGTGCCTGGTTTTGTCAGGTTTCAATTATGATGTTTGTATAATGAAGGAAGCCAAGATAAAGTAGCGGTTCCCTGTTGTATTAATCTCGGTCAACAGAGAAGGAACACTTTGCACTGAGGGCTATAAACATGCTCACTGCAATACTTGGTGAAGCCTGCAAACAAAAGTACGTTATGTTTTCAAAACTGTGTGAAAGTTGCTCATGCAAACAGGCAGTTAAAGAAACCGGTATGACTTGCATGCTGAAATACAATAAATGCACACCTACAAGGTTTTTTTCCCCTCTAATTCTGTCGGACTGTTTCAAAGACCTTTTGGTTATGCAGTATGTGCGTTTTTCAGGTGCTAAGTTTACAGCGATGTTTGAAATATGTGGCCAAAAAGGTGAAGTGGTTTGTAGGCAAAAATGTGAAGCTCTAATTTAAACTACTTCCTTCAGACACTGCTCTCTGCTGTAAGCACATCTCAGAGCAAAACAGAAAACCCATGCTGGTGTTCAGTAATTTTCCCTCTCACACTTGAGGTTCCCAGTCTTAGAAGTGGAACTGATGTTTCCTCCCTGTTTATGCTTTAATCTGGTGTTCAAATTACCATGTTCAGTGATAGTATACCCACTTTGAGGGTGGTTACATCCCATGCAGTAGTTTAGGACACTTCACTCTTTTCTTTGGAAACACCAAGTGTTGTTCAGGTGCACTCATCTTCCATGGGAAGGGCAGCAGATGCTCCAGTCTCCTTGCTCATGTCTGGCTTAAAAAAAACTTGATACTTTAATATTTTCTATTTTTCTTAGGGGCAACTGATGTATTTCTTCAAGCACCGAAGTGGTAATAAAACACACACACACACACCTATATATATATATATATATATATATATGTCCAGTTTCTGAAGACTTTGAATAAAGTGTGTCTATATTTGCTGTCTGTGTTATGATGTAGAATACTGGAGATCTGGATCCACAGGATGTTAGTCTTGGCAGATTCTTGCAACTCAGTTTAAGAACTGTGCTACTAGTATGGCAGGAAACTTCTCAAAAGCCTGGAGATAGTATCTCCTGATTTAACAGCTAGATGCAAAGATTTTTTTATATATAAGTTAGGAAAACTTAGTCTAATATGACCAACTCATAGTCTGACTGTCTGCAAGTTTGAATAATTAATTCAGTGTTATCTGATTATCATCTTATGCATTTTCTTTCCTTTTTATTCTAGATCTTCTGCATATTGCCAACTTCTGTGCTTTTTTAATTTGTTAGTAACAGTTGATTTTAAATTCTGATGGATTGCAAAACCTGATTTATTGTTTTTATGCAACAATAATTTAATGTATAGACATCTGAAAGTTATACCAAGTCTCTAAATTTCAAACATGGTTGTTTAAGGGTAGAAACTCTGAGCTGTGTTTTACTGCTTGAATAGATGACTTTAACCTGTTGATGACACCTTTTCTATTTTTACCGCTTCTTGTACCATTATTAGTAAAAGTTATCATCATTATACTGATTAATTGCTGACTGTAGGTGACTATGATAGTTTTCAGTTTATGAACCAGTGGTTGCTTGTGAAATAAACTGCCAGTGTGGAGCTTCTAAATCTTTCTGAACAGTCAGATCTCAAAATGGCTGGCTTTTTACAATCACAAAAAGAATTAACTTTATTTAAATTACTTAAACCCCCTGATATCCCTGTTATCTTTATACTTTCCTTGACTTTCCTTTTCTGTCTGACATATGTGTGAAGCCCTTCTTATTATTCTTTGCATCCCTTGCCAAGTTCAGCTCCAGCTGAACCTTGGCCTTCCTGACCCCATCCCTACACAACCAGGAAGCATTCCTATACTCTGCCCAGAATAGCTGTCCCTGCTTCCACTGCCTGTGCATTTTCTTCTGGCCCTTTAATTTGACCAGTAGGTCTCCACTCATCCATGCTGGTCTCTTGCCTGCCTTGATGAGATGCTCTCTCTGGAGTGTTAAAAACATAAAAACCGATATAAACATATTAGAGACCTTGCAGCACCATCCTGATGTCTAGGGGTATAAGCTATGTGACCCAGAAGGCCCTTTCTTTCCCTGAAGTGTACAATTCTGTCTTTCAGTAATTAAACCATTTTCCTTATGTTTCTCCAGCTTAATCCTGATGCTTTCTTTCCTGACACAGGAGTTTCACAATTGTTTCAGTTAAAACCAAGTAGATTCAGTGAGAGAAAATGTAATGCTTATTCTATTCTAATTTATTTTACATGGACAGATGAGACTCTTGTGTGAGTTCTATAGTAAATTATCAGTCTAAACAAGGATTGTGAACATCAAGCCCTCACTGTGGAATTTACTTTAGTGTTAAACTCAGCTTCACACGAGGGAACCCACAGAATACTTGTGTGCTGCTGATCACTCAGAGAATTTGTGTTGTTTAAGTGCTTTCCTTCGGTCAAAACTGGCTTCAGGAAAACCTACCTGAAGTTCCTTTTTTCTGAAGAACAGTTATGCCCAGAGTACGGACTTTAAGATGAGTACCTTTGGTCTGAGCAATTCCAAGATGAGAAAGCTAGGGGCTAAGACTAGGAAAGTCTGTCCATGCCAGCATATTAAACTACTGAAACAGCTAACACCATAACTGTGGGTTCTGCAAGGAACTGTCCATCTGCTGTTTCTAAGTCTCTCTGTACAGGATAAATAAAAACATGAAGCTAGAAAATATCTTGACCCTGTATCACTCTCTTTCAGTAAACAAGTGCACTAATGCAAGGCCCTGAACCACAGTGAAGGTGTGTCTGTACCGGCTGCCATCATCCTCAGCAGTTTGTGAAGTTGATACGCCTCCTACAGAAGACTGAAGAGAATCATGAGCTTATGTCTAAAGGCAAGTAGCAAGTAACTTACACTTTGGAGTATGTAAGAACATACCTGAGTATAAATTCGGTATTTTACTTTCCTTGGGCGTGTATGACTTGATTGTGGCCCTGTAAATTGGGTTTCTCTTTTGCTTTGGGCCAGCTGATGTGCCTGTAGTAACTGCCTCACTTCTTTTAGGAATGCTAATGCTATTCTAACAGGCTGCTGTTTGAATGGAGGGATGCTTTTTAATGGAGTGAGGGGAAAAGCAAAAGTTGCAATGCCTTTCCCTTGCCTAGTGTATATATATATAATATACTTACCCGTGCTGAGCTGCGCACAGCTCATCCCATGGAGTCATGCAGTAAAGTGAAAAATGACAGGGAGAAATCATTACTATGACAACCCCACAGCGAGTGTTGGGAACATATGACTCACTGCCGCTTTTTGAGTTCAGTGAGTCAAATCCATAAGCAGCTGGCCTTTTTGTTTTGCTCTACGGGTGGAATGGAGTAACAGTCTATTTATGCTCTGGAGACTGCCTGATGTGTTCATAGGAAAAAATATCCCGCATGGGTGCCTTCACATAACTTTTTCTTCTTTTAAGAATGTACAAGTATAAGAGACAGAAACAAGATCATGGAATTTGCACATCTTCCCCATCTTCCCCCCTCCTCCCCCCCACTAAGCAGTAATTTTCTGCATTTTAGGTCATCTAGAACTCTTTCTGTCTGTTAATGTGCCTATGATTTTCGGTTGTCCTGTTTCATCCATAGCTCAAGTAAGGAGGCTAGTAACATTTGACAGTGAGTAGTGGATGATGCACAAGGGGGCAGCTGCAGACAGTTTAAGCCAGGGAGCTGTCCAAGACAGCCACCACTTTGTTACCTGTATGGTACAATTTCTAAGCAGTCTGTGATGCAGATGAAATACTGACGTGAAATGGGTTGCGCGCTACCTGCCTTTTCCTGCCTGAAGAAGCTGCCATTTGATACACACGTGCTGGAATCCTCTGTCGTTCCTTTCTACCTGCAACACTTTTGCATGGGAGTGGGGTGTGGGAGGGCAGGATTGAGGGGATGAGAGCCCTTAATCTTCATTTGTTAAAGTATTCTTTGACATTCTTTCAGGTGTCCTTATCCTCAGTCAAAAGAGTTTCTCTTCTGTTTGGTTTTAAACAACACATAGGAACTTGAAAAGCGCAATTACTACTGCTGTTCTCCGACAGCCATTCCTATGTGCAACAAGCAAAGTACTCACTTTGAGATACTACCTGTGGATTTACGTTCTAGGGTAGAACGGCTTAGTTTTGAATAAGGAAGCCCATTAATATATTTTAGGTTTTCTTCCATCTCAGCTGGAGACCTGTGTTAAAACACACTGATGTCATTATTGAGTGAGAGGCTCTTCCATTTTCCTTTCTGGTAGCTGTTTGAATGTAAGTGACTTAATAGAATCAGATTCAGGGACAAAAGCGTCAGAGACCTTGTCACTCTATTCCTTTCCTCTTACTGGAGTTACAAAAAGTGGTATTCAAATGTGATCTAATTATCCTGGTTTATTGTTTAATAAGTTCTGCTGTCTAATTTTTGACAATCTTGTCTATGCAAATATGCTTATTTAATGGGAAAGCAAAATCAGAGATGAAGAAGGCTCTGAACAGTGCTGTTCATGCCCTCGGGGCAAGGGGCTGAGATGTTTATGTCAGTTAATCCTTCACTGAGGGTTCAACAGGGTGCACAATAGGCATACAATGCAATAGTCTAAAAGGAAATTATTTTCTCCATTTACTATTCTGAAAGCAAATGAGTTGATTTTTCAGTGAGTGTGGGTTTCATCTGAAATTCACATGCTGGGCCCTTTTTTACATAAAGCAAGTAAAATCCTGAATTATTCATGGTTTTCTCATTTCTTTCAGTGGTTGGTTATCCTGGAAGGAAGGAAACTAGTGTTTATTCTACAGGCACTCTCTCTATTGCTGTAATGGGAACATTGCACTGGTAATTACAGTTTTACTAATTGTACTTACTCATTTGTTTAATCCTTATAAGAAGAATATTATATAAGTGTGGTTTGCTCTTTGACACTGTAGCTAAATTGTGAACTGTAAGCAGGAAAGAGGTCAAGTCTGTGTGATCTTGTCTCTG
This sequence comes from Rhynochetos jubatus, assembly GCA_027574665.1. Lineage (NCBI taxonomy): Eukaryota > Metazoa > Chordata > Aves > Eurypygiformes > Rhynochetidae > Rhynochetos > Rhynochetos jubatus. The sequence goes on from CM050663.1 coordinate 11,401,911, forward strand.
ATTCTCTATTAAGTTCCTGGGAGGTTCCTTCTAAAAGAAGGCTCAGTCAATTTTGAATAATTCAGCCTACAGACTTTGTTTGTACAATGCGAATATGCACGTTACAGGAGGAAATTGTAGAAGGATTTCTGGCCCTGCTACTGGTTGTGTTTTGGTATCACAGTTGGTCTTATTGCTTTGTTAATAAAATTGTTAATGTCCTCCTGTCAAGTTAATTCTCACTGATAAACGTAGAGGACTGCTCTATTTTGTTCTTCTTAGAGACAGTGTTTTCTTTTTTAAATTAAGAAATGGGCTTGTTCTTTACTCACAGAGAATATAGATCCAGGTCCAAAATGCTTCTGAAGGAAGAAGACATTCTTTTCGTTGGTGTAAGCAGACCTTGGACCAGGCTTGTTACTCAGAAACCTCAGAATTTGAGCAACATTAGCAAACTACTAATCCCAGTTCTAGATGGTCATCCGATTGCTGTGGTGTTCCTAGGTGAGTTAACTTGTTTTACTCGTGAACTACTGAAGGTCGAACAAAATCTCTTTAATTGCTTTATGTACACACTTGCGATTTATTTGAATGTTTTAATGTGTACAAAATCAGAATGGCTGACAGTGGTTAAGACAAAGGGCAAATAATACAATGTCATGACTAATTGTGTAAAGTTCAGTGAATTTTAATGATTCTTAACCACGCGAACCTAAACGTACCCCACACAGAATTTATGTTCCATAAAAATCACCATTCAGCACATATGTAAAGGCAGGAAGGGTTCAGTTGATGTAATACTGTCTATAGCAATATGTAGTAACAATGATCTGATTTCTAATATTTTTAATATGAAATATTTCATTAATTGTGAGTTATTGATGCTGAGGCTGCAAATAATTAACCCCTGAATATCCGCTGAGCATAAGAAGTTTCAGAGTCAGTAACCATACATCAATTTCTGTGAGAAATTTTTAACCCCGAAAGCTTTATTTTGTATTTGAAAGCAACCAAAATATTTTAAAGGCCAGTTCTTTAGTCTAGAGTTAACATGACCTCATAACATGATGGGCTGGATCCTTTATAGGAGTGGACTGGCATGACTGTTGAAATTGGAGTGAGTGCACTAAAGCGTGCCATCTGAGACTGCAAGACCTGAGCTTCTTAAGAATGAGGTTCCTATGGCGCTGTCATTACTCTGTTTACTCCCTCTGGGGGAAAAATGTTTTATTGATAAAGGAAATTCTGAAAATAAAAATACCAACCCATGTCTCTTGGCTGCTATGGGTGGACAGTATTAGTAGATGAACGTAAGTCTACTCGTTTGATGAAAGAAGACAAGGAGGTGCACGGTTCATTATTTCACAAAGCACAATACTCTTTGTCAATAAGTTTTGAGCCTGTTTCTCAAGAAGCTTGAATTCATCCACTGAGTTGAATCATATTGGATAGGTAGACTCCTATTTTCTGAGAAATCTACTTCGTAAGGAAATTGGCTGAATGATCACTGGATTGCTTGCTTTCTGCCACTCGTAATTCACATCCTTCCACTGTAGTGCATGCTGGGAATGGCAGTTATCTAGTTGTCTGTTTTGAAATGGAGTATATTTCTTATGCTTTATATGTTAGTGGAAATGCTTCTTGCATTGGCATTTGGAATATTCTCCCTTTACTTTTTTCATAAATGATTTATCACCTCTGCTATTGCTTGTGTGAGTTTTATTATGCCTCCAAAAAGATTTTTCCAGAATCCTTTTGCTTAAGAACCACAGGCAGAAGATGAATGAAGCTTGATACTTGACCAGGAATTTGAGTCTTATAAGCAACATTTTGTAGCCACTGACACATACTTAATTTTCCCAGAGATCAAACAAAGCAGGTAGCTGATCTGAGTTGGGTATGCATTTAGCACCTTGAAATGTGCCCTGAAAACTAGAGACTCAGGAAACCAGCCAAATACTTTTCCTAGGAAATCTTTGGAATATGTGACAGCAGGGCTTAGACTTGACAGTACTTCACTGGACTATGAGACCTGCGTGACCCTCAGAAACGTCTCTCGCTGGCTTGTGTATCTTTGGATCCTAATTTGCGCAACTTCCAATGTAATGTACAGTTTCTCTGTTTAGCTGCTTCATGGCTGCTGTACATGTTTTTGCCACTACAAAAAATATGACAAGCAGTGATGCCCCTGTGTCCTGCATACGGAGAGACTTGTGAATGTGTGAGGTGTTATAAAACTATGCAGAAGAGAATCACCATTTTCTCAAGATCTATCAAGTAATACAACCACCCTGACATGTACTTCCTACTGGCCTGTATTCCTTCTTGTGGGATAGTTCCTTGCTTTTTACCAGGAGAAAGCTGAAGCAGTTATTTGTTAAGCCTCACAGAAGGGATTGGTGTCAGAACAATGCTTGAAATTTTACATGACTTGTCACTCAGACTGACAGGTGCCACCTCTCCTCACAGAAATCAGACTGGAAGTTGTGCCGAGCGTGCTGTCAAAATGGCATAGCCTCTGATGGCTTTGTCTGATGGGGGAGCTGGGACAAGAACTGCAGGTCCCTCGGGGTGAGTGATGTGAGCTAGAGGGGTTCTTTTGGGTGCGAATTCGCACTGTGCCTGTACCAGACTGGAGTGCGTCATGCTTTCCCTTCTGCTGGAACGAAGGCTGAAGTCGTGCACTCTGGGGTGCCGTTTGGGCGCCTCTGCCTGCGGGGTAAATGGAGGCGGCCCAGCAGTGAGCACTCTTAGCGCACGCACAGTGTGTGCCTCGGGTTGGCAAGCACCATGAACATCATCATGGGTGGAGATACAGTGCGGGCACATGGTCCTGGAACACTAATGGAGTGCAGCACATCAAACCCCCGCCCCTCCTTCTTTGCACCTCACTACTCAATACTGTAAATGAACCCAATACCCTGGAATGTCTAGAAAGGGTTAATTTCAGGTTAAGCATATGTGAACAGAAGTGTATTCTTAAAATCAATTGCACCTCTTTGAAAAGTTCCTTCAATCACATTATACAGATACTTTGTTTCTGTTTTTTCATGTTGCAACTGAATTACTTTAGGACTTCCAATGCTGTCAGTTTACCTGTTTTCTACCAAGACCTGAAGTGGAAGAAGCTGAGCCTGGGTATTGAAATACCTTTGATCAAATCAAATCAAAACAGTAGTGTTCTTTGGGACACTTGAGGAAAAGAAATCCCTAGCTTTTCAGCTCTGTGGTAACGGTACTAATCAATATGGCATGGTATTAGACACTCCATAGGACAAGCTTTACTCGTGTAGATAATGTATAGAGATTCAGAGAATTGGGACCTGATAAGGTGTGGGGAAGGCAACAATCTTAATGGGATCGTTTCCCTGTATAGTACACATGAGGTCCGAAGGACAAGTGAGGAATGCCCCTAGCGCAGTCCTGCTTACAGAGTATTACTCAACCAAAAAATCACTACTTGCAATCAGTCAACAATATGAGGAAATATTTTTTGGCATTGTCTTGTGTTTCCACATTCCAGTTTCTTATTCTTTTTATTTGTCTTCTATATTTTTCCACAATCCTGCTGCATTATGTTCCATTTTCTTATTCTCATCATCTGTTCTCAGCTCATCTCCATTCAAATCGTCGTTTAATGTTGCATGCTCCCTCCTCTCTGGTACTGTTCCTCTGATTTCTTCTGTGGTCTTTCTTTTTCAGTCTTTCACTTCTGTTTTTTGTATGCTTTAAGATTAGAGAAACTTGTGCTTCCTGGATGTGGCTCTGTATGAATTTTAGGTTGATAGCATCCTTTTGAACACCATTTCAGATTTAGATGTGTTCTCTTGTGGGAGGGATTGTGAGCTGTAGAAGAAATTTCACACTCAAGCATTTGACAGCAGCAGCATTATTAAAAATAACTCACGTAATGGATCACCTCTCAGGAGAGATGAGACTAAAAGTAACGCAGGCAGTAATCTGTGCAAGAAAGGTAAAAGATCCAGAGAATGAAATTAACAGCATCATTATAAAACCAAAATTCTGCTTCAGTGCCTTTAATTGGTGAAGAAAGCAGGTTAATGATGATGTAGTCAGAGAGTGAGATATTATTTCTTTCTCTTTAATTAAAAGCCTTGCAGTGAGTACAAAGCCATAGAAGTATGCCAGATCAGAAAACCTCAGAATCTTCATCTCTGTTTATTCACAGAACAGGAGCATCATGACAGAGCAGTTTTCTGTTTCTTATGTCCTTGGTGTTCCTTGACACAAGGTTTAAGAAGCCAGCTCTTTCCCGTGTTTTCCCATGAACAAATTCTACCTATGAAAGAAGAGGGTGGAGAAGGGCAGTATTTCCAGTGTAGACCACTACGAGACTGCTGGGTCCTAGGTGGGTAGGAATTACAGCTGTTTCCCTTGCCTGTGGACTCTGCTGTAGTGCGCCAGGATTCTTGAGAGATTGGAGATTTTTGGGTGCCAAACATCTTAAGCATCATTTCTGAGATGCTCTTTAGAGGCTTAATTGTTAAAAAATGCTGGATTGCTGCCTTTTCATGGCATCCTATTCTGTGTACTACAGGACAGTCCTAGTGGCTTCATGGCTAGTAAAGTCACCTTGCATCTTGCTACCAGTCAGAGCCGGTTAGCAAAAGTAAAGATGGGAGAACCTAGTGGTGGTTCATCTTTAAACCTTTTCATACAAATCTACATGATTTGGAAATTGCTGTGTTAAAGGATGATTTATTTTATTTAGGATTTAAACCTAGCCTTGAATTTTTGTAGCACCCTCGAATACCAGCACATACTTTGACATGTCAGAGATTTAGGATCTCCTCAAAGCAACAATTTGATAGGGTCTGGGCTTAAGCTCTTAAAAGGAAAAAACCCAAAAGCATTTGTGCATCAGGAGACAGAATTTCTATTTTAGTGGTTATCCTCTTCTAGCATTTTAGAGCTCTTGTAGCTTTGCTTATCTGCTGTGCTACATCCAGGAAAAAGAAACAAGCAGTGTTTTCTAGATAACCTATTATTATGGGAACAGGTATCAGAAGGAGAAGGAAAGGTTAAGTCTGCTTCTAATCTTTTACGTTGATCATGCTTCCTATCAATCAAAGCTGTTGTAAGAGGGAGTTCCTGATGGTTTCCTTATCAACTATATAGCTATGATTGTACGTGGCTCTCCGAGATGCATCTGCAGCTACAGCAAGCTCTGTAAATGACTGGACATTTATAAAACACAAATTTTTATGTCTGTGTGCATGCACATGGATGTATGTATGGGGGGAAAAGATACTTTTTAAAGTAAATGCATTTCAAATCCATTCTGGTGATGCTGTCTGTCCAAACAAATTTTTAATCCACGAGACTGAAACCAAAACATTTTAATAATTAATTCTCCTGTAAATCTCTCCTTTTAAGACTGGACATTAAGACTATAGAGAAGAAGGTTAAAGTGTATAGTGATATCCTATTAAATTTGCAACATCTGCTGTACTTCAAAAAACAGCTATTCTGAAATCAAGTAACATCCTAAAAAAAAATCTGTCAAGATGTTTTTACATGACTACATGTAAAAATTGCTGCGGCAGGGTTTATATTATTATTAACTGTTTTTCAAATGGGCTTTTAGGCATTTATATGCGTGTCTTCTGCTTTTAGTTGTATTTGTGGGTTGATGGAAAGAAATGTATGTTTATATAGTTTGCTGTGGTACCCATGAATGTGAGTTTAAGGTTTGACTACTTTGCTGACTGAAATCTTTTAAATAACTTATCTTTTCTAAAATTTTAGCAAATGCTAGCTTTGTGCTAACAAAAGCTAGACAAGTGATTAACAGGTTTTCAAGGAAATTCCAGTACCTGAAGGGGCCTACAAGAAAGCAGGAGGGGGACTTTTTACCAGGGCTTGTATTGACAGGACAAGGGGTATTTGGGTTTAAATTGAAAGTGGGGAGATTTAGATTAGATATCAGGAAGAAATTCTTCCCGCAGAGGGTGGGGAGGCACTGGCACAGGTTGCCCAGAGAAGCTGTGGGTGCCCCATCCCTGGAAGTGTCCAAGGCCAGGCTGGATGAGGCTTGGAGCAACCTGGTCTAGTGGAGGGTGTCCCTGCCCATGGGAGGGGGTTGGAACTGGATGGTCTTTAAGGCCCCTTCCAACCCAAACCATTCTGTGATTCTATCAAAGTTAAGTGTTAACACTTTTCTATGACTTTATTTAGGTATGAATTCAGATCTAACCTGTTACAACTACAGAGATTTTTTTAGCTGCATTTTTTTAAGCTACTCTGAAGTTGATCTGTCTTAATTCAATAGAAGTAGCTAGTATTGTGGAGAAAAAATATAAATATTTAGGCATGTACAAGTGAAACTAGTTATAGATTTCAAACGTAGAGCCAACAGGTCTTAGGGTCCCCTTCTACTTCACTTGTCTTGAAGATGGCTTTCCCCATGCTGACAGAGCATCAGCATCTCCAGTATCCAGTTAGTGTTCTACACCGTTTCTGTTTCTTTTTCTGGACGCTTGAGTACATTTAAGAATGACCAGTTTAACTGCATTTTTTTATGAGGCTGCTAGGAGGCAGACCTGAGAAGTGGAACTTTTATACAAACATCTATTTAGTAAAATCTTGGGAACTGAGTCTATTATAAAAGCTTTTGTTATTGACATGGTTTAATGTTGCTTTTGAATATTTTATGAAGTATCTCTGCATTAGGGATGCACTAGACTAACATTGAAAAGATTTTATATAGCCAGTCAGCTATAGAATATATTCTAATTCTTGTTAAATACTCGAATTTTATTGCAGAATAAAAATGTCTAATGGTGTAGTTTGTCTATACCTACTGTATCTGTGACAAAATCTAAAAATCCCTGAAAGATTGTTTAGATCAGTGTGTTCTCCTGGGATATAAAGGAACTGCCTACACTGAAAGCAAAGCAGATTCCTAGTGTTTGAAATATCTTTTTTTTTTTTCTTTTCATTCTGGAGAAGTTCAAAGGTGTTTATATAGATAGAGCAATGATTTTGGGTTGAGCTTGTCTCCTGAAATTCTTGGTAACTTCCTTGTCGTACGGAAATGGAATTTTTCTCCCCTTTCACATTACATTTACTAGCCTGCAGGCATGAGGTCTCTGTGCGACTTATTTCTCAAGTAGTGTAGTCAGTAGTGCCTGTCCCAAAGGGTGTGTGAGGAGAGGGCAGTGAGGGCAGTCTAAAAGTGGTGGAGAGACAGGAAAAAGAGACTAACAATTTTTATAGATCTGTTCCTCTCCATTCTGCTTCCCCCTGCCTCCACAATGCACATTAGGACACTTCACCATTAAGAAATGTTGACTGCTTCAAGTTGTGCTTCCTAATACACCAGGACTGTTGTCTTTTTCCAAAAACACACAGCGATTTTTAGGAATTTACTGTGTTTTTCAGGTAGGCAGTGGGGAACTGAGTCTCAGTGGGCAGTGGCCTTCAGGCTTTTAGTGCACTCTCCTGTAAAATACCCGAGTTAGCTCAAAGCTGTCTTTAGTGCTGGTAGCAGTCATGGTGTCAGTGTTTGAGCTAGCTGCAATAAAGGAAGCTTCCTTTGGGTGTCATCAGTATTGGCTCTTCTGCGTCCAAAACCTGGACTAGTATTTTGGAGACATACCAGGTAATTTGGGGACTTTGACAGATGGACTTGGGTGATTTAGTGGGAGCAGTTAGGAGTTCTGCTGTTGCCCTTCTGCATTCCAGTCCTCGCCAGAAGTTTCTGCTCTGAAAGTGTGAGCTGTGTGCCAGCGCTCCTGCCACTCTCATTCACATAAGGTGGTACTAATATGTTGTGTGTTGAACCTGGGGAGCAGGGTTGCACGTGTGTACCCTGCTATGCTCTGCTGTGGGGCAGGAGTCACCTGCAAAAGGGTGAGATGGACACCTGGGAACCTAATGTCTTTGGAAAGTGGTACTTCCACTTAAGATGCTCAGCTGGAAAGCTCTGTGCAAAACATTATCCAAGTTATGATGTATCGTAGTGTTTCTTTGTGCTCACTGTTGCTGTCTTGTGGGTTAATAAGGAAAAAGGGAGAGAGAAAGCGTGCGTGTGTGTGGAAAGGATTGGAGCAGGCAGAAAATGTGTTGCTGATGTGGACAAATGCTGATGTTGGCAAAGAGGTGATGTAATTGCACTTTGATAAGTGACATTTATAGGTTATGAAATATTTGCAGAAAATCTCAGAGAAATAATTGAAGCAGAAGTCTTTCAGTTCTGGTGTTCTGTGAACAAAAGATCCAGTACCTTGTGGTTTATACGAAAATAAGGTTATGCTTCATTACATAATACATATCTAACAATGAGCTGACTTTCAAATTACACAACATGCACTTTTGATATACAGCTACACAGACCAAGAGATTTTATTCTGAATTTCAAATTTCTAGTACCTTTGGATTTCTTCTTATCTTTGTCCCCATCTAATTCATGTTGTTTCTTTCCCCCATAGAGATTTATTCCTTATTAAAGAAGATACAAGACCCAGAAAGATTCACATATGCCTAGGTCCTTGGAGAGGATGAAATAAGAACAAGATAAGAGGAAAGATTTCTTTTGCAAAGTAAGTAACAGCCAAACTCAAATTAGGATCTGAAATTATTTTCTAGAAACTCGCTGCTGTGAGCTGTTGACAGTCTGAATGCTCCCTGCTCATGACCAGTTGTGGCAGCAGAAATTTTAGAATAATTGGAGTGAATGAAATGAAGAAAGTTCCCAACCAATTACTGGAGAAAAATGAAAAGACACACGTGCCTTTTCCATCTGCATTATTTCAGACTCTTTTTTTTTTTTTTTTGTGTATAATATTTCCATGTTATTTCATGCTAACATGAATTCTCCTTCCCTCTTCTCCTTACAATTTATAGTTAATCCTAAAGTTATAATTAGACTTATTTAAAATGCCTCTGGACAAATCTTACAGATTTGGAGGAGAATCAAATATTGTTGAATTCAGTCTGTGGGAGCAGATAAGTTTTTGTAAGGCGTATTTTACTGATAACACAAAATTGATTTTTTTTTCAGTGCTAACTGTAGTTGATCACAGCTAGTTGGTCAAAAGGAGCACTGTTTGTCACCACTGTAAAAAATTGGAATCCATTCCTTATTTGCTGAGGGATGAAGATTACAACAAAGTGATATGTCTTGATAGTTGCTTGTGGGGGTCATCAATTTACCTGGAAACACAACATAGCAAAGAAGAAACAGTCTAGGAGGTTCCTGGTGTTTGTGGAAGATAACTTCCTGATACCAAGGACTTTTTCGGTGTCCCATACTGTACCTGTGTTCCCAGTTTCTTCTCTACAAGAAGCTGGGAGGAGTCACAGCCAGGACAACTGACCCAGACTGACCAAAGGGATATCTCATGCCATAAAACATCATGCTCAGTATATAGGCTGGGGGGAGTTGGCTCTCTCTCTTGTTGCATGGGGACTGGCTGGGCATCAGTCAGTAAGTGGTGAGAGGTTTATCTTTTTTTTTGTTTGTTTGTTTCCTGTTCCTTACATGTTATTGTCATTATTATTAGTAGTAGAATTTTCCATTATGTCTTAGTACTATTATTTTATTTCATTTATTTTCAGTTCTTAAACTGTTCTTATTTCAGCCCATGAGTTTTCTTACCTTTTCCTCCAATTCTCTCCCCTGTCCCCTAGGAGAGGGGGGAGGTGAGCAAGCGGCTGTGTGGTGCGTAGTTGCTGACTGGGGTTAAACCGTAACAGCATAGCGATCACAGGATAGTTTTTGATTCTTCAAGGAGTAGGGAAGGCAATCAGCAGCACTGCTACCTCTAACTTCCGAAGGGCTGACTTTGGCCTGTTTGGGAGACTGGTTGACTGAGTCCCTTGAGAGGCAGTGCTGAAGGGCAGAGGAGTCCAGGAATCCTGGGTATTCTTCAAGAAGAAAATCTTAAAGGTACAGGAGCAGGTCATCCCCATGTGCTGAAAGATTTCGGTGGGGAAGAAGACTCAGTCCACTTAGGGGTACTACAAGGATGTTGTGAGGTTATGCAGGGAGAAAATTAGAAGGGCCAAAGCACAAGTAGAACTTAATCTGGCTGCTGCTATAAAAGGGATTTAAAATGTTTCTTTAAATACATTAGCAACAAAAGGAGGGTGAAAGAGAATCTCCATACTTTATTGGATGTCAGGGGAAACATGGTGGCAAAGGATGAGGAAAAAGCTGAGGTACTTAATGCCTTCTTTGCCTCAGTTGCTAGTAGTAAAACTAATTGTTCTCTGGGTACCCAGTCCCCTGAACTGGAAGACAGGGAAGGTGAGCAGAATGAAACCCCCATAATCCAAGGGGAAATGGTTAGTGATGTGCTACACCACTTGTGTGACACACACAAGTCTATGGGACTGGGTGGGATCTACCCAAGAATGCCAAGGGAGCTGACATAAGTGCTCACCAAGCCACTTCCCATCGTTTCTCAGCAGCCCTGGCTAACTGGGGAGGTCGCAGCTGACTGGGAGTTAGCAAATGTGACGCCCATCTACAAGAAAGGCCGGAAGGAGGATTTGGGGAACTACAGGTCTGTCAGTCTGACCTCGGTGCCAGGGAAGGTTATGGAGCAGATCTTCTTGAGTGCCATCTTGCAGGACACACAGGACCTGCGTAGTGGATGAGGGAAAGGCTGTGGATGTTGTTTTTACCTAGATGTTAGTAAATCCTTTGACATTGTTTCCCACAGCATTCTCCTGGAGAAACTAGCTGCTCCTGGCTTGGATGGGTGTACTCTGCTCGGTGAAAAACTGTCTGGATGGCCGGGCCCAAAGAGCAGTGGTGAATGGAGTTAAATCTTGGAGACAAGTGGTGTTCCCCAGGGCTCAGTATTGGGGCCCTTTTTGAGACAGATTATGCCTTCTTGCTTGCACATGTATTTATGTCCCCTCAGTCCTCCCGTGGTGTAGTTTCACTGTATAATTCTAATCAGGAACCTTTTAGTTGCTCCTGGCAATGCTGGGAAATGCAAATACTCAAATCTGACATGGCAGCTTAGTTACCTACGTGTTGCTGAATCTTAGGATATAGCCCAGAGGCCTGCTTGAAAATTGAGGATGATAGATATGTAGAGAGCACATCGGGAGGGTTCTGGAGGAGTAAGTACTGTTGCTTGCCACTGCTTGCTGTAACTCATCATTCAAAGTAACATTATTTATGTGTAAACCTTGCTAATGCTACACATGGGTTTGCTGTTTTACCCAAGGAAGCAGTTTAGCCATACACTGTTCTGACACTTTTCTTGTTCACAAACTGAAGCTCCTAATAATTCCAAGATATTTTTAATGCTTTTTCCCGAAGCTCTTTAAAATGGATTGATTTCTGTTCTGTGATCAGATCTGTAGAATGGCATGTAACTGAAACCGTAGCTGGGTGTTCAGAACTGAGTAAGTTTATAGACTTTTGCAAGCTGTATATACTTACCATCTTCTGTTGACTTGGCAATCATTAGTCCTGACACACTTCTGGGAAGCTGAACATCAGCTCTTATTTCATACATAGACCACTGTAGGTCAGTCTATATATGCTTATTTGTAGACAAAAACATGAGGGGGTTTTTGGTTTTGTTTGTTTTTAGAGGTATGTAGGGCTGAGCAAATAAACTCTGTTTCCAAATATGTTAGAAGTGTACCAGTGTGAGGAAAAATGAATGACCAAGGCAGTATGTAATCTTTGTGAGATGAATTATAACAATGGAAAATATAATTTATTTGAATGCCATTATGTAGTAAGATACAAAGCAAGGTGAATGCAAGGACTTGTAATGCATTATCTAGTGATTGCACCAAGGTCACAGTGGTAGAGGAACAATAAGGACTGAGGTAAATCATATCATTTATTTATTTATGTTCCTAGCACATGTTGCAAAATATACCTCCCTTGCTGTCCCATTGCTGTGGTTGCTCTGCACTGGAAACTTGCCCTCCTGTTGAGTAGAACATCAGCTCCTGGATTTCTCAAAATGAAATCTTGGAAGCCTGCCTCATTCATCAAAAATAATTTAAGGTCCCATGACAGAGGCAAGAGGGCTTCTCAATATTATTTCCTATATTTTATGATGTTGGCACTCTTCCTGAAAAAATTTGAGAATTGCAGATATAATATTTTGGAGCGTAGAAAACCAGATCTCAACAATTAAATTCATATTTTATTTTATCTAGGTTTTGGTAATGTGCCTCTTCCTCAGTAAATACAACATTTTTTGGAAACTAAATCCTTAATCTGAACAATAGCATCATTATGTCAAGCACTTCTGTACAAAGCTGAAGTGTGGCAATTAGCAAGAAATGAAAAAACACATTGTGAATGCTCTTACAAATGTTTGTGGCCTCTCAGCAAAGGATTTTAAAAGCACAACTTACTGAACTGCAGATTCTTAAAATGAGCAACTTCAACATTGACAAAACCCATGTTTTGTTCCCTGCAGATATTGTCCAACTGAGCTTGCCAGTGAGAACTAAAGGAGATATTTAGGAGGTGGGCAGGGCAGATAATGTAGCTTTATCCCTAGATACATAGCTGCTTTGGAGAGAAGGAGCCTGATGAATGCAGTCTTTTTAAGAGTTTCCTTTTCTGATTCTACAAATGTGACTCATACTAAGAAACTTAATTAGAAATAAAATAATCTTGCTGCCTACTTTGCAACTGCCAGTAGTCTGAGAGTAGTTATTTAACCTAATCACAACAGGGCTGAATATTTCAATTACGAGGGGTCAGCAGCTGAAAATAAAGCATGAGAAGCAGCAATAAGGCAAGCTTTAAATGCTTTAAGCTTAAATGGCAACATTTTTTAGAATCTCTTTTCCCCTGACCGAGAGTGTCAACCTTCCTTCTTTAAAAATTGAACTGAAACTGGGATTTTGGGAGACCTGAGAGTAAGACACTGAAGATTACTGAATCAGAGATCCACTGATGACTCCTGGCGTGATAAAAGGGAGCAATGCTTTCATTCTTTCTCCATGTCATTTAAGAAAATAGGAAAGACTGTTGTGCTAGGCTGCAAGTTTACACACATGAGCATCTGTGATCGAAGGTGAAGGCTGTAAGAATAAGTTGAAGCTGTAGTAAAACCTTCTCTGACTCCCCTCTGTTTTCAGCAATTTGCCAGATGTATATAATTTCAGACATTTTCAGTGGCATTACATTTAATGAATTTGTCCAATCTCATGAAACCTTGTTCTGAACCTGTAATATGCAGTATAATTGCTAAAATTCACAACTTGCTAATTAGCAGGCCATTGTCTGAGGCTGGTGGTGTAAATGAAAAAGATTCCATTGACGTGTGGTATGGTGCCCAGTTACACAAACAGAGAGCTTTCCTCAGTGTTCTTAAAAAGACTGTGTAGGAACAGAGATCCTTCAAAATACTTGGTTTGAAATGAGGAAACCACTTCTGGCGTGTGCATCACGTGACCTTTCCATAAACTGCATAATCTGGACCTGGTATGTTGACATGTCTGATGGAGCTCCTTTCATGATTAATATTAGAGAACAGGAAATCAAAGAAACTTCAGAAAATTCTCTAAGACTCAAATTGTCAAGGAATTGTTGCAAACACCTTTTGTAGATCCATGAGGTTCTCCTCTAGTTTTAAGTACCACATTTGTTGAGAATTCTAATTTGTTTTAAGTAACCTCCTGGAAGTCCACAGTTAATTGGTCGCTAACATTGGTCCTGGTTTCCTTTTTGGGTGAGTCAGTTTGCCATTTTGCCACCTGTAATAGAGCTGGAGACAAGGTGTTACTCTAGAAGTATCCATCCCTCTTGAACACAGTGATAGTGCGAAAATTAAGGGAACAATTTGGAATTTCTTCACTACAGTGTTACACAAAAACCACTTCTCTCTCTCTTTTTTTTTTTTTTTATTGCAGGTATATACTTCACCATCTTACACGTTAGAGGACCTTTGGAACATCAAACTACTTCTTACCTGATTCAGTCTGACAAACATCATTGCCATCCAGGATCCAAACTGCATCACAGCCAAAGCTGAGTTTATAGGTAAGCTAAGAAATGCCTGCAAAAGATGGGTGGTAGCTCAGCACTGAACAAGAAGCAGTATTTAAAATAACAGAAATTCAGCATCTGTTATTCCTTTGCTCAGTTTAACCAGCTAACTTTGCTGTACTCTGTCAATATATAAATCAACTAAACAGAAATTACTTTCAATGTTAAACTTACCTGATTATGGCTAATTACATGTAGTCCATGTTGGGAAATTCTCTGGGAACGTAGAAAATATAAGTTACCTAGTTGGTGTTGGATTTATTATAGAGGAACCAAAGGGTTTTGGAAAAAATTATTTTTTTCATGAAATGTTTTGTGATTTAGAATAAGAAATCCTTCAAAACCTTACAGATGCCTCAATCATATCCTAATGAAGACAGTCTTTAGGTAGGATTGAAGTTTTGGTGGTTACTTGAAAGCAGAGATTTGCTGGTCATTCATTTTTATTAATAAATTTAGTGTATAATGATTCCAGCAAGGAAACATGCAGGCACGTGTGGATCCCTTCAGTTCAAGGATTTATCATTGAACTTTGTCTTTCTCTCGCCCTGTGTGTATTATGATTACAACACACACTGCTTTTTGCTTGTAAAACAGGCTCCTGGAAGGAGAAGCTAGAACTAGTAAGTGTCATTAAAAACAGCTCTTTAGGCAATCAGGCCCCCCAAAAATAAAAGAAGAAAGGAGGGAAAAAGTGGAAAAAACCCATCCAGAGACAGTAATATAATCACAGTGTGAAATGTAAATGAAAGCTAGCATTTCACTGAAGTTTCATTTTGTTTTCTGCCTGCAGTTTCATCTTTATCATTGAAATATCAAACATGCTCCACTTCAGTCACTCTGTAACTGTAATAGCCGAGGCAGGATGTCTTTTTAACCAAAAATAGCAAACAGATTGTTTTTTATATATCGTTGGAGCTGGAATAATTCATTAAAGAGTGAACCTGTTGGCCTTAAATAGTAAGTAGTATGCATGATTTGGTGACCATTCTGTTCTGTATCTCATGAAGGTCAATAACACTGAATCATTCGTCTCTGAAAACATATAAAGGACAGACTTCAGTACATAGACAACAGTACAAGCAGCAAGCATAATCACAGCATGAAGAGAAACAGCATAAAAAGTTGTAACAGATTATAACCTAGCTGCTGAAATATCAACAGTTACTTGCAGGAAACCTTCTTGTGCCTAGGTTTACTCGGTATGCGGAGCTCAGGAGATTGTGGAAATAAGGTCAGATGTAGTAGTTCTAAAGTCTTGTGACTTTTAGATTTTGAATTAGTTGTTGTCCTAAATGGACTAGCGATAATTATTCTCCACTGCACTTGGGTGAATTAATGGATTCTCCCACCCAACCATTCAAAATGACATAATCCCACCACCATCATTCATGAGTGAGTTAGTTTTGCACACTGAATTATTTAGAGTGAGTAGATGACAACCTGTCTGAACCGATGAAATACACTCTCATGGGGAATGGGCCCTATCAATATATCCTACCGATTTATGAATTTACTGTGCAGGGTTATAATCTGTATTTCGGATTTTTAAGACCTTTGTTGTCTGTACTACTTTATTCTGGTAGTTCCCTTAATCAGGAATTCCTTTTCTCAAGTCCAGAGCAATAATAAATGTTTCAGTAGGACTAGATAAACTGGACGGATTTATCTGAAGATAGATTCGATGATGGCAGTCTAGATAATATAGTTTTAATCCACTTTTTATTTGCTAATACATTTTTAAGAAAATACATTAAAACTGACTTTCTTCATAAGAAAGCCTTTCATAAGGCTTTTCCATCTTAGTTGGAATAAGATTGATGAATGGACATAATAACGAGGTGAAGAGAACACTGTTTTCTCCCATGCACTCAACCAAGTTTTCTGTCCGTCAGAGCAGATAGAGGAAACCAGTTCAGACCGATTTTAGCTCACCATCCCCGAAGCAGAAAGTGCCACATGACAGGAAAAGATGGGTTGCAATCATATAGCCTACTCAGGTTTCTGGATACTAAATGATGGGGAGATAGAGCGAGAAGAATGGAAGGCAGAGGAATTTTATTTTAAGTTTAGTAAATAAATAGATAAAATTTAGGCTGCTTGGTCTGAACTGTTTTCCATTAATGTAGATGGAAGGCATAGGACTGGATGTATATCACAGCCTGCAGCTAGGAATGATGTGAGGTATCTGTTAGCATATTAACTAAACTTCGTAGGGTGAGAGAAACCTAGTGTTCTAACGTAAGCACACATATAAGTGCTTGTAAAATATGTGTATTTTCCCTTTCTTTGCTTTCCAACTAATGTGATGATTGTTATCTGCTCTTCAAAATTAAAAATGTTTTTTTTTTAATTTGCTTTTAGCTTGCCCAGACCTGTGTTAAGGACAATTTCAGAACAACGTATTGAACCTCAAGTATTCCATTCTGTTGCACACTGATTCCAACTGTGGTTTGGCTGTATTTCCTTGAGGTGACTGGCCTTTACACTCCTCTTACTTAGGACAACCAAAAGGTAAGAAAGGCTGTCTCCACACAGCTACCCAACTGAGGCGTGAAACTGATAGTTTAGAGGTTGATAAAGAAGAAAATATCTTCCACTGTTAGCCAGGAAAGCTTTTTGTGTGTCTTACGTATATGGAAGTACGTGGTCAGACTCAGGTTTGCAGAATGATGTTTAATGTTCATTGAGAGAATTGAAAACTAGAGAAAATTCCTCTACTGTGCCCTAGAAGATGGTTTTTGTATCTCCTGCTCCCTCTGAAGGGCTTTTCAAAGAAAATAAGTAATTTGACATAAAGGAAAACGAGGATGAGATAATTACTAGAGGAAAAAGGATGGATTCACTAATGTTTTTATTTAAATCAGAAAATTAAATGCTAATTTCATTTCCAGTGCTTAATTTCAAATCCAGTTATGGTTTTTCTGGCAGAACAGCAGTGTGCTGAAAAATGTGGCTTTAATAGACACGTATTTTTGTCAATTCATCAATATCTGAGGGGAAGCTGGACAGGTGAGCCAGCTGGCATGCCACATGGATGTCCAGCTAGTTGGCTGTGAGGCTCCGTGGTTATCCACAACTCAGAGTTCCCTAACTAGCAGCTCTGCAGGGTGTCCAGTGTGGCAAGTTGCCTCATGTGCTGGCTGCCTGGCTGGTGGGGGCTGTGTGGCTGCCCGGTTGCACAGCAATGAGGCTTATAAAAGGGATAAATTCTTGTACCTAGAATTACCTTTGTCTGAGGAATTCTCTTGAATATGAAACCAGTAGGTCCATGCTTAAAATGCAGTAAAATGAAATCTGTTTTTAAAAGCTGATAGACTAAAGCCAAGTAAAAATACAGTAGCAGCATAAAGAAATAACTGGTTGCTTGAATTAGAAGTACCCTCAGTAGGTATGATGAATTTTTCTTATTCTGTTAGTGTGGTTTTCTGGTGTCATTAGACTTCTTGTGGCTAAGACCACATCGTATTTAAAAGAACTGGAGTTAGTAGAAAAGATGTTACACAAATGTGTACTAGTGACTAGTACTGCTGGAATCAATACAATGAGTCATAATCTCATAAAATCTGCATATATATTAGTTCTTCCTTGTGCTAGATTCAGGGAATTAAAATTAAATAGCAGGTGTAAGTGATACAGGAGAAAAACAACCCTAAGCTTTCTAAGCTGAAAGCATATAGGATGCAGAGGAAAGTCTTTGAGAAAGAAACTCATTATTTATGCTGTGGTTTTTTATTGTATTATTTTGTCCCACTAAAAAAATTCACATGGCTTGTAGTGAACATTTGGAAAAGGTGAAAGTAAAATTATTTCAATAATGGCTAAAATTTCCTAATATTACATAAAATATAGTTAAAATTGATTGTTCTTTTCTCTGCTTTGTTGAAACTTTGAAACTGAATATATATGCCTGTGGTTTTGCATTAAGATGGAGATACATATATATATGCACACTCTTTCTGCTGGAATAGCTTTCAAAGAAAATTGTGCATGTTCTTGTTTAAATATACAAATTGAATTCTATTTCCTTTCTATTTGAAGAAATTAGTGCTGCTCCAGTAGTCACAGAAACTGCAAATAAGAACAGACTGTTGAATATAACCATCGGCAGAAATTCTGAATATTGAAAACAATTTTCCTAAGTTCCTACCTACATAGGAAGCTAAAAGAACATTTCAGAAGAAAATTTGTTAGCAGTCAAATATAGCCCCAGCAGTTTGATTGTTACTTCAGTCTTAATGTTAGCAATTGTTAGGACCTAAGTGAAAGGCTACTCTGCATTTGCTGTCCACCCTCTCAAATGAATATTGAAATATGTTATTTGACATTAACAAAAATCCCTCTGATTTGTAACTCACTGCCATTTATACCTTACAAACCAAAGAAAGATGGAAATTGCAAGAACTTTTCTACAGTTAGATTAAAATTTTTGTTATGAGCATATGGCCTCATCTGTATATCTGAAGTATAAAAATTGGGTATTAAACTCTTTCAAGTATCTACATAGATTCCAAAAAAGTATTAGCTGTCTGTAAAATACGTAAAAAAGAATATATCAAATTTGTACTTCTAAGCACTGCACCTACAGACACAGATGAAGTCATGGCATATGAAAGTAGTAATCATATGATTGTGTGGAATTACCTGATCCGATTTGCATGCTTGACTGTGAAGAATTATGCACGAGTCAAGCTTAGTAAATAATTCATACCTTATCCTATAGCTAACTAATTTCACATAATTTTTCTTTTTTCAAATTAGTGTAGGAGTGCAGCATTCATTTGAAATTAGCAGTCTTGCAACAATAATTACCAATATCTCGGAGTAAGTTCTGGTTTGCAAACTTTTCAGTGCATAGTAACTATTACTCATTCAGTAAGTGAATAGTGTTGGTTAGTTCTAATTGGTCACACCAACCTCCTTTTTCTGTCTTCCTCACCTGAGGAAGCTTGGCTGCAGAGTGTTGGTGTGAGTACAAGCTTTAAACCCAGGTTTTTTGCAGGTATTTATTATGCTCCCTTTGCCTCTAAATCACAGCCTTTGATGTCCTAGAGAGTCAAAATAATTGATAGTGGGGAGGGAAAATAAAAATTACGTTTGTTCATTGGCCATAGCAAATACCTACAGTGACAATTAGCACTGGAAAAATGTGTGTTTAACAGTAGAATTTGGCTTCAGGTAAATAGATACCAGTAAGGTTCACAGTATTTTAGGGTACCTACTGCTATAAATGGGACAATTACTGGCATATAATGATATTGCAGAAACTGCAGCTAATTCATTAATAAGGTATAGGTTTGACTCATGGGGATGTGTAAATAGAAATCTAAATGAGAGAGTTCACTAGCCAAGTAAAGCCAAGTATGTGAAAAGCCTTTCCACGTCTATTTGCTACACCCTTCAGAACCTTAGGGCAAAACTAAAAGAATACTACATATTGTAAAGCACTAAATTTCTGTCCCAGAAGGCTTGAAAAATAAAACGCAGAGAGCCTTTTGAGAAACTCATTGTAGTATGGTACAGAGCCCTTAAACTTTTGAAAGCAGTTGCAGGAACTTGGATTACTATTTGGATTATTTGCAAGGCTTTCATAACCAGGAAATATGTCAAAATAGAATTTGGTGGTAAGCAAATAAGTAGCAGGATGCTAATTTCTCACACTGACATTCCATGAAATTAGAACTGTATAACCTTTTAATCTTGGTATCCTATATTTTTTTATTTTGGAGTTTACCTAGCTAGAAGAAATGTGTTCCTGACAATCCTTTTAAACTTATCCAGAACACAGTCATCTTTTCATGGACTCAGACTTTCCTCATGGATTGAAACCCATAGTATCACAAACTAGGGCTAATTTTGTGCCAACAAGTTAATGTTCAAGCATGCTTGAATTTCCCAGCGTAAATGCAGCCAGGAGTCAGCTTCTGCTGATGGTCTGCAATTTGTCATTGTTAAATTGGGGTTTGACTCGTGTTTATACTGGTCTGGGAGCAGGGTTCAATCTCTACAGTTGGAAGTATGAAAAATGCTGAGCGTATACTGACACAAGTAGTCTCTAGTACTGAGGCATCTGCTTCCCTGGCTGGCAAAAGGGATGCGCAGACCGCAGTGTCCTTAGGAGGGCTTGGATGGGACGACTTTGTGGTACTTAAAGTATGGAATGAGTTGGGATATGCCAGAAAGGCATAAAAAAAATAACCAAATTTTAGAATAGCTTTATAATGTCACAGAAGATGTGAAGGAGTAATGCCAGCAAAAAATTTTGCTGTTGCAGTTCAAATAGTGGAGAGACTAAAGAGCTTGTAACTGTGTATCAAAGGATTGACAGCTTGGTGTTCAGATCGAGCTCTAACTTCTAATCTAAGATTGATAAATATGCAAATGCTCAGTCTTAAATAGAAAATTCATAAGAATCCGATCGTTAACTTATGTAGTTGAATGTTTGTTTGACATGACTAGTGTAGTCCAACTTTAGTTGTCAGGTCATGAAAGTTGTCAAATTGGACTGCTTACAGGCTGTTGCAATTGGAAGGGATTTCAGCTGCAGGTTACATACACATTCTCTTTGAGACAAAGAACCATTCTGAATATCAGATGAAATAAAGTGGGTCATAAAGATGCGAAGTGCCAGTTATTTATGGCATACAATACTTTTGAAACAGAGGGTGCCCACAGATGTAGCCTCACGTACTGCTCAAGTACTGCAGGTCACTACTTCGTGTTCTGTATGAGAAAAGAATGGGACTTAGCATTTTCTAGAGGTCTAGAACTGCAAATGGCTTTCCAAATGCTACACTAAGTCACACCAGTCCCATGTGATGTTAAATATTTGTTTATTATAATGTCATTTTTGCAAGTTCGGTCAACCTCGAAGAGGGAAAAAGGGAGAATGACTTGTCTAAAACCACAGTGAGCTCAGGCAGTGGACAGTAGCACAGAGTGCCAATTTTCAATGTAGTCTCTTTAGGATGATGCTCAGAGCTATATAAAATTGGGATGTCTTTTACACTATGAAAATCTTATGCATAATAGCATAGAAATTTAATTTACATTTTACATTTTCTTTAAAATAAGGTATCTGATGCAAAGTCATCCAGTACTAGATGGATTTTTTTTGCTTTTGAGGATGAGTAGATCTATTTGTGAAGAAAGATGTCATGTATATTGAAAATATCTCCAAGCGTTTTGTTGTCATAGCTGTTAAGCTTGAAAACAGGCATTTCGGTAACAGATTTTATCAACTCTCCAGGCTGCAGTCAGGAAGTTCAGCAGAATGCAGCTGACAGTTAGAGGTACTTTTTCTTGAGGGAATGTATTCTACCTTTGGGCTTCATTTCAAGATGCCATTTAAGAAATACCTTTAAATGTATGAAATGTTTTAGTAGCTTGAGTCCTGGTTTCCTCTGAAATTGCACTCTTTCCTATGGTATAGTGGCAGGATGAAATATTCAAGTATGGAGCATACATAGTGTAGAGAGATTTGTAAAAAATATTACAGTTAAGAATATCATAGTGAAATGTTTTGTTGTTTGGGATTCCCATAGAACAAGAGCTCTAACTCCTTCCTTTAGTTTAAGAGGGACGAAATACTTTTGATCTCAGGCTTACCAGATTAGGAAAGTGTGTTCTTTTTTAAATTTTGAGGGTTTGTCTTTGAAATCTTATGAAACACTCCTGTGGCCCCCCTCTAGTGCTTCTGTGAGATCTTGGAGTAGGTTTTATTTTTAATGCAAGTCTAATACTTTATTTATGTTACCTTGTTATAAAGCCACTTGAGGAACAAGATGTACATATGTTCAGTGACAGTCTGGCTTGTTTATTTTGAATTTGTATCTTGAAAGGGAGGGTGAAGGGCGAAAAATCAATTTGTGGACGTTTTCACTAAGAAAATACTGCAGAGAAATTATTCCTCTGCAATTTACTGCTCGTGAAGGGAAGCAGCTTAGAGAAATCTTTACAACCAAGGGAATCCTAAACCCAATGAAGCAGGAGGCTATGAAATCATCCCTAGGTTAGTAAAGGGGGCTTATAAGATTGAAATTTTGGTTAAACAAGTTTGCTGTAAGTTAGCAGTTAAATCATTTTTTTGAGTTTATGCATTCTGGATGAAGAATGTAAAGATTCTCCTTGCAGTGATATAACCGCTAATATTGTAGATTCAGGGGTTTTTCTCTGTTCCTATTTTGCATTTTTAGAATTCCATCGGGACCTGCTCTTTTTGCTGATCAACACCCAAAACTTCTGCCCTAAGAAATCTGCAGAACTGATTGTTGGCCTAAAATACAGATATCTCTCTAGCACATTTTATGCTTAAAATGTGTGGTACTACTGTAGCTCTTAGTCAGAGGTATTGCTATCAGAAAGAATACTAAAAATGGGATTGACTAGATTGACACTTGTCTAAGGACATCCACTGTAGATGTGTCAGACCACATTAGGCTGTTCAGAATAGAGAGATGATGATCAGTTGAATTAGTTATCCTCCTTCTATGTTATAGAAGGGCTTGGGGCTGGAGGGGAACGGTAATACAACTGAGAGATGCAGAAATATTCTGGCTATGAATTTCCAGTTAAACTTTAGATAGATAACATTTCCAGTTCAAGCTCCAAGTTCCCAATCCTATTTTTCTTCACCTTCCACTACCATTACAAAGACCTTTCAGACCTTTTCCAAACACAAACCAGCTTATACTTAGTCCGGATCATTTCAATCATCTGATTGACAGCATGGCTTGCAGAAACAGCTGCGTCACTGCCTCTAAGAGGAGGGAACTGAAAGGCAACAGGAGGAATGAGTACTCAGGCACAGGAATATCAGGGGCTTCTTAACCCAAAGTCCAGACACTGGAGTCAAAGTCTTAAGATGCCACAGCTGTCACATTTTTTTTAAAGTCACTTGATTTGGCAGTACTTTTGTTTTCCTTAATATATGTAAGTGAGGCAGGGTGAGGATCCCGACCCATACACTGCCCTCTTTCCTACAGACAGTAAAGTCCTTAGAGAAGGACTTTCTTTCACTGTGTGCTTAGAACAGATTGGGAGCTCAATCTTCTCTGGAGTCTCTATGAATTTTAACAGATCGAGGAGAACATTTCTCTAGGATGATAGATATTTGGAAAATGTTAAACATGATTTTGATAAACCTGCTTATATAAATATGCTATGGTAACTTTATAAATGTGGTCTGTTTCTTTTTCCCCTTAAAGGAAACCCGTTTGTTTCAATCGAATTTTATGGGGAAATCCCTTGTAACTGCCTAATCACACTTCTCCGTTGACTTCTGCTACCATTTTCAACTTGTTTTGGATGACTTCTTTGTCACAGCTATTCTTAGAAAATGACACAACAATTGAATATAAGCTTATTTTAACAAATAATGTTTCTGTTGATATCTTTATACCTTTTTGTTGTTGTTGTTTTGCAAAAACATACACCGATGTTTTAGAAAATGTTAGGTTCCTTATAAAAAAATCTTCTGTCTCCTCCACTCCAGAAATGTTTATAAGGGAACCAACATAGCTACCTACATGCTCCATACAGAGATCATTGGAATTCTGTTAGCTTGGGCATAATTTGTTAGAAACAAGGCTGCTTTTCTGCCATCCTCCCTTGATCTCTAAGGAGAAAACGATGCAGAGAAGCATTTCCAATTATAAATTATTCCAGGTTTTCAACTGACTGGTTTAAGGCTTGATATTCTGTCATGATTCAAAGACGAGAAGATTAGGTTAAACAAACCTTTCTTTTAGCAGCAGGTAAGCAGATAAGCAGTACAGCAAATTAAGATGGTGACACAAACTTGAGTGGAATTTTCCATGTGGTGAAATAATTTTTTGACAGTTACTCTGAATCTGAGAGGCAGGTCAGAGAAATAGTGGGGAAAAAAAATAAAGCTTTTGTAGTTGCACTTTATTGTCAGTGGAGAAGCTATTCCTTATCATAGTTGGAAATTTTTTTTTCCTTCCCAAACGTATGCATTTGAAATCAAACATGAATTTTGAATTAATAAACATGCAGATGCTTAATCGTAAATGGAAACCTTGTGAGAATACAAGCCTTAGCTTATGTAATTGGATGTTTGTTTGAAATGACTAGTGTATTCCAAACTGTAAGATGAGTTTTGCTGTGTTAAATTAAACAAGCAATGCAATAAATGAGATGAAGTAATGCAGGACCACTGCTAAGTGAAAGCAGACAAAATTTTTTCATGTGCTTTGAATATCTTGAAGATGTTTCAATATTTCTTATACTACATCAGGCAGAGATTTCCAGCGTAAGAGTGAGAGGGGATAGCCAGAATCTAGCACAGTGGGGATTTGAACTCCACCGTTCAAGGGGGACTGCTCTAAGGTAGCCCAAGGCTTTTTAAATGCTTTTTTTCCTACTTGTCCTGACGGAAGCAGAGGGGCAGGGGGAAAGATAGGGCCTGACATATTCATTCAAGTGCTGAGGGGTGAGTTGGTAACTTTTACTGGTGGAAGAAGTCTTTTCTTTCGATCCCAACTCCTCGATGAGCTCCTGTTTCACCCATTGTATCATTTCCCTCCCTGGCAGCAAAGGCAGGAGCAAGGAGGGAGTCAGCTAGGGCTGTGTTGGAGGGGGCTTAGGCCATGGGCCCTGGGTGGTGTGTTGCTCCCATCACTCTATAGCACCCGGTAAGCACCTGCTTTGTCCAACCCTAGAACCAGCCTTGGCTTTTCTTTTCTCCCCACTCCTGCAGATAGGTATCTTTCTGTATGACCACACATGGGTCATTCGCTCACTTTAGCCTTTAGTAAATAATAAAAAAAAAATCCTTAAAACTCTGCATAATCCAGTGTTTTATAACAAATAAAACCAGCCATCTCATGAAATGGTTCCTGACTGGCATAGACATGATGTTATGTGAAAAGTGGGACCACATGCAAACCAAAGCAATGGGGAAAAAAGGGACTGCTTTGAAGAGCTCAGATGAATGGTATTGGGGCCCGAGCTTATGTCTGTATTTTCAAAAAGGCAGGACAGGTGATGAGTGTTAGAATTAAAGCCTTAAGTATTTGCTTACCTATCTTCATGATATCAGTGTGGTCTTGTTTCTGTTTGCTGATGAATGAGTAGTCGACATCGCACCTATTTCTAATACCATGCTGCAGTTCTATTTCACAAATTTGCTGTTTGCCATAGCCAGTTTGTGAGCAGAAGAGCGTTCAGTTCTTACAACCTAAGTTTAAATCTACCTATTTGTGGCGTGGAGTCAGGTAGTAGTTTTATGAAATCTGCATAAACCTGGCGTAACAGAGTGAGTCAGGCCTGCTAACATCAGAGATTTAATCTTTTACAGAGGTTTTTGTATGGAGAGGACTAGGTTTTCACAGTGCTCTTTTCTCTAAATTTTGAGATGAATGACAGCAAGAAATGTATTCATTTGTTTCAGTCGAAAAGACTTAGTAAGAGAACCATGTAATTTATTTTCTGAATCCGACTATTTCATACTAACACCTAACCATCTAACAAAAATGTAACATTGTCCTGAAATTACAGCCACTGATACATAAATGAGAAAGAGGAAGAAGAAGAACCGTGTGTCTTCTTGCCACATAGCCTTGTTTGGACTTTGGTGTCTTGTGGTACCACGCTGACTTTATCATGTACATTGCTATTAACTGAGGCCAGGAGCAGCTTACGCTGTCATCAGCCGTAATTTGCAGAATTGCCTGAAAATGAACTTTCTTAGGAGCTTGCTTTAATTTGTTCATTTGCATCAAGCAATTTCAACAACACTTGCATTAAGGAAGTGGCATTTATCTCCCATCCAGATTATTGTGTGGTTTGACTAATCGTGTAATTCATGCCTCTCACACCCATCTTGAATGAAGATCAGCAAATATTCTTTAGGAAGAGCTCAGATGTGATAAGAGGCAACAAAGCTGAAAAAGATAGTCTGTGAAACAGCAATATGACAAGTATGCTTAGTATTCAACCATTTCTTATAATCCTGTGGCTTTCTGTAAACACTGCCAGAGCTGACTATGAGTTTGCCACTTACTGTTTCGGATTCTAGTTGATGTAAGATAATATATTCAGTGTGCTGACCTAAAGGATAATATGAACAAGAATTGAAATATTCTCTATAGCTGCAGGGTAAGAGAGCCCCTATAATCCTCTAGTAGTTTTCAGAATTCCCGGAGGCTGTAGGATAAAGCCAAACCTCCATAGATGTTCTTCATGGAGGCGGTCTATGAAGGGACAAATCAGTTGAATTAGTCCACTTCCAGCTTGGTGAAGGAAATGAGAGATGAAGGAGGACTCAAATGGTGGAAGTGACTCTAGGACCATGAAAAAATTAGGAAACAAAACCAAACTAAATACATGGCAACTCACACCTCTTGAAAAGTTCTTTTTGTAGAACAAGGGCAGTAGTCCATTTCCTCAAGAAGAGGTGTATTTCAAGCTGAAAATGAACAATGCGGACCTGCACTGTAAACAGTCTGATTCCTTGATTTGCTGTAGAAGTGATGAGAATGTTTCCTGTGAACTTTTTTCTTCCTTGTCAGTGGCCTTTCCATGAAAAATGTTAATATTTAACATGTTAATATTTTTCTTTTTTCACATAATATTAGTTGAAAATTCATAGTCATAAGCCCCAAGAGTCAGGGACATTCTATGAATCGATGACAGTGAAAGCTGTTGTTAATGTAACTTCTGAATTTAAAGTAATAATTCAGGACATAATTATGATACCAGTTTTCATATGAACACAAAATAATTTTATTACAGTGGCAATGTTTCAAAACGTGTATTTTTTGAAATTTTTTTCTTTTGAAAAGAAACATTTCTTGTACATTCATGTGAAGCAATTTCAAAGATACGTTCATTAAGGAAGATTCTACTCTGTTAAGGAAGAATCCCTGCCGTTTTAATTTCAAAAGAAACATTTCTCTTTAAAATACAGTGAGTGACTGAGAACTGGCACAGTTTCCCAGAGAGACTGTGGAGTCTCCAACTTTGGAGGTAATAAAAAGCTGTCTGGACACGGTCCTGGGAAACTTGTTCTAGGTGAAACTGTCCGAGCAAGCAGGTGACAAGATGTCTTCCAGAGATCACTCTCTGCTGCAGCCTTTCAGTGACTCTGTGAAAAGTCAATTAGTTGGTCAGCATTGTTTCAGAGTACTCAAATGCTCAATGTTGAGTACTCAATGCCGAAGTCCATGCTGATCCCGCAGGATAGTTCTCTCTGCTTTTCACAGACCACCTAAGGTTTGGCCTTTTCCCCCTTCTTTCATTTGTCCATCTCTTTTTGTCTCCATTTTTCTATGTGCCCATAACTTTTCTTTCTGTTTCCTATTTTTCTTTTTTGTTTGTTTTCATCGAACTGTATCTTCTGAATGCAGTAAGGCTTGTGGCCCTCCTCTGATAAAGGATTTAAGAGCTTCCTGCTGTGAAAGACCAGTTCCATCCTTGCAAATTTCAGTCTTGACTGTGAAGAGCTTCAGGGTTTGTTGCTTTGGGAATTAAGGTTCTATCCCAAGCTCACAGAAAATTAGTGACAAAGTTTAATGATTTTAGGTGCAGGATCCATTCATCACAAAAGGCAGAAATAGAGTGATATAGTGTAGCTATATCACTCCGAAAAGCAAAATCTGATTTAGTGTAAACCCCTTTTGTATTTTTTTCTTAACTATTTTTCTTACAGGACATTCTTAAAAGTAACAAAAAAAAAAAAAAAGAACAAACCAACAAAACACACAGTGGTCAACATTCCAGAAAGCCTAATGGAGCTGGCTATTCAATAATTAATGAAAAGGACTGGTATCAAAGCTTGTCAAAATTACAGGCTCCATTCAAGGCTTGTTACTCCCTCACATAGTTTAAAATGATACAAGAATTTACTTGTGCTATTAATATTACCATAGCTTTCCAGCTTTATCAGTATAGACTTATCAGTCTTAGAAGTAAAATTAATTTGTTTATACTTTCCTTCTGATTTTATTTGTTTTAATAAATTGCAAAATGTGAGCCTAATCAAGCATCAGGCATTCAGCTCAACTGCATTTAACTTCTTCGTGAGAGCAAGAACCCTATGCTATCCGATGGGCCAGAGACATTTTACTGGTTTACAAAGCAGACATTTTACTAGTTTACATTCTGAATGCACACAGGATAAATAATGATAAACTCAGTACAGTGTGAAATATCTAACAAAAAGTATTATTTCCCAAAGAATATTGGAAGAGGCAGCATAATACCTCTGCAAATTTATTCCAAGGACTGGATTTTTTTGGTGTACTGTAGAAAAACGAAGAGCTGGAAGAGAAAGCTATAAGAATTGTTCTATATTTACTTTCCTTTTCCTTCTGCATGGCTAATACGACAACAGAACATGCTCAGATATGAAGAACATGGCTTGAAAATCATATAAATGCAATCAAGATAACACAAAACATATCTTTGTGAACCAAGATTCTGTTTGTTTTCCTCATACTGCTCTGCATACTGGCTTAACATGATGTTAGAGATTTACAGGAATTTTCTAGAACAAATATAGTTTCTGCAATGAAATCTATGCAAAACGCTTATGATTTTAAGATGCCTATGTCAGATAATTTAGTCTGCAGGTCTTTATATCTTTTAATCATTTTATAGGCATCTGCCTGTTCTCTCTTTCAGAAATTTGCTGTAGACTGTTACATATCTGATGATCGCGATAGAATCCAGTGTGGCTTTTAAAGAGTTCTTTCAGTATTTCAGTTTCCTTACTTTATGCCATTTCAGGATCTTTACTGACTCACTGTTTCCTGTAGAAAAGCCCTGAATCACCTTTACACTATCCAGAAATAGACCCACTAAGGTCACCCTAAGCAGCGAATAGATTTGTCAACACTGAAAAAGTTCTTACAGAAGCAAGACCTTTCAAATAAGGGTTCAGACTCTGCTGTAACTCATCGTTCTTGTGCCTAGCAACTCTAAGAAGTTATAAACAGCAGATACCTTTTAGCAATATGCAATCTACAGGCAGGGCAAAGAAAAACAGGATGGGTTGATGTTTGTTTCATTCAGTGTTGCTGTGGCAGGACTGGTTTCTTCAGAGTATTTTGTCTATATTGCATTACCTTTGGAGGTAGTAAGCTTCCCTTCGCTTGTGAGTAACTCCTTTTCTCCAGGGCTGTCATCCCTACATATGGGTCAAGTTGGATAAAGAACAGATACTCTGAGACTGGTAGGAAATAGGTTGACAAGAACTCTAAAGTTTTCACACAGGATTTCAGGCTTATGTGCACAGGAATGCACCTTAGCTCTCAGTATAATTGGTAAAGTATACTGTGTCAATTAGTCCATGATAACTATATACACATATACTTTGACCTCTAGGTAAATGCAGGGTCACTGTGGTTCATCCATTTCACATTTTCTGTGGTACTAGAACACGAACACGGACTGTTACTGTCAACTTGTTGATGTGCCATCAGTTGACAACCTTGCTTTCCCTAGGGGGTCAAGGACACGGTACGCTTGGAACCTGGGCCCCTGCTGATACTAGGTTGAACGCAATTGAGAGCTGCTTTAACCTTGGCTGGGGCTGGGCTGCACACCATCAGCAACCTGCTGTCAAAGGTGTTCTGCTCTGAGCTGGTGCTGAGTAGCGCTTGGCTACAGGAGAGTCCTCTGAATTTCCAAACCTGAAGGATGTAAGGCTATTTTGGAATTACTGCTTTAAAACTTCGTTTGTCTACTGAGTGGACTAAGACAATTCCGTCTAGTTTCTACAGAGGGCTGCCTGCTGCAATGACAAATAAAAAGTTGTGGGGCGTTCGAAAGCCTTACATTGGTATGGCAGTATTTGCCACTGACTCATCTTCTCCAAGCGGTTTGTCAGCTGAGTCCTGTTTCTGGCTTTGAGGACACGTTGATATTATCTATTTAGAGTTGTAGTTTGTTAACGGACAAAATTTGTGCCTGTGCAGATTAGTGAGAGTTTTGCCCTTAGCTTAAAAGCATCAGGATTTGGTGCTGTGCAAAGTGTACAATAACTCTCGAGCTTTGTTTGTGGTGGGTGGGGAGAGTGTGACATATTTGCATAACAAAAATTTGGTAGCTTAAAAAATACCAGAGGAGATAAGCACAGTGCGTACTTGTCTTCACTCTTCTGAGTCTCTAGCAAGACAGACTGAATCCTTCAATGGTCACGCCAGTGCAAACACATGTACCCCATAGTTTCACTGTGTGACAGATCTTGTCATAATTTCTAAAGTTTGTGCAACCAGTTACAACCGGAGATACCTATCTCTGTGCATGTACGTATATATTCTTAGCCTCAGCCTGCTGCTTTGTGCATAAAAAATCTTTCCCTTACCAATGTGGTTATTTGACAGATTCTTTATGTATGTTTAGGCCAAAAACAATAAGCAGAGTGTATGTCTTCCCTTTTAAGGTGTCTGTGGCATGAAAGATGCTGTACCGGGTGACGTTTGTGCTTGGCAAGAGGCAGTATAAATTAAATCCTTAACTGTCTGTGTGGAGCCTCGCATTTTTAAATGCTTTTACAAAACCGCAGCATCATCTATTATGTGCACATCTAGAGAATTAAGACAAAAATAACCTCTTAATTACACTTTCGTTCAATCTTTCACAGTGTATTTGTAAACTGAAGGGGGATAAAGTGTCTGTATCTTCTGTTCTCTGCATAAAAGCTGGTAGAAATGTCCTGCATTATTAGCCACGCTAGCACTGCATTTACTCTAATTTATTTTCAGCTAAGAGAAGGCAGATGATGTAAGGCAGGATTTTATTTTCAATTTATCAGTTTTACAGGTCAATTTGACAGTGGGAGAAAAACTCCCCTTACTCTCTGGTATCAGCTTCAAGGCTTTACGATGAAATAATGCTTTTAATGCAGCTAACATCCTGTGCATTAAATTCATGATACATTTGTTTAACTCCTTGATGT
The DNA here is from genome assembly GCA_027574665.1 of Rhynochetos jubatus. NCBI lineage: Eukaryota > Metazoa > Chordata > Aves > Eurypygiformes > Rhynochetidae > Rhynochetos > Rhynochetos jubatus. Next base: position 11,432,822 of record CM050663.1, read on the forward strand.
GAAGTGCGATTAGGACCTGATTTTCCTGTAAATCAAAATCTTGTCATATTGCTAGAGAAATGTGCAATATCATTCATCCTGGATGGATGTCCTCTGTGGCATCTATGTAGCTTCTGCACTTAAGCTACCCTTATAGCTGAAAGGAGAGAAGTTATTATTAACAGCTGGAGCCACATTCCATTGCTGATGAGGACAAAACTTTGGAAAACTGCTATGTCATCACTACTGCCTTGTAGGTGCAGGAAGGCCATGGCTGAGCATGCACAGCTGCATCTTACCTGTATTTTGTTGTGCTTGGCACTGGCATTCTGTGGTTCCTGGCTGTTGTTGTGGTTGAAGCAGATTGGACAGAGAATGAGAAATTTCATGTTAAACATAGGTCTCAGAGTGCGGGTGAGGAAAAACACTGTGCACTGTTCTGAGATGTTCACAAGGTATATGCCAAACTAATGTAGGAATTGCATGCATGGATATGAAAACGTATTTTTACTTTGTCCTTTTTTGCTTCCAAAAAAATTGTGCAATCTACTTAAGAAGAGTGAAAAGTCTTTAAACTTCGAGTGGTTTTTCGGGAGACAATGTTATTGTAAGGAGCAGTAAACTAAAACTTCCCATAGGATTTCTTGATGTAAATGGGTTGAGTTACAAGTTTGAAATACTCTGCCTTGGTCCAAAGGAGAATGATGACACTAACAGATGAAGCAGCCCAGAAGTGATGATAATACTCCCTGGCTAAGATTAGGGCTTTATTGAAGTCTGTTTTGCACATACTTGCCTTATGATACTTTTTAGCTTGCTGTTTCACGTGCTATTTGACATTGTTAGTTAAGCACTGTAAGAATTTAGTGGGAAAACAATTTTCAGGTTCCTTATTGAAAACATGCATTACTTTGCTCAGCATTATTTCCAGTAAGTAGTGAATATTTTTTAAGCAATATGTGACAAAGGCTTAGGATGAAAAATACTTATACAGGCTTACATTTCAGTCTTACCATGATAGCTGCTACAGTCTGTGTGTACTAGTAGAAGCATATGCAATCCTGCAAGTCATTGTGCTTACAACTCATGCATATATGCTCATCCAACTCGAGACATTTAAGTAACCGTATTTGCCACAGCGGGACCATTACATGAGCCAGACTGTTTGGCTTCTGTAAAAGTCTTTGGAGGACTTTGAGCAGCCCTCAGTGAAGTCTTTACAGTGTGGTTCTCATTAGAATTAGTAGAGATTTCACGTTCAGTGGTTTTTGTTTTTTGTTTTTTGTTTTTTTTTTGTTTTTTTTTTTTTTTCTTAAATTGAGATGAAATTTTTTGGGATACCAAGAGATAATGGTCTGCATTTTAAAATCCTGCCCTGGAATCTGCCCTGCAGAAGAAATGATACTATATCTAGTCTGACAGGGTGTCCTGAGCAGAAGTATACATGCACAGAACTACAGTGAGGAGGCTGCAAAAACCTGAATTACATCTAGATTATCGGAGGAGGTGAGCGGAATGGGATGTAAGGTCCTAGATTCAGTAGTACTGATTCCAAACATGAATATCCATTGAACTAACCATGAATCTCTTCAATATTCTCATTTCTTCAGCTGATGTATTAATAGCTTACGTTGCCTAGTGCTGCCGTACAGTGACTCATATTTCCCCTTCAGTTAGACACATTCCACTTGACCTGAGTTAAATGATCCTGAATTTCAGTGCAGCAAAAATTTAAATACATGTGCCATAATCAAATCTGGTTGTAATTAAACTAGATCAACTTTTTACATACTCAGTGAAAAACCAATATCGCTCTTCCAGTTATCCCTAAACTCTGGGCTTTCTGGTTTGCCGAACCCGAGCCCTAATCGCGAGCAGGCAAGGTTCATGTCCACAGCACCACAGCTGTCCCAGCTATGAAAGCTGTGGAGGGAGTGATGATGGTGCAGTGCTGTGCTCCTCTTTGCAGGCCTCTGCAATCCCAATTATCCTTGGAGCTGTGGGCTTTTTGGTTTTCTGAAGCCTAACCCCAGCCGCAGTTGGCCGAGGTTCCTGTCCCCAGCCCCACAGCTGTCCCACTTACGGCAGCTGTGGAGGGACCAGTGTCTCGGAGCTTCAGTAGATTTTCATAAAATGTGAAACTATTTTCTCTAGTGTCATAATTCAGGGTATACCAGTACACTCTTGATGCCAGTGCTATAACAAAAAGTACAGACATTTTATTAATTTTTGCTTGGGCAAATGTAAACCACATTCAGACAGAACAAGAGCCAACAGCACTGTGTCAGGAATCAATTCAGCCTGTTGCATCTGTTGGTTTGTTGCCACTGCACTGGAGAATGTTCGAAGGACAGGTTTTCCCAAGAGCTAACTACAGTCCAGCTCTTTACTCTTTTCTTACAACAAAACAGTGAGAAAGAAATAAAATGCCCTTCAGATTCAGAGCCCAGCAGGTAAGAACATTTTGGTTTGGCATTGTCTTTAGCTTCTTTCCAAATAAACCTAGCAGTTTGTGCTAATGCTTTCACGTCTGACTACTTTGCTACTTCTAAAGGAAACTTTTACAAGCTAGAGCTCATGAAAAACTAACTTCAGGTGGAGGGGACAGTCGTTTTTGTGATGATCAGCATTTCAGAAATGGCAAGCATTTGGAAAGCAGAAATTGCATTTCCCTCCTTCCTTGATCTTTGTTTCAGTCACCCTGGAATTAAAGGAAAATTGAAAATGTTAACAGGCTGGAACAGGATGGATGAGAGCGGTATACTTTTCACTACTTGTGTGATTTTACTCTCCAGTTTCCTTTAATTCTTCAGCAGATACTGATGGAGGTGTCCAGTGTTTCTGGAATTTATGTGGATGACAGAACCAACCCAAGGGGTACCCAACAGGTGTAATACCTGAGAAATTCCTCATCCTCTTCACAGTAAAAGTGTTGTTTATCTTGATCAGTAGCACATTGTGTTCTGGTATCAAAGACAGACTCTGTTCTGAAGAGATATTTAACATTACTAAACTATGTATTGTTTCATCAAAGTGACTTTGTGATCTAAAGCAAAAAAAAAATCATTTCTAGCAGTAATTAGGATTTATCATCAGATACTATAAATTAAGTTAAACCTGATGTTGGATCTATTTGGTTTTGGTTTATGAATTTGTTTTGCTTTGTTTTTTTCAACAGTAGCTAATTCCATAAAATAGAGGTACTTCTGGGCACGCGTGCTCATACAGCTGTTCATCCCTCTTGTTCATTTCCAAGAGTCAAGATTCGATTGATCAACAGAAACAGTAGACTTTAAATTATCGTAATTTTTTTCCACTGGAGGCTTAATAAAATTCATTTTTTTTTTGTTAACCCACAGCTCTAGGTAATCAAAAGTAGCTTCCATTTAGAAGCATGTATGTGTTCAGAGAGTAACGCAACAGCACTCTCTGGCCTACTTTAGAAAAAGATAATATGGGTCAACTCCTGCTGAGATCTTTCAGATGAGGAAGGGACACTGGTAATTTAATATTACAAGAAACTGTAGAAATTGAGTCTGTTGGATCTAATGGAGTGAAACTTGTCTATTGGATTTAGCAGCACTGACAGAAACAGTCTGGTGCTCAATCTAAAATCTTCCTGAATGCTTAAATAAACCAGATGACCGTGCATTTCTATGTTGACTTGGTTTTATTACCTTTTAAATTTCTATGGCCACTGCAGTGAGTATCATACTGAATGTTCCTGACAAATGCTGTTGGATTTCTAGCTACATAGCTTTCTACAGGTGCTGTATCTGCTGAACACAGCAGCTGGTTTGATTCAAAGTTTAAGAACTTCCTGATTCAAGATATTTGTGATCCAAGTTATTTTAATTTCTAAAAAGATTAAAGCTTTGACAGGAATTTAAAGCTTTAATAGGAATACCTTTAGAACTGAGAGAAGTCAGTTCTTTTGAAAGCAGCCCAGGCCCTAGAGGCAGGGTGTGAAGGGTTGCACGTGCCAGTTGGCTCTGAAGACTAAAGAGAGGCTGCAAGCAGGGGTAGCCACTTCAACCCTTTAACTGGTTATTTTATTAGCTGGGTGTCTCAGAACTCTCTCCAGGTCAGGCACCTGCATAATTACACATGAGGCATACATAAGGAAGAGTTTTCAGTCTTCAACAGATACAGTCTTAACAAGACAGAGATAAATGAAAGCAACACACGCAAAGAAGTGTAGGAAGAGAACAAGTCACAGAAATAGCTGCATATTTTAACATAAATGAATTGGATTCACTGTTCTTGACATATCACTGTCTATGACTACAACAGCACTGCATGATCAGTGTAGGTAATTAGCATCTTTTCAGCCACCAAGCCAAAGTTCACAAGGCTCCTTTTTGGAATAACATCCTTTAGTTTTACATTTTAAAATCTTGCCTTGTCCTCAGTGCCAACACAGTGCTGACTTTTGAATGTAAAAAGTAATGATTGTGGAAATTCTTAGCACTAGCTTTTGATTTACCTGAAAAATGTCAGCTTATGTTCCAGAAGGCAGATTGACTGTTTCCAGATGAATTCACAGTTCTACTTTCAGTGTAGTAAGAAATTGTCACAGGTTATCAGATTCATGCCAAAGTTAAAAGTTTCTTTTTTCTTTTTTATTTTAAAAAAAGACCTGAACCACTGATGATACTTTGTTATTGAAAGTATTGTATTTTAAATGACCAGAGAGCTGTAAATCATTGCCTGATCAATAGGAACACATTAGAATGACAGATACTTCAGTGTTGAGCCAATGTATTGTAACAATATCCAATAAGCAGACTTAGGAAGTGATTGCCTTGAAGAAATTCTTCTGAAGATACAGAATATCGTTCTTATGGAAGAAAGACTGGATAGGCATGCTGTTTTATAAGCATGCCGTGCTTATGCACAGAAGCTAGTTTTTACTTGCATGTAGCCAAGTACACCGATTTTTATAAACAGGCAGTTGTGCTGTCCTAACGTGTAATAATAATAATGATTCTTTAATACTCTGCTGTGATATAAGGACTATTTCATAAACTTCTCTTTTTCGCTCCTGAAAAACTGTGTATTCTGACATCTTCCTTTCCTTCCTTCAATCATCATGAAATTAAAACATTTTTTCAGCAATGTACTGATATGTCTGTAGTGCAGACTGAAATTACCTCTGTCTTTACTGCAGACTGTATTTGTTCAGTTAGGATTTCAAAACTGCTGTAAGAAGAGGATTTTATTTAATGTAATTTTACATTAATTGGGCCTGATTTCTGAAGTGTAAGGTGCCAGAATTAATTTGTAAATGTTTTTAACTATTAGTACTCATTATTACTACATATTATTTCTACTTATTATGGCTTTTAATATTTCAGTGGAAACCCTGTCAACAATGGATGCTTTTGTTATTTCTGATCATTCTAGAATCTCTTTGAAGCTGCATTTCCTGTAGATAATTAATGGACAAACAGCCATTTGTTCCTGCCCTGCAGCAATTGCAATATTAAAGAACTCATTTAGCTTTGTAGGAATGTATTTTTTTGAAACTGAATTTTTGACCCTATTCTCTACCAGTTTTTCTTTCACTCTTCCTTTCAGTCAGTGTAACTTCCTTCATGTATTAGTACCTTATGTAATGCTTAGAAGTATTTTCCCTTCTGTTACACTTCATTCTTTCCAAGTCATGAAAATTCTGGATTTTGTGTGTTACTTTGTACCATTGTTTTCTGCAGCTTGGTGCCTGCAACAGATCATGGCTCCTGTTTCGAGTGGTGCATGCCAGCCTGACTGTACACGCAGTTCTCCTGTCAGTCTGACACTGTACCCACTTCTTTTTTTTTCTTGAAATTTCCTGTGTTGTTTCATTTGTGAGAGAGAAAAATATCCATAAGCAGACCTCTTTAAGTTAGGAGAGAGGCAAACAGCATGTCCCATCCGTCAAGTTCATGCAGTTTCTTGAGAAATCCTCTGTAAAACACCAAGTGTATGCCAGTTCTTATGCTTACAGTATCAAGAGTATACTCAAATACAGAGAAAATATGTAATTTCAGGGCTTCAGAAAGTTCATGTACTGTTAATTAGGGCCCATTCAAAAAATATGGCAATTCAATTAGAAATATTGCCAGACATGTAAAAGCCAGGCTGGGCAAGTAAGGCCCCATTTCTGCAGCTGTTCATGTAGAGATCCTTATGCCTGCGCCACAATTCATGGAGATCGAGATTCTCTATGTATTGAACAGCAACAGTCTCAAGCTCTAGAGACTTCTTTGATTCAGAGGTTTAGAGAAAAATTGTGTGTGTGTGCATTTCTTGTTCGAGTTAAAAAAATAAGCTTAAAGCCAGTTTCTAATTCTGAAGCAAGGCAAGCGATGCAAACTCAGTTGAATGAATTTTCCATATATTTAGCTTTATCTATGAGACTATAGTGTAAGACAACTTTTTGTTCCGCTTAACACTAAAATGGACCTACTCAATACACAGGAGTTACGTGGTTTCAAGATTAATAGACATAACCTAGTTTTATAGAAATCATGCTGTAGTAGTTGTTTTGTGCCAGAAGGCAAATGGTAATCCTAATTAAAATGCATCAGTGTTAAATAATATTTCTGTTACATCTCCGTTCTAAATACAAAATTCGTGCAAGTTAACAACAATGATTTCCAAACTCTTTGCTCTTCTCTCATAAGCCTGACCCACAGGTAAGCTTTCATAAAGTCATTGGTATGAAGCAATGAATAACATTCAGCTCCAGCATCTTTGAGAGGTCCAGGCTTGTAACATTATTTGTATGGAGAAAACAAAACGACTGACTGAAACTGCCATTTCCTAGCGGGTTCTAGTACATACATGTGTCACTGAGTGAGGATTGTTGACTTCAGTGGGACAATCTGCATGCTTCAGGTGGGACATAAACTAAAAGGTGAACGAGGATCTGAATTTAAAGAGTAATGTAAAAGCTAAACATGCACATCTCTGGGTTGCTCTTTTTTTAGGTAAGAGAAATACATATGTGAAATATGTTGTGCCTCTTAAACCTCACTGGTTACTTTTTACCACCAGTAAATTATGTCAGAGACTCAAATTTTTCTCATTTTCTTTCAGCCCAGATGTGCTGTATTAAAAACTGTCATGTCTATCCTGTATTCTTTCTTGCTGCATGAGTACTGAGACTAATGGGCTCACCCCTGCATGTGTTTGGCTTTGCAAGAAGCTTACTCTGTTTTTCCACACACAATTTTTTTTCCCCAGATGTTATCTATTTTATTGTTGTTACTTTGTTGGAGTTTATTTTCTATGCCAGCTTCCTATGTGGATTTCTTCAGCAGGACACCTGGTTTGAGTCAAATTATACATAAGCATGCAGTAGGCTTCTGATTTCCTTGAATAGCTCAAAGATGATTATGCTAAACAATAAAATCTTTAGGTTGTGAATAATTTGAATTTTCTGCATTGGTTAGAGACAGTGATTATTTTAATCAGTGAATTGTAAGAAGCATTTGAATGAATTGATCTAAAAATACCTGTAAATTTCTGCTGCAAAGATATAGAGACAGATCTTAAAATTCCTTTGATAGATACATTTTTTTGGAAGATGCAAGTAATAAGTGGTCATATTTTTAGCCAACATTTTAGTTATTTTACTAGACATGAAAATAAAAATATCTAAATAAAGATAAAGTTCTTAGCATGCAAAATAACGAGAAAGTGATAAAATATGAACAATTACAGAAGTATATACACTTTATAATGGCAGTGGTTAGCTTGAAGTGAAGGAACCATTTACCACAAGGGCACTGGGCACTCGCGTAGTGGTAAATGCAGTTACAGTATTGTTTGTGTAGCAAACAAAAGATTTTAACCTCAGGTGTCATAAATGTATTCTTACATGACCTCAGGCAAGACTTTTAATCTTGGAGTGCCTCAGTGTCCTTCCACGAAAGGGACACAGTTGTTCTCTTACAATTTGTCCGCTCCACATATATGCCTGGTACACTTTTGTGTAGGGTCTGCCTCTCTCATATGGGCAGCATTTGACACAAATGTACTCTGTTTTGTGAAACTGAAGGCCCCTGCATGCTATTAAAGCCCAACGGTGATTCTCTAATAATGTTTAGATGGAAAATCTCCATCGAACTTTGCAATAAGACTTCATGGAGTCTTACTAAGGGCTGGTCTTCGGTGCACTTTTCCCACATAAGCCTATGTATGGAGGGCTCAGCACATGTGTGTTACTCGCTTTGCATTGCTCACTGCCTGGTTTGGTCAACAGGCTCTGGGCAAATAGAATACTGGATATCAAGTTTGTTGTTTTTAATGATAGCCAGGAGTCAAAAGTGCTTTTCTAAGTGGCATGATGAAATGACATGATGAAGAAGCAAAACTGAGAAAGGGGGTGTATATGAAGATCTGCTTCCTTTCTTACAGCCATTATCAATCGGTATAAGGAAAGATAAGGCCTCTTCTAATGACTCTTGTCTAACTGTATAGCTATTCCAATCAACAAAAAATTGAACAACATCTTTTTTGGCAAAGGTGTCATAAAAGCAGACATATTGCTTGTCCAAAGATACTTTGCAATGCCAGCAACATGAATCATGTTAAGAGAAGAATGATAGGTGTAGTGAATTACACCACAGACTCACCCATAATTGGAGCACATTACGAGTTACAAGCTGGATCAGAAATGAAACCCATCTATGACCTTGTTTCTTGCTGTGATGGGAAAGAAAAGCTTCTTTCATTATATTGTAGGTCAAATTCTCATAAAGCAGATGTTCAGCAACCTGCAGAATGACAAGAAAGATATTCTTAGGTACATACCTTGCACCAAAACTGAAGCATCACTGTATCAATGTAGGAGTCTTCTTGTGACATAGATCATGCTTTCTTTTTGTGATGAAGGTCTCATTCAGGTAATTGTATTTCACAACATTGTAAGTTTAAAGCCAGATTTTGGTTCCATATTTTGCTGTTTTATCCAGGTTATTTCATTTAAGAGGATATTGACTTTTAAAAGGGGCCAGCTGTTCCTCAGCAGTTAAACCTGCCCAAAGGTATGACACGTTCAGACTGGCAGCATAAAAATATGCCATATGCTTTGAAACACAGCTGACTACACTGGCACTGCATGCTGCTATTGACAGTTCTTAGGTGCTGGACACCGTGAGTCACTTGTGAATCATCATTGCCAGGGAGAAGGAATATCCCAACAGGGATCTTACAGTCCCTCTGATACATAGAGCAAGAATTTAATTTGGTCAAGTAATTTCCATTCCTTAATTTTGCTTATGTGTTAGTTATTCCATTATCTGGGTATGCAATCTGCATTTCTACTTATCTCCGTTATTACAGCATGGAGAATGTCTATTGAAAGACTTGCTGTTTCTTCCTTTATGAGCTTTATTGTTCATTCCTAACTGTGAATGCATAGCATCCTCACATAATCTGTAACTAGTTGTGTGAGAAAGACAAGCACCATACTCTATTATTCTTGGTTTAGTAATTAGTATATGTAAATTGCATTGTTCATAGAAATAAAAGACTCATCTAGTGAGGCAAACGTTCTCATAATAAAAATGTTCTGAGTAGAAATAAATATGTATATATGGAAATAATAAAAATACAGCAGAACAGCGTAACATAAGTTGTTTGTACTTGTGTCCCCTTTTAATAGAGAAAAGTTGTTTTTCATGCTAAGATTTGTCTTGTATCATGTGTGTATGTCTACATGGCAGTGTCCTGTAACAGCACTGAAGGCCACTAGTTTGTAAGTTAGTGTAACAGGTATGCTTCTGGCATACAAAACCATCCCACAAAAGTGGTTTGGTAACCACTGGCTGCTCATGGAAATTCACGCTGTCAGTCTAGCAATGACAGAGAGCAGTGCAGAGCCAAGAGGCTGCTACCGCGGCTGGCAGCATCTGGCCCTTTGCTCAGGAACCTGTTGTTCAGGCATACGAAAGGGAAAACCAGAAATGTTATTAATAAATGTTATCTGGTGCTTAAACTAAAACCTCAGTTATTCAGAACGGTCACAGTCATAACTTGTGGTCACTAAATGATCTCTGAAAAAAGAGGTGAATATTACTTTGCAATGTGCTCACAGAATTAATATTATAATTATACAATTTTGCACTTTACTATTTTACATTAATAGTGCAGTGACAATGACAAAATCATCATAAAGCAGAAGAGAACCAGACAAATCCATGTGCTTTGAGTGAGGAGTTTTGCTTTCGGAAGGGACCCGAGGGTGCTGGTTGTTTTTCTGACCTAAAAAAAAAAAGTCACAGAGAAAAATCAAACTCCAGTTACAAAGAACCTAAACATTGTCATATATCCTGTAGAACAGTAATATGCTGTAGGACTTCTATACGTTCCAATTCTTTTCTGATGCAGCGGTTACAGCTTACAGAATAGATCAGAGGTTGCACAAGTGCATTTTCCATGCTTTTTGTTTGACAGACTGGTGGGCAGAATGAGAACATGTTAGGAAACCCCTACTGTGTGCTACACGTACCAGTGCATATGCCATCGCATTTTAAAATGCTGATATAACCTAAGCTTCTGGAATACGTTCCTGTCTTCAGTAGCCAGCATGTATCCAGATTAATGCTACTGGAGTTAATTTTGACTTGGCCCATAAATCTGGCATGAAATTTTTAGTGGACATACTCGATTTCACTTTCAGTAATTGTTTATTTTGAACCTGAGAGGAAGTTTGTTAAATATGGTAAAAATTAAGGGCTATATCCTTGATAGCTGTTGATGGTTAAAATGATAAGAGCAATCTGCTGTCAGCTAAAGTGTTTAAACCAGTAGCATTCAATACTGGTATTCCAGTGTCTCAGAAATGGCTTCTGCATAACTGACCTTGCTTTCAGTCAGAGAGATGGTCTAGATGACTTCTTAAAATCGATTCCAGGCTGGTTTTCTCATGATCCCTTGCCTTCTTGTCTTCCCTGCAATGGCAGAAATGCGTATTTGCTGCCACTTCTTCCTAGGATAACAGATGTTTTTCAGGTAGTTCTGATCTGATATCCTGTGAGCTATCATAGCAGTGAATGGACTTGTGCAAAGCATTTCACACTGTCCTACATGTCCAGAGAAGGCCACAGAGATGCTCAGAGGGCTGGAGCACCTCTCCCATGGGAACAGGCTAAAGAGAATTGGGCTTGTTCAGCCTGGAAAAGAGAAAGCTCTGCAGAGACCTTATAGCACCTTCCAGTACCTGAAGGGGCCAACAGGAAAGCTGGGGGTGGACTTTTTACAAGGGCCTGTGCTGACAGGACAAGGGGTAACAGGTTTAAATTGAAAGTGGGGAGGTTTAAATTGGGCATCAGGAAGAAGTTCTTCATGGAGAGGGTGGGGAGGCACTGGGACAGGTTGCCCAGAGAAGCTGTGGGTGCCCCATCCCTGGAAGTGTTCAAGGCCAGGCTGGATGAGGCTTGGAGCAACCTGGTCTAGTGAAGGGTGTCCCTGCCCATGGGAGGGGGTTGGAACTGGATGATCTTTAAGGTCCCTTCCAATTCATCCCATTCTATGTTTCTATGATTCAACATTCCTAAAATGAAATGGCGAGGAAAGTTTCAACTTTAATGTCCTATTCAAAGTTTCAAGTATGGTCAGACCTTGTTGTATACATATTTAGCAGGAGATAGAAGTCTGTCCTCCGTTGTTTTGAGTGATGTTTTGTGTAATGGATTTGTCAAAGTAACAATTAAATGGTAATTACAGGGTGAGAGAAAGGAAAAGAGAGAAGGAACAGGACAACCAGGTGCCAATAGCAAAAAGAAACCTAAAAACCTGGCAACTCCACAATATGGCTGTTATGACTGTATGCCCTGCTACTTCAGGACTAAAAATATGTTGGGAATTAATATTCATCTTCTCAGAAAACTGTATAAGGATGTACAAGTGGATGGTGAGATTTCAGAGGTCATACCTCATGACTGGCTACAGAACTGGTGTTTCAGAAAGGACTGACAGACACTTCCGTTCGTATACATGATTGGCAAAGTGGCAGGACACTGGCTACCTGCATTCAGATGAGAATGACTGGAGGAATCAAGCCCTTCCCATTAAGGGTATTGGGATGGTTTCAGAGGGATAAACCCTCTGAAGGATTTTAAGGAAGGGAAACAAATCTATTTCAAATTTTAAAAAAATAATCTTTATTCTTAAGGTAATTGTAGCAGTTTTATCCATTCCAGGAGGTTCAAAGAGAGGATCTGTGAAGTGTGTTCTTAGGGTTCCAGTAGCCTTCAAAGTAATTCCATGGTAAAACTTTTAGCATCTCTACATTGTGGCATCCTGGGACAGGTCTGCAATCTTCACTGTGTATTTATCCATTAATTACATTGTGATCTGTCACTCTTACCAAAACAAACAGGATGAGGACATGTCTGTCAACCAAAGAAAAGCACAGTATCAAACAAAACAGTTCCCTGAGAAGAAATGCATTTGGCAATCCAAAGGGTAGCATGGAATTCACCGTAAACAGAGCACATATTTCTCAGCAATACATTAGGCTAAATGTACATAGGCAATTCACATTTCACTTTGTAAGTCTTATTGTAGCTGTGCAAACTGTTATGCAGAAAAAGACAACACAGTCTTGCTGCGGACTGAACTAAATAAAGCACTCACTTTGGCTGCTTGTCAATAAATATTGCTACATTTCCCCAATGCATTTTCAGGGTTGATTTCTAGAAGGCAGGTTTTGTCTTCGTTTGTTTTTTACTGATTACTTTTTACCAGGATTGGAGATGGTGCTTATTGTCACAGAAAAACACCTTGAGCACCTTGTAGTCTGGGGGGTCACACTGATGAATTAGCTTAGGAGTCTTGGGATCTTATTAATCATTCATCTGCTGTTTGGCTTCGGTAAGTTTCTTCCGTTTTCTACATTGTTCCTGGTTTTGCTAATTGAGGAGAGTGAGGATTTTTTTCTGCACGGTGTTAATGTACTGCGTATCTTCCACAGGGCGTTGCTCATCTTGGTTGTGAGCTTAGTGCCATAATGCAAACAATAAACAGTCTATTTACCAGTTAACTAAAGTAGAAATTCACCAACTAATGATGTTTTTTCTAGTCATTATCATGCTGTAAAACTTGGCAGAACATCATTGTATGACTAGTTGGATGCTCAGGGTGTATTAAGGCTGATAAGCACTGAAGTCTAAGTTACAACTTTGACTTGCAGGTTGTTGGGCCATCCTGGCTTCTGTTTAAAAGTTTATCGTTCTAGTGGCCTATGACAAATATAATGTAGATACCTGAATGTATCTTCCTTAAAATAAACATGCAGGGAAGGAGAATGGGGAGACCAGACAGGAAATTGTTGTTTTACAATTTGTGACTTGAGATAGAAAGCCCACAGACCTTAGCTAGTGTAGTAATTGAGTAAAAATGTTGATAAAATAGTCTAATTTTGTGTCTTTTCATGCTGCAAATCTGTAAAAATATCATCACTATTATAGTAATCGTAAAAATAAATGCAGTGTTGCCACTGTTTAGTAAACTACTGTCTGCAAGAACTATGCAATACCACAAATTTCATCTAAGGTAGAATTCTTTGCACAGTGAATACAAGCATTTCCATTAAGGCTGAAGATGAGCTACTGTGAACTCCATTTTAAAATATAGATTACAGTTTATGCTAAAGTCTTCTGGTTTTACACTTTATTGTTTTCCATTTCTCAGAATCTGACAGATGTGCATCAGGGCAGAATGCCCTATGGAACTTCCTGCTTCAAGAATTCTTGATGGAATTGTTCCAGTTCTGCATGTGCAGTTTCAAATACATTTATTTTCTAGCTGATTTTAAGCCCAGACCACAAAGAGCTAAGCCAAATAGAAAGGAAACTTAGGCCTATGTCCCCCCTGGTTGGTGAGTGGTTATCCAGCTGTACAAAAGAAAGTGAGAAATACTGTCTTAAAGACTTCCGTCATAGTTCTAGTATTTTTATCGGTGGGTGATTTCTGTATTTGTAGACTGCAAAAATCCATTAGGATGTAAGGATGTGCATGCGGAACATGCACAGCGGCTGGCCGGGAGTGTAACTAGGAATAGGTATAATTACCATCAATTGCACTGGGAAGAGAGGAAGAGTGAGAACCCTGTCTTTATACCAGTCGTGCTGGCTCTTAGCAAAGCAAAGTTAAAAAGCAGAACTTCAAACGCAGCAAATCGTTCTCTAGCTCAAGAATGCGTGGGCAGTCTAACTCAGAACATCTGAACTGTGCTCTTACAGCTTCCCTGTGCCTCTATTTCTGTAATGGTTTTAATTGCCAGATACTAATACTTTCCTGCCCACAGGAGGAATATGAAGATTATTCAATGTTTCTAAAAAGCTTTGAATGTGAACAAAGTTGCCCCTGCAGAGCTGTCTGTGATTTCATTAGGAAGGTGCAGCAGGGCTGAAAAACGTACTGGTTTATTTTGCTGGCAGTTAGAATAATTTTTGCTGCTCACGGGGAAAAAAAGTTGTTTTTCCTCACAGTTTGATAGGCTGGATTGTCCCATGAGGCTTGAACCAGAGCAGGAGGTGTGTGATGCATGAGCTGTGCTATACGGCAGGCCTGTCAGACAAACTACCTGTTCTCTGAAGAACATTCCTGGCCTGTAACATAAGCAAATTAGGATATTTCTGTGCTAGTCCTTGCAATGGGAAGATGAAGTTTAGGCTGTAGTCCTTTCCCTTTCCTGACCACTGGTCTTGGGGGAGAGTTAAGTAGCAGTTCATATCCAACCATTCCTGTCATCATGCACAAACAATATGGGTTTGTTGAAAAAAAGTTTTCTGCTTTTTTCCATCAAGAGATAGACCAGGTTATAATCAGAGCAAATATTTATCACCTCTTACTAATGAGAAAATTAGCAGCCAAGTGAAATACTGTGTCCTTAGAATTCCTGCTGTTGGCTGTGCTAGACAAGCTTGTACTTACTCAAGTACAAAAGCCTGAGTACAGGGGGACAATCACTTCCCTACTCCTGCTGGCCACACTGTCCCTGATGCAGGCCAGGATGCTGTCAGCCTTCTTGGCCATCTGGGCACACTGCTGGCTCATATTCAGCTGCTCTCGACCAACACCCCCAGGTACTTTTCCACCAGGCAGCTTTCCAGGCTCTCGTCCCCAAGCCTGTAGTGTTGCAGGGGGTTGTTGTGACCCAAGGGCAGGACCTGGCACTTGGCCTTGTTGAACCTCATACAGTTGGCCTCAGCCCATTGATCCATCCTGTTCTGTAGAGCCTTCCTACCCTCAGGCAGATCAACACTCCTGCTTGAGTTGGTGTCATCTGCAAACTTACTTGAGGGTGCAACTGATCCCCTTGTCCAGATCATTGATAAAGATACTAAACAGAACTGTCCCCAGTGCTGAGCCCCAGGGAACACCACCTGTGACCAGCCGCCAACTGGATTTAACTCCATTCACCACCACGCTTTCAGCCCAGCCATGCAGACAGTTTTTGACCCAGCAAAGAGATTGAGTGCAAATCCAGGTTGACATTTTGTACTCAAAGCTACCAATAGACAGCGTTGAAGTGCAAGTGTAAAAACACCATAATACACTTTTTTCAATGGCAGTGGCTCAGTTTGTCCAAGAAAGATGCTTAAGTGAAGAATGAAGCCACAGACCTGCTCAAGAGGTGGATATGACTGTGCATTTGGCAAAAGTTTTATATCACTTGTCCCTATAGGCAAAATCTTGTATTCCTCAGTTGGAATCATAGAATCATTGAATGGAAGGGACCTTAAAGACCATCTAGTTTCAACCCCCTGAAATGCGCAGGGACATCTTCCGCTAGACCAGGTTGCTCCAAGCCTCATCCAGCCTGGCCTTGAACACTTCCAGGGATGGGGCACCCACAGCTTCTCTGGGCAACCTGTCCCAGTGCCTCCCCACCCTCTCCATGAAGAACTTCTTCCTGATACCCAATTTAAACCTCCCCACTTTCAATTTAAACCTGTTACCCCTTGTCCTGTTACTACAGGCCCTTGTAAAAAGTCCCCCCCAGCTTTTTTGTTGGCCCCTTCAGGTACTGGAAGGTGCTATAAGGTCTTCCTGGAGCCTTCTCTCTTCCAGGCTGAACAAGCCCAACTCTCCCAACCTGTCCTCATAGCAGAGGTGCTCCAGCCCTCTGAGCATCTTCGCGGTCTCCTCTGGACTTGCTCCAGCTCAGCCCCAGTGCTGAACACAGTACTTCAGGTAGGCTCATCTGGCTCCACTATGGGCTACTGTGCTTGGTGCTAGAGGACTTCCAGTGACAATGGTGATTATTCCATTTCTTTTGAGCCCTTTTGTATGGAAAATAAATTCTTGTTGCATGTTTTTGCCGTGTTTCTGTGTTCAGTTACAGCATACATCTGAATTTAGAAACTTACTATTCAAGAGACACCAGCTTTTAGCACAGCTGTCTGGAGAACCGCGGTGTTCCAGTGAAACAATGGGTAACTCAGGAAAGTATCAGAACCTCCTTGCTAAGAGTAATGTCATGTTTTGGAGTTTGAGTACTGTTACCACATAAAAACATGCATTAACAATCAGTTAGCTTACAAGTGGGGAATAAAGTGGAGATCCATTAGTATATTAACTCTTTGGCAGTAACAACAAATAATTATTCGTTATTGCAATCTCTTCTTGACATTGCTGCTGCTGAAATTTTTCGTGCAAGTACAAAATGTTCTCAGATATATTAGAAATCTATTGATGGATGTTCAGTTGCTATCGAGCTCTAAGAGCAAGCTGCTCTTCTGGATTGCTGCCTGGTTAATTGGTGATTAATGAAAGCTACCATTTAGTATATGAATTTGGAAGCCTGTGTTCTTGGCATTGTTGAAGTATGTAAAGGTCTTCCTCAGATAAAACATGACAGACAACACCTAAAATACAAGTGCTTTGTTGTGCTACCTGTCAGATCAAGGATTCTTAAAGCTATGAACTTAATTGGGAGAGGGTACAAACTGGCAAATACTCTGTACTCAGTTCTTTTTGTTACATCCTCTACAGTCATTTTGCATAATGAAGGGCAAAACCAGCAGGTCAGTTATATTGATGTTATTGGCCAAAAATATAGTGCATTTGTAAATAAAGACCTGCACGCTGTTTTAAGGAAACAGTTTTGAAAGCAAATACACCTTTAAAAACCAAAAACAAAACCCAAAAGTAGATGATCAGATGTCCTACCACAGGTATGGCTGGATATATTTATGGTTGGACTTGATGATCTTAAAGGTCTTTTCCAGCCTGAAGATTCTGTGATTCTATGTTCTGAAACTTCAGAAGAACTGTTGTTTTAAAAAATCCAGTTACTATTACTGGATGAAATCCTGGGTGGTGATAAATGCGGGCAAGGTCCTCTGAAATTAATGGGAATAGTGGGTACTTAACACTTTCTAGAGTTTGACCCAGAGTCCGTAGGAACGGCCTCTTCTCACTGTTGGTAATTAAATGGTTATTCTTGCAATGGAACTGCAAGGTGAGCTAACCACAGTGCTGCAATCATTACCTTGCAATTAATTCTTCTTTAGGGCTTTCAGAAGTAGCTCCTGAAGCTGACAGCTGCAGCCTGCAACATATCAAGTGCTTTATATAGCTACTTTAATGAAAACTCGGATGAGTGTAAGGTCAGTCTCTCCACAGTATGTTCTAATTAGATTTCCACTTTCCTTTAAAAAGCAGATCACATCTGGCCCAAAGACAGAAGCCCATTGTGCCAGGCATGTAATAGAAAAGGTGTTGCTTTGTACTTCTCATCTCTGAAACATAATGACATGGAAAATTCATTCTCTTCTGCTCTTTAGTAATCTTCCATCTGTTATTGTATTTGTGTGTGCAACTGGATACAAAAGCTAATTGCATACCTCTGCTTTAAAAGAGTTTTTTGTTAGCTCCCATGTCAACATTAGCTTATGCAGACGAGACTGTTGAAGCAGAAATGTTGCAAAGCAGTGTGGAACATTGCTCAACTGTATATGCAGGCTGGATTATTAATATCACAGCATCCATGTAAAGTAGTTGCCACAAATTTCCAGGACATTTTCATGGCTTATTGTCCACTTTATTACGTTCTCGGTGAGTTCTCTAGTTCCTTGGAAAGCTGTCTTTACACTTGGAGGAGAATGTCAGTATGTCTACCCCATGGAATTTAATCTGACCTCAAGGAAGAATTTGGTCCAGTGGATCTCTGATATTCCTTTCCAAGATGAGCAATTTAGAGACAGTATTTTTGTCACTTGTGGCATAGCATGTGTTCTAGCCCACAACAGGCTGAAAACTGCTTTTCTAGCTTTGGAGTCTGGGGGTGGAGGCATGGAGATGATATCTGGAGGAGCTGTCACAGTTCTGCTGGTGGATGCTGGTGAACCAGACTTTTCACTTAGTAACATATGCAGGGCTAGACATCCGTATATGGGGCTGGAGGGAAAAAAAATCTGTGTAAAGTCTTGACTGCTTTAAAGTGCTCATAATTTCAGAAGGGCAGAATTTCACTACAATATTATCTAAGAAATTGAAATTACTTGAAGGGGAAATGACAGCTATAGAAAAACCACTCAACCCCTACTGCCTTTTATACGTAAAATGTACCTGATGCTGTTACTCCTTTACTTTTGCATTGTGTCTCAAGGACTGAAGGTAGTAATTTCTCTCTTGAGCCGTTGGTCAGAAAAGCACATCCAAGTGAACTTTCAAGAACTGTCTTCACATGAGCAATGGACCACGAATCTCAGAATGGACCCTAAGCTCAGATTTACTGTAATTTCTTTGTACAGTACTAATCATTTAATCAAGAGAACATTGTGTTTGAATGTAAAGAATTCCGTGTTTAGCCCTGGGCTGAAAACTTCTAAGCACTAAACTCCTTGGGGTATGAAGTCTTCTTCGTAGGAACACCTTCTTATTAGCGATAATGGCAACAATGTTCATGAATACTGTATGTCCATTACACTTCAAGCAGATACAGTGAGTCTTTCAGTCTTTGCGTATCTGCTAGATTTTGAAAAGAAAATGTATACCTGCTAAAAGGAAAGTCCCAGGTTTTAAAGAACTAGCAAGGCGCATCAGCTTTATTCTGTCTGTGAAGCGAATGACGTGTCAGTATGTCTAGGCAGCATTTCTAGCCTGCTGGCTTGTGAGTCCCAAACTGGAAATAAGAAAAGAACATAAGGTATTGAAAAATAATACTGCACATGCAAAGATGCCCCTCTGTTTCTGGCAACTTTTATACATAGATATTTTCTGTCACAAAAATAACAGATTAGTAAGAAGTTTGACTTGCAAACTCATAGTCGACCTGAAAACTGTGCAAACCATGCCTAAGCTGTACAATGTATATGCTTTTTAGACTAAGTTTGGTTTTAAGTGAAAGGAAAGCTGGTAGCCAGTTTGGAATTTGCGTTTTTGGCAGGTTCACACAAGAGTTACAGTTTGTGGTCTAGGCTGAGCTGTCTAGAGCAGACACTGAAGCTTGTGATTCATTTCATTTCATGACACTCTTTTAGCCGCGTGAAAAAATTTCTGATGGCTGTTGTGCTTCAGTGTTTATGAATCTCACAGTGAGAAACACACCTAAGGAACTTACTGCCCATATTAAGGACAGGATCTAAGTGGCTCACAAGCAATGAATGAGCAATTAATTCTGAGTAGTTACGGTGTAGGAGAGAAAGAATGCGATTTGTAGTAAAGGCTTTAATGCAATCCTGAGAATATTAAGTAGAAGTTTTGTTTTATTTGGCACTTTCAGGGGTCTCCCAGTGGAAGACTGATGTTCACGATTCAGCAAGGTTGTTGATCACCAGTGAGAAGAGCTAGTGGGTGGAATAATTAAAGCACAGGGAAAAATGCCTGACAGAGGAAGAGTTCCAGGAACTCAGTCTACTTAATCTATCAAATTTAAGGTGAAAGGGTGATTGTAGCAGTCATTATATGATAAATATAATTTATATATTCTCATAATATATAAGAAATTTAATTTTCCCACAGAGGACTTTATGAAATCTATCAGATGAAAATAAAGCAAGTTCTGATGTTTAAACTGACAAATTGAGAATGGGGAGATTAAATATTTTTTTTTAACAATTGGACCGCCATTTGCCAGGGAAGCCATGGATTATGCTTAAACGGGACACATTTTAAATCAAGAATAGATATTGCTTCATGAAATATGAATTGCTGGATGATCTTTGCCTTTGACTCTCAAGTCTGTACCCCTGCTTTTTCAGTTTTGTGTTATCCTTGATGAAAAAATGTTACAGGTTGGTTACAGTGGTTTTGCATGTGGACTAATGGCCTTTAATGCATGCTTGTTTTCCCCTTAGGACCTACTAGGATTTTAAAAGTCTGTTTATAGAAACATAGCTAAAACATTCCCTTTTCCTACTTAGGAGCCAAAACACAATTGCACACAGTTATCTCCATTAACTGATGGTTATGCTAAATGTTTGACAATTTTAAATTAAAGTGGGTTAAACTTTTACACATTGTTTACAAATTAAGTTCTATAAAACATCCTGACAACACGGAAATGACAGTGATTGATGTGAATTAACATACACACAATTAATACTGACTGAATTGCTAATTACAGGTTTGACGTCTCATTTGCAACGAGATGTGGCAGGTCTCCTGCAGAAGGAACTGGCAGTGTTGTCATGTTACTTCTCCATTTCCCTCAGCTTGTAGTTTGATGCCCTGTAGTTAAAGTTCAGCTGAAGATTCAGTCTCATCTTGTAAAAATCTCTTGTAGTGTAAGAAAAGCACAAAATGGTCACCACTCCCTAAGAATTAAATCTCTCCTATCAAAGGAGATAAATTATGCTACACTGCTGTTCCTTATTCGTTACACTGGCTTTCTTACCTTTTCTGCTTTATTTCCCTGGCACGCAGAATAAGTAAATAGTGCTGTTACAGGGGTAAGGTACACAGGAAGCTGGCTTGAAAGTGAGGTGCATTTGACATGGTACATTTGATTAAGGAAACCCTTGTATCTGGAACAAGTAAAATACTACATTTCAGAAGCTATGTTGTAGAGTGGCCCTTAAAACGGTAGTTGCATATGACAGATTCTGAGGTTGGTAGGAATGGGTCGAGCAGGTGCAATCTCTCAGATTTAGCACGGCTGAGCATCTGCTGATTGAGGTAATCCAGTCACTTTGCCTGGCCACATAGACACAAAGAACACTGTGGTTATTCAATGACCAGAGCAGCATTATTTGTTACAAGGTCAGTAAGGTTTGAAAGGATTTTTAAATAAATGCTGTGGTCTGGCATGTGCTGATTAGTGGTGTCGGTAGAGAAGAGGGAACAGTAAGGAAGCAGGAACACAGAATGACAGTGCTAACACTGACAATAGAGCCAGAAGCTGCAGGGTAATACAAAGCTCTGTATGGGGTGTTCCCAACACTACTGCCACTGTTTCTCCACTGACTTAATGAATAAGGAAGCCAAAGGGATGTATCCCCAGCAGTCTTGCAGGTTTTGCTTCAGGCTTTCTCAGAAACAGGGACACTATTTGTGTAAGGAAAGACCCTTTTGGTTTAGGTGGTTTCAGAGAAATACATGCACACTTTTTGATACAATTCAACCTTTCATCTATTAGCATAATTAATTTACAAGGGATGCATGAACTGTGCCCTCTGTGGCCTATGGAGAAGATCAAACAGCACTCAGTCAAACCAAGCAGCATTCTGAAATGTGTAGAGGCTCAACATCATGAGACCTGAGCAGAAGCAGAGAGGAGGCTGAGCTATGCCTGGATATCCTAAGGCAGAAACATTTCTTTTACCTCCAGGAATAACACAGTGTGCAGAGAAGAACTCTGCATTCCCCCAAGCGTTCTCCACGTCTGCCCTGCCTGCAAGGAAGAAGATTCAAGCATGGCTTTTAATCACAAGACCTGCAGAATGAAAATTGTATATTTTTTTTTCAAGGGATGGAAAGAGGCAGCTGCATAATAATTTGCTTGGTTTATCTGAGACAGTTCGTTTCAATGAAAGCTGTAGTGTACACCACCCAGTGGAAAAGACTCAAAGATATGCTTTCTTTTGGCATTTTTGCTGCTTGTAGGATTGCAAACACATCTGGCAGAAGATAGCCTAGCTCGGACTGCATCCTTAACGTGGTGCTCAATTACATGTCTAAAGCTCGTTAGGTGTGAGTGGCCTCACACCTCGGTAAAATCCTCAACTCTAAAAGATCTTGAGGGAATAGAGTCAGTAGGTGTTCAAGTTACTCTGTGCCTTACTGAGGATTCGTGGGAACAGTGGGGGACAGAAATGTCCTGTAATCATTCAAACCGTGCATGATATGGTAACACTATCACTCTGATTGCGCTATTTGCTTGCAAAATTGATGCAAAACGGAACTGTGTTTTATACAGGAAGCATATGTAGTGTCAGCCTCCCTCATCATACAACCTTCTACCTTTCAGGTTCAGTGGTGACAGGAATAGAAAAAAACCTTTGGCTTCTCAGAAGCTATTTCATTATTCTCTGTGACAGTGTCTTAGTAACTCAAAAGTCTTGTGAGATAGAAAAGTAACTTAAAATAATTTTGATAGCATAAGGTTTGAAATAAGAACGATGTCCGACAATTGTTATCCTTTACTGGTCTTCCTAGTAAGATATGGTATGAGAGGAATGCCAAATGTCTTCAGCTTAGCAAAGGCATCTCTAATTCCTTCTTCAAAAGTATCTGGTTTACTCATTCTGATGGCTAAAAGGTGATAGCTAGCAGAACACATACCCATATCCTAAAAAATCTCTTACTTTCCCTAATAGCCAGGATCTGCCAGAAGAAGAATGTGCCCTGTATACATCAGTTTTTTACTGTCCTTATTAATAGCATAAGGAATGGAATGTTCAGTGAATTTTCTAGATTAAAATACGCTTACATAGCTGACACAGACAAGGGATTTACTAATGGTAGTGAAAGAAATATGACACACAGAGACTCAGAAGACTTTTGGAGTAATTTTACACTTACTCAACTTTCTGTCCAGTCCTTCTGCAGATGAAGTCCAGTGGAATATGGCTTTAAGATCAGAGGCAGGAGGATAAGGTACTTAAGTTTGCTGACTAAAGTCTGGGGTATTTTTAACATGACAGACCGACATGTTCTAGACGAAGCAGAGCACAGAAGCTCTGTTTTCCATACATTAATGTTGCTGAATTCACAAAAGCCATCCAGGCCTGTCAGAGAAATCACCACTTTTCTTGTTCATACTTTCACAACAGCAGGATGTCATTCTTCTAATCCCTGCAGGGGGATGAATGTTTTATGGCAGATTAGCTAACATGACTTACCTAGTAAGTTACTAGAAAACTAGGACTGTGGTTAGTGATGTTTATACTAAGCGTAGTACGGGTTTATGATAATGAAAGTACTCAATGGCTTTGGCCTACTACAAGGAAAGTTGCAGAAAGGCTAGCAGTGATGGATGGAAGACATGATGTTTAAGTGACAGAACTGATTGCTTGACCTCAAAACAAATGTAACACCACCCCATAGAAGTGAAACGTTTTTCTGCTAGGGCCAGCAAACACAGTATGGTGAAGTTTTCCTGGTAGAAGCAGTTTGTTATGGTGTTAAAAGGAAGATAAGAATAACAGTAATAATAAAGAAAAAACTTCACATGAAAAAAATACAGGTGACTTGCAAATAGCAGATGTGCGAGTGATCATTCTTCATGTTATTTTTGGAAAGTATTTGCATGCATTACACGTATGCATTAGATTCTTAATGTATGCATTACACATTGCCTGTATAGGCTTGATTTTCTGAAGTGTCATGTGAAAATACCAACAATTTTAACTGAAATTAATGAGTAAACTGGATGAAGTTTTGAAAGGTTACTGAACAAAAAAGTGGTAGGATGACAGAGAGGGCTGCTGTTGACCATCACCAGTATGTACCTCTCTGAGAACAGGATTAGGGGCCAGTACAAAAGAATGATGGGGAGACTCCTTCTATGATATGGGGACTAAATAAAGCATTAGGTTCCAGCTCCAAACCTCTGAATAAAACAAACTTCCTTCATACCAGAAGGATGGAGTGCTGAGATATATATGCCAATGAAAAAGGAACACACTGGTAAACAGATTCATTCCTGAAAATAATTTCTTTATACATACTATGTAGTAGAAGAAAAATGAGAGACAGCACACTTTGTCAAGCAGTATTAAAATATGTATTCATCTAACTGAGGGTTTTAGGGATGCATTTTTTTAATAGCTATTTCAGTATTTTATAATTTTACCAGTGGCTGGTTTGATTTGCCTAACAGGTTTATTCTTTATCTGGTTCTCTTTTAACAGGTTTTCACTGTATAGCTTTGATCTGGAATAACTGGGACAGAGGAAAGATTTTAGCAGTTCTTGCATTGTAAATACCATTTCTTTATAGATATTACATTCATAGATATATGGAGACACCATTAATAGGTCTAGTTGCAAAACAGGACTGGAAGTGCAAGTACTCAAACTCTATAAATTATGTAGATACAAGGACCAACTTTTCTTTCTGTTTCCTGGGAATGACTGTTTTGGTTAGGAATGGCAAATGAGCCAGTGAAGCTTACAGGAAAATGTCCTTAGCTACGTGCCCTGAGTGGTGAAGTATATCCATACCTATAGTACTATGCTTGATTCCCATTGTCCTCAGTGAACCAGAAGTACATTATTCAGTGTTTTGCTGAACTGGACCCAGTTTCATTGAAGTGCTTTGGCTCCAAGTTTCTCTGCAGGTTAGCACTTGGTGTTGATATCAAAAGGAGTAGGAGGCTAAATATTTTGCTGCATCTGAACTACAATGCATTTGACTGGAAAGCATGCCAGGGACCTTTTCTTAGTACAGCTAAAGTTGAAAGGAACACAAGATATTCCCAGTAATATGAAAGTAGTTCTTAAAGAACCAAGTACCATTTCTTGTTTATAAACAGAAGACTGAGAATGTTTCAAAGTTTAAAATCTAATTCTAAGGGCAAAAAAATCAGTATTTCCATTTTCTCTTTCCTAAAGTGCTAGGTCAGATACAGAGCGAAATTGCTGTGGGAGCAGAAAGAAACAGTGGCTGCATATAAAAGCAAATACCTTTGCAATCCTGTAAATGGAGTTTTGAGAAATGGAGAAACAGTCAGAGCATAACTCCTCCAACAATTCCCAGTTTGATGCTTAGCTAGGCCATTTAACTTTTTTAAAGAGTCATGATTAAAATAATAACTAGAAAGGACTGAAAAGTAGAATCTTTCCTGAGGGAAACGCTATTTCAACATTGTTTTCAGTCTGAACTAACGAAAAAGTCCAAGTATCAAAACTTTTTGCTGCATGAAAGGCTCCAAAAAAATCTCAAATTGACAGTGTAAGAATAAACCCCTCTAAGTTGAAATGTTTTAATCTCTAAATTGCTGTCTGCATAGGGCTGAATGGGAACTTCAGTTCTGGGTGTTAAGGCTGATTGCTTCAGGGGTTTAACCTGGCCTGGCGGGTTATGCTGACTGAGCCAGGTTAGGGAGCCTGGCTGGCAGGCATGGCGGGTTGGTTACCCGGGACGTGGTGCCGAGGTGCAGGGACAGGCTTGGTGCCGGCACGTTGTCCAGGAGAGTAGGCACGCAAGCTCCCAGGGTTAGCAGGTGATCCTTGCTAGGCTGTAGGGAAATTAAGTAGTTCTTGGGGTCAGGAAACGTTTTGGCCAGTTCATGAGCAGCGGACAGCTGAAAGCCCTCCGGCAGGCAGGAGGTACAGCTCTGAGTTGGAATATCCCCCGTGTGTGCATGTTTCTCAACAAAACCGAAACTGTGGAACAAACAGAAGTTTTGCACTATAGCAACTTTTTACGAAGGGTTCAGTTTCTTTGCAAGGGAGACAGGTTTAAATGGCTTTGCAAACAAGACTTCCCAGTAGGTATTCTGAGCAAAACCATGTAATTCATAAGGTGATTACTAACATCCAACAAACCCAGTGATAACTGCTTAAACTCTCACCACAGATCACTGGGAGAATCACTGACTTTATCAAAAATACTTTCTGAAGGGGCACTGTTGGGATATAGAGGTCACCTAGACACATTGATTTTTGTCCTGGTCTGTTGGAGCTCAGACAAACGGATGGGGATTTAGGCTGCAGCTGGATGTGGGATACACAGAGCGTCCAAGCCTCCAGCGAAGGAGCTCTGCCAGCACTGGTCTGCCTTGCTTTTGGGAGAGACACAGGTCTAGAAACGCTGCTCCAGGTCCGCTGTGTACACAGCCCCCAGCAGCCGCCCCTGGCTGCGAGGGGAGCACACGGCCTGCCGTGCTGACAGCACCGCGAGCCCTTTCCCTACCAGGCCCCTACGTGTGGTGAGGCACCCAGGTGTGCCACAGACAGGAGGTTGGTGTTACCACCTGTGCTAGAGCCCTAGCAGAGCCGCAGCTGTTGAGGGCCCAGGCGGAGGGGCAACCGGGGAGTGAAGGCAGCCGCCGCTCCCCCTCAGCGCTGCCCTCCTCAGGCGCCGCCGGGCCCTGCGTCCCGCAGGCCATTTCCGAAGGTTCCAGAGGCGGACGGCCCTGCTCGTCACGGCCCTGTGCAGCCCGACCGAGGGATCCAGCGGTGAGTGCTGATGGTTTTGTGGCTCTTCAGCCTTTCCAAGGGCTGAGAGCGAACCAGGGAAGTGGGTTCAAGCCTGTTTTTTTAACCTGAGAGGCAAGTATCATGCTGCCCGAGCTGGTATGTCACACAGGGGTTTGTAGTAGAGCACTTGGGAAATAGTGCCTTCAGCAGTGTATTAAAGCAGGACACAGGGGCTGAGCGAGGCAGTGAGTGTTCAGCATGCCGTGAGGCGTGGGGAGGCTGTATATGGTGTGCACTTTGGGTGTAGGTATGAAGGGTTTCCTGTTAATAAGCCTCCCCTAGAAGGAACTGTGGTGTGCCACCTCCTGTCTTACGCTGCCTCATGCCTGCCCTCAGTTACTGGAAGCTGGATGTAGACTGTGGTTTAAAATACATTTATTGCAAATAGCCATATTCCTAAAAACCTCTTTGGTTTAAAAACCACCTG
The DNA here is from genome assembly GCA_027574665.1 of Rhynochetos jubatus. NCBI lineage: Eukaryota > Metazoa > Chordata > Aves > Eurypygiformes > Rhynochetidae > Rhynochetos > Rhynochetos jubatus. Next base: position 11,459,819 of record CM050663.1, read on the forward strand.
GCAGAGGTGACTGAGAGTCCCCAGATCCTCTCATCAAGCCCACGGGGCCTGCAGGCCGCACTCTGTGTACTGTGAGCTGCTGTCAGCAGCCAGGCTTGGTCTGAAACGTTATGCTGTGCGCCCACCCCGTCCCACCATGTATTTTGCTTTATAGGCCTCTTCCTTTGGTAAGCATGTTTAGACTTCTTCATTTACCAAAGGCTATTACTTAACCTGTCATTCCTCTTGCAGGATATAGTGTGGCTGTAGCTGTGTGTTAGTAGTAAATCAGTTACTCGTCATGTTATTGTAATTAATACCATTGGAATTACATATATGAAATACAGAAACGCTGAGTGATTATCTCTGTGGAGCTTTGCAAATGTCTTTGTGCAGTGAACTAATGGTATCCTGGATGTAACGCACTGCCATGCTGGGATTCAGGTCCGCAGTGTGAGCAAATGGAATGATCTGCAGTTGAATAGCCTCTGAAGAGAAGGGGTGGTGTGAAGCCGATCTGTCTCTAGAGATGTCTGTGATAGTGAGAGAGGGACTTTTTTTAATATAAAAAACTGGAGCAGTAACTAATTTTTCAGTAACTGCTGTAGGATTATTCTCTATAGAGTTACTAAAAATATGATTTCTATTCTGGAATAAATATTTTAACCCCAAATTTGATATATGGTTTGAATGTATTTTTATTCATGGTAGCTATTTCAGTTTTATCTGTAGCATTAAAGCAGAATAAAGATAGCAGCATCATATTTTGCTATAGCTGTGCAGGCAGGCAGTGTCGCTGGAGGCAGAGGCTTTCCTCTCTAACAGTGGGTTTTCCTTCTGTCCTGCTTATCCAAAGATGTTGAGGAGCTTCAGAAACAGTTGCATTTATTGCTTCTTGGATGCATAGCGATTTGTTGCTAAGTAGGGATTTTATGGACATTGGGAAAAAGGTTGATAATGAAAATAGGAGATGCTAGAGGGTTGTACTTTTCCTCGTTTACAAAGCATGTAAGTTTTGTAGCATTTCATGTGGTATTGTTTGTTTCTCTAGTCCATTTGTTTTCGTAGGAGTGCGGAGGGTTCAGGTGTTATCCACATGGTTGTAGAATTAGTCATTTCGTATGGTTCTGCTGAATAAAGGAAACTGTAAGGTTGAGGCAAAGGCACAAGTGAAGATGCAGCCCTATTGAACTCGGCAGGAATTTTGTCACAGGTTTTGTGGAAGGGCCCTCGGAGTGAGCTTTATTGTCTTAGGATTATTCCTTCTTCAGCAGTGACACCACTCTTGGAGGAAGATAACTAGATTTTTAGGGGGACTTGTATTAAAAAGCAAATGGTCAGTTGCTTTACGTGTATTTATGTTTTAGGGCCTTGGATTGATCTTTCTTTAATGTGCATCAGAAAACGTTTTGAGGCAGTCACGTACAGCCATTCCTGCACACAGTCACTTTGTGTCATTTTTTTTTCTCTCTGTTACCTTTAGGTTTGCTGCTGACGAATGATTTTTTTTCATGAATAGCTTGATTTAAATGTTCATTCATATAGCTTTAAAGATACTGGGCCCCTGATGATGTCAGCCTAAATTTACATGTGCAGATCAGGTATCTGTCTCCATTTATGTGATTTATATGTCTATATTGAGGCACTTAGTCACTAGGATTCAGTCTCCATTTCTCCTCTTTATGGTGCTGTAAAATTTGTTCTAACATGTTTGGTCTGTTCCCTTAGGCGTTTAGCTACGGAAGTGCACAGAGAGATCGCTGCAGCATTCACACGTTTTGCTAGTACAGCACACACAAAGATGATGCTTTGTTTTTTGCCAGTCTAATCTGTTGGTTGTACACCTTTTTCCTCACAGGAGGCAGAGGTTCATTATGGTAATGTATTCGTGCATCCAGAGCTACAACTACTTTTGAGAAGAAATTGGCTTTAATTAGGAGCTTTTGTTTCAAAAAAATGCAGTAAGCTATTAGCACACAAAACGGACCTCATGAGTACAGCAAAGTATGGATTTTCTCTGGTAACCGCTCTTGGCTTCACCTCGTGACTGTGTGACAATTCTTACCACAGAATAGCAGCGTGTCTGTGAATAATGAGCTGAGGTGCTGTGCATTCATACCTTGGCTTAGATCGTGATAACCTTTTCAGGTGACCGTACCCTTACTGAATCTAAACCATTAAAATATTTCAGTTCTTATTTCATTTTCATTCTTGTTCTTCTTGGTTTGTGCTTTGTAGTACTGAATGCATTTAAGAAAACAAGCATTTATTGTGATAGGTTGGGAGCTGGAATTTTCAGTCCTAAAAGACTCTTCTGTAATTCCCCAAGGCAATGAGCCATTCTAGTTCTGGGTAATCTGTTTAGTTCTGAAGAGCATTTTTTTCTGTATTGCAGCACTTTCTGCAGATTCTGCTCAAACATTGTTTTATTTATATGACTGGTTTCAACAATAATATTTGTGATGGACAGTGACTGTACATTTTTCAGCTCAAATACTAATGAAAACCCTATGAAAAAGAAGCCATTTATAAAAAGCAAAACATAAACAAACAAAACACCACCACCCCCCCCCCCAAACAGATCATACTTCAAACAGAAGGTGTAAGGAATACTTCACACTGTTACAAATTTGAGGCTGGTATCTCATTTGAGTTTGTGTTAGCTTCAGTTATTGATTGATATATTTTTCTTTATTTGATTTATTGTGTTTTAATTATGTGCCAAAACATGTCTTCCTTTCTCTTTGTCTCTCTTGCTGTATTGGTCCCCAGAATTTGGAATTGTACATGCTACTGGGACTAATGATCTCCAGGTTTGTGTATGGCTGTTTTAACCCTGTGAGAATAGTTGTTACAATAGTTTGAAACTTGTAGGTGTCTGGGAGAAAAGAAAACTGAGTTCCCAAACTGAAGATAGGTAACAACTGATTTTTTTTTTTTCTGGTGAAAGTGAAGTATTACGAGGTTGTGAATGACTACATTTATGAAAAATGGTTCATTTGTAGTTCTCTAAATTAGAAAGGCATTGGATGCATCTGCTGTACTTCAGTAGTGCAAGGTTGTCAGTGGCCTGTGACTGAGTTTTGACTTCTTGTCGTCATGGGATCGCAGAATTTAGACAATGGATTCAGTTACCCCAGGGACTGAATTTTGAGCTTGATTTCACCAGGCATATCTTTACAGTATATCCTAGATGACGAGAGAGTGATTTTGTCACTGCTTTTTGCAGCTTGTTCCAATAATTAAATGCTATCACTAATACAGATTTGAGCCTGGTTTCTAATTTGTTGCATCCCTCCTTAAGAGGGCAGGCTTGCTGCTTCTTGCACAATTATTTCAGGATTAGAATATAAAGTCTCCACTATTACAAACTGAAGTCTTACCTCTAGACCCCCAAACTTGCTCTAGTTGTCTGCCTGAATAAATAGAAAAAGGCAGTTGTTGAGTTCAGAGTGCTTGGTCATGGAATCATAAACCAGTTCAGGATGGAAGGGATCTCTGACATTCGTCTAGTCCTAGACCCATAGTAACTTGCCCGAGGGAGGGTAATGAATTAATTCAGAGCATTTTGCTCAGGGCTTTATCCCATCTGGATCTGAAAACCTCAAGGGACAGGTATTCTCTATGGGCAATGTGTTCCAGTGTCTGGCTGCTTTGGAGATGAATTTTCTCCATGTGTCAAGTTGTGACCGTTGTCTCTCAGCTTCTTGCCATGTACTTCAGTAAAACCTGCTTCCCACTCCTTGATCACCTCCTCTTAGGTACTGGAATAAGGAAAAACTAATTGACTGAAAAATACAGTCATCAGTAACGAGTTCAGTAGTGATGAAACCCCATTTTCCTCTTTTCATTTTCTTCTTCCCTGTGCAGCTGCAGCAGGGAGATTTTGAAAGAAAAAGTAAAAAAAAAAACCCAAACAAACCCAAAAACCAAACAAAAACCCAAACCAAAAAACCCACCAGATTTTTGAACACAGGTGGATCAAAAATACTGGCATTTATCCAGCGTTACATCAACAGTGAACTATACTAGAGACACGTACAAGAATCCCAGGCAAAGCTCATGTACACTGGCTGTGCAGAAGTAGTCCAGAGACGTGTAAGCTAGTTTTAAACTAGCTACTTCGTTACCATTAATGATCACTCTGTAGCAGTGTGATAGTGCTGGCGACATTGTTCTGCTGAGAGCTCTACTATGGTGTAGGTAATTGTGGTTTTTTTCGGGATGCTGTCCATCTAGGTAGATACTCTTGTACAGGTTTGAATCTTAAAGAACACTCAAACATTCTGTCTATGTGATGCTTGGGTATCACAACATCCCAGTGAATTTCTAACACAGAATGCAAACCAATTTGCTGTAAGGCAACAGGTATAGACAAAATCTGCTAAGGAAAATATGAAAGAGCTGAACCGAAGTATAATAGCGCTAAGTGTAATTTTCCCAAGACTAGTGCCAAAAAGACAAAAATCCAAAAGGGGAGTAAAAGTAAGCCTGCTTGGATTTAATTTTGTGATCAATATGTAATTAATTTATTATATTGATGATACTCATGGTTTCTTGTACATTTTTACATAGATATTTTACATAATTGTTTAAAGGTCTCATAAAAATTCTGCAGATACATCATAGCTGATAAATTTTGAGAGAAGTTCCAATCTGAATCCATCCTTCTGGATGAACATGTATCATTAAGGTACCACCTGCATTTTGACAAAGTGTGTCATATCCATAAGAAAATGAACATTGTAAACATGAGTCTTTCTCATATAATCATAAAGAAATTACAGTCTCTAAGACAAGAGCCAATAACAAGAAGATATTATAAATAGGTTACCATGTGGGTTTTCTTAATACTTAATAAAAGCTGTTTATGCTAATGTCAAAATGCAAGACTTTGATAATTCAAGGATTGCAGTATTTCTGAGTGGAAAAAAGCAGAGTTCTGAGAACACTTTAGAAAGTGACAAGCTGCTTTTTTTGCCTTTTCTTTAATAGACAAAAAAATTCTCATTCCCAAAACATCTTTGGCAAGGTCCTTTCAAGTGTTCTTGTAGGGATACTTGAGTACTGCTCTGCAGAAGTGGGAGCTCCATTATGGACAACACTCAACCTTTTATCTCGAAGGCACACCGCACAATTCTGGCTCTTAAGCAGAAGAATATAATGGCCCACATAGATTTTTTGAGAATGGACGGCTGCTGTGTCAGCACAGGAAAAAAAGTTTCTCAAACCACTCGATTTGCACTTGGCAGATCTCCAGCTTGTGCTGTCTGGCATGACCGTAAGACTGTGCTAGCGATATTTATTTAAAAAAATCCAGGTTGCTGCCTGTGCTAGGGATATTTATTTAAAAAAAATGCAGGTTGCTGCCAGGTAGCATTATGAATGGATCTGCAGTAAAATAAGCACAACATGCTTTCATCTGATGATGTATGATGGGAAGACTGCTCTATCTGCAATGTTAGAGAATTCCTGTGCTACTTTGTCTGGTTTTATCTCAGCTGTGCAGAAGGAAAAAATTAATAAAATGAAAGATGTGTCTTCATGTTTAGTCACCCATCAGTGTTGGCTTCAGCTTCTGAATTTCACACATTCTGGATTTTTTTCCCATCTCTTTTATGTAATGTTTTTGTTTCCACAAAAGGCATTACTCCTTCACAAAGTAGGGGTATTGGTGTTTCATTTTAATATAACACTACTTCCTGACCACGAGTCTGTGACTGTTCTTGGAAGGCACGAGGGGTACTCCAGATGATAATTAAGCACTGAAAATAGAACTATTTTGCTCTGAGTCCTTCATGTTTAGTTTAGTTGCCTTCCATCCTTACTGTGAAGGAGGCCGAAGCGGAAGGGAGCTAGTGCTATTGCGTCGGACATCTGTTTCTCCCTTTCAGAAAGGAACTCCACAGCTGATGCTGTGCAGTCCTGCTCTGCAGTGCGTCTCAGAACCTGGTAGGGGAGTAGGGCAGAGTGTGTGCTGGTACTGTGTGGCACAAACACGCAAGTGTCATGGTGTAGCCCCAGACAGTGACTAAGCGCCACGTGGCTGTTCAATCACTTTTCCCCAGTGGAATGGGGAGAAGGAAATACAAGAAAAGGCTCATGGCTCAAGTCAAGGGCAGGGAGGGATCACTCACCAGTTGGCGTCACGGACGAAACAGACCTGACTTGGGGAAGAAATCAATTTAATTTATTACCAATCAAATCAGAGTAGGATATAAAATTATTGATAGGAATGAAAGCGGTCCGAGAGTGGGGAGGTCATGATAGTTGAAAAAGTAATGGTGCAGTATGTTTGTATGCTGTAAGCTTCTGAAATTGCATCACAGTACACCTGGAAATACAGTTTTAAGAAAACTTTTATGCACTAGAAGATTGCGCTATACTAGGGTTACAGCAATACTAATCTCCCATTTTTGTCCTCTCCAACTAACCAGAAACGTTGTGCACACATACTCATCCACATCGCAGGTTAGTGTGGTTGTCATAAACGTGTTCGATAGCAACCAGACTTTCTCTGCCTGGGGAAAGAAATATACAGTACAAAGTGTATTTTATGCCTGCATAATTGTGTCCATTTTTGATTTTGGAACAGTATATCAGTGAAACATCATTTTCGTGACTAAAGAAGTCATACCAGTCCCAAGTTGTGCCTGCAGACGGATGTGTTTACAAAAGAACTGTCCCTTGCACTTCTGCTGCAACTTTCATTTAATGTTGTTCAGATAAAAAGTGCTTAATTCAGGGATCTCGGTTATGTTGTCCCTGGTGAATGTCTTTTTTGTGTGTTGCAAATATGAGATTAGAGTGTGTCTTCTGAGAATTACAGATCATTCCTTTAGCTGAGGGAATGAATTATACTGCCCTGCTCCCTTGCATTGTGGATTTATTTGTTGCTTCATGTAGGTTAGGCTGTGTCACTGTATTGTTCTAACAGCTTTTAACACATTTTGAAAAATCTTTGGGTTCAGTACTTCATTATTCAGAAAAAGTTTGAAATACGATCCTCCAGGGGAAGAGCTTAGGCAGATAGAAAGTATGACACTTGCATTTTGTAGTGTTGTGGTATTAGTGCTCTGAATACCTTAACATATATATGTATGGTTGGTAGGGTGCTAGCTTTACTGCTTCTGTCATCCATTACCTTAAAAATGTAGCATTATATAAGCTCATAATGTGTTTGTCATAAAAATAAAACAATGATTCTCAATTTTAATCAGCAGTGCTTCGGATAATACTCCAGCTCAGTGGTAAGAGCTTGCTTTGGCTGAATAGCTGCTTTCCCAAAGCATATATTAATGCATCTACTTATTCAAAGTTTATGTCACACTAAGAAGCATAATTACAGACTGCATGGAGACTCTTGATAAGAAAATGGGAAAAAATTTATCGGCAAGATCAAAGAAGCACCTGAAGTTAATTATAAACGAGCACTGAAGTGTAGCCATCAAAATGCTTTAATTATTGCTGGAGGTTAAAAAAAACAGTATGAGCTTGCATGCTGGTTAACTTTACACCAGAGTCCTTTCGTTGTATTCGTTTACACCTAAGATAACTGAAAGATGAATGACTTCCAGCCTAAAAGAAAGACACTAGAGATGTCATTTGTCAGAGGTTTCTACTACATAGGAAGGTTATACATTTTTAGCTATTCTTCACATAATTGGTGCCTCCTACAATGAGGGTGAATAGAGAAACCCCATTAAAATAAGATGTATGATTGATGAGTAAAACACTGTTAAGCTTTTCTTTTTCCCATGCCAAGATGAGGAAGGTAGATAAAACCTTATCATCCAGTTTGTTTCAAAGCTGAAGCCTGTCAGAACAAGTGTCTCGGCCCGTCATTGTTCACCCTCGTTACTCACAACCAAAGGTATATGGTGATGGCCAGATGCCAGTGAAGGTCAGAGACCTAGATCATGAGACATGCCTGAGGTCAAGGCTTAGCATTTGCTCTCTGATGCCATGGTACCTTATCTAATGTAATTTGGACAGCTCATAGATTAGTAAGGATTGATGGTACTGGGGGAGAAAGCTATTACAGTTTTGTTTTGTTCTTTTGAAGAGATTAATTAATTGTCTGTACATGATGCTGTTATCCCTTAAGGCCCAGTAGAAAGTTGAATAAATCCAAGCGTTTTGCTTTAGAATCTAGCTTGTCAAGAGATATAGGTATCTATCTGATAAGTTTTCATCACCTGCATTTTCTACATGTTTTCTTTCAATTTAAAAAGTATGTTTTTATGCTCATGAGAAATTAATTATTCACAGGGAATAATATATTTAATGAATATGGGATTTTTTTCTGGCTTATAAATCTGCCAATAGGTTACAATTAGAGCCAGCTGAAAATTTTTTAAGAAATCAAGAGGTCGTTTACTTGGTTCTCTACCACTCATTGTCCATAAGATTTCAGTGAAACTGTTTAATTTTTTTTTAAGTACAATCTTACACATTCAGTACACACAAAAGAAAGTGATTAGAGAAGTGAGGGTGAATAATAAATGAACTTCATTTTGATGAAAGATAGTGTGTCCATTTTGGCAAAAATAGTTTGTGAATTACCTTCCAGACACATTGATTTAGAAAAGCTCAAAACCATTGACTTAATCCAATGGGATTGGTGTCATTCCATACAGAAGTTTATCATCTTTTCTAGGAGATACTAGACACCCCAGCGTTTCTGTGGGAAATAGAGAGATGTGCTTCTTTAGCCTTACCATTAGAATTTTTTCTTCCGGTGTCCAATGTCAATCTTTCATGTACAAATTTTAGCTCATTGTTTTTTGTCATACATACGGTATAGCTAGAAAACAATGTAGTTTTGCAGAAGGATTTATATATTTGAAGCTTGTTATCATATATTCTTTAAAACTGTTTTCTGTAAGCTAAATGATCCTAGTTCTTTCAGGTTTTCCTCCCAGAACCTGGCCTGCAGATGTCCATTCTTCATGCCACTATAGATCTACCTGAAAAATACTGTTAATAAAGAACAAATTATGGCCTGCAAAATGAAATAAATTTGTCAACTTGACGGTTTCCAAAACTTTATGCCTCACAATAATTATTTCCTGTGTTTTTTGTGGAAAACTTAAAAAAATGATGTCTTATATAAGAAATTTTGATGTGAAAGGGGAAATAAAGCCTCAAATTGTACATCTGTGGTGAAATTGGGGACTAGCTTCTTTTTTTACTATTGAATCAAGCTGTATAACGTGTAATGGGCTCTTACAGTAATTATATAGGATCACTGTAAATAGATGTAGAATATTCAATGAATTAGGAATACAAAATATAAATAAATAGCTGTACCAGAGTGTGATTACTTTGGTGTAATCTTTGGTCTCTCTTTGGCTATCTTTTTATCAGCCCTATACTATCTGTAGTAAGGCTTGTTTACTACCATGGAAAAATTAGCTGTGGAAGCACTAGAATGCCACTCAGTATATCCTGATAAGGGGAGAAGCCTGGCCGGTGTGACAGCTCATTGATCTACAGTTGCAGGATGCAAGTCACTGCTGGAGCATTTGTAGGAGATTTGTGTCTACGTAAACAATGCATTGAAACTGGTCACATAATGAACAGTGTTCCCAGGTATCATTGGTAGTGAGACACTTCCGAAGGCATGTGTGTAGAGTACCACTGGCAACACAGCATGCTTGGGGGGATGGCTGGATAGTCGAAAATATGTTCTTTTTTGGGCTAATACTTCCGACTTATCACTGTCTCTTCAAGCCCTGATCTTATATTTACAACTCATGCAGTTCCAGTTAGTGGTGTACAGTGTCATTATGTTGTGCCACAGTATTTGTAGCAACCAAGTGACATGGTATCATGCATCAGATTGCTCAGTTTTTACAATATTGCTTAATATATAATAATTCTAATAGCTGGGCTCAGTTTTTGTTTCATTTGACCAATATTGCTAATAGAGGGAAACATCTTTATTTCTGTGGAACTAGTTACACACATTTTTTTAAAGTGTGGTAACTCTGTTTCTTGCTCCTTGCTTTGATTTTTGTTTGTGGCTGTTGCTGCAACAGCAGTGAGTAGAAATCTGCCAAGTGCCCGCCTGCTGGTTTCATGGATCATTTTCAAAGTTGTCACTAGCAGACAGCAAACTAGTCGACTGCAAAAGTGCTACAGATAGGAAAGAGCTAGCTACTGCAAAAGACACTCTGATTACAGGACACGTGAAAACTGATGGCTGCGGAAGTGTACGGAACTGGGCTCTCTCATTTACACTAGCATGACGTGGAGTAACTCCAGCAGTCAGCAGTGGTAGTCCAGTGTCAGATCAAAATGAATGCAGTGAGAATCCCTCAACAATACTTTTTGCCTTCTTAAATCCCTTGTGGCCATCCTGAATAAAACTTCCAGTTGCAGCTAAGTTCATTAATACGTCAGGTAGAAAATGTACTGGCATCTGTCTGACTTTCCATCCCAAACAATTTTCCAATCCCAAATTTTCTGTCTCTAAGTAGTGTTTACTGGAGCAATTATTTTAGTCAGACCTTTATGTGTGTTTCTCTGCCTACTGAGTAGCAGGTTTTGTATGCCAGATGCATTGGCTTCGTTCTCAGCATGTTCCAAGACTTTTTGCCTACTTTTCCGAACGATTTGGTGGATGAAGGCTGCGTGCTTCTGTGATTAATACTGAAATTTGTTAGTGGTTTTGGTTTTCCCTTAAATTTTATTTAATTATTTCTAAGGCCGTTTTTTCTTTAGCTTCAAGAAGGTTTCAAAGAACTTGCCAGTAAACATGTTAGGGGTAGCACATTTTAATGCAACTGGGTTATGGCTCCAGCTACATCACATTTGAAATAACACATTTTTTTGTTTCCTTCCAAATATCAGGGACAGATGCACAGAGAAAGTAATTGTTTAGAATTGTAATGACTATTCTATTCATTTTTCAGTTTGGACAGATTTTTTTTAAATTCAGAAAGAATGTACCTTTTTAGAAAAACCTTTATTCTTAGTATTCCAGGCTTGAAATAAATATGATTCAGTTTTAAGTAACATGGCATATTTAGTTATGCTTATATTAGGTCATGTGTCCTAGTTTTTAGCTTTTAGCAGTCGCATATTTGTATTATACATTGTATGGCATGTAAAAAGCACGTTGCAACTGTCTGAAAAACTTAGGGACCCTTACTGATAGACATTCAGTTTGAACTTAAGCTGCCAAATGCCATATATCTGCATTATCTATTATCTGCAGGTACAGATGCATTGTTTTCTGGTAATTAACTAAATTTAATTCTCCTTTTGTTGTACTATACATGTGCTGAAAGCCAATAAGCAACAATCAATAACACTTTCTTTAGCATAACTGCTTTTAGGGTAATTGCTCTGGAATGTTAAAGAGTTTGGGGTGGTTTTTATTTTTTTTTAAAGCATGGTCTTTCATAGGAAGATGATTTAAAAGAAACTGTGGTGTGTGCAAGTGATGTTCTAATAGGCAGATTGATGAGATGTGAGGCATGGTCAGGATGTAGCGAGCTCTTCTCAGAAACAGTTGACCTGTGTGAAAATGATCCTTTTGCAAGCTATTTACATATTTACTAGTATTGAAAAAAGAATGTCATTATATTTAGCCTGATTATCATTTTATCAGAAACTAAACCCCTGTCCGAGTTACATTATCACAACATTTGCTTGTCGCACTATTTCACAGATGTTATTTGGTCTTTGTGGCTCTTTGTGAGGGTGCCCTTCCACTGCAGCTATGGTACTCACAGTTCGGCAGCCAAAGTGATTGTACGTGGAGAAGATCCAGGGCTGGAGAAGAACTGCAGAGCTGAACAGCGTTTGGTACTTACGTGTGGCTTACAGTGTGCCTAGAGGCTCTCAGGCCAGCGCGCCCAGCTGGACTTCCACATCCGTGTAGGCCAGATTCAGAGCGCTTTCTGGACTGTCTTAAGGTGGTATCAGTCTGGAGGGATGGTGACATTGGAGGTAGAATTTTATTTATTTGAATTTGAAAGCAAACTGAGTCAAAGAATGAAAATTACTTGTGTGTGGCTGACTAACAGATAAGCAGTAAAGCAAACAAATGGAATCACAGTCCTACACAGTATGTTTGCTACAGCAATTTTTTTTAATGAAAGAAGTATTGAAGTATGTCTTTAAAGCCTAAAAAAAGAACTATTGGATGGGCAATCATAATATATTTAACAAATGATGTTGTCATTTTTTATTATTTACTTTCTTATGCTGAACATAAGTAGAGTGGCCAATGGGGTTGAAATGCGAGCACCACCATATACTGTCCTTTCACGGAATTACAGCATCACGCCCTTAGCAGCTGCCATTTCGAACCTGGGGATAGAGCTGCGAGTCTTTCCTTGCTGCAGTCATAGTTCAAGTCACTTCAGAGTGCTGCTAGTTCTTCAGCTCTGATCTCTGTGTGTGTGTGTGAACCATAAATCATTGCAGTTTTCAGTGCTGTAAGAGATTTTTTTATCTTATACTGCCAAGATCTTGTTCCTGTCTTTGTTAAATTAATTAAATCAAGTAATGACATGAGTCAAGTAAGTGTTTAATTGACTAATATTTGAAAGAATAGGTGTCTGTCATAAAAATATGACAGTATCAATCTGACTTTTAATTGTATAGTACCCTTAAGTTAGTAACTGTAACTTAAGACTAAATCCTTCTGCCAACTTAAATCTGTAATATAAACCAGTTTCCTTTATTCACTAAGATTCTTATGACGAGAGGGAATAGCATGTTTGTAACAGCTACTATTATTCCCAAAATGTCCTGTGATTTTTGAGGTGATCCTTAAGATGCTACTCCTGTCCAAAGCAGGATTGAGTTAATTATATCTTTCATTGAAATTTCTTTGCTATGGTGTGGCATTTTAATAATGTGATACTTCTGTTCTTCAGTTAAAACCAGGAGAGACACCTGTTTCTTACTGGGTTTGTTTGTAGTATGATTTTACCTAGAGGATTGTCAGCGAAGAATTGCACAGGCATGTTCTTTAGGACCTTAACTCATTAAATCGTTAAACTTTCTAAAACTACAGTGAGTTTTATAGAATTAATTATTAATCATGAAATCTGAGAACAAATCCAAAACCAAATAGGATTCTTTTTAATAAAGTCCTTTCTCAAGGCACAGTGCGGATGATAGTCTGCGAAAGCTTTCGATAGATTTAGAGAGGTTGGAAAAGAAAGTTGATTTAATTCATATGTGGTGGAAGTAGTGAAGATGTGGTAGACATCTGGAAAGAAAGAACAGCAAATGCTCAAAACATTTAGAGAAGAACTTACTGCAGATTGACTTGCGTGTCTTCCATTGCCGGTGCTGGTCTTGTATTGTATTTTCATGAGCCTATCTTTTGTTTTTTCTCTTCTTACACAAGAAATCTAGCAGGGTCATCTTTTATTCTAAGTAAGGAACCATGCACAAGAAGATTCTAGTTCTGTCAGTTATCTTAGGGTTGCTAAAATGAGAATTATTCGTTACTATAGACAATGGGAATCTTTTCCTTTTGAGCATCTTTTCTTCAGTATTAAACTTTAAACTTTCCTTTGGAAGTATACATTTTGTAAGCCATAATCATGTATGTCAAAATATTAATTTTCTCTGTATTTTAGAGCATTGCATGCTGAGGAGTATGTTTTTAAATAACCATTCTCTATTTTTCCAGTGGCAATGGACTGAAACATAGGACATTTTTCCAAGTCTCTTAAGCTGCTGCCCCAACTCACCCAGCTGTGGCTGGATCCTGAGGTGTAGATGAGACTGTCAGTTTTCTTCAAAGACATAGCCCACTGAAATAAGAGGGAAGCATGGGCTGTATTCAGAGTTAGATAGAATGCCACTCCAAATTGTGAATTACTGAAATTAACGACATTTGCAGTCTCAGGGACCTATCAGAATTCATTAGATGTGTAATTTTTCAATAAAACAGGACACTGTTTTGTCAGATTATTTCACCTGAAATGAGGTGAAAAAACCAAAAGCCTACAAATCTCTTCAAGCTATTGTTGAACTATTCCCAAAGTGGCCTTTTAATTAAAATTTTCAGTAGCAATGATAGCCAGCTGGAAATATCCTTGGAAACAGAATGATAGACTGCTTTGTAAAACGGAGAGGCCATGGCTCTGTTTGCCCCTACCCAGAATGGCATGCTATCAAACCCTGCTTGCTAGCATTACCGGTTTAACGGTGAGTTTCAACAAACACTCAGCTCTTTCATTTGCTGGTACACCTTGGTCTGTGTGCCTAAAGGAGTCCTGTTTGGAGCTATTCATAACAGATAATTGTGTGTCTGTAACTGTATGTCAGGACAGAGCGTTTTGCCTCGGATAAATCTCTTACCTGGAATTTAGTAGTTATCTCCAGTCATTTTTAAGTTGGAAAAAAAGTAATAAAAAGCAATGTATTTTTCAGTAACTGAAGTTATTGAGGTCAGTAATGCCACAGATGGTTCTGAATGTCTCAGAGGTTGGATACAGGTTTACGCTGATTTTCTTAGAATGACACCCATTACTTCTGTTGGAGTAGCTGGCAGCTGCAGTATTGACCAATTTACTTTGAGAGAAGTAAACAAGTAATTAAGTAAACATGATGAACATGGGGATTAGTTTAGACCCTGAAGAACACACACACCAAACCTTGAAGGCTGAAAAGTCACAGCATTATAAATTAAACACTTTACTATTAAATCTACAGCAAGTGTTTGTATTGAAAGAATTGAATAGCAGGCATTTATTATAACTGAAAATATCTTTCTGCAAGATCTGTGAACAGATGTCTGCAGTGTTTCAATGTTTTTAATTTTTGTGACAAAACCGATACTTCCCTTTTTATTATGTATTTTCTTTACTCAAAACCAGAAGGATCAAATCCAATTTATATCAGTGACTGCACACACATTTGATACACACACAGCCTTTACCCAGAAGAGGTTATCATGTAAATATGCAAGACAAATTGAAGTTGAGAAAAAGGGAGAAATAGTATTTTTATTTTAGAAAGGAAACACAAATGAAAAATACTCAGCACTTCGCCTAGGGTAGTCTCAGTAATGTCACTGGAACTATCTTCAGGAGTTGCTTGCACTGAGTATTAAGGGTTAACTGTCTCGTCCGGTAGATTTTTCAGTCACCCTGGACACCTGAGACAGCCTGGAGTGTAACTGAGACCTGTTAACTGCTTGAGTGCTTCTCCGAGCTGTGAAATCATCCAGCTGGGACACGCACCCGCTGTCTATAAAGCAGTGCACAGCATGGCATTGCATTCTTCAGGGCCCCACTAGCATGAACACTCCGTGACGACCTACTGTGAGGAAGGGAGTAGCTGATCAGCTTCAGGACGGAAATGCCCGGTTTCTGTGACTTTACAATAAAATGTTCACAGAAAGGTGAAGAGGAAGTCAAAGTGTGTTGTTTCAGAAAGTGAAACAAAACCTCTGACCATGTGATATTTTCCCCCCAAGGTGTGTTCAAATTTGGGTTTTAAATTGCAGAAAATTAAGAATGTAATGAAGGATGTAGTTTTATACTTAAGAGCTTTTTTGACAGCTTTTTGCATTTGATGTTTTTAATCAATTTTCCAAGGAACAATAGATTTTACTAAATTAAAAGATACGTAGAACAAATTTTTAATTTTATTAACCAAGCTAGCTGTGTGATTAACTATTGTCCTTTTTGCTCATGCTCACCGTGGATCTCCCTTAGGTACTTTCCGTCTTGCATAGTACACTCCCTCATATTGCAAAACATTTTGTCTGATTCAAAGGTGCCTTAAGATGTGGGGGCTATCATTTTGAGCTTGCTGCTAATGCAACAGGAATGTTAGTATTTCCTGTGACCTGTCATTTATTGCTCCATATTTTTATTTATAAGATCACATGGGAATGCAAAATAGCATTCAGAGCATTTTTAGCTGTTGATTTCTGTGGCATTCCACTAATGGTGGGTTTGTCTTATTAACTTCGGTAGCAGTTAGATGTTGCTATATCCAGTTGACAACGTGCATAATGAAATTCTTCTGGTCACTTGAAAACGTGGACAAACTATTTTTCAAACTGTTTTTATGTTCAGGAAATGAAGTAGTATGTTAAGCTTCAGCTACTGACAGTAAAATGCTTCTCAGTCAAAAGAGGAAATCTTGGACTAACACCTCTGAAAATGACAGAGACATGATACGAAAATATTTAAACTGAAATTTAAGGTGTTATTTCAGGACACCTTCCTGAAAGTCTTGTGTGCCCAGTTCCACTAAGCAGAGTGGTTGTATGAGGAACAACAGTGTGAAAAACAACTGCAGATCTGCAACCTGTAGTGTTGTTCATTTTCCCTTAAACCATCTGGTGCCCTCCACTGAATCTCTCATTAACATGCTGGATTTCCACTCAAGAAGGAGCAATGAATGGCACTAAGATCAGTTTATATGTCATTCAAAAACAGTCTCATTTTTAATACCAATTCACTTGGCCATAGTTGTAATTGTTTATAAATATACATATAAAAATATATATTGAAATCTCCATAAAAACTTTACAGAGAACTTGGAGCCCTGTTTATTTTGCAATCCCATCTAAGGCAATACTGTTCCCAGTATGACTCTGAGACTCACTCCTAGGCATCGTAATGTCTCACTGTTCCAGGCTGCTCAAAGGAGGGAAGGTCTTTAGCTTTGGCAGAAAGGGGTCCTTCAAACCCAGTAGCCATGGGAGACTGATACAGTGTTGGAGCTTCCATTTTCGTGGATATGAATTTTACTTTTTCATCACAGTGTGATGGGTTTACCCCAGCCAGCAGCTAAGCACTGCACAGCAGCTCACTCACTTGCCCTCGCAGTGAGAAAACTTGTGTGTTGAGATAGTTTAATAAATGAAGAAAACAGGAAAAAACCAACCCCAGACTAATGATGCGGAAGCCATCGCTAATCCCTTCCCACAAGCAGACTAACTGGTCTCTGAGCAATGTCTAGCTCCCCAAAATGGTGTTGTATGGCATGGAATGTCCCTTTAGTCAGTTTGGGTCCCCTCTCAACCTCTTGCCCACCTCCAACCTACTCACTGAGGTGGGGGAGGGGAATGGGAAAAAGAAAAAGCCTTTGTGTTGTTTTTACTAGCCGGTTCCTTACATTCTTAAGCAGAGAAGAAGAGGGAAGATAAGAAGTGCTTGCCTAAGTATAAATTGGTGGCTCAGACACATGCTGCTGGCAGTTCTGGTGGTACAAGGCAGTAAGCATGTTACTTTTCATGCAGATACAGAAAGTTACTACATGATGAAATGTTTATGCATATCTTTTAATGTAGAGACTTTGTTGAAGACTTAATGTTTTACCTTAGGACTGCCTTTTTTTTTTTTAAAGTCGAATGTTACCTGATGGTCGCTGGTAGGAAGTGGGTGATGTAGCTGTTCATAAGCTCAGGGGGGTTCTCATTCAGCCCAGATTGCTCTCTGTGTTTAAGTGAAGAAAACTCGGGACCTTCTCATTAAGGTCATACCTCTGTTGTAACTCTACAGCATTACTGAGATTCTTTGTGCTTCATTTGATACAAAAGCTCCCTTATTTATTAGTAATTCTGTTGAATGTAACAGTTCTTGTGGTTCAGGTGAATCCCATGAGAAGCAGACTAAATTTTGCTGTGAAGTAGGTCAGGCAAAAGCAATGTGGAAGAAGATTGGTGAACACTTTCAAAATAAAGCAGTGTTTCACATTATGTACCTATTTGACATGGCCAGACCTAGAGCTTAACTTAGGTTCTAATATGGTAATAAAAGAAAATGTTGGGTTTGGGTACGTTGTGGCCAATGCTTTGTTTTTTTCAGTACTTCTTTAGTAAAAAAGTTCTCGATGCTTAGAATAAAAGTAAGCGATGTTGCAGGTCAGGTCTCTAATTTAAAAAAGGCAGGGAAAGCAGCTATTATTCATGTGGAATTCATTAATAAATGACAACAGCAGTATCTGATCTGTAGCAAACACTGAAATAAATCAGTGCATTGGGACTGCAGCTCTAGACCTGAGTGCTGAAAAACTGAAGTGTAGGTATCTATCTGTGAGAACTATTAGCTTGATAATCGATAGTGGAGGACAGAGAGAAGTTGAGAGAGTCCCTTCTGCCAAAACCCTTGGCATTCTCTGAACTGAAAACAGTTGAGAATAAGGATGAATGTGTGTGGCTCACATCCACCTTTGACAGAAAATCTCTGAGCCTGATAATGAACTTGACTGTTTTAAGAATGCTGAGACAGGATGAAATTGTTGTACCAGCTCAGAGTGAAGAAAATGCCAAATGCTTTTTAACCAAGTTAAAAAAAAAAAATGGATGGGCTGTTACGTATCAGAATCCACCTGCTCTTAAGCCTCTAAATACATTACCTTTGTCACTGAAACTTAGTTCCAGACATTTTAGAAAATGCATCTGTGCAGTGACTGAAATATTCAAGGTGGACCTAGCTCGTAGCAGTTTTGATATTTCTGTATTCAGAGATAAAGATGGAGAAGGCCTGCTATGTCATACATTCAGCTCTCAAGACAGAAAATACAAGAAAAGTTATTAGTGATGTAAAGCCATTTTGACTTTGTAGCAGCACAACAGCATCTGTTCAGTAGGATGCCCTCTGCAAAGCAGCTGTAAACAGTATACATTATTTCTGAGGCTCCCGTTCACAACAGGAGATAGTAATTTCATGTGCATGCTAGTAGGAAGGGGCATGATAGACCCATCTTGAGGTGAGTTTGGTGCCAGAATGGAGACTAAGAGTGATTTCAACATAATTTCTTCTGCACATTATTGCATTATTCCAATTGGTGCCTTCCAGGTTGAGAGCTTCAGCACACTGTGTGGTTATGTGGCAGCTGATGCACAAGAAAGCCTTTGATCTTATTCCTTTGTAAATATATAGAGATGATAAATTTCAGGCTGGGTGGCTTGCAAAGAGTAACTTGATTTCATTTTGCTCTCTGCAAATCACTGACTATTGCTAATTTATTACTAGATTTATATATGTCAACACACAGCTAGTGCTTCGAGAATACCCATCTTTGGTACTATTTGTAAATACTGTGCTTTTCTTAATAAATGGCAAGCAGGGAGAACTATATCCATGTGGCTGTCTGAAAATGGTACTGGCCAATGCGTGGATGAGGAGACATTTTGTGACATCATTACAAGGACTTGGACATAAAGTCCTTGCCTTGCAAAGGGAAAAGGCCAATTGAAGTTGCAAGCAATTTTCATGCACTAGGCAGTAATTGAGTTCTGCTAAGCAGATCTAGTAGAATCTATGGTTTAGACTGTTTAGCATTAAATGACATATCATTTCTGATAATGAAGTGGAGAGATGGCCTAAATGTTTTTCTAATATTTGCAATGTAATTTCAAAGGTCAGTGGTAACATACATTGTTTGAGGATTCAGAGAGCCAAAGCCAGCTCTGAACTATCCTTGGCATATTCTTTAGGTCTAGGGACTCACGCAGATACGCCCTATCTCCCCTAGGCCTTTCCCTGGCAAATAATGAAATTTGAAGGAAATACCAAAACCTCTCAATTTTGAGGGTGGATTGGACTAAAGAGTTCTGATTTGTGTTTCCAGAATAAAGCTAGACTTTCACTCCATCTTCCTTATCCCTCTTCCTCTTTTATTCTACCTCTCTTCCACTCCCCATGAAGTAAAGGAAATAACAGAACTGTGTTACCAAGCAAACTGGTTTTCAGCTCTCCAAGTACCAGCCTACGCTATACTGTAGTAGTCACATATCATTATAAAGTGGCTGTGCTGAAGAAAGGGTAATTTCACATTGTTAACTCAGTCATTTATTGTGCTTCTTCAAGTGTTAATTTTTATAGCCCTCAGAAATGTGTAGGATGTATAGGATTAAATGATAGCGTTGATAACCCAAAGCACTTGGGTATAAAAAAATCATGCTGTGTAAGCAGAAAGTTCACAAGAAGAGTTTCTATGGCTAGCAGAAAATCAGAAAAAAGGGTTTTTTATCTTACAGTGTTTCATTTTGGGTAATTTGTAAAGATCGGTTTATTCTTTCTGGGGAAAGTAGCTGAAATTGATTTTTGCTACACTGACATTTCATATTTTCTGTTTGTTACTCATTACAGTAACGACCTGAATTTAACAAGAAAATAATGAGTTGATACTATAAAATAGAGGAGTGTAAAAGTACAGGAACTAGATAAATTGCAGTAAAATAAAGCTGCTGTCTTTCAGAGGCAACATAGTATACTAGCTGGGCTGTTGGAGCATGAGACTTTCATAGCCTTAAACGATGTAAGGTTTGGGCAAAGTCTCAGA
Source organism: Rhynochetos jubatus (assembly GCA_027574665.1). Classification (NCBI taxonomy): domain Eukaryota; kingdom Metazoa; phylum Chordata; class Aves; order Eurypygiformes; family Rhynochetidae; genus Rhynochetos; species Rhynochetos jubatus. Next base: position 11,480,084 of record CM050663.1, read on the forward strand.
ATCTTATGGGCTAACATAAAGAGGAAAACTGCAGTATGATCTTTCCATAGGATGCATACATTTGTTACTGGTAGGCACCGCTAAGCCTCATGGGGCATCAGAAAAAAATTTTTGCACTAATTGTGCTGAGACCTTTACTTGGAAGACAGCAAAACAAGGCCTGGACTCCTTTGGGTTTTGTATATGCAGTATGTAAAAGTTCTGTGTGGAAATATATAGGATTTATAATAAAAAAGCAATACTTTAAATGGAAATAATTCCATAAAGAATTATGAGACCACCCCTGTGGTTCCTTTATTCCTCCCTAAATGGGCTAATAGCCATTTAATCCTTTGCTGGAGAAATAATGTGATTTTAAATACCCCTCAGGCAGAGTTAGACACCAAGACCAGATTACCTCTTTGTCTGTAATGGTTTTAGCCACTGAACTAATGAATAAAAAGGGACAAATCATCAAAACTTTCAAAAATAAAGTTAGTCCTAGAATCTTGAATAAAAGTATGGTTTATTGCACCAGAATCTCAGCTTTTCTTCATAGCTACCTGGTAGCTTTAGTCACCCGGTAGATGACACCCTATTCTCTGGTATGCATGAAAATCAGGAGTATCCCTTGAATATTACAAATCCTGTCACTAGCAAGGCCCTGCCACCAAACCAGAGAACAAGGCCCTGTGATACCTCTGTCTCCCAGGAAGCCATCTGCCTAACCTGAAGTACTAACTTCCGATCTAAGTTTAAATGTTCCTGTGAAACTGTGTCCAGATAGCTTGAGAAACAGATCATTCATCAGTTCTGCTGAACAGAATTAAGGAATTTTGCATGCCTAATTTTCCGTATGTTTGTTTTTTCTACACAGGAACCAAGCTATAGCTGCTGGTTTCCAATTGAGCTGGCAAGTGACACTACACTCTGTTTCAGTAAGTATATGTTTTGTTTATTCTGTGAGAAGTATAAGGCAAGATTTTTCTCTGTTATACTGTGTAAATTCAGAGTTACTTAAGCTTAAGATGACAGCATCATTTTGCCCTCAACTCAGTGCACTCTTGCTTGGTTTCTATATTGAAGACACCCAATTTTCTTTTCTAGAAATACTAGTTTGCCTTTTGGTATTAAGAAGGTTATAGTGTTTGGCATCCTTAATTGAGCTGCATCACTGCTAGTAACTGGATAACATTCACATATATCGGAGATAATGTATTAACAGAACCCATTAATTAAGTATGCCAATTTGTTTATGATTAACTGAAGAAATTTATGGCATTAGAACAACTATTACAGTAGCTGATATAAACACATTCAGTAAGGATAGCAGTACCAAGTTTAAATGCTTTCAAGAAGAATTACTGGTACTAATACCACAATAATCACTGGTCATGTTTGACAGGACTATGTAGATGTGACAATTATTAGTGTGATGCTTTTTTAAGTCTACTTTAAATATCAACTTGCATACTATTAGTATCTTCTAAAAAATGTTGCAGGAAATTATTCCACGGTTATAAAACTTTGTAGCACAGAACATGCATGCTGCGTAATAAAGAAAATCTCTGAAATCTCACCATGCTCACATCAAAGAGAAACACTTGGATTTATCTTGCCTGTGCACATTTTGACGTTATTATGCGCTTAAAGATAAGGTGGGGAATTGTGCTTGTGAAATAACTCATCCTATTAAAAGCTGAAAACAAGAAGAAAGGGATCTTGGTTTTAAGTGTGAAAAATGACTCCTGCAATTGAATGTATACGTTGGATTTTATTTTTTTTAATAATTTGCTCATTAGGCAAGTATTTCTGTTTTATCTCCAAGCTAGTAAGAAAATGATCTTTCATTGTGCAGCTTCAAAAAACCAGACATTTCAGAAATGAGAATTACTGCTTTGCTTATGTCTTAGCTGTACTAGAAATGTGTTTTCCCCACCTTAATCTCAGTTTGCTAATAACCTTAGGTTCATTGTGTCACCTCAAGAATTTCAAGTTACTTAGTCATTAGTCCTTTTAATTGTCTTCTGCAAGGACCATTTTCTAGTAGATTTAAACCTTGCAGCTCACAGTAATGATAGCTGTTAAATGTTAATGTAAAATAGTTAATAAATTAAATAAACGATTGATGACGAAATTATCCTGCATGCTGGAAATATTGGAACTGAGGGGGGAAAACAATCAGGATATAAATTACCAAGATTTCAATTCTATTGGTTTTCATAGGTGGGAAAAGTCATGGTGTAACAATACAAAGATGCATGTGGATTTACTGCTCTCTTGAAATAATATTTAGGTACTGGTGTCTAGACTGTAGGCAGATTGCAGAGTTTACACACTCAGACACTTAATTTTGGCCTGTATTTCTCAAAGGTTTAAGTGCTGCTAATCCTACTGATTTTGTAGTATCCAAAATCAGCACTTTTGAATGTCAGGTCATTTGAATACAAAAGGAGCGGTTCCTATAAAAAAAGGCTGAGGTTTTTGGTGTCTAGGCACTTGAGTTTATTAGTGTTGTAAACTAAAACAGTGTTGGACATAGTTTTTCCACAAAATCTTTTTTGGGAAAAAACACCAGGTATAAATATGCATGAGTAAGATAGGAGAGATTTACTTTCCAGTGAATCAGTACTAAATAGAAAGCACATAGCTAAACTTTGAGAATGTATTTCTGTTTCTATAATTGCATGGATAAGACTAATTGTGCCTGTTACACAGAGACAAATATGCTATCTATCTATATGCAACTTCAGTGCTCCAGGTTCTAGCTTGGAATTCTGTTCACACAAAATGAGAAAATGAAATTTAAAGGCTTGCCTAAAAATATGTCAACAATTAAATCTGCTGTTCTCAGGGTTAAGTAATACCTCTTTCTCTCTGTGCTGTGTGTAGAGACAGTGATAAAAAAGGGAATCTTCTCAGTGTTTCTAACACAGACTAATTTGGCTCTGAGATTTTTTTTTTTTTCCAATTATAAAATGAAATCCATGTGGTGCTCACTACCTGAAAAAGGAAAAGTGGTTATTGGATGCAGTAGTGCCTTTGCCCAAAAGCAAAAAAAGTCACTGCCTGTTTCTCCATTACCTAACTGCAATAACAGCCATTTCTTAGAGGGACTCATTATAGAACACAGCAAGGCAGAAAAATGGTAAAAGGAAACAAAGTTTTATGCATGAAACTCATGCAAAAATGCATTGAGTTGCTGTGAACTGGATAATCAAATTATGTAAATGGCAAACTTGAATTTAAATCATTTTTATTTCCTCATTTATTGCATAGTTATAGGAGATTACTACCAGTTGTCCTGTTGAAAAAGTCAAATATTTCACATGGTCTCAGAAGGATGCGTTGTGTTTTTAGCCCTTGATCATGCAATCTTCTCTTGCCACATGAAAGGAAAGCTGTTGAAGACAAAATAATGGAAAATTCTTAGATATTTCTCATCTGTCTTGCCAAAGCATCTGTGCAGTGGGAATGTAGGATTTAGGAACTCAACTGAGATTTAACTCACCAGAAAAAAGTTTATGGGAAGTGTCTGATTAAACTACAGTGAATCATAGAAATGAAGGCATCTTTGTTGCTAGACCTGGGAATACCTAGTCTGTAAAGCTACACAGACATGTGGCACGAAATTAAAAAACTCAAAAAGAACGGTGCTGCACCTCACTCAGACCAAGGAAATACGCAATTCAGATGGTTCATGTGCTTAATATCCCTGTAAGTACCTGGTTTTCTTACTCAGAACTCCGTAAGGACTGTGACTGCAGCTGGATGTCCCCAGCTGAAGTTTTAGTCTTTCAGGGCATTCAGAAGCCAACTATACTCAGTTGCTCTTGGAGAAAAGTCTCACACCTTGTAGCCTCACACTCCTGGTGGAGCAGAGGACAGGTTTTAGTTGATATTTTTTACCTTCTTTCCATCTGTCTTCAGTGTCTCACTTCACCTGAGAGGACTTCTGGGATGTAATTTTCCAGCCGCTTGGCAGTGATTCAGCAGCTCACAGCAACCTGAAGAAAATCTCAGGATGTAACACACATCATCTTCCAGGGTTGTCCCTTAAATAATAACTTGGGGGCACACTCATAGGTGCCTCTATGATGAGAACATCCCGTTGTGCCTCTGTGCTGACTGAGAGGTTACTTTATGTCTTCTGTTTAGAATTTTGCTGTGTGGAAAAAGCAACAAGCAGAAAGACAAAGTAATTTTATTCTCTGGAGTGCAATTAGTGGATGGACTGTGATCAGAGACCTTTCACAGCTACACTAAAGGCTTAAAAAGAGATTTCATTTATGCATCCTCAATCCAGTAACCTATACAGACGGCATTTTCAATATTATGCTGTGGACAAGTGTCACACCATCTTGCTGTGTCTCTCAATATCTTCAAGACGAAATCTGGTAGAAGCAAATTCCCGTGCCTTTCTTCTGAAAGTTGAAAAGGAAGGACATTTATTTCCATTAAGACAGCAAAAATAGGAAGTTGCACTGTGGAACCACTGTGCATCGGTATGCATACCAGTGTGAGGTCTCACACTGCCTCTTCTCCAGGTGTGTGATAGTAAGATCTTGTTTGCTTTGTTTTTAAAGTAAGAAATTTCTCCAGATACTGAGTATTTCAGCTCTCCTACTCTGCTATCCTACTGTTATTCCAGGGGCTGTGTGTTGATGTAGCAAGCTGTCCTCTAGTTCTTAAGCACTGTCCTGGTTTTGGTTGGGATAGCGTTAATTATCTTCACAGTAGCTAATATGAGGCTATGTTTTGGATTTGTGTGGAGAAGAATGTTGGTAACACACTCATGTTTTCAGTTGTTGCCAAGCAGTGTTTACATTAAGCCAAGCGCTTTTTCGGTTTCCCATACTGCACCTGTGTTCCCAGCTTCTTCTCTACAAGAAGCTGGGAGGAGTCACAGCCAGGACAGCTGACCCAAACTGACCAAAGGGATATCTCATGCCGTAATACATCATGCTCAGTATATAGGCTGGGGGGAGTTGGCCAGGGCTCGCTCGCTCTCTTGCTGCTCAAGGACTGGCTGGTCAGAGAGCGGTGAGTGGTTATATTATTTTTTTTTCCCCTTTGTTGTTGTTTTCCTTCTCATTACATGCTATTATTATTAGTAGTAGCAGTAATTTTTTCTTTTATATATTATTACTATTAGTATTATTAGTATAATTATTTCATTCCTTTTCAATTATTAAACTGTTGTTATGTTAGCCTGTGAGTTTTCTTACCTTTTCCTCTGGTTCTCTCCCCCATCCCACTGAGGGAAGAGGGGAGATGAGTGCTCGCTGTGTGGTGCTTAGTTGCTGACTGGGGTTAAGCCACCACAAGCACAAAGATCCACCAATCTACAATTGTAAACACACACAGCATCATGCATAACAGCCAAGATTTACTGTAGTTCAGTATATCAATTCTGAGATATTACACATTTTAGTATTCATTTAGAAGTAATATATAGCACCACGCATAGAGGTAACTTGGTAAGCAGGTTATTACAAGGTCTGAAAGCTCAAGTCAATTCTCATCTTTGGAGCTGATTGTCATTGCTGCTGTCTTTAAGCAAAGCCTAATATCTGACATCATTTATAACACGTAAATAAACAAATCTTGAAGCAAGTTCAAGGGGGAACATTAATATTAGAGTCATAGAGAAGCTGAATATATACTGGAGCCGTAATACATGATTCTTATTTATCCACACTGCCGGTGGTGATAAGCAAGTTGTGAATATAGCTGTATATGCATAACAGTTACAAATACCTTACTGCGGCAGTCACAGGATATTGATATAGAACTACTGAAAAAGATTCTGGCAGTGGTAATGAAAATAATCAACTAATTAACATCAACTTCACTTTGCCAAGCTGGTACTGAATTATTTTTATAGTGAAGTTAATGTAAGTAGGGTTATAGAGTCATAGAACCATAGAGTCATTTAGGTTGGAAAAGACCTTTAAGATCATTGAGTCCGACCATAAACCTAACACTGCCAAGTCCACCACTAAGCCATGTCCCTAAGTGCCTCATCCACACATCTTTTAAATCCCTCCAGGGATGGTGACTCAACCACCTCCCTGGACAGCCCGTTCCAGTGCTTGACAAGCCTTTAATTGAAGAATTTTTTCCTAATAATCACTGTAAACCTCCCCTGGCACAACTTGAGGCCATTTCCCCTCATCCCATCACTTCTTACGTGGGAAAAGAGACAGACACCCAGCTCGCTACAACCTCCTTACAGGTAGTTGTAGAGACATTAAACTAGTAGGTCTTAGTACTTCTAGCTTAGAATCCTAAACCTACACTCTTGGAAACACATGCATAACACCAATTGCTTTAGGAAATTTCTGTGCATGTTTGTTAATGGGGTATCCTTGTGGGTAAATGAGTAAACTTGCTCACTAGCCCTTTACAACTCTGTCTTAAAACTGCCTTCTTTAAAGATAGAAGGTTAAAGCTGGGGTAAAGTACTTGTGAAAACATATTCCTTTTGGTCTGTGCATCTCTCTAAAGGGTCTGTGACCAAACTGTGAGATTTATAAGGTGTATTTTACATAAACCTTTTAAGAAATTGTATGAGGGAAGTCAAATTCAGTTGCAGTGTGAACATTGGATAGTTGAGAAGGCTTTTAATATGTAGGATAGTGAACACAGTCCCATACTAATTTGGTTTCATAGGTCAGGGTAACAAGTAAGATAGCTACTAGGAAATGATGTATGTATTGGCTATCGTTTCCTGACTGTGTTTCGTATAGAAGTAGAAAAATAGTCTTTTAAAGATGCAGTCAGAGCAGGTTGATGTTCACAGTTAGGCTTCGCATATCTATGTATAATCAAGCAATGGTAATTTGGATATAGTATCCATAGCAGGATTTTTTGCAAAGTGAAGGGCACACATTAACCAGCAGTAAAATTTCCAAAGAAAATCAGTTGCGAATGTGTAAAAGTAGACACCAAGTTGTTGGAGAAAACATCCTGATTTACCTTTGAAACTGGATAAAATATGTAAAAACTGTATCAACAAGAAGAGCAAAAGCAAAAAAAAAAAAAAAAAAGCCCATGGCTATTACTCTACAAATAATAGACCACTGAGGAGTCCAATGAATTTGAGACTAAAATTAGCTGCACAGGCTATCGGGCAGCTACCAGTAACATTCAGGTTTGAAAAAATGACATGTTTTTAATACTTTGTCATAAATTCCTTATACAAATACTGTTTTTCATAACATAGTACAGTCTTAAATTCCTTGCAATTTCATAGTTTGATAATGGCATTATATAGCCGTACACTTCCCAAATTTACTGGAAGGGGAATGAAGTTAAAGAACTCATACCGTCATCTCTCTATTGTCCACAGAATGGAACGTTTTAAAAAAAATCCTAATGGTGGAAGTCAGGGAACTGGTGCCATGGTATTTACATCATGTCCAATTAAGTTATGTTCCTAATCCTGTGTCTTAATTCATTGGATTAAAATTGCGTCACGTCACATGCAAAGGATGTCCTGAAAAGTTTAAAATTGTAGCGCTGAGATACAGTGTAACCACAAGGACGGAACAATCGCACACAAGGTTATTCACATAGTTAAAAATGAGATACCACCATTTAAACAGACACATGTTGTACTCCCAAATACGTGTTTTGCAAGTACTATAGGGATATTTATATTTTTGTAAGCCTGTCTTTTGTATATAAGGAATATACTTTCAGTTTATATACAGATAGCTTTCCATTCTAGGCATGCAGAAGTTCAGGAAACAGTTATCTCATTTTAACCAAAACAGCTGCAGGTCCCATGTATGCCTGAATGTAATCCAGCAACTGTGCTCGAGTTTCTTTTGCTTAAAGCCCCTGAAAAGTCTGCTGTGGTAAAAGTTCTAAGAGCAGACCACGGCATCAGGTTCTTCACAGGTTGCTGTGGTTCCTTTCGTTTTTTTCTTTTAAAATACGTTTCCAGAGAGAACTAACCCCCAAATCGTTATAATCTTTTCTCAGCATGTATAACATCTTGCACTCAGTCACAGTGAATGTGCTTTCTTACTCAATATTCACTGGGCTCACTGTGGGCACAACTGAGGACAAAAAGAAAGAGCACTAAAGCAAGAAAGCACTCCAAAGCAATACTCAAGCAAGCCATTCTACTGCTCTGAATTACAGTTAGCTTGAAAACCCGTGTAAATGCAGCAAAGGAGATAATTTGTCAGAACATACAACAAAAAGATGATATTATGGAAACAAAATGTCAAAACACTATAAAATACTAAAATTTTCTAGGTTTTTATTGAGCCTCAAAATGCTAGTGATATTGAATTTATTTCCAAAATTGTCATCGTATTCCCTACCCCTAGTTCTTCCTGCTTCCATGATTCCTTGTGGTGTATTGAGTCTTGAAAGGAAATAAAAAGCCAGTACAGGATTGATGATTTTATATCAGCAGCAAAGCTTATCGAAACTAGTATTTATTATATTCAAAATCATGGAGTGCTTTTTGGCTTGTGGACAGCTTTATGTCATGGAAAATGGCCTGAGGAAGAAAATGCTTCATTGTAAACACCTGATTACAAGATGAAAGAACATATATATAATATCTAAATATAAGATATAAACATCATTCCCAAACCCCAGCAGCGTTGTCTAACAAGTGTACGTAATATCTCCTACGATCATTCTGAGACATTTGAAAAAGCATGGTAACAGCAAATAAACTAAAGCAATGAAAAGGACCTCTAGTCAGCCTTATTGGAAAGCAAGTACCGTTTTCTGCCGACCAACATGGTAAAGAACTATTAGGTAGCAAACTTAGCACTTGGGTAATTTCACTGGTATCAACAGACTTTTATTTGCTTATAACTGGGTTGATTTTGGCCCTCTAGTATGTAATATACACAGAATAAGTGCCAGTGGAGAACTTAGTGCTGCATTAGACACAAAAATAAAGTGAATCGGGAGTTTATATTCAGCAAAAGGGTTCACAATGGGTAGTGAAGCTCTTCAGCTTCTACAATGAATGAAGAGAAGTTATGCTAAATCAACACATTCAGCAGCCTCTTAATTTCTTCTGAAGAAATGAGTCTCAAAGAAGGATTCAATGGGATTTTTTTTAATGTACAGAAAAGGGTTAGCTCGGTAAGAAGCAATCTAGCAGGAGGGCTGACACTGGATTCTACCTGCGAAACAGAACACATCTTTCATATCGATGTACAAACAACAGACACAATAATTTCCCCCCAGTATTAGTTAATATTAGCTATAGTTTTTGTTCTTCAGTACTCTCCATTCCTTTCTCAGGGAGTTCTACAGTTTAATAATGATGTTTGACTCGCTGTCTAGCCTCTGAGTAGGCATTTGTATTCTATCAATGTTGGTTTTCCAGGTAACATTTTACGCAACTTACAATGCACATTCCCTCCTTGACTTGCTTTTCATGCGTCTGTTGAGCTAGGAAATACATGCACATGAACTTGGTGCCAATACAATTGAGAAGATCATACAGAAGCTTTAGCCCCCCAACGTTAATTTGTTGTTGTGTCATCAAAATTAACAATGAGAAAATATGTTATTCAGTCAGAAAGTTACATCATTAGTGCTGAATGTATCTCCTCAAATTTACTGTATGAATACATTTAACAGTTAATATTTTTATTTCCTTATTTTTCTTTATTTTTCAAAATTTCTGTTCAACTAAGATTAAAATATATGTTCATCTTATGAAATTGTTGAAAGTCTCAAAAAATATGATATGGAATGTTTTCATTTTGAAAATCGTTGCTCAGACTTACAGTGACAAACAGCATATGTCTGTCTAAATGCTGTTACACATTAATCTTGCCTTAACCTTACATTCCACTGAATCTTTGTGTCCTGTACACTGAATTCACACCAACAGCTCACCATGTGGTCATGTCGTCAGCCAGACAGTGCTTTGTCTCTTACTCTGTTCAGTCAGCCTGCTGATTACACTACTGTAGTGTGTTGTTATGAGGCAAAATTACCAAAAATATAAACATTTTTAGAGGCAAAAGCAAAGCAGCAGTGTCTGTTTAAAAGAAATTAAAAGGAGTGGGGGAGGCTTTACACATTGAACTGTGCTCAGGTCGGTTTAGTTCTAGGGCAGACCTGGCATGAGTAACACTGGTAACCGATGCAGGTCCTTGAACAAATACAGCTCTGTGGGGGGTTGGCCCTGGCTGGAGCCCAGGTGCCCCCCAAAGCTGCTCTGTCACCACCATCCTCAGCTGGGCAGAGGGGAGAAAACACAAGGAAAGGCTTGTGGGTGCAGACAAGGACAGGGTGGGATCACTCACCAGTTACCCTCACAGGCAAAGTAGACTTGAATCAGAGAAATGGATGTAATTTATTGCTAACCAAATCAGAGCAGAGTAATGAGAAATAAACCCAAATCTTAAAACACCTTCCTCCCCTTCTTCCCAGGCTCAACTTTACTCCCAATTTTCTCTCCCTCCTCCCCCCAGGTGGTGCAGGTGGATGAGTTGGGGGTTGTGATCAGTCCATCACACCCTGTCTCTGCCACTCCTTCCTTCTCAGGGGAGGGTCCTCACACTCTGCCCCTGCTTTTTTTCTTTTTTTTTTGTAACTTCAGGTATCAGAAAACGTGAAATAATTTTGAACAAATATTTTCCCAGGAAAATGATCCTATGGGGACATACAAACAAAAAAGGCTCTGTCTGCTAGTATTTTACTGTCAGCTTTGCCATTATGTTTCAACAGCAGACCTAAGTTAAAATTATTTTACGAAGATTGAGAGATTTCACATATGAGTTTTTAAGCATTTCAGGGAAAGCACTAGTAATTAACTTTAAAAGCCAAACCAATTCTGTCCACATACTTGCTTTACACGTTTTATAGCTTTAGGCTCTAATGACCCTGTCCTTCATACTTACATTTTTTTGTTTCAGTAAAGCCTAGCCAAAGTGAACCTAAACCACTAATGGGTTTCTTCTACTGCCCTGTCCACTTCAATTTGGAAGTTGGGAGATTCTTAAAAGAAGCAAGCTCCTTGTTTGAGCAGATACACAAAAAAAGTTTCAGGCTTCAGTCTCCCCAAAGAGTTTTCTAAGGTATCTCACACTACTGTGTCTGAACACAGGAAAACTTGCCCTTGGCACCTCTCTTGTTAGAGTAAAACAATTCAGATCAGCAACACGGATTGCAGACTGCAGACCTCCAAAAGTAATTTGTGAAGCTGGGGAAAGGAGGAGTCTTCACAGCCCAGGTGTAAGTAGTTAGGTGGGATGGCACACAGGTGGGCTGAAGCCACTGGCAGGCAGAGCTGCAGGAGCTACGGCACTGTTATGGGGCTGGAGAACAGTGCTGGGGTCAGGGAACTTTGAAGGGAAAAATTAAGCATTGACTGATGTTTATCAAGTGATTTGTCATTGCTAGTGTGACATAGTGATGGGTATCTTCTAGTCTTGCGTTATTCTAAATCGTAGCTGTCCTGGAAAGAAGGCAGAGCGTTGGTAGATTCTCTGTGCTGGTGCCTGTAACTGAGTCCTCCTGTTCTGGGAACCAGGCAAGAATTAGCTTCATCATAAATCCTCTCCAGTTCAGCCTGCTCCTAGACTGGGACATATATAAAAGGTAAGCGTCATTTGGGTGATGGGGTAGTTACTACTTAGGAGTCCTTTTCTTCAGTTTCTTAAGGTTGTGCGTACTCTTCTGTTTGTAGTCATTTTCCCTCTCACTCTCCTTGGTCTGGCCTTTGAAAGTGGTGTTTTCATTAAGTACTGAGTGATGACCGTTTTGCTTTTAGAAGCTTTTCTGGGAGAGATAGTAGTGTTGGTGGCTTTGATCAATATCTGGTTTTTGCCTGCGTTTGACTGTGTTTTTCAGGCACTGCCTGAATTTAATATACGCACACAGAGCTACTGTTGGATAAGGGATGATATCTTTGGAATTTTCTGACCTTTGAATAGTTTGCATCCTAAACTATCATTTTATGTAACTTTGGCATAGGTAAATGTCTTTTTTTTTTTTTTTTTCCACATAGAAAAGACACCTGAATCCTGTAATTCCAATCTTGATGGTTTTATACTATCTTCTCAGATTTTGTAAACCTCAAGGAAAAGCTTATTGATAAGTGTACTGAATTTTTCTACTGCCTTGTGTTTTGGTTACAGATTTTTGTGTGAAAATTGTTAAATCTACTTGTCATCATTCTAAAAGCTGGGCAACAAAGAGAGATTCATGTGCTCCAGTTTGGAAAACTACTTAGTCACTTCATGTATTTTTTTTTTCCCTTTCTCAATCAGAAATTGTATTATGTTCTGATAGTGAATGTGTTTATTTTAAAAAAGAATCAATATTAACTCAGATGGTAACACTTAAAACAAACTGAGCAAAGTCACTAAATCAACGTAAGAACCATGAGCACTCTTCCAGTTTCACAAATCCTTTAGGTTAATTTAAAAAAACCAAACACCTCTGCACTCTTTCAGTGTCAGATGATCCTGGTTCCTTTTTAATTCATTGTTATCCCAGTAAAGTCTTTTAAAGCATCACTGAGATAGACACCATAAGGGATCTTGCTTCAAGTTTTAAAAAATGAGATTAATTTCTGGGCTGGAAAACTTTACAAGTTTCCTTGCAAATGCGAAAGACTTCTACTAAACCTGGAATGTATTTTCTAAAACAAAGAATGTGGCTGGTCACTGGGGTGGCTCTCTGTTGGAAGTATTACAGTTTATGCATTCCTTAAAAGACATTGCAAAACTCAATTGAATAAAAGTTACAGTTCTGTCTGTAATTGCAAGAATACTTCAATAATTGTATCTCATATGACGTTAGTTCTCCTTCCCTGGATAATGATAACTAGGATCTTTGTCTGGGATATTCACAAGGGACTTCCTTTAGTGTATTTCTCATTGTCCTTGTATCTGAAAGCCATTAGTTATATAAAGCTAGAGTTCAAGCAGACTGCTTGGAAAATACGCTGACTTAGTTTTTTTAAATTCTTGTCTTTTTATGTGCCTGGAAATATAATTCAGATGAAAAATCTGCTTCCATTGAGGGATGTATTTTTTGCTTGGTTTTCAAGTGAAGGAGGTGAAGTAGGAAGGCAGAAAGTGACTTGTGTGCTCATGCCACTCAGTAACTCATTGCAGATTGGCGTTGTGGTTTTTTTTCTTAAGCATTAGAAAAATGCAGTTTTCTGGAAGATATGCTTTCGCTTGCCTAAAAGTTATGGATTGGATATGAGAATCATCTGGAGAAACTCTGTAGTCTACATCCTGTTTAGCAGAACAGCTATTTAGGCCCTTTCTGGCTTCAAAGTCTGAATTTGTGTTGCTATGAAGAGGATTAAATCTTTCAATGGGGAAAGCAAAATCTTAAAGGAAGAAATATTGATATATCAATTTAAAATAACTTCTTGGTATTTCTTTAGAAGCTCCATATAGTAGAGCATAAAGAATGTCATTAGCCATGGTATATAACTGCAAATGGAAATGGTTGTGCAGTAGCACAGTAATAGAGAAGTAATAGGAATTAATGTGGATGTGGAAATGAGATTAGTTCTCCTAGAAGAGTAAGGAAGAAAAAGGGTCCATCCAAAGCTATGAAGGGAAAATGGAAAAGTACTGTTTCACCTCATGTGGTACTCTTGAAGAAAGAGGAAAGTCTCAAAGTATAGTTTTGACATAACTCGTTAGACCTCCAACTCACAGAATTGAGACACCCCCATTCTCATATAGCTCAGCAAATCTCTGTCTGTGTATGCAAGGTTGAAGCCATGAAATAGTTGGATAAAATGCACCTGTTAATATCAGTAAGTGGCAGTGAAAGAGGCACCCAAGAACTCTAACAAAAAGTGTAACTTTTAGCTGAATTAAGCTCTGGGTCTAAATTTGGAGAATGTCTTGTTTCGATGGAGAAATGAGCATTCAACACCAAATTCCCTTGAACTTCAGGGAAGTTCAGATCTTTCTCTCCTTTGTCATGCAGTTGTAAAATCTTATGAGTAGTAATATAGGAAGGATGAATAGTATATGGAGCTTACAAGAATGATAAAATATATTATTCTTGCCTCTTAATCCAAATTAAACTGACATGATTTATTGATAATACCTCCAGTCTAGATTTGGCCACAGAAGCTGGTGGACGTGTGTGCGTTTGTTGGTTTGGGACTTCATTTGTTTTGGTTGTGTGATTTTGGTTTGGTTTTAAATAGCTGGGGGAAAAGTGAAGGTAAAAAAGATGAAGGGAAAATCACTTTAGACTCATCAATTTAGTAAATGGTTCAGCTAATAAGCCCAGCTCTGACTATTCTGACAGGATGTGACTGACTTAGTCCTTAGACTTTAGTGCTGCCACAGGGGATTTCATTTTTTATGTTGGCTGCGGCCAATTCAACTGGTCTGTTGCTGTTCTGAATTTGACAGTATATTCAAGGGAGCAAATAATGCTCCCACGATCAGCACTTATGCTTTTTTTTTGACTGAGTAAGGATAAAAACTGCTGAAGGGTGTTCAACTTGACGTTTTTCTTCTTGTTAGGCTTACACCATGGCAGAAACAGGCCTAAATAGAACTAAATTGCTAGGCAAGCCTCAAGTGAGGCAGGCTGGAATACGACGTATCTGTTTCATTAAATATTTGAAGGTGCCTTAGAACAAACCCAAGACTTTCAGAGTTCTGTGTCAAACAGATCATTGACTCTTCATAGATAATTGGTTCTTTGATCTTACTTTGTCTAGAAATGCTATCCTAAAGCTGAAACACTTTGTGTATCATATTTTTGTTTAAATAAGAGCTTCTAGAAACATGAAGGTTCTTCTGAAGCAATTTTATTTGAGTGTGTCTGTTTGTGGGGTGGGAGACTAGAAAAAATGTCCTTGAACACCTCTGAGCAGCTGTGGATTGAGTTCTGTAAACTACTTGTCACCAAGTCCTAATGCCCTGACTAATAAGAGCTGGTCTGTTGAATCTGCAGCTCTCTTGACATACAAAAAGAAAAGGAAATAAATATATTAGATGAATTACTTTCCAGTGTTGTCAGGAAAACAGTAATTGTGTATACATTGAAATGCCTCTAAAACCACACATCTTTTAGAATCTAAGTATAAGCGATTTTGTTTTCTTGGTTATTTTCTGAGTTAAGTGTATGTTCGTGTTTGCAAAGACAGCATAAATCCTTCTCACTTCATCTCTTACCTTTGTAATGTCCTGCACTTCAGTAAAATCCAGCTCAGTCATGATCTTTCAGGGATGCAAGCAAGAAATGCGAAGGCATCAGGCACTGCTGTTTATATGGCTGCTGGCTTGGAACCAGTATGTAGAATTAGAAGAACGGGGAAGGAGATGGATTCTCAAGAACAAGAACTCCAACTCCTGTTTTTCTACCAAAAATGAAGCCTACGCTTACCTTTTACCTCAGTGTTTTCTGTTTACCATTTAACTTGAAGGAGTTAAATTTTCACGCACTTGTAAACTCTGCACGCGGTCCAAGTGACTTGCTGGCACATGCAGTTGTAGCTAGGTAAGAGCCAGGACACGCGCCCGCAACAGTCAAAGCTTTTTGTAACATAGGGCCCTCCCTGATAGTGGGAAAGGTCTTTTGTAACTTCTTTACACACAAGTGTTGGCATTAGGAAGCACTCCAGCCATAAAATCTTAAATTTTTAATTCTCTGACTGGAATATTATTCTTGCTTTAGTAGTGTTGGGTTTTTTGCTGGTTTTGTTAATGATGGAGAATTTTCTAAGTCTAATTCAGTGTGTGCAGTCAGAGACAGTAGAGGCCAGTGTGGAATGAGCTCTGAGAAAGCAGATGGGGTAAAGTAGATTGTTTCTACTTTCTAAAGCAGATGATTTCTACTTTACCTGTGCGGTAAAATAGAATAAGTGAAGATTAGATTAGTTTTGGGCTTTGTTTTGTGGGTTATTTTGTTTTCTGTTGTGTGGTGTTTGGTTTAGTTTGTGTTTTTGAATGCAAGACATTCAGAATGTGTGAAAAGTGCAATGAAGAGACTGACTTCGACTTGCAAAGGCCCTTACAATTCTTTTCCCATCCTAACACTTATTTTAAAAGAATGTCAAGATTGTATCACAGTCATACTGTACTTACTAAAAATAACACCTGCTATCAGTACAGCAGGATAGTAGTCGAGTCAGAATGAGGAAATGAAATATATAAAATGTGGGGCAAAGCCACATGGATCAAAAAAGCTTGTTACAGCCTTTCCTCTCTTTCAGATGTGACACGAAAGGTTTTTGATCCATCTCTGTTATAGCTTCAGCAATGACATGTAACCCAGTGTTTATTATTGATAACTGTACAGAGGTTGTTGCTAGGTGCATTTTCAGCAGCACAGATGTGATCTCTGTCTTCTTCCTTAATTTCATGTTTTGAAAGTCTAGCAAGAAAGTGTAATTAAATATGCATCCTGATATCAATCAGAGCTAAGAAAAATGAATTGCAAATACTATGGGAAGAGTTTGGGGTCTGCTTTTTTTTTTTAATTAATCTGAAACACAGAGTTGGTATGCTCCAATAATCTGTGAAAGTAAGAGTGAGAAGATGGTAATTCTAGGGAAGGAAAAGTGTTGACTCATGCATTGATATGTGCTCACTAATTTGATGGGCAGTGTGAGAGGAGCTAGGAATTAATATACTGCCTGTGTCCTTGTGTGCAGACCTTTGGAGGATATGCAGGTACGTTGTCTGGGGAGTTGTGCTCTGTTTACTGTTGGCTGTACAGTTAGTTGATAGCTTTCTTGGTCTCTGAAATGAGCATAGTTGTTACGCTTGTGAAACATTATTTAAATTAATTTAAAAAAATCCTAAAATAAGTGCTAAATATTATAAAGATTTGAGTTGTTTTTAGTACACAGAATGTAGGCTGGATTTTTCCATGCTTGTCAGTATTCCTTTCTGACTACCCTGTATGGCATTTCTGAACAGATTGCTATTCTGCATTCTTAACAGCAACCAAAAAATATTGGAATGACTTTACTGCACTTAAATAAATGGAAATGAACTGATGCTAGATAGCACTTGGAGGATTCTAGCATCTGATACCTATACTTAGAAGCTTCACTGGAAGTAATACACACTTAAAATCAAATATAGTGAGGATTCAAATGAATGAAGGCAGCAGTTGAAAATGATATGTAGCTCAACATGAGCATGTTCTTCTTTTTCTATTAAAACACTTTCAAGTTATACTAGGAGAAGAAAATCCTGTGTCAGATGTAGAATAATTCTTTCTCAAGATTTAGCTCTGTTAAAGTTGTCAGGACAATGAAAAAATATAGTTCTGCTACATATATCTTAGTTTGTGTATGCATAAAGTAGGGTAACCTTGTTGGAGTAGTATGTTTATGGTGGGGAAGAGCGTGCTGTTTAGAAAAAAAAGGAAAAGAAAGTCCAGAAATTGAATTTTTGTCTCCTGTGTCCGTCTAGTACCGCAGGAGTGCATACATCCCAATCTGCTGATTGTACTGTGGGCTGGTAGGCTCTTGCCAAAAGTTCAGTTGGTGGTTTGCTGTGGAGACCTGTGCAGTACAGAGAAGTGCATACCCAAGTGCAGTGAGAACATCTTTTTCTTGATGAGGTCTTAATCTCCAGTGGGAAGTAGCTGACTGGACACAGATATACAGCTTACTCTGGGGTGCTTCAGGACTGCAGTTCAATAAAGGGAAAACAGGGTCAACTGGACACATGGAAGCGCTGAGAAGGGCAATAAAATGTTGCTGTGTAGACAACCTTCTATTTTGATGTACCCTGAATTGGGAGGATGTACAATGTCAGCATTTTTATATTCAACAAATAGAATTAAGAAAACAAAACCCAACCAAACAAAAACCAACCAAAAAACAACCAACCAAAACCCAAAAACCCTTCTAAAATGTCACGTTAGTTAAAACATTTTTGAGCTGTGGTGGCAAACTTTTGTGTAATTATATTGGTATCTGCATTGAGAATTGAGTTAATCTCTCTTTAGATTGGGACATAACTGGGATTGTAGAATCATAGAATCTTTTAGTTTGGAAAAGATCTTTAAGATCATCAGGTCCAACTGTTAACCTAATGCTGCTAATACCAGCACTAAACCATGTCCCTAAGCACCTCATCTACGTGTCTCTTAAATACCTTTAGAGATGGTGACTCAACCACCTCCCTTCGCAGCCCGTTCCAGTGCCTAGCAACCCTTTCAGTGAAGAAATTTTTCCTAATATCAATCTAAACCTCTCCTGGTGCAACTGGAGGCCATTTCCTCTCATCACTTGTCACTTGAGAGAAGAGACCAACCCCACCTCTCTGCAACCTCCTTTCAGGTAGTTGGAGAAATTAGACTCCTTTTCCTTCTCTAAGGCTGTCTTTTGCCCCATGGTCCCCTACCTGTAACTGCAAAGTTGTTTGGCCCAGCTGTGACAGTGATGGATCAGGACATGGAACTGATTTCTCAGAACCCTTGTCTACTCATGAGAAATTGGGTTAATTAATGATACATCAGCACTTCAGAATCTGAGGGCCTCTATGAAGCACTGATAAGAGGACTCTATGCGTGTGCTCAGTGTGTCTTGGGAACTAACTTAATTCTGAAGTCTCAGTGTATGTAGTAGAGACCCCTGTTGTGATTTTGGGGTGATATTACTTTATTTGGGATACATCAGAGTTAAATTTACACTGATGTGCATAGCTCTTTTGCATGTGATTGTGACTAATTTCTTTTTGGTTTATATTTCCAAAAGGATGGCAAGAATCCTTGCAAGGTCAAGAAGCTGCCCCAGAGCTGCTCTGGGAAATTTAAATTACGTTTTCCTCAGCCTGAAAGAGAGGAAAATTAAACTGTCAATGAAACTGAGATCCGTTACTTGTTTATTTTATGGAGTGACAGATTATATCGTTGTCTTATATCTGGTCTTTTCTTGTACTATGCAGAGTTAATAAAGGAAAAGCTATTTTTGAGCTATGTGCTATCGCACAGTCCTCATGAATGGTGTTCATTGGTTCACATGTAGGCTCTTAACTAGTTTTCTTGGCTCCATGGCTATATTTATTTCTTTCTGTTGACAGGAAATTGTAATTCATTTCACTCGAAGGTGTGTTTCTAAAATAAAGCAAATGTACTTCTAGAGGGGAACACGTGTAAAACTGAGACGATTAATGTCCTGTTTATAAATTGTCAGAATAGACAATGTTTTCATCTTGACCAGTAAACATTTTCTTGTTAAACATAGCTGTCAATTGCAGTGTTTTGGTTTTCCTCGCTGGAAGCATCCTCAACTCACTGAAAGTAAGTGTCCAGACCTCAACTGCTTTTAGTGAATTTTGCTTCAGATCCTGTCTGAGATGAGTAGCAAATCTTTTAAATTTCTTAAAGACATGCAATAATATCCAGCAAGAGAGTTTGAACTTGGCATGTTCGTACTGTTATTCCTGCATCTAATCCTCTGCTGTGATAGCATTGGGCACTTAATGCATTGCTAGTGAAGTAGGCAACAACCGACAAATGGGAAGCAACTTCCTTCCCGTAGTGATCAATGGCCTGATTCTAGAGGTGTTATTTACACATCTTTATTATTCTTGTTTAAATAGGTAACAGATTGTAGTGCTCTCATGGGCAGATATTTTTAGTATGGCAGCATACAAGAGTGGCTGCAGTGTTACAGCAGCTTGGTTTATTAAAATAATTGGTTAGCAAGTTGGGGTCCTGGTTTTATTTGACTCCTGCAATAAACCTATGAGTCATAATTCCTAAAGCATAAAAAAAATCAAAACCCAACCAACCAAAACCCACCTGCCCCCCAACCAGAACAACACACTTTTGTTTGAAGGTATGAGTATTCCAATCTACTTCCAAAGAAAATTGCTGTTTTCCTTCTGTGATCTTGATGGTATATGCACATCCAGTGACAGAAACGCTTCAGGTCTCTTCTGAAGCCCGCAGCTTTGCCACGTGGAGTTGTATCGGTGATGGCAAGGATTAAACAAGTTGTGTGGGTTGTGATGTTCCAGTAGAACACAGTCTCCTGCCAAGCTGGCTTTCAATTACAGCTTGGGAAAGCAGTTTGGTGCCTGTTCTATTTTTGCAGCTTTGAAACTCTACCTTGGTTTATGTGACAGTGTATGCTTAGGGTTTTTTGTTTTGTTTTTTAAAAAAAAGTCATGATGAGACATTAGAAAATGTTCTGGCAGTGCTTGTAGTTTGGCTCCCTATACTAATGTAACCTCTTATTTTGATATGACAAAGCGCTGTTCAGATATCCTGTGGCCATGTCTTAGAACAGTGGTATTGTCTAAATACCTTACAAATCAAAAAGATGGAGATAGCTATAGTGGCAAATATCAGGGGAGAAATCTCTTACATATATAGCAAAGGGCTGTTTTTTCTTAAGCACAGGATCAGTTTCAGTAAGTGCACTGAAGTAGGATTTACACCTTGATATGGCAGAACTGTATCCTGCCACTTCATGACTTAATAGAATATGAGAAATCAGTTTTACAAAACAATACTAAAATTGCCTGCTCTCCAACTCTGACTCTTCCACAAGGAGCTGACTCCATACTTTAATTTACTGGGGGCTTTTTTTGTTTGCTTGGGTTATTTTGGGGTGGTGGTTTGGTTTTCTTAATCTCAAAGATGGTCCGTCCAGGCATGAATTAGGAAGAGTCCTAGCGGTGTAATTTGTCACGTGGAAACTTCACATTATATTTTCATTGTGAATATCTACTTTGTCAGTGTTTTCCTGTCATTCTCTCAGTGAGATAGAAGGGATTCCAAAGAACCCTGTAGCTCTCTGACTTTCGTTAGTTTAGATAAAAAAAAAAAAATTAATTGTAACTATTGTGTGTGAACAAGGCAAAAGACTCACAAATACAGGCATGTGGTAGAATTAAGTTTACTCTTTCTAAAACACAGTAGTGGCCACTGATTTGTCCGATTTCCCCAATCGCTGTGACGCTGATTGTCCCATTATTTGATGGCTGTGTTACGGAAACTGGAGCTAGATGACTTTTTATGATGCTTCAGGGTAAAATAAAACAGCTTAGCAATGGTGTCATTATTCTCCTCTCTGTCATGCTGCTGAAGCTCTAGTAGGACTGTAACAACGGAACCTTGATTGAAGATTTTGACAGTCCCATCATCTGTAAGAGGAAAATGGACACACTTTAAATTCTGACAGTATAATAAAACTGCCAGCTTAAGTAATGAAGAGGGTTACGCCTTGTCAATATTGCAATAGCATTCCTATTCTGTGGCAGTCAAATCGGTGTCTATGGTAGTTTAGATGTGGTTACGGAGCTATGGGTTTTTGTTATTTAATTTTATGGCACTTGAAGGGAAATGAGGCAGCTAAGAAGGTCTTTCTGTGTATAAGAAGTGGAGATGGTTTTACCTTGTTTTTTCTTGTGCCAGTGCCTACTCTCCCAGGGGCTGCACTGAGGTAAAGAGCACAAAACATCTATAACCTACTTACCCCTTCTACATACGGCTGGAAAGGAAATGGTCTTCCCATTGCAGGAGAGAAAAATGAGACTTTCCTTTTTTAGGGTGTGGGTTTGGTTTTGGGTTGGTGTTTTTTTTTTTTTCCCTTCCTTTAAACAGTAACAAAGTGCTGAAACCTTGAAAATTCACAGCTGAGATCCATAGTATTTCTTCTCAAAATTGAAGGGGTTTTTTTTGGACACTAAAAACTGTACTGAGCTCAGCAACAATAGATAGAAGCAACTGTAGTTCCCATCTGTTTTGTACCTCCTTATCTCTGAATACCAGTAGAATAAATGAGTAGATTCTTGTTATGATTAAGTTAAAAGTAGACTTCTTGTACTACTGCTGTTCTAAAAAGGGCAACCACAAAAACCTCTCCAGTTCTGGTCTTTGAGATAAGGGTAGCCTCAGTTGATGCCTCTAACTGGGGAAAGATTTAGGGAATGGGAAATTCCTCTTTCTTTCTTGCTTCTGAAATGCACTTAGTTCCATAGTTTCTCATGTTCTTTGTTTAAGGTGCTTGCAGTATTATAAAATAACAGAAACAAAAAATCCCTGGAGCCGTACGGAGCGCCCTGTTTCGATCGTGTGTAATGCAGTGGGTTACGCTGTGAAGTTGCAAAGACTGCACTGGGCTGTACACTTCATACACTTTCTGTATTCTGTGTTTTAGTTTTGATTGCAGTATTGATTGCCATCTGATCAAAGCCTCAGTCACGCTGTTAATCCTATCATCACTGAAACAGTAAATTAAACAGGAAATTTGGCAACTGCTTACAAAAGCCTTTGACCGCTCTTGTTAAGAGGAGTACCTAAATGTGCAGCTAAATGTATCTGTTTGTAGTGCGTATTGGATTTCTTATGTCATTTGCTACGTACGCTTAGACTATTCAAAGCTGAGGAATATTTTCCCCTAGTGGGTGTGAGGATGTTTTCTAGTTTATTCTTTATAGAGTGTGGTTAGGGTTTGGGGTTTTTTTTCTTTCTTTTTTTTTTTTTCTTAGAAGGAAGGAACTGTCAGGAAAATTTGGTAGTGGGGTCTGTTTGATTTTTATCTGTTTCTGAAGCTAACATAGAAAATAATCTTCAGTGAATTACCCTGAATGCAGTGTTGCTGTATGCATTTGTCTGAAATGGGATTTTGTCAAGGGACTGATGAAAGATAAAAATGGGGAGGAGGAAAGTGGAACTGGCATGGCTGATCAAAGTGTATCAATTCATAAATAAGGAATGTAGCAGGTTCTGTAGGTCTGAGCTTTTAGCTCAAACCCCTGGGAAGACTGAGCTGCAGTGATTGGCACAACATCTCACATAAGGAGCCAGCATGGTAAAGACCCTATTTTATAACAAATTAAATACTCCATAATACCTTGTAGCAGAATTAACTTCTGTATTTTTGGGACTTCATTTCGAAAGATGCATTGTATGTCATTTGTCTCTGCCTAGCAGCTATGCCGTACATTCAAATTCTCATTGTTTTTTCTCTTGTAATACAGAAAGGCAGATTCGGAAGAAGATTCTGTACTGAATCACAGTGATGAGCTGTAGGCTTTAGGTTGTGCATTTATGTGTGAGGGTTTATATATTTTGTTGCTGTTAATACAAGAGTAGAGATGTTATGTCAAACTGTTAAGGCTATCAGGCAACTACCAATATTCTTCCTAAAAACTACTGAGTGTTGGAAAAGTATGCTTTCCTATCATTCAGTGTTTGTATAGCTGATTTAAATCTCCTGTGTCATTGTGAGAGCAGGGACATTGGATTAAAAGATGATAGTTAACAAACCCAGTCTGTTGATCTGATGTTCCTGTATTGTTTATTAAGCCCTGTCACTCCAACTTGGTTTTATTTACTGTGCTTTGGAGTCCTTTAAGTGGTGTTGGTAGGATTAAAGAGGGATAGTTTGCAACAAGAATGTTATAAAATTATCTCAGAAAAGATGGATTTTTAAAAAACTTCTCAGCATTTATCCAGAGGAGCCTTTCATTTGCATTAAGAGATACATCAACAGAAAAGGAAAAAAATGGGGCTCTTAAGGCTTTTAACCATTCTATGCTTTTATTACCTTCTGTGGTTTTTAAAGTGTAGTGGTAATTTATTTAATTTTTACATGTCAAAGCATTTCAGTGCTGCCACGGGACGTAAAAGAGCTAGTTTTGAAGAACACACCACGAGTACAAGAATAAGTCAGATTTGGTTTTGTCATGTCCTCACAGAGTAAGCTAAATCTGCATGGCTGTTGTGTACACTGTTTGGTTTAATGTAGCTCAGACCTGAATGGCAAACCCTTTATTTCCACTTCTTTTTCTAACCATGTTCCATGTTAAACAGAATGTGTCCATAGGTTTTCCATTAGTCACTGAGCATCCAAATTCAGAATCGGGAGGTTATGGTTTGGTTGGTTTGGGGGGTTTTTTGTTAGTTTTTGTTTTCTTGGTATTAATGGCTTGTGTTTTGTTCTTTCAAATAAAATACAAGCAGTGTATTACTTTTAGGGGTGTAATGTTTAAGAACAAAATGGCTACTCTGAATACTTGAAGAGTGCTATAAATATGAAGATGCTGAGCACAAAAAATAGGTTTATATGATACTGATTCAGCTAGTGTAATTCAAGGAGTTTAGGAGGTGAGGAGGAAGGATGAAGAGAAGGACTGCATCTCTTAGCATTTTAGCAAGGTATAATTGAATGTCCTACATGGGCCATTTATTAATTTGAAGGCTGTGGTTAAAATTTCCAGTAATCACAAATGACTTGAGATTTCTTCAACGGCTGGATGTCTGAGTGGAGACCAGTGACGAGCAGCCTTCCTCAGGGGTTGGTACTGGGACTGATGCTGTTTAATATCTTTGTCAGTGACATGGATGCAGGGATCGAGTGCACCCTCAGCAAGTTTGCTGACGACACCAAGCTGTGTGGTGCGGTGACACGCTGGAGGGAAGGGATGCCATCCAGAAGGACCTGGACAGGCTGGAGAGGCGGGCCACTGCCAACCTCATGGAGTTCAACAAGGCCAAGTGCAAGGTCCTGAACATGGATCAGGGCAATCCCTGCACAAGGACAGGCTGGGTGGAGAAAGGATTGAGACCTGCCCTGAGGAGAAGAACCTGGGGGTACTGGGGGATGAAAAGCTGGACATGAGCCAGCAGTGTGTGCTGGCAGCCCAGAAGGCCAGCGTATCCTGGGCTGTATCCAGAGAAGCATATCCATCAGGTTGAGGGGAGGGGATTCTCCCTCTCTGCTCTGGTCTCGTGAGACCCCACCTAAGTGCTGCATCTGGGGCCCTCAACATCAAAAGGATATCGACCGGTTGGAGCAAGTCCAGAGGAGGCCACTGAGATGCTCAGGGGGCTGGAGCACCTCTGCTATGGGGACAGGCTGGGAGAATTGGGCTTGTTCAGCCTGGAGAAGAGAAGGCTTCAGGGAGACCTTATAGCACCTTCCAGTACCTGAAGGGGGCCTACAAGAAAGCTGAGGGGGACTTTTTACAAGGGCCTGTAGTGACAGGACAAGTGGTAGTGGGTTTAATTTGAAAACAGGGAGATTTAGATTAGATATCAGGAAGAAATTCTTCACAGAGAGGGTGGGGAGGCACTGGGACAGGTTGCCCAGAGAAGCTGTGGGTGCCCCATCCCTGGCTGTCTTCAAGGCCAGGCTGGATGAGGCTTGGAGCAACCTGGTCTAGTGGAGGGTGTCCCTGCCCATGGCAGGGGGTTGGAACTAGATGATCTTTAAGGTCCCTTCCAACCCAAAAAATTCTATAATTCATTCTATGATTTTCTTTTGAAAATAAGTCACTTTGATTTCAAGGTTCAGGGTAGGTTGTAAATGCTGATGTTTTAGGGAAAGACCATTCCTACCTGATTATGTGGGGAACTTGGAAACGTCACCTGTAGCAGCTTGGTGCAGACTGTCTTGCTTTTTCCTCTAGAACAGGTTAGTTTTTATCACTGGATGTGGCATAGACAGTTACTACTCTTAGTTGTCTAGTTCTTAAAATGCAGCAATTTCACATTCTTCAGTTCCATCAAGAAAGAGCTACTGAAGAGAAGGCTTCCTCAGCCTGCAGTTTGTCTGCCAGACTTCTGGAGCTGTTTAAAATGGTTCATAATCCCACCCAGCAGATACTGATTAGTGCTTGCTGATGTGGCACAGATTTCTTAGGACTCTTCAAAAGTTGTTGATTTAGAGCACAGGTTCAATCTGAATAGTAGCTGTATTGGGTTTGTGTGGCAAAGTTTTGGTAGTGGGGGGCTACCCATATGGGTGGCTTCTGTGAAGACTTGCTGGAAGCTTCCCCTGTGTCTGACAGAGCCAATGCCAGCTGCCTCCAAGATGGACCCAGTGCTGGCCAGGTCTGAGCCCATTGGCGATGGTGGTAGCACTGCTCAATAATATGTTTAAAAAGGGAGGGGGAAAAAAAAAAAGACCCAGAAGAGAAGGTTTTGTAGGCAGAGAGTGCAAGATGTGAGTGAGACAACTCTGCAGACACCAAGGCCAGTGGAGAGGGAAGGGGACATGATTCAGGCACTGGAGCAGAGGTTCCCCTGCAGCCCGTGGTGAGAGGGCAGGCTGTGCACTGCAGCCATGAAGGGTCACAGGGGAGCAGATACCCATCTGCAGCCCCAGGAGGACCCCACACCAGAGCAGGGAGATGCCTGAAAGAGGCCATGACTCTGTGGGAAGTCCACACTGCAGCAGGCTCCTGGCAGGAGCTGTGGTCTCTTGGAGAGAGAAGCCCAGGCTGGAGCAGGACTTGTGACCCACGGGGGGCCCAGGCTGGAGCAGGCTGCTCCTGAAGGATGGCATCCCGTGGAAGGGACCCATGCTGCAGCAGTTTGTGAAGAACTGCAGTCCGTGGGAAGGGCTCAAATTGGAGAAGTTGGTGGAGGACTGTCTCCCGTGGGAGGGACCCCATGCTGGAGTAGGGGCAGAGTGTGAGGATACTCCCCTGAGGAGGAAGGAGCGTCAGAGACAACATGTGACGGACTGATCACAACCCCCATATCCCGTCCCCCTGTGCTGCTTGGGGGGAGGAGGTAGAGAAAATTGGGAGTGAATTTGAGCCTGGGAAGAAGGGATGGTGAGGGGAAGGTGTTTTACAATTTGGATTTAGTTCTCTTTTTGCTCTGATTTGATTGATAATAAACTAATTTTTTCCGCAGACTGAGTCTGTTTTGCCTGTGATGATAATTGGTGAATGATGGCTCCTTGTCTTTATCTTGAGCCACAAGCCTTTCCTTATATTTTTCTGCCCCCATATCCAGCTAGGGAGAGCAGTGATAGAGTGGCTCAATGAGCACCTGGCCTCCAGCCAAGGTCAACCCACCACCATATCTTTCCATTTAGATGAGTTTTCTACTAATTTCTGTATGAAGTTTCAAAGTTCAAACTGTTCTTTTCTCATTTCCTAAAGCCTGTGCATGACTGGCTAATTCAGCTATAGGATTTTGCAGTTCATGAGAAAATAGTTGAGTTGCTTGCAACTGAAGATCAAACAAAAATTCTGCTTGGAAGATTGTGAGGGTTTTTCCTTTCTATTTTAGTATTCTATAGGAAGTTCTTGTCTTCCACACTCAGCACTGGAGGTTTTTGAGTGCCCTAGTACTGATCTCACCCGTGTGCGTGCTTTTCTGAATCTTTATCACTTTTTGTGTAAGATATTTTTACTTCTCAAGTTTTGATGTGGCAGTATGACTGTTAATACACTGACAAAGTAAACATTAACAAAGCTGGCTGACCTGCAGCATGTAGAGTATCTTGATTACTAATTTACAAGGAAAACTGTTAATCAGCAGAATTCCTTGAATATGCATTGTGAAACTTTGCTTAGGGATTACGTAGCCTCTGGTATGAAATCAGTGTCTGAGGCTAACAGACTCTTTAGGCTCTAAGAAAAAAGAGGACAGGTAAGTTTTATGTGTTAGTAGAAAAATCATTCCTGTAAGATACAAGTTCTCTAAAGTATGTCTCAGTACCTGTGCATTCTTCACACTTCACAGACTGATGCACAATCCAAAATGTAATTATCGGCCAGAAGTCTTACAATGCTCCGTACTTTCTAGGATCTATGTTCAGTACATTGGAAAAGAAATATTTTGGGTTTTTTTCTTCTTCATGTACTTGTTCATTCAGAGCTGGAAAGAGATTGGCTGCTGTGCCATGCATCTATATCCCCCACTTAGACGGGATGGCATTGATTAGGGACTCACAGAAAGGTGATGAGTATTTTAATTTGCTATCCAGGCAATCTGCAGCGCTAAACAGGGACAAATTATTTGTTGGATTCTGAAACAGATGGGGAAAGCAATTGGTTTCAAAGTTATTTCTGACTCTGAACTCTGTAGTTTTGCCTTGAGTGATTTGCATCCACTGTATTGAGCCACCTGGTTCAGAAGGTATTTTCCATCCCCTCTATTGAGGCAGCAGTTCAAAACGGTGGTCTCCCATCTGTGCCACGTCGCAAACACCAGCGCAGACTTCGCAAACAGATCATGTATCATTTGAAGTAACCAAGATTCAGGAGGAAAGGAAGCTTTGTGACTGTCTGGAGTTCAGACTAAGTCTGATTTTTGTGACCTCTGGCAGATGTGATGAGTGACCTTGGGCAAGTTATTTCCCCAGTCTGTGCTTCCTTGTTGGGGGTTTGTCAAGCTGATAATTGTCAGCCTGACACGTGTATTGGACATTAGGTCATTGTAGCTTGTAGAGTAAAATGAAGTCTTCCCATGGAAAATATCACAGGAGCACAGAATTAGATCCTCAGATGCTACGGGACAGGGACCCTGGATTTTTATCATAATCACTTGAGGTCGTTTTTCTGAGGGCCTGTTACTCAGAGCGTTACACAGAGTACAGCAGTTTTTCTGAACTGGGAGTCATGCACTGTTACCATCTCGACTTTCTTCTCTCTTTCCTAAGTTCTCTAAAGGAAAATGAAGCTACTAGCAAAAAAATAGAAATGGTAAAGAAAAGTAATGTCTTTACTCTGCATATTGAACCATTTCTTATCAGAGGTGGACTCAGTGCTGTCTGTATGACTGTCTGTACTCATCAGAAGTCAAGTTCTTCAGCAGCAAATGCTGACAGATAGCAAAATTCTTGCTTTTGCTGCTGTAAAGAATACTCCTTCCACAGATTGTGTTGGGTGCCAAAGGCTTCGTAGCTGAATAAGGAAGGAAGAACTGGTGTTCTGCAGCTGTTCAAGGGTGCATGAGATTCTCAAGACCTGTAGTTTAGAAGTCATGGTCCTTGAACGGTTTCCATTATTGCCAGTAAATAGTCTCCCAAGAGTATAATATAATGCAGTTCCCTTGATGGCATTCCAGCATATTTATTTGTTTAACTTTAGTGCTTTTTGGATGAAGAAAGCTTTTCCCACACTTTTGGGGTTTTTTCCTTTATCTTTTTTCTTTTCTTTAAAAGTGCAGTCTCCACCCACGCGGCTTAGAATTAATTTTTCAAATTCATTTGTAGAAGAATTTTCATATTCTTTTGTTGGAAGTGTACCTTTCTTAAATCCTTTAAGGACACTTCTGGGAACAAATTGTGAAAACACACACCAGGAACAGAAGGGAAGAAAGTTGATGCCTTCATAAATTAGAACGTTGTATGGAGGGTGACTGTCTTCAAGTGTAGTTTTTTCCTTTTTGGACTCCTTTCAGCCTTCCTTCTGAGTGTTTTTCACTAAGAATAGTAAACTTGTATTTACATCTTGCTTCAGTACCAAAGGCCAGCAGAATCCTGAATTTCTAGGCAGTCCTGTTCAGATCCTATTAATTTAGGGAATGAGTTGCATAGAAAATCCATCATAAACTTCCAGATATTAACACAGTGGTTTAAAAAAAGGAGGGGAGGGAATTACTTCTTAAAAGAGTAAATTGAAGGGGAACAGACTATGTGTTTTGCTCCATGTCTCAGATGAAAATAATTGCCTCATTAATCACAATATCAACTTGGTCATTTTAGGAAGGTCAGGCTGAAGAATGGATAGGAAAAAGGCTCATTATTTTAAAATTTAAAAAGCAGACATTAGGCATGTCAGTAAAAGAAACTTCAGTAAAAAGCCCTTGACTTTTCATTTTACATAAGCAAAGTTTTAGGATTGTATGTATTTCATGCTTTCCCCCCCCCCCGCTCATTTGGAAATATGCACTGAAAACATATAAGTGTTTATCTCAATGTATGTGTGTGTATATATATATATATAATGTCATGAAAATTAATATTGATTTCCTACCTTCAATTTTTTCTGAATGAGAAAATATTCTTTTGGCTTTGCTACCTTTCCCTGCATTCAGTATTTCTTTTGCAAGCTGTCTTCTATTACCTTTGAGTGCAAGTAGCTGTTGCTAAAGCATGGAGAAGGCAGAATAGAAACCCTGAAAACTTTTCACTCTGTAGGTTTCCCTTAATGCTTCAGATGTTACAATTTCCTGTGGTAAGAAAGGTTTTGTTTTAGTCCCAGCTCTCAAATCTCAAGCTTTCATAAGAATATTTCATTCAGTCATGGATGCAAGTGGCTAATTGGTGCCATATTTACAGTAACTGAAGAGAAAGAAGGTGGTACGGTATAGCAGAAGAGAGGGCTGAGACCTTCCTGTGATCAGTCCATTGATTTTAACCGTCATTAGTCCAACTGCAGGATTTTGAAGATGTTAAAATTGCAGGTTGAAAATGTGGCTGATGTGGAAAGGCGTACTATGTACTGTGGGCACAGAACATCAGTGCGTGAGTCAGGTTCTTTGTATTCTGAGGCTGCAAACAACTTTGCAGGTGAGCCATATTTTGTAAAGAATAAAAGGCAGTTTTTAGTATCTGATTTGTAGGTGAATCAAGAGAGAATTACGGAGTTAGATGAAAAGCAGAGATGTGGGGATTTTGCAAACAATAGTGAGGTAATGTTAGAGTTCCTGGGTGAAGTGGAAGAAAACCTGTAGAGCCTGTGATGAAGAGTTCTGCTTGAAGCTCTGCTAAATGGCAAGGGGAAAATGTTCACCTTCTGATATTTGCCTTTCTCAGAGAGGAAGGGGAAATACCTGAAGTAGGACATACAGCATGAATTACCCTCTGGAAGCGTATGTACTGAATTCTTTTTTGGAAAAGGACAAGAAATGTGCTGATTATCAGCTGCTGAAAGCAGCTCTGACAACGAGGTATTTTCTCTGCTGTGTTACACTTTTCTGTCTTCCACCAGAGTCCAGCAGTCTATTTCTGATGTGAGAATTACTCTGCTCTTCACTGTTTGGAATGCCAGACTTCAGTTCTTCACTATTAATGAACCAAACTTAATATGTGATAGGGTGAATCACCTAGTAATATTTTTCTACATCTGCAAGGACTATAACTTGATTTCATTATTCCTCTCTTCCTTTTGTTTTTGTTCTCATGTTTTTCACATTCTTATTGTCTCTCCTTTCAAAGGTATCTCACACAAACCTGGTGAGGGTCTTGCATGTGTGAAAGTTCATCCGCTCTGCCTGTGGTATCATTTAGTCAAGAACACCTTACTTTTTCCTTTACTAACCTTCCTTGAAATAAAGTCAACAAGACAAAACTTTGTTTAATGTAACTTTTATTCTACTCAGAAAGACAAACCAAAACAAAAAGCAGACAGGAGATGAAAGCCTAAGAATGAGGGCTATTTACCCTTTACTTGAGAAATCTCAGTTTCTGGGATCGCTGAGTACCCACTGCCTCTCACCTGGCAATGACTAGGACTTTAAAAGCTGCCTGGACTTCCTGATATCCAGGAACACTTTTTTTATGTAAGTGAGGTTTGTTTTTCATTTAGGCATTTGAGCTGATTAGGTTTATTATTGTCCCACTTTTTATAATTTTTCATGTTAGCAAGACTACCCAAATAGTACATATTAATACTGAAACCTATTTCTGAAGTAGAATTAGGAATTTCACTATTTCATGCTACAGAGCTGTATTCTACATTGTTCTACTGTCAGTGCATCTCAAAGGGAAAAGAAATCTGATTATTTTCCTCCATAAATGGAATAGCTTTCAAAGAACTGTTAATGCTGATGAGTTCATCAAGCATTTATCATGCCCAAATCTTTCCTATCTGAAACTTCATTTAAAAGAAGAAAGAAGTAGTAGAAGAAAAACAAAAATCAGTTACTGGTATTTGTGTTTAAAAAGCAGATAAAAGTGCTACTGGAGATTACACTCCAGATGCACAGCTATAAATGGAGAATCTCGCTTTGAAGAATGGTTTTCTGCAGTTGCTTCAAATAGAAGTGCTTTATGAGCTGATTACAATGGGAACCCCAGAACTGACACTTACCTTTCATCCTTTACCAGAGTTTTCTCAGCTCTGGAGCGTTCAAATGACTGCTTGTGAGCTCTGATGTATGTGTATACAGTTCTGCACCATTTCTAGTACGCAGCACTTTAAAATGTGTGAAGAATTACGGTTTCTCAAGAGGGGGAAAATCAGATGAATCCTAGGGAAAAAGTTACGAAGTAAATCTGCGATTTTAGGGATTTGTCCGTAGCTGGTGACATAAGCAAAACTGGCAGAGAGCCAGCACATATACAGTGTGTGGCTCCCATACTTTTGTCCTTAGGCGAATAATCCTATAGATATCAGTCATATGTACCCTGCTTGCCTTCTGTCTTGATTACTTCTGAAATTCTGGAGATACTCCTTGGCTGTAGTGTGCCAGATTTCCCTGCATGTAATAACCATTATCAGAGGAACTGTCTTGCTAGAACCTTAATGAAAGTGCAGGCGTGGTAGAACAGGGAGCAGAAGGCTTCCAGTTGCTTTGTATTGCTAGTAGTCGTTTGAGAGAAGTGAAAATAACACAAAAAGTCCATAAACATGTTGTTTGCTGTAACTGCTTGTCTGAAACAGAATATTTCCATGGATTTCTGTGGGGTTTCATTGATACAAATCACAACTGCTGTTAGGGTACTTTTGGTGTATTTGTCCTCTTAACCCACTAACTGGCGTGTTTCAGATACCACAAAAGACCATAGCAACTCCTTGGAGGTAAAAGGTACATGTAGAAAACTTGTGTGTGCTGAGAAATAAAGTCTGAACAGAACCACCTAGATTGGGACGCTTGGATGAATTTTGGCATGCTTTATTCTTGCCTCATCAAAACATGATAGCTGGCATCTACAGTACCAGACTTTCACAAATAGCTCAAAACATTCAGTTTTGGTTCCCAGTCCATTCAGTTTTTAAGTGAGGCAAGTGTAAAAGCTTTGTTCACATGAGCATTCTCTATCTGGAATTAAGTAAAGTAGGTAAGGTCTACCTGTGTCAAATTTTTTTTGCATCAACCCTTTTTCCTCAAAATATGTAAAACTCTCTTTATTGTGACATAGCTGATGTATTCAATGGGCATTTTGTTACTAGTCATTTTCTGGGGTTTAAATTTCCCAACCTTCATTCTGCCCTATTTTGCATGGAACATATAAACCAAGGACACCCGATTTAATCCTCAAAGGATCTGACTACAAATAGGAAACTTGCTGAGATAACAATAGAGCTTTCACTTTTAAGATTTTTATGTTTGCATGTGTGTTCTGATTTGTGTTGGAAGAAATATGCAGTTTGTCAGGTACAGACAAGCTTTATCTTTATCCGGAGTCACATACTGCACTGTAGTTCAGAGGTGTTCGTCTTTGATCCCTTTTAGTCAGGGAGTTTGATGGCTAGTGGTTTTATATAGCTCAGCAAGTCAAGACTATGTACAGCTAATGCAAGTACATCTACAGGAGATCTTATTTAAGCAAAACTTGCGTTCCACTTTCAAGTGTGTGTTTGCCTAAATGTGTGGTCTTTTTTCCTTCAGCGTTACAGTTCGACTATGTACCTTCAGATTCTGTTCCGTCTCCTTTCATTCCTGCCATTACCATTCCTAAACAAAACAAGGAATGTCTCATGTCAAACTATTCACTATGCCAAAGCTCAGGGGGAAGCTTGCTCTCCCACTTTTGTTTGATTTATAATTCCTTTTGGCTGAACTGTGTTAGAGGGACAATGCTGGGCACAGTCCAACACACTAAGCTTGCTGAGTGATCTTCTGTTCTGGCATCACCCAGGGACCCATGCTAAAGAAACTCCAGGGTGAAAATATCTATTTGTGCCCTACTGACAAGGTAATATTTCTTCCAGAGCTGTTGTAAGCTGGAGAAAGGAACAGGGTGGAGTTCTGAAAATTGGTACTCATGCTTTGTTCTCCTTGCTGTTATGTACCTCTTCTAGCTGGCATATCTCTGTATGGTTTTATTCCCTATTTTTGTTTTGATTGATTGCTTGTTTAGCATAGTGAATGATTGGAAATACAATTATTTACTCTGTGATGTTGTATTATGCCTAGAGGTCAGGTTGGAACACTACTGTTCTAGATGCTTACAGCTTAACAAGACATCATGGATGGAGGAGGCGTTTTGGCAGCACATAGAGGTGGGGGTGGCAGGATGTTGGGGGTTGGACTAGATGATCTCTAGAGGTCCCTTCCAACCCCTACCACTCTGTGAATCTGTGTGCTGGAAGAAGTTGTTTATGAACAACCGAGATTAAAACAATTCCCTCATGTCACATCTGTAGTCATACCTACTGTTTTCTTTGGAGGTTTGTAATGCTTTGCAGCTTTGTGTTAAGTCTGTGTTGTTGACACCTGGCCTAGTTAGGATTGCACTGAGTGACAAAACCTGAGTTCTTCAGGAGAGGAAAAAACCTTTGGCTTATCTTTTGAGTCCAGGGAGCTGTGAAAAGGTGCAGTTCAAAGATCAATAGCTCCAATCATGAATGAGATTCCCATTTCCCTCAACAGTGGAGGGCAGCAAGAGTAAATAATTTCTTTGCAAGAAGTTCCTTGTAAATCCAGACAGACCAGCTTGGGTTTGAATAGACTGAGTCAGACTGACAAGTACTGATAACGATGATTCTTTGAAGACTTTAGATTTTAAAGATAGAGGGAATGTGTATTTCCACACATAAAGAATACTTTGAAGAAGCCAGTAGTGGTGATAACTGGAAGATCATGCTACTTAGGAGATGGCACACACAGCAGAAGACAGAATTAATTCCACAGGGAGATTATCATCCTCCCATAACAATGAATAAAAAAATCAGACAGTCTATATCCACTATCCATTTTTTCTGTACTTGTCTTATTTATGTTCCTCTGCCGTTACTAGGCAGAATAAAGCGTAAGAGCTGCAGTTTGTACTGATACATAGGGTTTGGTACTGGATTATGGATCTATTAAAGACCCCAGCAATAGAAAATGTCTCTTAGTTCAGTCAGTAAACTTGCATTCTGTTCTGAAGGTCCCTTCTTTAATCCCTGGAGATGTTCAAAATAGCAGTGATTAGTCATCTGCTAACCTTATACGAATTTTAATGAATTATTTTTCAAACACCATGAGGGTAAGCTTTTTAATCGCTCTTTTTAAGATGTGGGAACTGAGGGTAAAATAAGCCAGTATCTTGCTTGAGCTCACATACAGACTTTGGCAGAAATTTTCTCCTGCTCTGGGCATATGGTAGCAACTGTGCTACTACTGTAGCAGGAGGGCACCCTAGGCACTACTCTAGAGCTTTGGTATGGTGGGGTATAAGCAATAAAATGTTTTGGCAAAAGTCTATTAGTGTTCTTGCCTGTAGTAGACCAGGCTGAGAAATAACTGCATATTCTTTGTTTCTCCGTACTCTCCCTTCCATATTCTGATGGTGCCCATTTCTGATCCCGGAGGGCTAGGCAGACTTTTCCAAAAGAAAAGGCAAAGGCAATTGACTGATAGTACAGTTTTCATGTGGAATCTCTATCTTGTAGCTGTGCAGAACAGCATAAAGAATGGGAATGTGTGGTACTTGCAAACTCTGCTTCTCTGACTTCCTGAGGTAGACAACAGAAAACATGAAGAATAATATTGAAACCCATTTTAGCTTTGTATTTTCTAATTATTAGTGCTGGGATTGAATGCTTAGTTTACGGAAGTTAAACTGCATAAAAACTGTTTCTTGTTACAGAGTTCTGACTGTGCACCCCCACTCAGTGTTGTTTGAAACAAATAGGGAAACAAAATCCACCAGAAAAAAAAAAAATCAGCGTTGCCTGAACTAGTTCTCATTGGACTCCTGATGATATCGTATGATTTAAGGAAAACTGTAGTTTTATGTTTTTATCTCATCAGACATCTGATGGTGCCAAGGATGTTGTATTATGCCATGCTACATTTATGTGTTGGAATGTGCTGTTGCTTAGACGTGCCTGATATGCTCTGCATGTTTTACTGTTTAGGATGATGCAGCTTTCCTTTTTACACAGGAAAGTAGAACATTTAGGATTGTAGACCAGTAGGTTTTCGGATTCTGTGTGTTTGTGGTTTTTTTTGATAGTGACTTACTAAGAAACCATCAGCATATGGGAAAATAAGGGTGAGTGGTCCATGGCACTCTGGTTATGTTTTTGCTTTCTTTTTCCTGCTGTATCTTTGTGTGTCAGTGATGATGTACAGCCAAAAAAATCTTTCAGATACTTCTTTTTGCTTGGTAAGCACCAAGTTATCTATTCCAGCTCTCAGAACTGTACAGTATGGTATAAACTAGACTTTGAACTATGTTTTTTAGTTAATTATTTTCTTACAAACATTTAAACATCTTGTTTATGATGTTCCCGGTACCCAGGACAGCCATTCTCTAACACCCTCTGCTCTTTTTCACTGCTTTCCATGCCTGACCCCCCGCTCCCTTGTCCTTCTGCCTAGCTCGTTCTTCAGAACAAACAATGCATGTGTTCCTGTAGTTGCTCTGCTGCTATAGTTTCTCTTTACTTGCCTCCAGCTCCCTCCCTTTTATTTATATTTTGTCAATTTAGTTTGTGCATTCTTGGCCTGTATTTTTAAAATCACGTGTTCTATTCTTCAGCTCATTTGTGAGCCCAACACAAGTGCAAGTAGATTAATTGGGGTCAGAAACACAGAATTGAGGTAGTCTTTGGGCAAATTTGGGATTTTCATACATAAAGGAACTTGTAGGCATGTATTTAACCAGAGGGAAGTCAGAATCTTCTGTTTTTAGAACCAGTGGCATCTCATCAGTTACTCTTTTTTTAAACAAAATAAAACTCCAAAACCAACAAATAACAAAAGAATCAGTCTGGAACTAATGAATTTTGTTCCTCTATCTTTCAACTTTTTTACTCGCCTGTCTTTCCTCTATACCCCTAGACACCGGAGAACTTTAAGTTCTCTTTCATTTCACTCCCTGTCCTGTCATCCTATTTCAGCAGATATAAATAACCTTTTCTTCAAAGGGCTCGCTCAAAGCAATAGCGTTTCCTCTTGATCCTGCAGGTGCCTGAATTGCTCGTCCTGGTTCAATGCTGGGTAGTGTCTTTGTATTGGAGCCTAGGTTTCTCTGAATAAAGACTGGTGCATTATAAATACTTCTAGACTCTCTCAGGCTGGTACTGACACCCTTTTCTTTGGCAAGTCCTGCTTGCATTCAGTAGAACCACTACTGTTCTCTTTTTGACAGAGACCTTGACAGGCTACTACAGTTATCGTTTGCTTTCTTTCGAACCTGAAACATCTTCTCAAGGGTTCACCTGCAATTTCTGTCGTTACCATCTTAGCTGAATATACTCTTCTGTTTCTATTTCATTACCCAAGTGATAACACTTATTTAGAAGTTAGGTGCAGGGACGGTTTGTGCCCGTGTGTGTGCAAAGAGCACCTGAGACTGCCTGAACCTGAGAGCCCCCTTTGTTCTTTGTGCATGTGGTGTTCTCTTCCTCTGCTTTTATCAGTCTTTCAAACTGTAAATTCTTCAGAGAAAGGATGATGACTCCTTATGTATTTGCAGACCAGTGGGTATTCTGTAAGTGCTGTCGCAGTAATATATAGTAGAAGCATTTCTCCTCGCTTAGAGTGAATGCCCCGAGAGGAGGCAATTAAATGAAAAATGCACTATTTGTCATCCCTGGAAGGCACCAGAACTGTCCAGTTCTGGATTTCTTGCTGAAATACAACTGGCAGGCCTTTCCCAACAGGCCTGTGCAGTCCGTTATGTGCAGTTGCTCTGTGACAAAGCAGCACTGGTGTATAGTGCCATAAATGCACCCAGTGAGTGTACGAGCTTCACAGAATTCGAGCTGCCTACAATAAAAATCCAGTGCAAGCTTTCATGCGCTTTATATGTAATCGTAAGAGCTTTAATCTATGGGGTTAGCTCTAGGAGAGGGAAAAAAAAAAATCAAGTGTTAGCCAAGAAATGCATAACCATGTAGCTTTACGGTGTTCTTCTTTCTAATCCCCTGTGCAACCCCTGCCATACCCCCAAAAACCCAGTTGATGCAACAGGGGTGAGAAACTATTCCTTTTTTCCACTGGGTTTATTTTCAAAGTCACTTACAAGTTTAGGGTACATACTTCTATGTCCTCAAGGAGGAACTTGCCAAATGTTAGTGCTGTACTCCCATCTGATTCTAATTCCCATTAACAGTGAGGTATAAAATCAGTCTGTACTGCTTCACTTACTTTTTTTCTAATGAAATATACTTGGATGAGCTTGTCTGTCTTATCCTGGCAAAGTGTAATTGTAGTAAGGGTTTCGATCTGTGTGGTACAGCATGCATGTATTTCAGTTGTCAGATGTATTATCTGAAAAGTTTTTTACTTAAAATTCTGGTTCACTGTTTATAGATGAAACAGCATCTGTATGTGTGGAAGGAATATTAAAATATTAGAGTAGGGTCTTTATGGTGATGTAAACTGAACATACAATTCAAAAATCAGGGTCTACGCATTGCTTACTGTGGATTAGTTCACAGATTGCTGAATGGTCTGGACAAAGTACTTCTCCATGCCTCACTTTAACTTGTACAGTACAGATACAGTAGTTACCTATTTCATGGGGATGTTATAAAGACTAATAAATTATTTAGGCAGCACTATAAAGTACTGGTATAAGTAGGTGATGAGTATTAGTGGTGAAGATACTCAGATTCACAGATGGCATTTGGACACTTAACAGCCATTTCTTCCTCTGAAAATTCTCCCCTGGCTATTGGTGGTAGTGATTTGCTATAGCATGTGACCTGGGGGAAGCTACTTAACTTCTCTGCCAAATGGGAAGACTAATAATGTACCTCAAAGCCATTTAATCTGCAAAGAGCTTTGAAATCCTCAGATGAGAGGGGCACTATCAGTGAGCTTATTAGAGTTGTTGTAAGTCATCTGAGATTTTTTGAAAATGTTTCAGCCTCTGCTTCATCTTGCATGATAAGGATACTTTCTATTCCATATATTGATTTTATTAATTAACTAACATAGCCTGTGCTATACTCTGAAGTCACATGGCAGAGAACTGGATGTGTGCTGAGGATGTGATCCACACTTGCCTTACATGTGACATTGATTTATTCTTCACATTGTTCTTATCTGACAACTGCACACTGTATGGCAAAGTCAAGCATTCTGGTACTATTGTTGCAAGATGTTCAGATGAGAAAACCAAGCCAAATGTCTTATTGGAATGGGAGGGGAAAATACCGTATTAAACGCTCATTTAATGTAAGATGTATGTGCGACACAGTAGCCACTCAAGTTGTTCAAAAAGCCTTAGAAGATGTCCAGATGATCCGAACTGAAAACATCTGGAGTCAACAGAAATGGGCCAAATTAGCAGCAGTGTAACTAAGAGAACTTCCCTTGGCATGGATTTTTGTTTTTCTGGCCAAAATTGTACTTTGAAAAAAAGATGCTCAGAGATCTTTCCACATCTCTAGCCCAGTGCTCCACAGCATAGATTAGCAGCACTTGTATTCACAGGGTATAAGTTGTGTTGATGAACAGATGTTTTGGCATGGTAACAATAGGAACACAATGCCAGTATTCTTAAAAAGTAGGTCCCCTGAAACCTTTGGCTTGTGATAAAGTGCTGCACCAAACATCTGTGGGCTAGCAGGGAGGGTGGCAGCAGTAGCTTTAGTTTTTCTTCATGAAGTGTGCTTCTACGGCAGTAACTTCGAAACTGTGGTAAGATACGCTGAAGAGGCGAAAACCCTTGCAAGACTACTTTAAAAAGCTTTTGTTAGGAAAGTCTCTCTCCTGAAAGTTGGGAGAAAATGGGCTTTTCTTCCTCCAGAAAGAAGACTGATACAACTGCCACTTCAGTGTGAATGGTCTTAACTGCTGATGAAAAGGATGAACAGGCACAGCTTCTCCTCCAGCTATTTTTGAGTACTGACTATACCTTTATGAGGGTTCAGAGAACATCTTCAGGAACTACGGCCCATAGTCCTGTGCCTAATAAATCTTTGGTGAAGCTGAAGCTTGAAAAAGAAATCAGGTGCAGCAGAGACATTTTTCTTTCTAAAAAGATAAGAATGTAGTAAACAAAATCTTGGTCAGGGCAGGATTTGGTGTTTAATTAACTAGTTACTGAAATTAAGCTATTTATTCCCTTTGAACTAGTCCATAATTTTATTTTCCTAATGTTTTAACATAAGTTTTCACTGGGTTTTTCTTTAAAAATTTCCTCTAAAGTCCTTGTAGACTGACAGTTTCCACAAACCAGACACGGCAAGTGTTCCGAGTTTGGTTTCACAGAAAGCTTGCGAGGCAAAGTTGCACAATAGGCAACAGTGACTAAAATCTCAGTGAGAAAATATTTTGCTCAGGCTTGAGCAGCTGTATATGCCAAGGTCTTAGAATGAATTCACAACAGTGAAGCTTGAGATTCAGATGTACTTCTATTTATTTATGCTTAAACTGTGAGGCCTGCAGAATACTTCTCCAGGAAAAAAATTGAAACCATATAATGTCATATAATACTGCTGTTTAACAACAGTCTGAATTTGGAGGGGGAACAACCCAAAAAAACCAAACAAAAAACCCCAGAACTTTTCTTTTTTCCCCTAATTATATCCAGTCTCTTGACTCCAAGGCTGAAACATTGCTATGTGTCCTTTCTGTTGTTCAATCTATGCTAACTGGAAATAGTCCGTTGTAGTAATACAATATTAAGTTCAGTATTTCTGTGAAATTGCTGCTGTACCAAAACAGTCTGCAGTTAGAAGATGTAATTTCTGAAAAGGTAAATGATTGCTAAGTTCAAATAGCTACAATGCTTGGTTTTGTAATTATATAACATCGTTAGAGACGTAATTATATAACATCGTGAGAGACTGAATCCTCACATCCATCCTGGGTTCTTGCCCAGTCTGTCTTTAGGAAAACTCTGAATGACTATTTGCGTATTGCTTATCCACAAAAATGTGGTGTTCTGCTTCAATAGCAAGTAACTGGAATTTGGTATGTTGACTGGTCCGAATGCATCGCTGCAGGGGAGTGTTCAGAAGGTGATAATTTTGGATGGTTAGTAGATACAGCTCATGGAAGAGCATTTATAAAGTGCTCTTGATGTTGAAGGTAGTAGCATAAGTGATCTGGCCTGTCAGTGCGCACTGGGCAGGACACAGACTACGTACAGACAGGCTAAGGAACCTTGCATTAGGTTATTGGTGTCCATCGGATTGGGTACCGGGAAAGGGGGGTTCTACAAAGCAATAGTTCATGCATATTGTGTTGCTGTCTCTTCAAATGCATCTCCAAATGCTCCGCTGGATACAGCTAATGCTGTCAATACATAAAGTGCTAAGGTACAATATTCCCATAAAAGAATTCTTTGGGATAATTTGGTGGGGAGCTTCCCCCAGAGTCAGTCATACTTGAATTCATAGGCTGTGTTAAATTACCAGTTTGCAGAATACATTAAAAACTAAAATGGTTTTCTCTTTGTTGTGTCAGAAATGACAGTGCTCTTGTGAAGTTGTCGGAGTACCTGTGGGAGTGAGGAGAGCAGGGCTGGCCCTGGATTGCTGAGTTGTCAGACTGGTTGTTTGCAGAACAGTGATGTTAGCCACTTCTGGTAACAGCTGTAAAAACCAACTGGTTCCCCACAGTGTATAGCTAGTGGCTATGGTGCTTGCTGTTTCTGAGGGGTATGGAGTTACTCATTCCCTAAGGTGCTGTGAGTAGACAGAGTGCAGCACTAAAACGAATCTGCAGGATAATTAGAGATAATTGCCTCTGGGACTTTAAACAAAATAAAAAATAACCAGAAGGCTGTGCTAGCTAGTTTTCTCAGTGACCAGCTGTTAAACGTTACATTCTTTCAAGACTGCAAAAATCTGGGTGCAGTCCCTCCCTCTGCCATACACATACCCACACACAGCAAGTCTGTCACCTTGAAGTGGACTTTATTGTACACACTTTGTATACACTGCTTAGGTGGAACACTTCACCCTCGGCACCCTCTTCTGTGTGGCACAGGCTCTGTTAGGCAGGAGGTAAGGCTGAAGAATTTGAGAACCCCCCCTACCACTAAGAGCTGTGAATCATGTTGTGTTTTGTGATCTGTGAAGCTGCCACTCACTCCACGTTTCTCCTGCAAGATGTTGCATTTTCTAAGACACATTTGTCACCCCTGTGTGTCTCGCACCCTTTGCCAAGAAACCTGCTTCTCTTCTCAGCTCTCTGACCTGTTCTGAGTAGGCGTGGGTGTCTGCAGCCATAACTGTACATGGTTCTCCACTCCTGCTCAGGCCAAACCAGCACTACGGTAGCATAACCTGCTTGTGTAGAGTGGATTGGGAACAGCTGAATCTCTGAAAAGTGAAGTCTTCAGAAATGGCAACATAAAGCAAAATTCAGCCCCTGCCCCTTTCTGTAGTCTGGTGGATGAAGAGATGAAGGAAAATATTTTGATCTCTGTGACGGTCAGTGTCGTCTTGTGCTGTTACTGATCACTGGAACTTATGTAGAAGACAAAAATCACAGAATCACAGACTGGTTTGGGTTAAAGACCATCCAGTTCCAACCCCTCTGCTATGGGCAGAGACACCTTCCACTAGACCAGGCTGCTGAAAGCCTCAAGTCAGAAGGGACTCAAGCTACCTGTGCAGTACAAGCTGATGGATGGTAGCTCTGTTTCAGTAGAGCCAGATTTCATCTGCTGAACAATTCTTGGGGTTTGTGTATATATGTGGGCTGGAATTTGGAGAACCATCTACCAGGAGCTAAGGTATTAATTACAGTTGTTATTCTTCTGAACAGCAAAAGGCACCCCCCTTTTATTCTTGCAGCTCTGAAATATATGCTGAAGAGTAACAGCTCTACAAGAATTCAGCTCTTTACAAAGGTCTACACAGGAATAATAAAGATATTGTTAGTCTGTGGATAAAAAAAGAAATTGTATTCCGTACTACAATTGCAGTTAAAAGCTGTTGTTATGGCAACTACCGCAGTATCTTTATCGGTATTTCTACTGTTCTCCTTGGGAGAGGCAAAAATCTTGTTTGCTCAACTGCATGTGACTGATGGAAGGGGAGACTGAGATGCTCCCCATTGCCAAGCAGTAAGATGAGGGTTCTGATAATGTGTTTTAAGTTAACCTCCCTCTTCCCTAGGGGACAGGGAAGGAAGGGCTGCCTGTAAATGCAGACAGATTGCACGCAGATAGACAGAGGATGAGAGCACTTGGTACCCAAAAGGCCTGGCTGAAAGCACAGCCTGATGGTTTCGCATGTCAGTCTTGGTAGCCAAATCTCTGTGTGATGCTCCCAGGGAAGTGTGATGTGTCATTATTGAGTGTCTAGAGGTCCTATCTAAATATCTGACAAGAGTCAGACAGAAACTTTGCCTGTGTGCTTAATGGGTAATTCAAGAATACTCCTGCAGCAGTGTTTGTATTACCTCTGCGGATAGTCCCTCAAGTCCAGTACCTTCCAGTTGTGAGATCAGGTTTGCATTTGCACGTTTGTCTGCAGTTTATCTGCAAACTTGTGTGTGCTTGTTTGGCTTCAAGCTTTGACTTGGACTCATTTTTTCCTTAATTTTTGGATTCAGTTGGTTCTTTCCTTTTGTAGTTTCAACTTCGTTTTACACTATTTTTGTGGTGGTTATTACTCTAACAGTAGAGAACCTGGAAAGGTCAGAAAAGTGCTGTATAAATCACTGGCGTTTCACAGGGAACTGTTGGCACATGTCGTGCCAGAGGGACTTCTGATCCGTTTTTAAAAGCAAGGGTAATACAGGTGCTATTTCTGAGTTAAACGCTGGACCTCTCTAATGTGCAATGTGAAAAAACCAGCCAGGGTCAGCATCTGCACTGCGATGGATTCCTAGCTTTAGCACCAGCACTTGATGACTGGAGGAAGGATGAAAAAGTCTAAATAGCAGAGGTTCAACAGCTGTAAGAATATCAGCACATGCCTGTTTCACCGTGCATGGCTTTGTGCTGTCTTTTGTGTCAGTCAATAAACTAGCTCTAGGCAGGTGTAAGCTGTCTGACCAGCCTTTTCTTCCTCTTCCATACTGTTTTTCTGCACCTTCATTCTAGCTGGATAACTGCTTCTCTGCTAGGGTAAATATTGTCATCAATATTTGATTACTCCTGCAGCTTCCTTCCACTAGTCTCACTGTCAAAAAGGCAAGTAGCATCCGTAATTTGGAGATACTATTGAACTCTGACATAGGTGATCATTTCTGAAATCTCCAGTGATACCTATGTATCAGCGTGTGCTTTGTGGGGAAGTATGAAGGGTGACTTTGTCAGCAGATCTTCCGTAAAATTCAGTGTTCCTCTGACTCATGTAGTTATCTTTAGTACTGTGTTGATTCTACAGTGCCAGACAATGTATTGAGGTAAAAGAAAGGTGTGGATCAATAGGCCATCATTCAGTTAATCGAAAGCCAGGTTTTAATAACCTTGTTCCTCCTGGAAAAGCAGGTTAAAGGTTTCCTGTGGAAGACCTTTAACACTTATTTAAGCAAAAGTTGAAAGAGGAGGATGTTATGTTCTGCTTTTTTGTTAGCACTGAAAACAGAAGTAGTGCTGAAGGTATTCTGGGTAGCACAGTGATAAAACTGTGATCCCAACCTTTCATTTTGGTGTCTTGTTTCCATGTCTTTGAGACTGTGGTTGGATAAAGTGCACTTTAATGTGATTTTTTTTTTTTTTTGCCAGTGAACAGTGAGTATGCGAGTGTGTACATGCATGCTTGTGTTTTAGATATAAATCTATATATATATGTCCAGTGGTGTGGATATAAATACACATACAAATATAGATAACTTAGGGTATAAACAAAATTGTAGTGCGTTCTGTTGATGTGTGACCTTGAAATTTCTGTGTTTCCCTTTCTCTGTATCTCCAGCTAAGTGTGCAGTGCTGCCCAGTATAGAATGACATGTGGGAGCTACTTGCTTAATTATCACTTTTGCAACTGCCTCTCGATCAGCATATCAGCATATACCAAAAGGCTCAGTGATGGGTGTTGACTGATTAACTTCTTTTAGCAAAGACACAGAAGGTAGTAGAACTAAGGCCTGACGCTGGTGGATTAAATGTTGGTCTTTCAAAAAGATGAAACCAAAAATAGCTGCC
The DNA here is from genome assembly GCA_027574665.1 of Rhynochetos jubatus. Classification (NCBI taxonomy): domain Eukaryota; kingdom Metazoa; phylum Chordata; class Aves; order Eurypygiformes; family Rhynochetidae; genus Rhynochetos; species Rhynochetos jubatus. Next base: position 11,524,938 of record CM050663.1, read on the forward strand.
TCTTCCGTAGCAAAAGAGAACAATGCAAAGCTCTGTTCTGCACAGTCACTCCCAACAGATGTCAGCAAGCCTGGAAAGACCAGGTAGGTGAGGGCACTCTTGAATTCTCGTCCGAGTTCTAGCTGGGAATGAGCAGGTACGGCCTTGGTAATCCATGCTCCTGAATACCTCCAGCTTTGCAAAAATAAATGTGTAAACAAATAAATGAATGGAATCCTAGAACCTGGATCTCTTCTGAAGACTGTACAGCCCGTTTGCAGAAGTATTACCTAGGGATGTCTAATACAAGCCAAACCCTAGTAACTTCTCCCCAAGGACGTGAAAGTGTTCATTTCCGTGCGTTCTGCTCATGTGGTCAGCACAGCTCCTTTCCTCCTCGTTAATGGCGCCTTGCCCCACATGCATATGTTGTGAGAAGACACAGTGGAATTCTTACAGCCCTGAGAAACCACTGGATTTCCTGGTATGAACAATTTGGCTGAATGACAGCTGAGGAGATAGAGGAAAATAAGTGTAGGTTGTCCATAAACATTTGAAGAAGGAGGAGGAAGGCTTAGGGTTTCAGTGTATCACCTAGTGGATACACTGTTGTTGTCAAGAAAAACTCATCAAAATATACTGGGAGCAGAGGAAGAGGGAGCTGACTGGATCTTTCTGGTCATCCTCCTCTCTGACCGTACTCAGATGAGGAGGTACCTGACTTCTGGAACATTGCTCTTTTTTGACCTTAAGTGCTAGCTTTGCTTCTTTAAAAATGATTAAAACCAAACAGTTGCAACAGCAGATTTGGGAATGTGTTTGATCACTTGAGGTAACTGATGGTTGAACAGTATCTTCACTTCGTGGAAAATTTTAGAATGAGTTTTATTTTTCACTTAGTATGGTGATTATTTCTCTTTTACAGTGTGAGGCATTGTTGCCATGTCTGTGTAATTCCTGTGTATCTGAAAAGGAAAGTGGCGATACGGCAGCTCGTGACCAAGAGTGAGCGCGTGTCTAGCAAAAGATGGCCATGTCCTTCAGTTCTGCTTGTTCTGCTCAGATTTTCTCTCTCTTCCAAGAGAATGAGGCGTCAGAGAAAATCTGTTTTGAGATTTTAGGTCTCACAACTTGGCCAGTAATGGCACTGCTTATGTACAGTCACCATTTCTATGATACCATTTTAGTAGGCTCAGCCACAGATTTAAACCCGTTTCCCTTTTTATGTAAGTTACCGCGTTTACTCCATGATACAAAACAAAGGTAAAAGCATGTTATAATCCATGTATTTTACATATAGCTGAATGGCTGTAATATAAAATAATGTTCCATGTCTGGATTTATTTTTCTCTCTCCCCCCCATCTCCCCAGTATTTATTTTGGTAATTCCACTGTAGTTACTAGAATTGCAGTGTGATCAAATATAAACTCAGTTACCACTGAGGTATTCTCAGTAATGTTTTGTTTCAGAGAAGCTGAAGAAAACTGGTCCTCGGTCCATGGGAATCAAGGGGATAGTACCAAACATGGCTTGGGGAGACTAGATGGCCCACTTCAGTGGCTGGGATTTCTTTTCATTTGGCAGTGAAGATCAGCACGCTGCTGCAGTGTAACTGGGAATAACTACAATCTTTGGGTGGACACTAGGCATAAAATATTAATTTTGGTATGAAATAAAACAGTTCAGAGCTTAGCTTGTTCCTTTTATTTTTGTCAAGTCTTTGCGAGATATCTCCCTCTAGTGCTCATAAAAACCCAACCGACCAAAAACCCAAACCAGAAAGTGACTGCTCAGAGTGCAGTAGGCCTGCCAGAATCAAGAGGTGACTGCTTTGATCCGCACTATTCGTTCTTCCCTTAGGGCTGCATCTGCACGCACCAGAGTCCTGGTATCTTTGCTGACAGGAGGCTGAGTTTGTCTCGTGCTACTCTGCACAAGTTCGGTGCTTTTTCTCTGTCTGAAGGTGCAGTTTCTTCCTCGTTCCCCTGGAATGCCTGTGAAAAATCAGGCCGATTGGCCAGTGGCAGCGCTTGGGAATGCTCAAAGTGGCTCTACGTGCCGCGTACTGGGCCTTCTCCCTTCGGGACACTGCACGTGCTCCAGTGTGCAGCAGGCTTGGCTCGCTTGCGTAGCAACCGCCTGTTTTCTCTACAGGGTGAAATTAAAGCTGCTTTATCTTGTCTAGCTGTGGTACCCTGACACTCAGGTTATTGATGCTCTTTCAGGGTTCTGTTTTTAACAGGATTTTTCACTCAAACAGGCCTGAGAGGCCTCTGAAGTTGGTCAAAGTGCAGGTGTTAAGCTCGTCTTTACCGGCTGTTACTGTTCTGTTGTTGGCTCAGCGTTTTCTCCTCCGAGAAGTGGATGTATGGTAACAATACACGGCAGAAGGTTGAATGCATATAACTAACGTGCTACATGTCTCTTCTGACTGTTTAGTAAGTCAGTACTGCTAGCTGGTCCTGCATGCGAAGCCAGTCTGTAAAAGACGGTTTGGCACGTAACCAGCTCCAAAAGAGGTTATGACTGTTACTTAACAAACAACAGAATAAAAAGAACAAATGGAGTAATAAAAGAGAAGGAATTTACATACAAATAAAAGCAGCTGGAAATAGAGAGGCCAGTAATCCTAGTGTCGTGGTGTATCTCATCAGTCTGTTTCTTCCTCTCCTCAACCCAGTTCTAGCTGAGATGAAGTGGGAAGGCGTTGCACTCACACCTACTTAAAGGCAGGGAGAAGGGCAGAGTGAATTCATGCTCTGCTGCTGCTCTTGGATAGAGCCATTTTTATCCAAGTCTGTGGTAGCCAGGGACCAGTGCGTTTAAAAAAGAAAGAAAAAAAGAAGTTGTAAGACCTAGGAACGATTGGAAGGAAAGTGCATTCATTGAAACAGAGGCCAACCCATTGAGAAATGTCAGGGGCTTTTGTATTTTTCTTCCAGGAGCTGCTGCTGTTCTCTTGTAGCGTTTTTCCCTTCTTTTTAATTTATTCTTTTCCCTGCCTCACTTGAGCCCTGCGGTTCTCTGGTTTTTTTATTTAGTGCTGGTGAGGAAAAGCACGTGGGTGCATATTATGCACCTATACACTTCCACATGCCACATCACACCACTCCTCCCCCCATATTTGCACGCTAGTAGCTACAGTGACCTAGGCAGGTCTCCGTAGAGGGAGAAAGGAGAAACTTCTCCCTCTCTGTAGCTGCTAGCATGCAGATAGGACCCTTTACTACATGTCTGGAGAATACTGATGCTCGGCAAAAACTTGCCGAGATCAGGCTTGGGTTAATGAAAACAGTAAACCCATCACTTAACTTCCAAATGGATTTCCATGGAGACAGCTAGACAGTAATAGTGTTTGGACTTTTTTATTCAATAAAAGTTTGAGTTATAAATATTCTCCATTTGTTTGCTATTTACAGTTGTAAAATATTTTAGGATAGCCTACCCATCACCTGTCATTCAATGTCTCTATAAATGCCATGAAAACATCATTGTGAAATAAATTGTCTTATTTTCAGCCCACAAACCCAATTTCCACACACTCACAAAATATAATCGAAGGGACAAAAAAGAGGAGAGAAGGGATGCGGGGAGTGGGGGGCAAGAAGAATACAGTACAGCAGGCAACAATGCAGTATTTGCTACACAGTAGCAAAAGAAATGGGTAAAAAATTTAGTCCTTTATGATGACAGGCTTTTCAGGACATTTGTTATAGACCAGCGTTGTCCAGTGCACTTCTGAAGGACGAGTTGAAATCCAAATTCATTTTCATTGTTTTCCTGCAATTCCAGGCAACGCTTGGATTTTCGGTTCTGGATTGGACCTCCCTTTAAAGATGAGGAAAAAAAGAAGGGTTTGGATTAAACATTGTGAACCTGTTGCGTTGCTGCTGTGTGATAATAGAGGTTAGAGAACATGCCAATGTCCAGCTACTAAAGACCACTGCTACTGTGAAAAATGATAAGCACTAGGTTGGATTTGGAGTGAAGGCTGCCTTTGTCACAGGCTGGTTTAATCTCTCATGCAGTTTAGAACAGCCTCAACTCCCTGGTTACCATTTCAGCAAACAGGGTTTCTGGACCTGGGCTGTGTTTCCAGACGTGCTTTTTAACCGTGAGCCAACAGCTTTCCTGTTGGCTGCAGTTGCCTAGCTTAGTGGCTGTGCTGCATCTCTGAAACATCAGAAAAAGGCAAAAGAGGACCTTGACCAGGGGTGTCCTCTGTGTAGGATAAAATGCCAAAAATGGTTTATTCTTTGAATTCTGAAATTAACTGTCTTTATAATCTTATGTTGCTGATCCTCTGTATCGACTGCTCGATCCTCAGGTGCATACTGCCATATTAATGCTCTGCCTTCACTGCTGAGCTCAGCAAATCTTCAATCACTAGGGCTATCGCACAGTTAACTGCAGACCTAAATTACAATGAAATCATCATGTAGGTGACATGAATTGCATCTTCTTCCTTTCATTCTGATTTCAGTTGGTTCTTTCACCCTCTCCCCTGTCTGACAAAGATAATAGGTAACTTGTACACATTAATGACGGCGAAGTTTCTTCCAAGATATACAGTGACTTTCTCTAGAGCATCTGGGACTTGGGTAGCAGAGAATTACCGGCTTAAACTGCAAATCAAAGAATGGAGTATAAGTCAGGACAGATTCCTACAGCTGAAGTATGGAAAGAGCAGCCACATTTCAATTATTTATTTGTTTGATGGGGGGAAAAATAGTTGCTATTAAAAAAAAAAAACAACCCAAACACAACAAATCCAAACCTTCCAACCCCATACAAAAAACCCCAGCTCATCAGTTTTGTGTAAGTCAGTGTTATACCTCACGTTAGAGGTCATAAATGTGATGGATTTCTGTTATCATCACAAGGGTATTGGCACGGATGCCATAGAAATGCTGAGTTTGCGTTCAGAGAAGGCTGTTCCTCAGACAAGGGTAGCTTCTGCCATTCGGTACAGGATCTGCTTCATTCAGAGGTGACTTGGGTCTCCTCTCCTACCAGTAATACTTAGTATTTCCTCTGAGAGATGACTTCTAAAAACATTTTTTTGGACCTGGCTAGTGAAATACAGAATTAGGTGCGAAAGCTCTAAATTTTAAATAGGGCTTTGGGTAAGAGAGCGAGCATTTCTAGAATAATCCACAAAATTCAAAACATGAGGCTCCCATAAATCCTCCTTGTTAGGCGTACGTGCAGTCTAGGTACGATTCTCACCGATTACTTCACCAGACAGGCATACGGTAGGTGTTTTAATATACCTCCATAACGAAATGCTGAGTGAACTCTGTGTTCACACTGCTGTACGGTTATTATTGACTTTCATATTAATAACGGGACTTCAGTTTGGGTGCCTGGTGGGAGCATGACCCCTACACTGTCTATAAACAATAAAACTGCTTGCCATAGGAGAACCTTGAGGAAACTAGGGTGGGATATTAGTCAAAGCTCTATCATAAGCTATTGCATTATCCTAAACACACACCTTACCCTCCCAAATTGCTTTGGCCTTCTGAAGCTCACTGTGGTGAGATTTCTTTTTTCCCAAATGGATTCAGTGAGCTTTGACTTAGGTCCTTCAGATAAAGAGCTCCAAGGAAATGGGTAGACAGTTGTTTTGTTCTGGTTGTTTCTTCTAGCAAACCATGGTTTCCATTCTTCATGAAAACTTGATTATGTTCTTTCTCTGCATGGACTTAGTGTTGCATGGTACCCGGGGTCAGCTCCCTGGGTTTAAACTGGGAATTACAGTTTACCACAATATTTCTGCCTAAAACCAAACTTCCTAGTTTGGTTCAACTTCCTTGTGCTTCCAGCAGATGTTGGCGGTGCCTGTGTTGCAGTTTAACTTAACCCGTTGTGTATCTTTCATTTATCAGTTAGTCCTTGTCTCAGACACCCTCAGCTCAGATCTTGCACTTTCTGTCTTGTTGGAAAACTAACCAGCCAGGGGAGACTGGATTAGCTCTGTTACTTGCCTGACTTTTTTGGACATGGGATGTGAATGAGAGTATGGCCCTTTTAGACCTATCCTGTAATTCTAACTTAGAGGATGGAGAGAATTCATTCTGGTCCTTCACTTACGTAAAGCATGACAGCTAAACGACGAGTGTTCCCTGGTACAGCTCTCTGAGCCCCAGCTCTGTGAAACGCACTCTGTGGTGTCCAGCTTTTATGCTGATGAAGAGGAATGAGGTAGGATGCTCAGGTCCAGCTGACTTCAGCACCTGGGCTGGGCACACACCTACTTTGCTGCCTGCACTTTGCGAATCCCATTCTTTGGTGCCCACCTTTTCTCCTCCAGGACTGTGCCTGGGCCTGGTCACCTAACTTAGAGCTCTGTTAGGTGGAAGAAGCTGCGCATTAAGGCTTGAACACTGCCGTGCTCAGCTGTTACTTCTTTCTGCCCAGCTCCCATTTGATTCAGTTTCTTTCACTTGAATGGGCCCAAATGCCTTCTATTCCCAATGAGGATTCCCAGGGTAGGGGAATGGGGGTGTTCACAGTGGAGACAAAGTTTTTCTTCCATTCTAAGTCATGTAAAGCACACGCTGTGTTCACAGTACGTGTATTCATGCAAACCACTTTAACAAGGGAGCTGCATAAATGAAGTGTAAACCTCTGCTAAGGAAAAACAAAACAAGCAAGCAACCAAAAAACCCCACAAAAAGCCCACTGCCCTCCTCTTTCCCTGATGTGCCCTCACGTGAAATCCAGCTTCTGTTGGACTGAAACAAGTCACTCGGGGGATAAAAAGCCGAGGAAGCTCTTTTTGATGTGCTACAAAGCACTCTGCAGTGGCTACTGAAAATCACGCTGCGGAGTACGTTGGAGCCGCAGTATGGAACATAAGAGACACCAAAGTTAAGTGGTCGCTAATGTGTGTGAATGAGTGTTGTAGAGAGCACGCATGCTTTTAGCAGGATTACTTTTTTCCCACACGAGAAATGTAAAGGCTCAAGTCCTGCTAGAAACATAGCAACTCAGCTCCTAAGAGATGTGAGGTCTGTGCAGAACCACGGCTCAATCCCTCAGAGAGGATGCAGTCTACACAGCTTTGGTTCCTGTCAGTAAGCAGGGAAATGAAAGAATTGCTCTGCAGTAGAGGGAGAAGGGCTTGGATAGAGCTTACTAAAAATTTCCAGTTGTTAGCCTACTTAACAACTGGTGGGTTCTTTTCCCCGTCATACGCCTAGTGCAAGTCTGTGTATTACCTCAAGGGTGGTGACAGCGCACCCGCTATACGTTGCAAGGCCTGAACTAGCAAGCTGTTCAATCATTAATGCACATGAACTCGGTAAGAAGCCAGCAAGCAGGACTGACGCACTCAAAGCTAACACTGCGTTTTGCTACCCAGACTGGCTTGGCCTCCAAATTCCAGTATTCCTGCTGTTCCTGCAGTCGGCCGTCGTCATTAGCATTTGGAACCCTCAAGCCAAATGCAGACAAAGGTGTCCTTTAATTCTTTTTTTATAACCATTTAGTAAAACTTGTGTAAAAGTCTGCCATGTTTACAGCTTGCTCAGCAAAATGGTCTACTGTAACACCACGTTCGGGCTCAGGGAAAGGCAAGTTGCCTTTCTGGTTCCCTTTCCCCATCCAAGGCAAGACCTCTGCGTTCCAGTTTAAAGGCAAAAAAATGATAGCTTAGGGTAATGTCTTTAATCCTGATACATAAGAGAGAACTCTGTAGGCTGAAACAAGTTAACTTCTGCCCAGTTGAACAGAATTAGGGTTAAGATCACTGATGATGAGAGGCAGCTCAGTGGCAGCAGAAGTCTCGAGGATAAATAAATATCCAGGTCAACTAATTGATAAAAACAGCCTGAAGGTGACAGCACTGACAACTTTGAAAACTTGATAGGTTCTGCAACACAAATTGGAGCAATTCCTGTGAGAAGCACAAAGGCTCCCAGCTCCTGCTGGCAGCCTTAAACACACATAAAACGGATGGAGGGCTTCACAAGCATACTGCTAATGTAAACACCATCTCAGGTCACGCATCCTGTTCCGACCAGTTGGCGTGTGACACAACACACACAGCGGAAAGCAGTACTTCTGATTTCCTTTAGAGTTACTGTACTTTCTGCGAGTCTGTTGTACGTAACAACCAACTTGGTTTTGGACAGAGCAGCATGTTGCAAGTATATCCTTACACGTTCTAGGTTAGAGCTGGAGTGCTAATAAGCTATGCAAATTAAACAGTCTTTGCTTAACAGTTCACTGGGGTTTGTTTTGGTTTGGCGGGGGTGGTGGACGTACAGTTCCCAAACCTCCCCGTTCCCGTTTTTGTTCTGCAGGGCAGTTAAGTGGGATGGTTCCTCCCTGGAATATTGGTCCTGGCAGAACCAGGCTTAGTTGAAACTGTCATAAAGCTTCTCTGATGTCTAGAAGGCCTCCTGTCCAGAGGGCTACAAATGGGACAGAGCACTGGCACAGCTTTCTTGGCAAATACCAGATGTTAAATACAATTCTTTTCTAAAGAAATACGTAGAGTGTGCACAGCCCGTGTAACCTGGAACTCTGCCCCTCCATACTGCTGCTGCTGCAGAGCTGGGGTTATGTGCCATGTTAAACTCAAGACAAAGCACGTGCTGACGTCACGACAAAAGATGCGTTAAGAAGTTTCTATAATCATATACCCGGCCCCAAAGTTGTGAACAGCTCATGGGTTTTCTTGCCAAAAATCTCACCTGATGGTTACTTGTCTTTGTGCTGACAGGCCTTTTAATCAGATGACATTTCACTGGTCGCAGTGTAAAATCTTTTTTACTTCTGGCTGCATTTAATAGAAAGTTACCATTATATTTACTCTCTAATTTTCCTCAGTAAGAATACTCTTCAGCACGTGCCAAGTAATTGTCTGTTCTTTGTTACTCTGCAGTCACATTGCCAAGGTTGTGCTTTGATACATGAACGAAAAAGCACTCGGCAGGAAAAGAACAAGGATCCTCCTTCACATACTTCAGGTATTTTTAAGAAAGGACTTGACGGTGGGTATGTGGGATCATTAAAGCTGAACAGGTAATTCACAACATCGACTTGGCTTGGTCAGTGTAGGCATTGTTTGTACCTGGCACATGGGCTAGATGTGATCCGTCACATGCCAGTCACTTCGGCAGGTGTGCTGGGTTCTGTGAGCTGCAAGCATTGTACTGGCTTCCCGAATTTCCCAGAACAAGCAGTGTAGAAAGGGGAGATGGGGAAGAGAGCTTGTTGAGGGATATGAAGTGAAAGCTGGAGGCTGTCAGCCTTACTGAAAATCAGGCTGATGGCTCTTTTCAACACATTACTGCAAAGCGTGCACTTTGTTACAGAGTTTAAACCTACTTCTTGCTCATCACATTAGAGCTCCTGTTTCTACCTAAGAGAGAGAAAAAGAAGTGCTCTTACCAGCTTGGCTAACCATGGCTATTTCAGAAAGGGCTCACAAGGTTAATAAGTGTAACCAATCCCGTATCACGTGCACTGTGTAGGTTGTGGCATTCCCTAGTCTGTAATTTTCTATTTGTACCTTAATCAGTGACCTCAGATATTTACGTTCGTTCTACCTGTGAGGCAGAAACTCTAATTTTCTCTATTGCTTTGATACATTTCAATCAAATTATGCTGAGTTGTATATATATATAACATAAATAATCCACTCCAAACAGAATGCATGGTCTTCTCATTCACTTCTCCCAAATCCTGGGGTAAATTTTTAGTGACTGTCAGTACACCAAATTCAGTCCTGAAAAAATTACTTGATATTTACAAGTCATTTTATCTTCTATGTAGTCACTACCGTATGGATGTTGCTGCAGTGAGAAAGTGTTTGTAGGAAAACGTGAATGATTTATCCCATACGATAATTCATGTATTTTCAGCGTTGCCTTATTGCTTGGAAATGCTGGATGACATTGAGTTTAGAATTTCTGCTTTATAGTTGTATGAAGGATATAGGTATGTATAACGGTATAAAGAGGTAAATGATTAATTCCTTCTTAAATCTAAAGCAGTATGGCACGTTTTCCAATGCTTTGGTGAACAGGTGCTCTGTAAGTAAAGCAGACTCTGTAGTATTCCTCAGTGAAGTATATTGTTGACTGTTACTCTTCTTCAAAGGCACTTGGTCCCTGATACATTTGATACGACTACTGTGAAAATAAGATGCATTTAACTGCTATTATGTGTATGAAATACTACACAGATTTTTAATACTGCACCTGTGGCAAATGGAGCGATGCAGCCTTATCGGTGTGTCCAAACTAGGTTTCTGTAGCTAGTGGACTGTGTAATCACTTTCTGCTTTGTTTAATCTAGACTGGCTACATCAATGTAGAGCAGTCAAGGTTCCGAGCACAGCCCTCTCAAGGTGTCATAGTTAAATCTTCAGGATGTGCAAACACACAATACTGTTAATTAAAGTATTTAAATAAAAGCAATTAAACCTGACAAAAGGAAATGCAGTTTCATACAGAGAATGTAATTGGAATAGAAAACAAATTCTAGAGAAACAGCCTGAAAATCAGAAGTGGAATGTATGGATTTATACCTATCAGTAGTATTTTCCACACATATATAACATTTTATCACAGATTTATAACAGATTACAAAGGCCCAGTGGTACCTGCAAGGTTAAGAAAATAACAGCTCGCAAAGAAATAAATTCAACGCTTCACTGAAATACAAAGCAGCTCCTCAGGTTATGATAGGTGAAAACACATTTTACTACAGAAAACGGTGATAAAACTAAGCAAAGTGAGGCAGGCTTTCGAGCAGAATGCATTTGCCAAACCAGGAAGATCGTTAGGGATCTTTCAGACAGTAAACACGAATCATTACTGTATCAGCAGTGGCCAGGAAATGTTACAAGAGCACCTGCAGGAACAAATGTTCTAGGTATACAATAGACGTTATTTAACTAATATCGAACACTGGTTTGGGGTGGGAAGTACTTTAAGAAGGGACTCTCTTATCCATAGATAGCCTTGGTAATTAAGGCCAAATGCAGAATTTAGAGCTTTTCTGTCCTGAGTAACAACTTAAGGTGACACTCCTTTAGATACAAACTGACTGCCCTCTTGAGAGCTGACAGTCATCAAGGAGTAAGCTCCAGAAAAGCATGTTGGTGAGAGGTGATTCACAGGTTGGCATTTTTTGAATGTTCTTTGGACTATTAAAGGGGATGCTGTTTGTAAGCGTCTCTCCTGCACCCTCCTTTTGCCATATGTCGCCTGCTGTCCTACTTGGTAGCGTTCAGAAACCGTCACTGGCTACCTCAGTGCTCCAACTTCAGCGCGCTCAAGTTCTGAACTAAGCTTCACGGACGTAGCACGGAAACACAGCTACAGCAACAACTGCTACGTTTTGTACCTCCTTCCGCTATCAGGAGTGTTAGATATAGATAAATCCTGTCTTTCTAAACATCTCTGGAGTCCTGAGTGTGGCCTGGCCTATAGAAGAGAATCCAGAGTTCATGGATTAACTGTTTTCTGCAGGGTTTCATTCTGCTCTAATAAAAAATAGAATTTTTTTTCTCACACAATCTTTCTTTTCATGGATTGTGCCATACAGTAGCTGCCTGTGTAGAGAAATAATATTGTCATATACCTAGGAGAAAGATGGGAGTGCTGGATACACTGGCTTTCTTTGCATGTTGTACAAATACAGTTTGTGAAAAGCTTAGAAAAGTTACCTTTTTCATTCTGAGATTACATATAAATGACTTCTGCAAACAAGTCAGGCTTGATTTATCTGCCTTGATCTAGGCTTGCTTCAAGATGTCTAAAGTAGAAGACAGAGAAAGGCAACAAAGATGCTTTAAAGGGTGATGGTAGGGAATTACAAAATACATTAAAATGAAGTAAAAATGGGATTTTGCTTAGGATGTAAATGAAAATTAGTGGGTTGTGATCAAAAGTATAAATACTTGTGAATACCAGTGTGAAACTGGTAAATGAACTTTGTAAGGAAATAAAGGATTGCTAGAGTTAGGAATTTGCAGTTACTTCTGTGATTTTTGTGGGTACAGGAAGCCTGCTGAATTCATTGTCACAGCCATCAGTGTTCAGTGACTGACTAGATGCTTTTAGTGGGCTGGGCTGATTTTAAGAGCACTGATAAACCAGCTTTTTATAGGCATGCTGAAACGATCATTCAGACAAATCCTCTCAGCCCTCGTGAAGGAGTGCGTTTTAGGGGTCAAGAAGGGAATCCTGCCCCTGGTGTTAGTGAACTGCTGGCTCAGAACAGCTCATTGCTGTGACACAGCAAGCACTGACCACTGCCCACGGCAGTCTCCTAGATGAGGTAATTAATCTAGTTAAACTTCTGACCTGTGATGTGGCAAATTATGTATTCCTTTGTTGGTTTTGAAGCAGTTGTCACTTCTGCGTATGCTGCTTACCGGGGCTCGTTCCGAATTGCTTGTCTGTGCAAAGCTCTCGGTACGGCTTCCCTCCCCACTTCTGAGTGCGCACAATATGCAGTATCAGTCGGCTGCTGAAAACCCCTTCGTGGCATGCACCCGAAGATCCCGCCTACGAGCACCTTTCTGCCTTACTCGTTCTTTTTCTCCTGACGGATGAAAATACTGATCTCACATAGCATACTTAGGAAACTAATGGCAAGAAGAAAGTTCACGTTATTGTTTGTCTGCCTTAGCGTAGGAGATACCAAGGTATGCATCTTCAGCCAGACAAATCGGGAACTCCTTCCAGCACAATTAGGAAACTCGAGGGTTTTATATTTTCCCTAGGAAAGATGAGACATTTCCCCTACACACCTTAACAGATTCTCAAAGATTTATGGGTTTTCAATGAGAGAAAATACATATTCCTATTTCTTTGTGACACGTAACTCTTACTAAAATGTAGCTCTTTTGGAAAACAAAAATACAGCATGACAATTTTATTCCTTGTGTGTGTGTGGTGTATTCAGTTACTGCAGTTTTCTAATCTGAGTGCTCAGTATGAAGGCTTCCCAACTCATTTTAACCCAGAAACTGAACTGCTCGCACTGTCATTATATGCGTATGATTACACTAGTCTCTAGAGACCAAGAAATAAATTGAGTGCCAACTGAAGAAAATTAAGAAATGAATTTGCACTGGTATTTCAATCGATCTGCATATTCTAACGTGGGAATTTAGGTTGGGCTCTTTGGGACTCTGGTCACAGTATCTAGTTACTGCAAATGGCTTTTTCCCTAGTAACCACACAACTCTGTTAGCTGATTATAATTGATATTGGGAAAGGAATGTCCTTGCAGCTGCATCGCAGACCTTGCACACTTTGCTCAGGCAGCGATGGAAATGATACAGGTTGTCTGTTACACTGGGTATCGTCGCTGTCAAGTTCAGGATACGAAACCCGATGGCCTGCTCAGCTTACTCAATAAAGCCCCCTCTTGTTGTACGTATCTCTATTGCACCCTGATTTAACTGCCTTCCAGGTGAGCATTCTTTCTCAAGTATTTGCGTCTTGGACTGCAGGGTGGTACTGGTAGCCAAACCCTGCTTACACACGTATTGTTCTTGTCCCCACTGGAAGTAAAGGTGCAGCTTCCACTGACCTGATCAGGACAGCGTTTTGTTCTCGTCTGGGAAATTAGCAACGATGAAAGATGTAGGCTAAAGGTAAAAACACTTCTATCTTTCTCACAGCTGGGGACTGCACAACCCAAGAAGTGATGGGTGGAGTAATGCAAAGGAAGGACAAAGAACAGGGCTCAGATCGGCTGAAACCCAGCATGTGGTAAGTGGTGGTTATCAGCCAAGCTGTGGAAAACATTCCGGATTGGGCCACTGTTTACCTGTCGCTGCACTGCCGTGCAGCACCTTGGCAGCAGCTGTCCTCTGCCAGTTTTGGACGGAGCCTATCTGGACAGCTGAAATTAGGAAAAATCAGGTGGAACTAGAACAAATAATGTCATTGTAAAATAATGTGGTGTTTAAAATTGTATGCTAAAATATGCAAAGAGAGTATCTGTTTTGAAGGGAAAACATGGATATGTGTTAACTTCCTTCTGAATTAATGCAGCACAAGTGTCTTTGGAGCTTAAATGTAGTCCTCAGGAGAGTAAATACCGCATAATGCGATATGCTGGAGAAGACTTGAGCGGCGCCCACTAAAAGCTCATTTTACTGTTGTATTCACACACAAACTTTCTAGCTGGCAAATTCTGCACCTAATTTGCAAGGATTAAAACTTGCTACTAGAAAATGACTCCAAATAGAAGACTAAGCCTATACAAGGAAATTTTGGTTACCACTAACTACAGCAATAACTGCAAGCAAATTTACCACCGGCTGTTAAAATGCAGTATTTTACAGTAGTATTTGTATTGAATATTTTTCCTTATGTTTTGCATATACATTTTCATATTTAAGTTGAAATCAAGTATTCAAAATAGAGAAAGCCTGAATGTTTCAGATTTGTACACTTCTAAACAATTCCATTCTACGTAAATGGGATTAAAGAGTATGTAGGCCTAGAGTGTGTGCGTATAGGTCAAGGAGTGGAAAACCCAAGTACGCTAATCACCTGGTTTTAAAGCGTTTAGTACGACAAGGATAATGGTTAAATTGCACGTGAATTAGGGGCAAATTTACTAGAGCAAAAAGAAAAATAAACGGTTCATTTTCACTTTCTCATGTCTAAGCAGAACAATGGCTCGGGTTCCCTGTCCTCCAGCTACACCACCTTGTGCAGTTACCCAGAATATTAAGTACAGGCAGGTTAGGGTACTGCTTGATCCAAGGCAGGCAAAGAGTAGGTGAGTGTAGAAGAAAGCGCTGCTGACGCACTGGACCCCATACAGCCACACTGCGCTGGGGCGCTGCGGCTTGTGGCAGAAGTGCTCCCGTGTGGTTGAGGTTTAAAACTGAACCCTTGGCTATTTAAAATTCAGATAGCCTCACCAAAAATACAGGCTTTATCCTAGTCTGTTGGCTCAATTAAATGAATACATAGGTTCTGTTTTTCTTTGTATTCTCCTGCAGGATCAAAATCTGTATTTCTTTTAATAGGATCACAATCACTTGCTGTGAGCTGCCAGGCAGATAGCACTGCATAATTACACAGCTGTGTAGCAGTACGGCACGTCTTAGACTGCAAATACATGTTTGCATCCTTTGGGGTTAGAAGGACAGCATAAATTCAAATTCTTGATAAATTAGTGATGCTGTTTTTCTACCCCGTGGCTCTCATAATGGAAGAATCTGGAGAAGTTCATAGGGACAACTGTTCCCTTAGACACACAGCTCCACTGAAATTAATCCCTGTTGTACATCGATGTCCTTGGCTAATGCACGGGTTGAAAACTGGGAGTGGACATTCGAAGGAAACTGCTGTTTCATGGTGTTAGCCTCCACTTCTGCGCTGTGCACGCCCAGCAAGGGGCAGTCTGAAGTTGGTACAGAGATTCTCTTGCCTCACAGGCCTCCAGTCTAATGCTGTCATGCAGCGTGCGCTGTGCATTCCCTTACTAGTTCGGGATGTGGCTGTGGGTAACGTTTCTAGCTAGCGGTAGTATGGCACAGCCTTTAATTTCACTGGATAAAGGCAGGTAAGAATAATCCAGAATGACTGTCTGGCAAAGGCCAGAAACTGAAGGAGGAACGAGATGTAAATGCTTTCAGTAATTAAGGTCTATTCTTTCTTTATGTAGCGACGCAGGGTGCCCATTTAATCTATTACCTACTATCTGTTTAAATGAGATCGGATCATCCTGTCTATCTGTGGAATACTGTAACAGTTGGGTTATTAATTTGCTCTCCTCTCTTCTTTCCGTTCCAAAGCAATTCCTACTATGATACTGAGGAAATTATACATATGGCAATTACAGCTGGCAGCAGCATATTTTATTTACAGCTTCTCAGGACAGCACAAACCACCCCCTCTGAACACTTCTGAACTGGAAGATTTCCTGTGGAAACCTCCAGCACCGGCTAGGATCACCATTCTCTGTGACATTAAGAGCGATGTGAGCATCGCAGGCAGCGCGGTTCCTAGTGGGTGCGGGTACACGGCAGCGCTGAGCACAGGCTCTGCCCAGCCGTTCCCTCCCAGGTCTGCGGTGAGGGTCCACCCCTATAGATGCCCGCTCTTCTTACCTCCCTAGGGCACCACACTGGAGGCTGAATCACTGAAATCAACAGAGCTTGCTGTACTGAGAAAAATTCAACATGGAACAGCCTTAAACGGATTCACCTTTTAGGTTTTTACCTCTGCCTTGTGTCCTCTTACTCAGAGCCCTCCTCATCAGCGTTTCTCCCAACAGCTAATAAGTGACAGGGTAGGTAGGTAGTCTGGCTGGAAGCATAACCAACAGTCACATCCCTCTCCAGTGAAGTGTAAAGAGTAATTACAGGAAAACTCCCTCCTTTTGCCTCTGTAATGCTGCTGGAGGAGCCCTACCATGCCATCGGCATACGTTCTAGATGGTCCGCCGTCACGCCGGTGACGTATATGTAGATGAATCGCACTCACAGGGCAGGCATTATGTTCCAACTGCCTATCAGCAACAAACCTGAGAAACTTCTCAAGCACCCCCAAACCAACAGACCCCCTCCAAAACCCCAGGATTTAAAATGTACGATTTCTTAGCACACAGAACAAGCTTCCTGATACCAGAGAGTCCAGAAGAGCACGGTTTTGGCCAGAAGCCTTTTCTACCGAAAGGTGTCCAAAGGGGTTGTCTGTGCAGGTGCACTGGGCTCCACCTCGGAGCCCGTTCTCCGTCACATGGCGGACCACGCCCCACAGTCAGTTCGGCAGTGCCAAGGACAGCAGCTTTGCTGAGGACGTGGACCGCGGCTGTCATGCACGTTGCTGCTGACCTGATGCTTCCCGCAAGCACTCGGTTACGCTGGGGAGCAGACCGCTGCTGCCAGCACGCTGCGCGTGCATCTCCCTGCCAGGAGGAGCTCACAGGGTGCGAGCAGGGGTAATGGTTTAGTACTAAATAAGGGACACTCAGTAGGAACTGAGGTTATTGTTTTCCTAACGGTTCGTGATGCCAGAGCAGCTTCCTTGATACCACGTTTGAGGTAATAGTTTAGTAGAATTCTGACCGTTTTACTACCATGTAATTCTTGTAATTCTATCCCCTCTGTCTTGTGTAATTTCTGGTGATGGCTCACTATTTTGCTGTGAGCACTAACTTTGTTCTGATTAGATGAAAAAGTGGTGAGACAGAGCTGAAGTAGGTGAACTGTCAAACACCTACAAGACTCTTCAGCATAGAAGTGTTCCCAAAATAGGCATTTCCCTAAGACTTGACAAACAACCTGAACAACAAAATTCTTGAATACTACCCAGTTGATGGGAGTCTTTTCAGGGCTAATCTACATAATTTGACATAATTACAGTTATAAACACTTGAAGAAGTCTTGGAAGGAAGAATGCCACTGAAGCCTACATTTTACTGGGTCTCACTGCATCTGGCAGCTGTACAAAACTGTGGAGCATGGAAACTTGCTCAGATGAATCCTGCTTACACAAACACACAAGACAGGCTTTGAGTGCTCAGTGCAAGTTTGTCCTGTACAGGAGGATAGTACAAGACTCTCCCAAGGCCCGTGGCAGTCAGCCAGCATGATGTGAGGTGCTGGTTCCCTCCACAGGAATGCCCCTGAAACCACTACTCTGTCCACAAGGTAGCAGTGGACATCTGAGTGTCTGACTCCAGCTGCCCACGGCTGAAGGTAGCCACCTAACAAAAAATCCTAAGAAAACAAGTCATTTTATATACACACACAGACTCTTCTAATCAAAGATGCAAATTAAGAATGAAATAATTCTGTGATACATCTACAGAAGCAAGGAGACCACTAGCTGAGGATGACCCCTGTTATCTACTTTTGTCATAAGGATTTCTGTCATCGTACATGGCAGCAGCACAAGGCAGGAGGCAAACGTTACCCAAGGAATACTTTTTCTAAAAGGCTGTACAGCCTCTGATGAACCAGACTGAAGTCTGTGTCCCACCACAGACTGTCGTGGTACCTCTCACCATACGGTGTGTTTTGCAGAAAAATGAGAAGGTTTCCTCATTCAAATTTTACAACACATGTCTGGAACGCAGGGTAAATACTGACTGTTGTGCTTGTCAAGGAAATCTAGCCGTCTAGGTTTATCCTGCTGCGGCTGGTAAGTCTCGTTCCCTTTCCATTTCTGAGACAATTCTCTACTTGCACTGCTGTATTTTTGATTATATCCCCATCATCAGCTATTCTTGTTGAAGGGCTAGGGAATCCAGAAGTCAAAGCATGCTTGCAGCCAAAGGAAGGTGCTAGAAAAAGCTATGGCCAGCACCTACATTTTAATCAGTATTTCACAAACGTCAGGACTGTGTAAGCGTTCATACTTACAGTCCTGCTTACTTGCACTAGTTCTGTTCACTGCGTACTATGGAAAAGAAATACCAGAGCTTTAAAAAGTGACAAGAGACTCTCTCCAGCTAGGTGGCTTCCAGTGTGTTCACAGAAACACGTCCTTTCCCCAGACTACATGGGCGCATTTCAGCTGGCGTTCATCAGCTGGCCTTGGCAAGTCTTGATTAGCGCCGTGAACTTTCCTCTAGCTTACAGAACGTAGAAAGGGCTGTGTGCTACGCTGTATGTTGAGAAGTAATCGCGTTTTAATTGCACTGGGTATTAACAAAACCCGTTTTGAACAGCAAGCTTGTAATTATTTCATTTGTCTCTAAATTTATCATAAGGAAACAAGTCATTAGCTTTCACGTCTCCTGGGCAGAAGTTTCTTTGTAGGAGACTCAAGTACAGTCCATAGAGTCTCGTTTAAGAGCAGTGCACCTTCACTGGGAGATTGTATCTGGAACATGGAATGGAAACCCAGACATAAACCAAACCTGAAGTAGTTAAATACCATTTCTGAAGCCTTTAGTAATTAAATTATCAGTGCATTCTACTGCTGCCCCCCAGATCAGACCTAACGTAATTCACATTACAAAACAGCAGCAGTGTTCTGAGGCAGAAAGCATTAATTGTCACCACAGGGCTGGGCTATACACAGCCATCACTGAACAGGTGGACAGCACTGTTACTGACATACTACTTAAGCAGACGTTAATTACACTGTTTTAAATAGGTGCCAAAAATCAAGTGCAGGGATGGCCACAGTAAGGTCGTCCCGTTCGTGTCCCCCCCATTAAATTATTGTTACAATTTCAGAGAAGACGTAATTAAAACTCAGCCCTCGAGGAGACTGAAAGTGAAAGCTGGGATGTCTTTCCAGGTTAGGGATTTAAGGTCTGCTGCTTGAGAGCTGCCCTTGAAAGACAAAGATCTGGATTACTTTCAAGTATAAATACCAGTTGTATTAATAATACGCTTTGGTGATTACTGTCCAAATGCACTAAGGTAGATGCTAAACTGCATTACCAGTATCTCAAAATACACTGATTATGGCCACTGAAGTCAACGAAAAAACCCTAATGTGTTGGCAGAAAAGGTATTTGCAGACCCACGCAGAAAAATTAAATGGAGTAATCAGATTCCCTAAATGGTGAACCTCCGCCCATGGGCTGGAGTAAACAACTAGATCTGTAGACTCAGAACAGCAGCTGTGACCAGTCAGACTCGCACTAGCTGTGGCGTCTGCCACAGAGGTAAGTCAGGTACTTGTTTTAGGAAGTACTGTAACCTCCTGTCACTTATCCTAAACAACCGGCATGTCGGTACCTGGCATGGTAAACTTCCAGGGTCGTAATTCTTACCTCTGGAAAACCTTGCCTTCCTCTGACAGACCGACTCCGACTGTCTCTAGCTTCCAGCCACTGGAACCTGTGCTGTCTTCAGGTCACCCTATGTCCCTCTGTCGAACACCGATGTGCTCCGAATCACCCTGCCGCTCCCCTTAGCTAAACCCCACCGAGCGCTCTCCATAGGCAGTGTGGCGCAGAGCCCCTGGATTTTGTCACTCCTTTATTCTCCCTTGTATTTCTGATTCAGCTGTGGAGTGCGGACACCGGGCCTGGACTCGCTGTCCCGTCTGCGTTCTCACCACTGTGAAATCGCTTCTCGGCCTTCACTTGCGCTTCTTCCTGGCTCGCTCTCCCCCACATAAAAGCATTAGCCTTTTGGGGCAAGGAGCTGCAGAAGTAGCTCGTTATGAGGCTGTTATCAATGCCCCGCTGCCCCCCTCCCTGAGCTGCTCTTTCCAAACACAACAGCCGCAGAGCTTTCTGTTGCCCGTTCCTAACCAGGTTACTTTGCATCCGACTCTACCAGAATCACTTCTTAATCTTTTGAGGTAATTCTGTAGCAGTCACTGTGCCTTAGGCAAAAAATATCTGTAGTAAACTCAGACAATAGAATGCAAGTTCAGTAACCTCCTGAGGCAGCTGACATTGGGATCAGATGTAGACGCAGCTTCCCGGCTCTGTGCAGAGGAAGCAAGGGTAAATCCGGTTCTGTTCTGTCAGTAAACAGATTACTCGCGCTTCGGGTACAGAAACAGAGCTTTCGAACTTTCTGAAATGTCTGCTGAGTAAGAATTACCTGAGTAAACTGCCAGTAAAGCTTCATTCTCTTGGCTTTGGCATAATTGCATTCAATGAGCCTGGGCCTGCTGTTCACATCCACCAGGCATCTGTTGTCATCATCGTCGATAGTGGGACTCAGAACACCCACATGGAGCTGCTGATTGCTTGTGTAATAAACATTCTGCAACAGGAAGCACAAACAAGATTTGTGGCCTCTAAACAGAAGCAGCACTTTTACCAAAAAGCTAATGGCAAAGAGAAATACGCTGAATAGCAGCAGGCTGACCCCACAGTGGCTTTTAAATTATTTCCTTTCATGCAGAAGGCAACAACATTTTCAAGGTTGTTCTAAATTAACAATTAATTGTTAATTGTTACCAACAAGTAAACGTTGGTGAACTGCTTATAAGGAAAATACACAATCATCTCGTCATGTGCCTTTCACTTCTGGCTCCTCTGGTCACCCACCGTGGGTCTTCAGAGAGCAAGATACACCCTCTAGCAGGAAATGGGATTAGTTTGAGTATCGCCATCAGCTCCGATCAGACTGCTTCATCTGAGCATAACACCTCACTGGAGAGGTAAGAAAGCGAACAGCAGCACAGCAGTTCGGCAGGAAGGATCTCAATCTCTTATACGAGGGGTAGAAAGATAAATGAAGGTTTTCTACCAAAAAAAAAAGCTACAAAACCAGTTTGAGGCAGCTAACTGGAATCCAGTACATACAATAAAAAGGAAGTAGTGGTTGGTGACAGACAGATACACGGCAGGAGAGAGAACAGAATGTTGCAGGCTGTTTGTCCTCATTTTTGTGTATGTGTCAATACACCCAGGCACAGGAGACTGGAAAGAGGGGCCAGCCCCTGGCTGCTCTGGATGTCGAGCAGAGGAATGCTCTCGTGGGCCTCAGGGGCCGTACCTATGACCGACGGCATGAGGCTGCTGTATTAAAGAAATTCTTTCTGCTCTGTTGGACTGCACACAGATACGTGGGAGATTCCTCTAGAAGAAGGAAGAAGGGGAAGGAGCTTGTCAGACAGCACCGGTAACGTGTCCTCTTGAAGACAACAGGTGACATATAGGCACATAAAGGTAACTCGGGACTATGCTGGGATCGTCTGTCTGCTAATCACAACAGAACTTATTTTGCTAAAATCGGACCTTTTTCTTGAGAGGACCAGGGGAAAGATGAAATGGCAACATCATACCTTAGCAGCCTTATCTGCTAAGGGTAGGTGTAAGGTTTTGACAGCGGCAGTGGTGTCAGGGCTGGGACAGACAGGAGCCGGACAGAAGCACTGAATTAATGTCCCTGTCGTCTTGCTGTACCCGTTCTGTGTGTCTGTAACAAAAGGGGAGCTGGAAATGATGCTGTGGGTATTTGGGAATCTTTTCTGTTCCCGGATGGTACTATCTGCTGGTACCTGTTCCCTGCTGTAGCTTGGTTTATACATACCCACAGAAAACTGATAGAATATTCACTGCGTTTAGGAGAGAAAGCAGAGAAACAGAGGAGAGATCTGGGAGCTCTGTGCAAACCAAGTGTGAATGCTGAGATCAGTCAGTGCAGGGCTTACATACAGATCAAAACAAGGGGTGGTGTTCCTGTGCAGGCCTACCTACGCCCTCCGCTTACCCTCCTGGAACACTGCTGGGGCAGATCTGTAGCAGATGCAAACCGACAGTTGCACACAAGTCAGTAAGTTGCCATTAATGGCTTACACTAAGCGAAGGTTTGACCCCTTTGCACCCCACAGAAATAACAAATCTGAGCTGGCTGAACCAAGGTGACTCTAGGTTTGAAGAGTCTGAAGAGAGAAAAGTCGAGTAGTTGAGGTGTGCCTGACAGGAGGAGGGTAAACAGAAGGACCCAGCAGAGCACACTTCCACAAGGGTTGGTTGTTAGGGACTGGTATGAACTGTAACAACTGTGGGGACACTAACAGGATCCCACCCCAACAGACCCCATCCTTACGTCAGACAGTTAGCATTCCGGCAGCCAAAACTGGTGATACTTCAGAAGAGCAGCGAACATCCAGAATGCACCTTCTAGACAGACTAACAGCGACTGTTTTAGATGCGTTCAACATCTATCCAGATGCCTTTTTTGGAGAGGGACTGCGATAGTTTATACCAAGGCAGCAAGATCAAGATTGTCTTTAAAGTGGATTGTTAGGACCATTAACTCTACAGACGAACATTTTTTGTGGCTCATTTGCCTCTTACCTAAAATTTCTACTAGAAAAACGAGAGGGGAATTGTCAGTTATTTGCATTTTCTACTAATAGGAAGTGGCTTGTTAATTCCATTTTTCAACAGACTGTCACCACAGAAAACATGGTGAAGAAAATCAAGGGTTTTGCATGTTTTTCTTTTCTTAAAGATAGACATCAGTCACTGAAAGCAAATTACTCGGCTTGGCTGTAACACTGAGGAGTGCACACTGTGTCTCAGGGCTGCCTGTGCAAAAAAAGTGGTGTAGCTGCAAACCCCCAGGGCTGAGCTGTTTTGATTAGCTCAGTCTCCTCAGCCTTTCACCTGAAGGCTCCAGGTAACAATTTCATCTTCCTGGATAAAGCAAGCCCAATTCATACTGCAGCCCCACCAGCCTTCTTTGATGTCAAATCAGCAGTGGTTCAGTCTGAGCATCCTTCTGGGCAGAAGCAGAATGAGGGCTCTGGCTGGGGAATTACCCAATTCTGTTTGTTGGCTAAACTGTACAGAAGTAGAACAATCAAATGCAATTAGGCTTAATAGAGATAATTAGCAGGTTGTTGCTTATCTTTAGAGAGCTCGCCCTCCTCGCTAATATCACTTCATTTTTTGATTGTGGACCGGTTAGAAAAAGAGGTGTGAAATCTTGTGTTCTCACCTAGCACTGGGAAAGGCACCTTTCAGCTCCTAAGCCCCAGCTGAAACAGACTGTGGCACTGCGGCAGATAGTCCTTCTAACTGGGCTCTTCCAGGATGTAGCTCTGCTTATCCAGTACTAGGAATCTTGTTTAATTATTCTCTATATGATTATAAATATTTTAGTATCTTATCCAATAATACCGTATCGTAATTCAGAACTGAAAACGTTGCACAACCTGGTGATGGGGCTGCGAAGTTCTTCTAATGGAGACATCACACCAAAGGCACATACCCTTACAAATTCAACTTGAGCAGCAGGCTGCGAACAGCAAGGTACCGCTTTGTGTTGCACCTGGCCAGAAAACTTCTCTTCAAACCTATGGACAGTCCCTGGCTCCCTTCCCCCGCCCTGCACTGAGAGAGCTTCATAGTGACGTCAGGATGGGGGGAGGACATCCTCCGGGTAAAACAGAGTTAACTGTTGACTCTACTGATGAATGCTCTTCTGGTCTGAAACTTCAAGCTGTTAAACATGAAACCATGATAATGCCTCCCTTTAATTTCATATATTAAGACAATATTTTCATTGCTTTTACACGATATCTCCCTGTTTCTATTTGATTATCTTCACTTTCCAAAATACATCTAGGGTTTCTTCTTTTGGTTGGTTGGTTTGGGGATACATTTTTTTTGGTGGTTTAGTATATTTTTCTTTTAGTTTAAAGATGGTACACAAAACACCTTTCTGGAGGGGACAGTAGGTATTTATGAGTTACATGAACTGAATTACCATCTCATAAGGTACTTGTTAGGTGTGCACATGTATGATGTTTACTGATCATATTTTAAACTGGCCTGCAGATAACATACAAACTTACAGATTAAAACCATGATCATGCTTTATCGTCCTATGTGTAGCAGTATGAAAACCAGTTTGTACTTGTGATTTAAACAGATTTCATAGAATCTTTCAGATTGGAAAAGAGCTCTAAGATCATCAGCTCCAACCGTTAGCCTAACACTGCTAATACCAGCACTAAACCGTGTCCCTAAGAACCCTGTCCACACGTCTCTTAAATCCCTCCAGGGATGGTGACTCCACCACCTCCCTGGGCAGCCTGTTCCAGTGCCTGACAGCCCTTTCGGTGAAGAAATTTTCCCTGATAGCCAACCTAAACCTCCCCTGGCACAATTTGAGGCTGTTTCGTCTTGTCCTATCAACTTGTCACTTGGGAGAAGAGACCAACCCCCACCTCTCTGTACCCTCCTTTCCGGGAGCTGTAGAGAGCAATAAGGTCTCCCCTGAGGCTCCTCTTCTCCAGGCTGAACACCCCCAGCTCCCTCAGCCCCTCCTCACAGGAATTGTGTCCCAGACCCTCCCCCAGCTCCGTTCCCTTCTCTGGACACGCTGCAGCCCCTCAGTGTCTTCCCTGTAGTGAGGGGCCCAGAACTGACACAGGATTCGAGATGCAGGTTGTGAAACAGATCAATGCCCACAGCAGTACAGCATCAAGAGGATGCTTTAACAAGCACCGGTGAGTACACTAGCTGTTCTGCGTCCACTTCAGCACCAAATGGGCAACTGAGGCACTTTTGTTTGCAGCACTTCAGAAGGCACAGGTAAAATGCATTTTACCAGCACCTTTGTTCCTACAAATGGCATCATCATCATCAACTAACACAACAGGATAGAAAACTTGCAGTAATTTAGGAAAGTGATTTTGGAACAATCACTCCAGTACTTTCTTGGAAGTCCAAATGACTGAATATTGACCATGGGATATTAAGACATTAGAGTAACACTGAAAATTTTATCAGAACTTGGACCTTTCACTTCTGCTACAACAGCAAACGTCACAGCAGTCCTTGTTCAAGGGACTGGACACTCAGTGTCCAAAATTTGCTTAGTTCTGCTGAAGTCAAGACGCTGAATGCTGATTTACAGCATCTGTTCAGCGTTCCCTTGCACTTTCACTGAAGACACAGTCTGATTAAAACACAACCACACATTTTCACATCAGACTCCCGGAGGAGCTACTGAATTTCCACAGAAAGAATCTAGCTTGGATGTTGGTACCAGAGCACGTCATTAAAAACCCAACCAACTCCCTTTTCTGTAACAAAACAAGCCTCCTTGCATTTCATTAGTCTGTTCTAGCCCACGGCACTTCACCTTCTGTTTCTTGCGCTATAACAGTATTTATGTACAACTGTGTCTCCTGGGCAACTGGGAGGGAGCCCCTTTGTTCAGGAATCAGGTTAGACAAAAGGCACTTCTCAAAAAGTGAAACTACAGGGATTCCACGCCGCCGTTAGACAGAAACCGTAAAAACGCGGGCAGGACTGGTGATCCGCCAAGTGTCAGAGTCAGCGAGGGGCCTGAGCCTCAGGCGCTTCCCCCTCCTCCAGCCACACTCCCACGGGGTGCTTTCAGGGGTGGATGGGTGCCGGTTGCACACGGACAGGCTCCCCTGCCCTCACTGCCCGTCCAGCCGCAGTCAGCATCCACAGGAATCTTCCTCTGGAAGCCTGGGGCTCGCAGCGGACTGAAGTCATGCCGGAGGAGTTGTCTGAAACAAGCCCTGGTGTTCCTCATGTAAAGAGCGGCAGCAAAGTAACAAATGCTTCGTACCTGGATCAGAAGAAAAGCCTGTCCGTTGCCTTCGAAGCCTGACAGGTCTCTGCCACGAGGCTCCTCTTTCAGTCTCCTGTGTTCTTGAAGAACAGCCTCGTAACTAATCACCTTCATAATTAATCTTCCTCTAGACTGTAAAAGGTGAGGGTTTTGGTAAACTGTTTCCATTTCTTTTTAATATAGGCTGAGAAACTTGGTCTGCATCAGCACTGTGCCTGCAAAAGCTACAGGAGCAATTACTCCCCAGCTTTCTAGAAGTGTCCTATCTGAGGCCATCGCTTCATCTCCTGCTCGCTCTGCCTAATAATCTCTCTGATTACTCACATTAAGACAAAATATAAGACAAGCAAACTGAGATCGGTATGACATTAATAAAACTAATTAAAAAGGTCTCAAAATATTCCGAAGGTGGAAGAGTGAGAGTCAATTTTCTCTAAACAATTATATTTAAGAACACTTACTTGTCTTTAAAAGACAGCCAAAAGAGGACAACACAGGTGAGTGGTAGTTGAGAGCAGCACGGCCTAGGATTCTCAAGAAATGTTTGTAATCACTAGGAACTAGTAGATGTTTGGTGTCCCTAATGTTCCCCCCTGCATTTCTGATGCACTAATTTGCTCTATGTTATTTTTTCTATTTCAGAGTCTGACTTTTTCTGAAAATGTGCCTGCCTGTCAGGAAAACGTACAGTATGGCGATGAGAACAAACCGTGTACAGTACTGCTACTCAGACCAACTCCAGAATGATGGAGCGGCGCCTTCCCCCTTTACCTGCCATGGGCCAAGCCATACCCTTGCTCATTTTGGGGAGTGCAGGGACTCCCCCTTCCTCTTGCTGCAATCTCACATAGCAAATCAGCATGGAAGACCAGGAGAGTTCATGCCTGGAGTCACAGTCTCCCCGAAATCTCAACTGGTACGTTCAGAACAAAGGGTCCCTTTGCCCTTCTATCCCACCCACCTCCTCCGAGACAATGTCTGCTTTCAGCTGCAGTCTGGAAATAGCACTTGTACGGCCGGGTTTGGGACCCTCCGACTCTGCCAAGCCAGTGTTCACTGGGAAAAGCATGTGCACAGCACATGCAAGTGCCTGGGGGCATAAAGTGAGCACAGCACAAAGCAGAACTGCTTAAGAATGGTCAAAATAGGAAAAAGAAGCAGTGTGTGATTTATGGAAGGCTACTGCATGCTGAATCTGGCACACACATGTAAGCAGATACTTCTTCCCTGGTGTTAGAGCTCATCTTGCTAGACTCGGCTACCTCCGTTCACATGGGGGAGTCGTGCTAAGCCCAACACCCCAAATCCCCAGTGCGTACTTCAGCTCCTTCCTGACGGCAGCGAGGCTCGGCCTAGCCACACGGAGGGGACCAAAACCTTGGGACTGACGTCGCTGGGGCACATCAGCCAGTCACTCAGGGTCTAGAAACTGAAAGGCGTTGCTGTTCTTCCTAAAAAAACCATCAAATGGATTGCCACAGCAGGTTCCCTGTAGGGCCAGAACGGTAGTTTTGGTGGGATACTCGCCTCTTAGGGGCTGTGCTGCAGTGGTGCAGCGCAGAACACATCCTAACTGCCATGAGAGCAACGAAGGCGCAGGTGATTCAGCCGTTTTCTCCCAGGGACAGTATTTCAAACACCTACACAAAACCTGCACCAAACCCCGTGACACTCTAGAGCGGAGAGGAAGGGAAACGAGCTCTGCTTACTTGGACACAAATACACGGCTCCTCCTCCCAAGGATGTGCTGTAGAGCTGCTCTTAATGAGAAGTTTGCCCTAAAAGGTCCCCTTGCAATTAACACTGGAATTCCACTGACTCGAGGTGCAGTGAGCTTTTTGGCTCCAAGTTTATTATTAAACTTTGAAAGGCCACCAGAGCTGCGAAGCCTTCAGAGCTGCAGTGGGTTGCCAGTTGCAGTGAATTATTCATAGGAGCTGGTTTATCATGTAGCACAAAGTTACAGTAAGATGTTCAACTTAACACAAGATGATTATCTGACGGATAAATTGCCAACTCCCCACTGGAAGTTTAAAGCAATACACACCAATTTTCAGGCTGAAAGCCATTTGTAATCCTTTTGGCAATGTTCCCAGATGAAATCACGCTGGAGTCTGGTACATGACTCTGCATTTATAATGAGCAAACTTAATGCTCACCACCAGCCGTATTTATCTGCTACCCTGCTTTTGGTATAAGAAGTAGAGGGCATAAGAAGCCTGATTCACCACTACTTTATTCCATCTTTGAACCATATTTTTCTACAAATGAATCCTTGAAGTCATTTATTGTCAGGAGTAATGTATTAACACATTAGGTCCAAAGTCTCACAGCAGATTCATACTTGGCTACAGCTCCAGCTGAAGAGCAGTTGGGTGGATAAATCCAGATTTAGCTAACACTGCTGTTACTTGGCTATTTCTATATTTTCTGATTTTTATTCCACCATTTCTGTGTTACATAAACGCATCTGAACCAAAGAACTTTCTGACCCTGCTAAGAAAACTCTCAACAGAATCCGAGTTCATTATGAGTAACACAGATACATCACTAAGATAAAAATCAAGTGTCTTCCCGTTTACTGTTCATGTAGGAAGTGACAGAGGGAGGCTGTGCTGTTTGCAGCCGCAACAGCAGCATCGCTATGTCTTGTGCTGCCCTAAGAAACTTCCTGCTGAAGAGCTACAAGCGTAAGAAGGGAGGCTGAGAATTACAGAAAGTTACCCCCAAGCCAGAGGTCAACCTTCGGAAGACTCCTGTTATTTTTCTGAGGCAGGTTTTCAGCTGGTGCAGCCCGATCGTACAGCTGCAAAACAGTTACACCCTTATGTTATCCACGTTGAGGTTTATTCCCTATAAAACTAGTCGTCCTGATGAGCTGACCCTCAGCTAGTATACCAAGCACACCACCATACTTTAAACTGTAAAGCGTGCAAGAAGGGAAACTACTCACTGTTCCACTTCAGTGCTTAGGTTTGTATCTGCTGAATTAACACACCAGCATACTGATGATCTGACCTGCTTGCTCCTCTCCATGCCTGCACACTAATTAACTTCTGAACTCTAAGCAACAATCAATACTTGATAGCAATAAAGCCAGGGTGCTCAGAAACTTTAAATAATGGAGTGTGAAGCTATAAATACAGGCTTAAAGACACAAAAATGTTAACATTTTAATAGAAAACAGACAGGAACTCAATACCAGACTTCCAAATTTAAATTCATCTACCTATATTGCGGAATATCTCATTCTGCTGTTGCCTACTCTGGTATGCTGCTTCAGTTTTATTTAAATCAAGCAAACAAAAATCCTCATACATAACCTCCACTTTTAGGTTGAATAGAACTGTCAGTCGTCATTTTTATATCTGCTTTCAGTACTTAGTTCTGTAGTTGTCCTAATGCTGGTAACTACAGCATTAACAAGACCAGGTTAAATTAAAATGTTACTTGATTTGTTTCCTGAAGCTTCTCCTGGTTCTGCTCTTATCTCTGCACAGGATCTCTACAACTCTTCCACAGCAGAAAATAAAAGGCAGTAAAAACAAAATCAGAACCATTCTAGCATAGACAACTGTGTCCTTTTTGAAAAGAGCATGCTGTCCTATAGCTCCCGTGACTGTGTCCTATCTGAATTTTCCTTTTCCCTCTCCCACCAACCCCTTTACCTTTCACAGTAAGCGTAAAAATAAAAAAAGATAGTGCCAGGGCTGAGCCAGGTAGCTCACCACCTCTCAGAAGTCTGTGTTTTTACTAGTGCTATAGCCTTCTGAACGTTTGCTACACTGTGTTATTTTCACTATTCTTACCTTTTTCTAAACTGAATTATACAATTTTGTGTCTGCAACTGGTAAGTCAGTCAGGCAATTGTAAGTGCCACACCTTCTGTGGTAGGATACTCTACTTAACATCTTGATCTCGAGGGGTTTGGGCTTCTTTTTGGTTGGTTTGTTGTTTGTTCTTTAATTCAGTCCTGTCATTTTTAATCCTGTATGGACTGAGCAAAGACTACAGGTCCAGAGGTCCTTTAGCTCCTCTTGCCTGCCGCCAGTGCTGTCAAGTGTTGGCATTTTCTGACGGGGACCAAGTAAGGTAGTTACATGTACAACGGTGAGAGGAATTCCCAGCGCCCCAGAGATACGACTCGACTCACCCCCTGTGCCTACTGGCTCTCCTGGCTCCACTGAAAGCCATCACAGATCTGTTCCTAATTCCAGATGAGCCACATCTCACCCCTTCTTCTTAGCATCACGCATGCATTGGATTGATGGTTTCCAGCAGTACCACACTGAAACCAACGTATGCAAATCCAAGAAAAATTGTCTAAAAATTACTTATTTTGGTTCTGAAGACAATAAATTACAGACATTAAATGCCCACATGGAAGCGAGGCATTGTGCGCAGAAAAGGAAAACAAAGGCACGCAGCACAGTTCAACCTAAGCTGGTTAGGGAAGGCCTGATTATCTTGAGGTTCTTAGGCTACAAGGGTCACATACCTGTTTTTCCCCACAAAACAAAACACCCACAGGAGTTCATCAGTCAAACCTAAGTTTATGTTGTGGTTTAACTCCAGCTAGCAAAATACCACGAAGCCGCTCTCACAAATCCCCCTCCCCTCCTCCAGTGGAGGGGAAGAATCGGAGGAAAAAGAAATAAGGAAGCTCGTAAAATTGAGATAAGAACTATTTACTAATTAAATCTAAATCAATGTATACAGGTACTACTACTAATAAATACTTAAAATAGTAGAAAATGAAACATACAGTACAATATATACAATATGATCCAATTTCCCACCATCCACTGACCAATGCACACCCAGATGTTGAGGGATGAAAATCAGAGCCCGAGACCCACAGCCCCAGAGCAATCGCAGCCAGAGAGCCGCGGCCTGAAGGCCGGAGCCCGGGAGCCTACGCAGCAGATTCCGAGCAAACCTTATCACTGATAACACGGCCAGAAAACTCAAAACAATCCACCAGCTCCCACACGAAGGAGCCAGCACAGGAGTTGGCAAAGCAGCTAACGCAGGAGGGTTAGCAAGTGCCCGGAGAGACGAGCAAGGGAGTAAGGGAGAGAGAGAGAAGGGCAGAGTAATGGCTACCGGACCCTCTTCCCCACCCAAAGAGACCGGAACATGACGTACTATGGGATGAAATACTTCCTTGGTCAGTCTGGGTCAGCTACAGTATCCGAAGCGGACAAAAAAAAGACCTTGAGTCCAGTACAGGCCATCCCCAGCACCAGCTGAGGCCTTATCAACGTTTTCACTTACTGTCCAGCAACACAGTTCCCTGACAACCAGAGTAAAGGGAGTTAGCCCTTTCCTGACTGAACCCAGCACAGTTTATAAAGTGACCTTCTTGCAAGCACCTTGGAGAGAAGAACAACTTGAAATGCAAAAGCAACTGTTGTTAATGTATTTCTTTTAATCTGCCTCTACAGCGTGCAGGGGAGGAAATCCCACAGCAGGAAGAATGGGGCAGATACAGCCAACCGAAAATAAGCCTGGCATAATTCCACTGAAATCAAACGAATTGCCAGGATCCAAGAGAGTCTTTCACCCTCTTCCTTGCCAAAGTTTATAGAGGATGGATAACGAGCAGCATCAGCACACTGACCTAAGGGAAAACAGATGCTGACTTGCCAAATGCTGCAGTCCAAACACAAGCGGGACATCTTGTCGAGGCTGAGGTGAACCTGGAACCCAAAGGTCCTGTACGGCTCACAGACCGTGAAACTGACTGGGGCTTCATTCCGAGAGGTTTAAAATCAGCCCAGATGTAACGGGAAGGAGGGGTACCAGTCATGCCGTCTAGCCTAGGCTAGCAGAGCAGCGGAAGCCAAGCTACAAAGAACCCAGTTTGAGACTCAAGTTACAATGGACTGGATACACTGAAATTAATGTGCAGATTCAAGCTGAAGTAATAACCTAGGACATCCCACCGTCTGTCACAGCTCTGGCTCCACTGGCCAGAGGGAAGCTCTGAAGGTTTCAGCTAGTCCTGTTGGCAGTGTTTCATTCAGCATCAGTTGTAACCTCCCACTTCACCTCTTAACATCTCAGTGCTTGGTATTAAATAAATATATTGTAGAAGTTTTACTATGGGTAGTGTTAGACTCTTGAATTAGTTAGGAGCGCGGTATGGCGACCCCTGAGAGGGGCAGCACCAGCTACCTGGAGTACTGTCAGTGTTGTCACACAGCGACTAGTTACAAACACCTCTGCACGCGGAGAGGACCTCAAAACAAACACCAAAGCAAGGAAAAGAATGGTACTTTGTTCAAACAAGTGCGAGGGAAACTCAGCACAGGTGCAGAGCACACACAGACAATTTCATGCCGTTTTTAGTCTCTTGCATGGCTTCAGGAATGGTCGTGTGGCTGAGATGGTGACACACTGCCATCTGGGAAGTCCAGCTTGAAGGCTTATTACTTGCGGGTATATTGTGCATTTCCATATGCAGCACGCTCAGTGCTGCAGCTGCCGTGGTAAACGGTCCTCTGACCAGGCTCTGCCTTCCAGCAGCTCAGTGGATGCTTCAGTACTGTTTCTCCCCAGGTGAGAATTAGTCGTTTTTCAGAGTAAAACCCTGACACTATTGAAGTTTGCAGAGGTTTTGCCTCAGTTTTTCACGTCTCATACAACCTGTAATTACAGAACAGGCAAATGCTGTATATGGCCTACTTTCATGCTCAGTAGCAGTATTTTTAATAAATTACTCTACAACAGATGAAATCCTCTGCCAGGATTAGTAGCCATACACTCAGTATTTAATAGCACCAGTGGCACCTTGTCAGAACGTGAATAAAATTGCAGACATCTGATGTCTATGCTGTGATTTCCTTTTCTTTAAATGGCTTATGACTTCACAGCCAGCTTCACCACGGTGTATTAATGGAGGAGCTCGTTTGAATACTGATGGTGCAGACGTGACTGACAGCCACCAGAGACAACAAAGAGCAGGGATGACTTGTACCATTTTTCGTTGGTCATTTCTGTCATCAACAGTTGAACTTTTCTCTTGATAAAACGTCTGAGTGTCATTTACCATTCCCTTCAGTTTGTGCTAATTGCTTTAACAGATGAGGGCCCCTGGCGTGGTCATTCAGTGGACGGGGTGAGAGGTGCAGCCTGGTGCAGCTCTGAGTCCTGTTTCCCTCCCTGGCACCTTCCCTAGTATTGCCCCCCTTAAACCCAGTTAAGCTCATTAAGCTGAAGAAAACAATTTCTGGTATTTTAAAGAGACAGCGTCAAAATAAAAGCAAATCCTTAAAATACACTACCCTACAAAACTCAAACATTATTCCTTTACAGGGAATGTATTTCAAGTGACACAGTCCATCACTTCACCTGATCCGTTTCAATCTTTATTGTTGGTCTCTGCAGAGACTGACAAAAGCTCATGAAATTTTATCCAACCCAACTGTATCGTAGAAGAAAATGTCTTTCTTGAAACATTTTTATGCCTTCCAAGTGGAAGAAATACATGTACCTTAACAGAAACGGCACTTTTCCTGTGCACCGCATGTCCTGAAGTAGTGGCTCCACTGTTTGCAGGGTGACAGCAAATGACACTCAGAGAAAGAAGTCAGCATCGAGAATTTAAATGAAGCCTGTATACTCTGACCTCACGCCAGAACGGTAGCTTCGATCCTGCCCGTGTTCATGAATAAATTGTGAAGTTCACAAAGCTCTGCCAATAAAATCGAAATGTGTCTCAGCCTGGAATACTGTGCTCCCATCCCTGTGATTTCTCCTTTCTTCTGCTCCTCTGGTCCCCAAGAAAAGGTCAGAAATAGGCATCACCTGATACACCTTCATCACAGAATGTATTTTAGTGCTAATGACTTTTTTTTAGAGAAAAGATGGAAATGAGGAAGGACATCAGAAGTAACCATACACCAAGATTTCTTACCCTGAGTACTCAAGTCTTAAAAAGACCTTCAGGACTAGAAACAACTACATAAAGTAAGCTGTTTACAAAGCATAAAATTGCTTTCATGTCAAGCAGGGCACTAACGCCACTCCAGCTGTCCTAGCTGTGTGGGAAGCCTTACCGTGAGCTTCATTTCTCCTGTGACTAAGAAAACAGCCAACTGCATTGTGCCCCTTTTTTGATTCCCTGGTTCGGGAATCAGGCTGTAAACCTCAGCAAGAAATGAAATAGCACATACTATGGTATGCAAAGGCATGCTGCCTAATTGTGCAAATAGTACGATCCCTCCCCCCGTTCTCATTCATTAGGGCTTGATTTCTGGGGTTCCAGTCACACTGTGAAGGCTCACAGATAAACTCAGGCCTTACAGGTACACAGAGGCCAAGTAGAGGAGGCTCAGCTCTTCTGAGTAACAGCTTATCAGGTGGATGAGGCAGCAAGATAAAACCAACAACCTGGGATTTTTTAGGGGAAAAAAAAAAAGGCTGGTGAAATGACCTTCAAGTACAACAGTGAATAGCTAAAATAGCTTTGCTAAGCTTCAGGCTGCCGAGGCATCCCCAGGCTGTGAAGCTAAGCCGCCTTCGTCACAAAAGGCAGATTATGTCACAGATTTTCCCCTGCCTATCTTAGGAGCCGCATCTGAAGTAGATCATCCAATAACAGTATCTGCAGGACACAGACCTAAAGAAAAGAAAAAGCCCCCGCCCTTGCTGTTTAGAATTAATACGAAAACTAGGCACATCAGTCACTCTTAATTAAAGTCACTGATTATTTGCAATAGAAACAATAGAGTTCTTTCCGGACTCTTTTAAGTAAATTCATTTTACAACATCCTTTTGATTGTTCTAAACCAACAACAATTACTACTGTTAGCAGCTTCCTAATTTGCATATGAATAAAACCACTAAGAAGGATTATTACAATTGTCTGTCTTACAGTAAACTGTTTAGCGGTTTGTACTGTTTTCACAGCTGATTCTGCCCGAAGTGCAAATCTGTGTCCCTACATGGGCCCTGTAGGACCAGATCCCCCCTAGGAGTGCAGGGGTGGCAGGGGCGTGCACGGCAGAAATAGTGGTTTGGGCATTAGCCGCTCCCTCCCTGCCCGTCCTGTCCTTCCCAGGGGACAACAGCTCACGCCCAGGACAGAGGAAGCACCGTGCTAAGACACTGCCCAAAGGAGACACACCGCTGCTGTCCTGACGCATGCACCCGCGCCAGACTGTCGGGAAGAAGGGGAGTTGCCCTCCCAATCCCTCGACGCTCACCTCCATGGCCCAGGTAGCCTGAAAGAGACAAGGCCATACTCGCAACCTGTCCTTTCCGCAACAGGGTTGCCGTGACCACAAAGCTGGCGTAGTCCGTGGAATCAGGACCTACGGCCCGAGTTCCATCGGTACGCCAATGGAGCAGGTGACTGCCGATCGCGAGGTCCGCGGTTTCCTGCTGTGGGTTTTGGAGACCTTACCATTCTGTGGTAGACACGTGCTGGCCTCACACTGCTCCAAGGCTCTTGGATTTCTCAGCAAAAGGAAGATTTCTCCTATGCTGAACCTCTGCTTACAACAGGATTACTACACGGGAAAACCTATGTCACTGAGTGGGTTTCCCTGTACTGTACGTATTGCATTGGTCTGTGACATGAATTAAGCGTAGCACAACCACAAAAGAGTGCTCGCAGAGCTAAATGTAAGTTAAAGCCACATGAATTGTACTTAGCTTTTCCCCAGACAAAACCAGCCTGGAGTAAAATGTCACGTTTTCAGTCAGCAAACTGCTGGTCCAGATCCTTCCTTGGTACCCATCTGGGGACAGCGTCACAACTAACCACAAGTTACTTCCTCTGGCACGCTCCTTTCAAAATCCACTGCGACCATCCTCATAAGCAGAATCACCGGGGGCCCATTTGTCAGGGAATCTCCAGTACAACCCATTCTGTGCCTTACACTTGTCGGATTCACAGTGGGAAAGAAACTTGGAGAGTTAAAAATTACACTACCTTCCAGATGCAGTGTCATGGGCTGCTTCAAGCCACAGAACCCTTTCCTTGTGAACTAAACCACATCGGCCCTAAAAGCTGGTACCAGAAGATTTTATTCCTGCAGCATTCAAAGGAGGTGACAGGCTACATCCTCCTCTGAGACGCTGAGTCGGACTAATGTACCTGATCCAGATGTGGTGCTGATTGCAATCTGTCCTGTTAAGATCTGACTGTAAAGATTTATTATCATTTTGTCCTTGTAGTCAGTGAAGGGAAGAAATCTTTTGAAGACAGGGCAGAAAAACCATCTGAGTCCATGTGGACCCATCTTTTTTTGAGTCAAAGGGAAGTGAACAAGAAAAA
Source organism: Rhynochetos jubatus (assembly GCA_027574665.1). Classification (NCBI taxonomy): domain Eukaryota; kingdom Metazoa; phylum Chordata; class Aves; order Eurypygiformes; family Rhynochetidae; genus Rhynochetos; species Rhynochetos jubatus. Next base: position 11,561,196 of record CM050663.1, read on the forward strand.
TCAAAGGAATGTGTTCCCATCACTGATAGAAACATCTAGCTTTCCAGTTTCCAAACCTGGAGAAAAAGTTACTCCTTGTATGTGTTATATTTTGCTTTATATCCGTGTCAATTCTCAGGGACCTTTTAGCCCTTTGGGGCAGCGATGGTTACTCTTCTTCAGCCCTGGCCAGAGACAATCCTTGGCTTTGATTTAGCAAATTCGGGAAGAGAGAGAATTCTTTCAGTGACACTTATATATGCTTATGTCACACTGACATCACACCACATTCCGAAGTCAGCTGGTAGCCGCTATATGCCCGTATCATGCAACCACTGTGCAGGCACGCTCTAACAAAGGAGGTATTTTTATCACATTGGGCTACACTAATGCAATGGTATTTGATAACTTCTCTTGGAACAGTGGGAGATCTCCTCATTTGTACACATTTGAGGACAAATGAAAACCTTAAGGGTTTGGTTCTGTGTTAGTATAAAATAGAACATCTGCCTAAAGCCCAAAACTGACCTGAAATTCACAGCTCTGATTTGCCATCACTGACATGACCTTACGTACTGAGTTCTGTCACTGCCCTCTATTCACAGACCTCCACACTAAATGCAAAGCAGCATGACCTGTAAAATTCCAGGTTTCACGTGGAATCTCAGCTGTCTCCATTTTTTTATTTAAACCTCATGTTATTTTACAAAACTTGTGAGTTCAAAAGCTGTACTGCTATTTTTTCTTCCCAACCTGACGCCATTAGTGAGTCAGTCAATGAAGACCTCACAGTCTTAAGGCTAATTTCAGAGTTCGAAAGCACTAAAAATAAATGCTGAAATGGAATATGCCTGCTGAATAAATCACTACATCTTTAACGTGGCAAGAGCAGCAAAGCTCCAGCGTTCTCAATCAGTGCAGTTCCCTGCTAAAACAAAGACCAAGCTAAGATTGTACTAACGTCTCAATGGCTCAAACGCATTCACCAGCTTTTTCCCTTGATCGCTGTAAGTCTTTATGGACACTGAGCAGAAAGGATGACCTGGCAGCTATCCCTGAAAAAACAAAGGCAGCAAACACTTCAAGAAATTCAGCAACCATTTTTAAAGCTATAGGGTACTTTGCCTTACAAAAACATGTAAAAACTACCCATTTCTTCCTTTAAAACATACCATTATTCTTCTGCTGTTATTTCCGTACATTCTAAACTGAATTGAAATTCAAAGAAGTGCTAGCTGTGACTGCCGCTTGGTTGACATGTTAGTAGATTTAAGAGCCAAAGAGAGGACCACTAGATTTCCCTTGATCTTCTGTATGCCGTGCGCTGTACCCTTCCATCTGCTTACCTCCAAGTCTTGTGTCCAATTAAATTATAGTCTCCAGGTTTCTATCAGCTTTGATGACTTCAGCAGGTACTGTCAGTGCTTATGATGGTTAGTCATCTGCTCTGACACGAACAAGCACCTTAGTCCTAATTTGTACCCAGCTGGCTTTAATTTCTTGCCATTACTTCTTGAAACAATGATGAATTAAAGTCTCTAGTATCCCAGATTTTCTTTGGGGGAAAATGCTTCCATTCTGTAAATATAACCAGGTTTAGACTGAACTCAATTCTTGCTAAGAGCTGGTTTGACTGCTGATTTCAAACAAATTATCCAACAAAAATAGCTCTTTTCTTGGCTTAGAAATCAATGCAGATTTTTTGCTGGAGTTACTCATAAATATTCATAAAGATTTTACGTGAGCAAATAATTTCTGATATTCTCTCTGCTTCCTGATTGGACAAATGATGGGTAATGAACAGGAGAAAAAATATCCCTTGTTCACAGAAAGACCCTGTGGATACAATCATTCCATAAACATTCCTGCAAAACCCTACTCTGCGAGGGGCGAGCAATACTAGAGAAACTACGCTGAAACGGAGCTGCTGATCAGAATTTGAATGAACGCTGTGAAAGTACGACGGCTCGTGTAATTACAGAGGGAGTTAAGTATGCTTTCATGGGGACTCAGTTTGGTCCATGAATTCTAAATGAGCCAGTGGATGACTTCAATTAATAGGGTGACATAGTAAAATTATCAACGAAATTAAAGGAATTATAAAGTGACTCTTCCATCTACTGTATTAACTACCTTCTCTGAGTCGATCGCATACTGTCAAGAATTTGAGAAACAACAATCAGCCCTTCAGAACTTTTAACTGTGATGAAGCAACAAATGAGATGATAGCGTAACATCAATCAGAAGAATGTTTAAATCGACAGCCGTCCAACAACTGCTACAACATCACTGCCAAGTGCCACGCACGTGTTCCAATAACCGCGTTGGGTTTACGCTGAATTTATATTGTACGTGACAACTGGTTTTAAAAACTGCTGATTGAAACGCCAATTTGCAATGAGAAGAGACATCTTTAAAATACGGATAGCTCTAGTAACTGCTACATAACATGCAACTCTCATCTATTTCAAATCAACGCGCTTACAAAACGTGGAATGCTCAGATAGTGTTAGATCATGAGACACTGCGGGTACCCCCAACACAGCTGGTTTATTCCCCCAAAAGCATTAATTCGAAACATTTTGAACTTGGCAAAGGAAAACCCTGACCTTCTGTTCTGACTGATCCCTCTGCAGCAGTCCTTCATGACCTTCAGTGGGTCCGGTACCCACGGCGAGGAAACACCACTCATCACACCAGCAGGGCTCACTCGCAAACTCCTTGAGTGAGATGGCAGAGTTGGGACAGCTTTAGGCCCCTTCAGGCAGGGTACTGGCCAACCATCGCGGTAGCAGCAGCTTCAGAATCCCAACAGCCTGTGTCTTCTGGGGCTGTTAGCTCCAAAGCCCTTTGGCACCAGCTCAGTGGGTGTGTGCAACAGACTAATGTAAGCCTGTACCCCTGAACGGAACCAGACAGGAAAGGCAGCGTTACCTTTCACTGGCTTCCTGTTCAACATGAAAAGCACAGAATCTGAATCCAAAATCCAGCACCAGGTGTATAATCTAGAAGCTCAGCAATATTTTACCTTCACGTTTCTGAATATTTTGATGGTTTAACTTGTTGAAATCCTTTTGACCAAAACTAGCTATATAAAAAATTACATATTCTAACACAAGACAAAAAATTGCCTGAAAATGTACGTGCATTTTTATTTCCCAGATCAGAGGAGTTTTGAACTATTGTATAATATTCAGGCTAACTCCTCTAATCACTCTGAAATTAAAACACTACACAAGAGGTTGAAACGCTCTGACAATTCCAAGTTCTTAAGCACTGCATTTGCTCACAGCAGTTTGTTTCAGTTACATCTTCAATGCAGTTTTTTTACTATAGATATTTTGAGCAAATTGCCTTAAAAACGTGAACTAGGGAGGAAAGTTCTACAGTGACCACCACAAGCTCCGTAACCATGATCTGAATCTTACAAAATCCAAAGACATCAAAAGAAGACATGAACTCAAAATAGCCTGAAAACCAACTCCTCTGATATTCCACTTGGGCTCTTTTCCTGCCTCAGCCCCACCTATCAAACAAACTGCTGAATAAATAGTTTCCAGTCAAAGTACGGACAGCAGATATATCCCCCTCCTCCTGTATCAGTAGCACACGTCTCAACAGTGGGCAAGGTAACCAAGGGAGATGATAATGATGCTAAAGTAGGATTCAGTCACAGAGGCAACAGAATTCCAGATGAAGAGGATAATGCAAGGGCTGGGAGGCAAGTGCGAAAATTAAAGCAGTGCAGACAATGTGCAAGGTAATGATAACGACTCACAAAACATGAAACAGAAAGACTTCATACATTATTTTTAAAAATTCTGGCAAGAAACTTCTGTAATGTGCGCCAGTATCAACTAACCGATTTTTCTTACAACCAGAAAAACCCAGCAAACCCCACCAAACTGACCCCCCCAGCTCTGTGAGCTGTGCAGTGCACCAGAAGAGAGGTGTTAATTTATTAATCCCCTGGTTTCAGTGCACCAGCATTCTTTGTGGTCCCCAGAGTACCTCTCTGCGCTGCTAGTCCTGCTGACCCGACGCGCTACTCTTTCCTGCAGCACGTGGTGAAAGCTGCTTGTCGGCGCCGGGCGAACTACAGTGGACTTTTTGCCAGTTGAAGTTTCCATTATCTCTATGGAAATCCTTCTTTACTAGGCAAAAGCTTTCTAACTGAACGTCTTGGGTAGCACTTTCTGAGTCCCCTTCTGGCCAGCATCTGCGATCTTTCCTCCCATTAAAGGTCGGCATATGCTTCTCTCTCCTTTCAGCACACCTCGTAATGTGTGTAACATGGCACCAGTACCTCCACCGTGAAACATCAGACAGTCCAGCTGGCTTAGGAGAACCCTTACCCATTCTCTGAAATTAGTATTTCCCTGTTATTTAGAAGAAGAGATGACTGAATAGATACAGCGTATTACAGACAAGTGCTTTTATTTCTGTTATATTTTGTGGTTTAGGGGTTTATTTGCTTTTTCAAAAACATGTCATCTGTGGCACCAGCCAAGTTACCTTTGACTCTTCTCCTGCGTCTACCCATAAAACAAGCAGGCATTTCTCAGTCAGAAAATTGATTATCGATTAGCCAATATTAATTAAAAAATACCTTTGTTGTCTTAGAGCCTTCTTGGCTCTACATTTTCAAGTAACTCAAGCACTTAATGTTCTTCCTTCTGGTCCTAAATATTCACACCACTCAGAAGAATTTAATTACTTCTTGAGTTCCTGCCTTTCTAACTTCCACTCAAGTCCTGGAGCCTGAACGTCAAGACTAGCGCTTGAGCCAGATCACTGGTTTCAGCTTATAGTCCTACAGCAGTATTTTCCTTCTGCATTATTCACGCTCACCTTCAGCAGTGATCCTGTACACTAGGCAAGAATACAGATTTCAAAAACGTTGCAGACATTTTTAAGTTTTCTAGGCCATCCCACCAAAACAAAGACAAAACATCTTCACAACAAAAGCATTTCTCCAAGCACACACAAACGCTATATGCTCCCAAATGAGAAAATCAGTGTTACTCGTAGAAAAAAAGATTGCTTTTCAACTATTTCATTTCACTGTGGTTGGAGTTTCAATTCCAAGCGATCGGTTCTCTCAATTCTCACAGGCATACACGATGTTTTTTACACTACATAGTTTCAAACATAGAAACAAATAAGCAGCAATTTCCATTCGCTTATTTCCAAACTGAGGGATGTAGAAGAGATTTCCTCTGATCCAGAATAATGCAGTTCTACAGCTTCTTTCCTTTGCTTTTGTTTTTAGTCAGTGAAGTGGAACACACAAAAGACCTGTTCTATCCTAGGTCTGAAACCAGGAGGAGGACCCCTTACGCTCATTCTTTTGAATTCAAGTGTCTTCGCCCCCTGAGCAGAGAATGATGTTCATTACATCTGATAGGTTTATCAAATAACAGACAGGTTAGTCTCTAGCCCGGCTATCATACAGACCCACGGTCAGCTGCAAAATACAGTGCGCAGATCACTCACCAGTCTATGCTCAGACACTGGACCTGGTGACCAGATCCATAGTTTACAAGTTAGTAATTCACCTCCACTGGTCTTCACCTGCAAATGAACAACTCCCTTCTGTGTAAGGAATCTCTCCTGCCAGGCAATAGATACTGAACTTGAATGGGAAAAGCAATACAGAGGCGTGGGTAACCCGTCACGTTATCTGTGTCAACAGAAAGCCTCTTGAACCAAACCGCAGCAAGCACAGAAGTAACTGACTCATGGCAAACGGTTCAGTATAAATTTGCTCCAAAACGAGGAATCAGTTTAACAGATTCTCTCTCTGAAACTTGTCACTGAATAATGAGAATTTGGCCAAAATCAAACGTAAGGAGAAAGATTTTAAAAAAAGAAAATAATACGCAACGTGAACTGATGTGTTACAGACTTTATCCACAACATGGCCCCAAGAAACAAGGGCTGTACCGCCTGTGCTAGGCCAAGGAAGGGCTGGCTGGTTCTGGAAACCTCTCAAGCATCTCTGTGGCTCCCTGATGCACCTGTCATATAATCTAAAGAGGCTGCAGCTTTGAAAACGCATTCCCTGCCTTTAGCTTCTCAGGCATACATCAGAAATACTCTATTTTAAAAGGGATGGCAAAAGACTAAACACCAGATTTTGTTTCCATTGCAAATAAGGTCCCAGTTTCTATTAACTTTATGATGATCAAACCCTGGATTTATGCACTGAAAGAAATTAACAGAAGTATAAATAGCCTCAATAAACTACTCGGCAGGAATGCCTTATATACGACATCAATTGTCGTAGCAAGCAGGCCTTTTACAGAGCATGTTTTGAATAAAAATTAGAACTCATTAATGCTTATCACCACTCTTGCTAGGCAATTTCACTAACTCTGTAACTTTGGACCTTTACTGAACTGAGCAACCTAGATTAAAAAAACCCAACAAACCCCTATAAAAGGCCAAAGAAAGCCACTCCAGCTCCAGAAGCTTCTCCTGTGGAAACACCCTCAATCCCAGAAAGCATGCTGCATGTACATAAAGTTAGTGTTGGGCCCAGCGCTTAGATCATGCCACAGGACTCAGTGAAAAGGGCAACGCGAAGCAACGGGCCTGACGGCATGCTCCGCTGCCCCCGGCAGAGCAGCACAGACGCCTCTGCAGGGACACTGGGTCTGCGGTGTCTGAAGACAGGCTGCACTGCTGACACAATCTCCGGCGGTCACGCTACAAACCGTACAGCGCCTAACGCAGCGCCCAGCCCAGTCTGAGTCGCCAAGGCCAGGGACTGACTGATGTCTGCGGTCACGCAAGGCCCAGGCTGACCAGCGAAGCTGCCACTCTTGATGCTGCTGCTCTGTATGAACAATGACATACTCTGGCTGCAGAGAGAGAGAATACTGCACGAGTGCAGGGTGACTTCTCACTGCAGAGCACCCGCACCAAGACATAATTGGATGTTTTATACAGTTCAGTTTCTGTACAGCACACACAGAGGCATACATAAAATAACTATCAGAAAGCAGGTGATTGCTAACTTCAGCCGAATGGGTTTGCAGGTCCTTAGAAAGAAATGGTACTACACAGGGCAGATGTCAAATCAGACTGTCTTAAACACAGACCCTGAATGTGTCTAACATTTACCTTGAAGACAAACATGAACATCAACCCCGAGTTTGCCCGTGACTGACAGCTGCTAGAACAGCTGCTGTGCTGCTTTTTATTGTGTAAAAAAAGGCTCCCTGAAAGCGTTTACTGCAGACATCTTCAGGGCAGTGATTTTTCAAGTATGAAGGGTCAATCATTGATCCAGATCAGCAGGTTTTGTTCTGTTCTTCCCGATTTCCTGACAACCACTGAAATGTGCTAGTGTCAGCAGCTGCTCGAGGTGGGCCTTCTGCTAACTGCTTCCTTGCACAGAGCCTCGCTCTGCAATGCTTATGTATTGCACACGCGCACACAGGGTCCTACAGGGTCCTACTTCTAAATAACAGAAGACCTCTAAATAACAAAAGATCAACCCTGCACTTTTTCTGCTGGAATATAAATGCCTTCCGTGATAGCCAGTTTTCATCACATACATTCTTGTTTACTAATTAACAAATATCTGTGTGTGAACAACCACCATTCTAAGAAGTTTCATTGAAGAAAAAATAGTTGTCACAAAACCATATATGAATAACACTAAAAAGCAGCACTCATGAATCATACAAAGAGTTTTTAGGAGTTCATGGGAGTTCTTGTAACTGCTGTTTCCAGTACTTCACACACTGTGCTCAGAATACAACATCAAGCTTTCAGGTCAGAGTCTCAAGCAGTGTAAGCTGGCACAGCTCCACGTGCTGGCATGGCTTCCTTTCACTGCCTGCAGCAGAGATGCAATAATTCATACCAGACTGGGCTGTAGTCATCAGTTTGAGTGTCACTTCTGCAATCTCTTGCAAGAATATGAAAGGAGATGAATGGATGTCCCTTCTCACCTGCATTTCTTGTCTAGTAATTCTCCCAATCTAGTCTTCTGACCCTGGTCCTCAACTTGAATTCCTCAAAATCTAACTGGTTTGTATTGACTGCCACGTCCCTGGATGTGCTTTGTGGTTTAACTGCTTATAAATTGAATATATGAAATATATGAGCCAGAAGCTATTGAACAGGGGAACACAGAACTGCCCATTATCCGCTCAATCACAAGCACTTTTCAAGGCAAATCTGTACTTACCATATCACTTCACTGACTGATGGTAGTTGTTTATCATACAGTAGTTATAAAGTCTCTAATAATGCCGTGTCTCATTCTTCCGAATTATCACTCAGGAGTAGTTTTAATGCAAGTGACACTGTCACCAGTCTGCCTTCCAGCTTACAGGCCTGGTTAAACAGCAGGCTTACACAACGCCAAACATCCCGGCTCAGGCGGTTCCCAGAACCAGGAAGAGGATGCAGCCAGGCCTGGGGCATGTACCTACTGCAGCTGCAAGCAGCCCTCTACCACTGACAGTGTGGGCACTGCTGGACCTTTGAAGGCCTCAACAGACGACTGAATGACTGCCATGCTGCCAGTCCACCTCATCTCCCAGTTTTCCTGTTTCCCTCCATCGTCACACTAAACGGGGGCTGCTTCCTCACACGCCCCAGTTGTCTCCAGTGTAATCTCTTTGGCTAAGAGTAACTATGGGCTGTTGTACTTTGCCTCTGAGCTGTTCTCAAGCAACTAAAACAACAGGAGTTCGGCCACCACGGAACAGTGTAGTAGGAACCTAACTACTGCTGCTACCTGTTCTGCCATGCTGCGTTTATTATGTGAGCCATTTTAATAGGTGCAGAAGTGGGTTTTGTTCAGCTAAGCAACAGCAGAGGCTTGATACGACAGGCTAAGATCTACACTAAAAGCCCCTGCTGGAGAGCTGACCATCAGCACACCAAAGGTACCCAAACCACCCTGTGGCCCTGCTTCGTGCACATCTCACAGCTGCCCACGTGGTAGCCACGGTGGCCATGAGGCGCAGTAGCAGATGCTCGGGAGCGATAACGATGTCCCTGCTCATGAGTCTGGGGTGTTAGGCCGACACACTGCACGCTGCTGTGCAGATGGCAGTAGTAACGACAGTGTTGATTTTGGACAGATAGTGACTAAAGGCAGAGAGGGAAGGATGCGATGCTTAGGAAACAATACACTGCAGGGGCGGATGAACAACTGAGAAAGTAACGCTGTTCAGATGCTACGTCTTAGGCAAAGAAATTCTCACCAGTATAATTATCTGGGCAACATTCTGTAATGAAATGATTCTTACTAAGGATGAAGTAACTTCTGCCCTTAAATTCAGGAGAACACCTTGCAGGATGGCCACCTCATTTGGTTTTTTTACTGGTTGAACGTGTAACTTGCTCTACTCAGTGGATGGTATCGTAAGTCCTGAAGTGTCCAGTTCCTGGGCACCAGGACAAAATACAGCTGCTCTGGGAAGCACTCCCTGAAGATAAAAGGCGGGCGCAAAACATACCTAATCCCAGATTCCAGTTTTTCAACTGCCCTGTGTCTTTTCAGGCCAAGCCAAATACCCTGCCGTGAGAAAGTCTTTCTCATTAAGAGGACTAAGAAAAAGTAGAGATTACGCTGATTTTCCATTCCATCCTACTATTTAACCACACGTAAGATTTGCATCAGCTTCTCTATTTGTAGAACAGTTCTACAAATTAAACACAGTTATAAAGCGTGCTAAGATACTTGCAAGAAGGAACTATGCATACGCTGGTGGTGGTTACAACAGGCGTACGGAGTGGATTGCTGAAGGTTGAGGAATCTGCATCACAAGTCCTACCATCACTAATCCTGATGGCTGTTTCAAGTGAAACAAGCACCGCAGAGAAAATGATTTTTGATCATTTCATTGCAATATTTGAGGATATTTCCTTGCCATTTTCTACTGCTTTTAATTATGAAGCTACACGTGATGTTGTTGATATTGTCTGCAAAAAACGGAGCAAGGATTTTTAATGTCAGGTACGCAGCTCCCTTTCTGTTGACTTCAGTGATTTCTTTCTTGTATAAAACAAGCTAAAGGGAAACAGTAGCTGTACGTGCAATTCTGAAACTGTTACCTGCTGTCAAACACCTCGCATCTAAGCCATTTCCCATGCAAAAAGATGAAAAACCAAAAGAAATCTGAAAGAGGTTAGTGGGGGCAAAAGAGGGAAGTTACCTGATTTAGAAGAGAGGCTACAGCAGCAACTGAGAACAGCGACGTACACTGTGTATGAGGGAACGGGCCCTGGCAGCCAGATGTATTAAGGCACATCCAGATGCAACTGTGCAAAGCCCTTGGTGGCGGCAGCTCTGAAACTGCACATGGTACAGCTGCAACAGTGAAGCTTCGCGCAGAGCTAAGAACGGCACCACCAAAACCCCCAGTCATACAAGCAGTCCTGAATCAGGGGACTAATCTTTGACTAACCTGTTTTGATAAGGGCTGCCAGCTGGGCAAAATAAGCCCCTTTATATAGCAATTAACCACTACCAGAATAAAATTAGCATCTTGCCAATCTCTCTCGTGGTTATGGCGAGTTCACTAGGATTAAAAGGAATAGTTACTCAAATCGTTTCCAGTATGCCAGAGGAAAGGTAAACGGCTGCAGCTTAAAGCAAGGGATGCAGTATGTGCAACAGAAATCTCGGAGGAGTAAGCCGAATAACATTTGTTAGTGCCTTCCCTGTTAATACCATAATCCCTAACACAGAAGAAGTCTACTCTTTTAAAGAAAGAAACTCATTACTGGGATTCTTGCTCATATATGAGCCTTATTGGGGGTTGTTTTGAGTATCATTAGTTGCAAAATTAAATACACAGTAGTGGGAAGAAGACTCAACATTGTAATTATGACAGCAGCAGAATCTTGTCAAGAAAAGCTTCCCTTGCCTCTTTTCCCTCTGTCATTTAGTTGCTGCTATCTCATTCATACAGAACTTCAGCTGACATTCAAAGGTAGTTCTTGATCTGGTGAATACTGAAGTGTGCTAATTGAAGTGACTTTTTCGTCGTTGTTGTTTGGCTCTTCACTATAATTAATATTTCTAATAGGAATTTACAGCCGTGCCTGTGTGCTGTTATCACAGATGATATGCCAGAAGAGAGTTATGGTGCCCTCCCAGAAGATGAAGAGTAATGGCTCTGGCTCACGGGTAAATGACACAGTTCCGTAGCGAACACTGAGGACTAGCTTAAAGACCTCCTGCAGGCAAACAGTGGTTCCCACATAATTATGTGACAAACAAGCCACAGCCCATGCAGCGAGTGAGCCTGATGGATGGGATTTTCAGATAGTTTTGTCTTCATCATTCATAATTTACTCAAGCATGATGCCACTAGCGATCAATATTAAAGGCCCTCAGCGAAGGAAACCAGCACAGAACACAGTTGCAGCATGTGCAACCTGGCGAGGCAGTACAGAAACGTGTCTGCTTTGCACCGAACTTGTGTCAGCTCACTTCGAGATCCAGGTACAGGGGACAAAACTACCTTGTTGCTCTTTGTCTGTTTCTGAGATATTAGGATTCATTTGCTGTACAGTCAAATCATGTAAACTGACAATTCCAGGGGTAAACCCGCATTCCATAACTTAAGTGGAGCATAACAGGGTCCTTTTGAGGAAAGCAATGATAAAAGGTAGAGAAGAAATTATTGGAACTGGAGGGATTTTTCTGTTTCTCCAATCACTCCCACAAATACATCCATGTCCTTTATGTCATTTTTCTTATGCTACTTTCCAGAGTTAGATAATTTGCACGTCTTTCACAAGCATGTTCTAGAGCATGTAACGTTATTTTTGTTTCAAGATTTGCCCACAAACACTTTCACCCATGCTGGTATACTTATGCACTCGAGGAGATACAATGTCTTAACCCTCTTGTTTGCCAGGTTAATAAATCCAGTTGTTATCTAAGAAAACGGAAAGGTTTTGGTAATCCGAGTCTCTGGCACGTACTAGAGTAACAGGACAACAGCAGAGAAAGGAAAAGAAGGAGCCTTAGAAGAAGGGCTTTCACAAGAACAGGATTTGGAACTTAACACAGCTGTGTGGTGTGAAGGAGGTGGCTGTACCTTTCAGATTTGTGAAAATGAGACAGTAAATATATCACGTAAAAAGATGCTGCTTCACGTAAAGTATAAATAAACCATGAGCATACATATTAAACGGTTTTAAAATGCATCCTTTCATTCATATGGCATGCACAGTTAAAGATCAGAAAAGAAAGCTTTTATCAACATATCTTGTATTCCTTAAAGTTTTTTTCCAAATCAATAAAGAAACTTCATTGTCAAAGCGCTAATATACCAGTGATTCTCAGCTTACGGCAGAAATAACGTTCTGCCTTTCTAGAACACAGCTACTGAACAGCATACGGAGGTACGGGTGCAGGGAAACAACGACAGGTGCAAGACAGCTCCTCCTACACAGTGTAACAGCAGCAGCAATACCAGAGCTCGTTAGCCAAACTAACCTGTGGTGTCATTCCATGGCAGATGTACATGATTGGGATATTCTCCGTGTCTGGCCCTTGATCAAGGCACAAATCACTTTTCAGGGAATTCTGCAGCTAGAAGAAACAAAGGAAAAGGAATCAAGCAAGTCTTACATGAGAAAAAGAGAGTGTGGTTACCTTCTTTTCTTTGAGAAAAACTCACACGTATTGGAGCAAGGAAATAGCAAAATTAAAAATACTCGTTGCAGTGAAGATAGTGAAGAGGGAGTGCCTAGACTAAATTATTCCTTGTAGATAACCAAACGCTACTGGTTTCAGTAATGTTGCACAAGGTGTCAGAGAGGTTAGGTTTCAAAAAGACAGCAACCGTTTTTGATGCACGTTTATACAATATCAAGTCTAACGTGTACACTATACAACAGAGAAATGTTCTACCAGCACAGCTAGCTGAGCAATATGGATGGCGTTTCAAACACAGGAGAAAGCTCTGTAATTAAACGACTTTTCAGAATCACTCAGCAGAGTCTTCTGATTTCTGGAAATAATCCAAAAACATCCTTTCTGCTGACACTTGGAGACTTCTGGCCAATTGCTATGCACTAGCTCTTTGCGTTGTTCCGGGCTAACCCACGCACGGCAGCGGGCTACGAGCAGACTGCGGAGCGCTTGGCCCTGTTCCTCGCAAAGTCCTATGTATTACCTGTGCGGCGCTGAGATGGGATTTTTGGGAAGTGCTAAATTACTGAGCAGAGATAGCTGGAAGGGCTTTAGAGCGTGAGGCCAAAGATGTGGACCGCATACCTATGGGTATGTATAATGGTGTTCAGCGGTACGAGTTCTGAGGACATGAGAGAACTGGCTGATGGAGGGAGTGAAGAGGTGACGTGGTCTGCAACCACGTGTGATTAACTGAGCAGTCCCGTCAGCTGCATACAGGGGCCTCCTTTGAGGAAAACAAATTGATATGCTAGAAAGGAAGTCCAGAAGTGCACTCGTAGGTGAGAAGTGCACACAAGCCAGAGACTGAAGCCAGGCAGTGAATAAAGTCAAACCTATGAGTTCATATCTACAAGATTTCCAACTCCAAACTTAACTCTAAATTCAGCAATAGGATAAATCTCTATTTAAAGAGTTATCAGTAGGTATCGATACTGGCCTCATCCTTAGCTGCGAGCCCTGAGAATTCAATAGTTTCATCACTCAAAGCTCTGTATTTCTTATTCATAAATGTAACCACTACAACTACTCTAACCGTGATCAGATGTCAGGCACCACTCTCTATCCAAACCAATGATAAATACCAGCCTGGATCCATCACTGCCTTTGGCCAAAACCTCTTCTGCAAAAACACAACTTGTAATGCCTGTCCTAGCCCTAATGGTATAACCTTTTCCAAAACTATTCCCCTAATAAAGGAAGCAAACAAATCTGCCTTGACAAACATCAGCATGTGACTTAGCTGAGAGGGTTGACCCAGCAATAAAACAAATGCAAAGACTGTACAGGCCCAAGCTCTAAAAAACCCCATGACCTTAACCCTAACAGCAGCTGTCCAGCGAGAAGGCACTACAGAAAGAGAGACAAGACACTATATTCTTTTTAACACCAGCCCCAGTCTTACAAACCTTGAAAACAAAACCAAAAACAAACAAAAACCCCAAACAAAGCTCTTCAGATTTAATGTCTCAAACTCTTATCCCAACCGCAACTCTACAATCAACATACCTGTTATCCCCCTCTGCTTAGACTGCCAGGTGTCTAGGGGCTAGAACTGTCTGTGCTTTTAGGTGAGTGCAACTCGAGCATGATTTCAGCACAGACAAGGGTACTACTGTCACGCCAATGATGATGATCCCAAAATACAGGCATTTGAGGCTCTAAATTAAGGTCTGTCTACAACATTAAGCTTGCAGCTGAAATTATTTTGGTAATTCACATGCTGACTGCAAACCTTCCAACTGACAGCTACAGTGAGTCTAAAAAAATCATGCCTTGAGGATCTCCGGGTGGAAAGCAAGCCATGCAACCAACCAACCAAAAACCTGGGGAGGAACACAACGCTCAGAATACCTCAGCACAGCCACAGCAGAGCAGCCATCCCTGTCAACTAACCAGTCTAACAGATTATTCAACTAGTGACTTCAAGTTTATCTGATTCTTCTGCTTTAGAGCCAGGAATCATCTTCATTAATTACTTCCACTATTACACCTTTCCACCCACCACCTTTTTAGAATGGGAAATGTAAACAAGATCCTTACCACGCCATAGGCGACAGTATCTGAATACATCCTCATTTCTGGATACACGCTGACAAGATACCACCTAAAGGTCTTGCACTGGAGCTTTTTCCTCAAGGCCTTCCTCTCAGAAACATCCCCAATATCAATTCCAGAGTCCTGCACATACAAAAAAAGAACAGAAAAAGCAGAAAAGACATCAGACAGTTCTGTGTAAACTGATCATCCAGTGTCTCCCTCAGTGCAGATGACTATGACCTATGGTACTGATCAGCTCTGGGCTGCAGAGTGCGTCTGTCACCCACACACACTCCCTAAGTGCCCCAGTTAAACATGACACGGGTCACCACGGCAGGGTCTCTTTCTAAGTCATCTTTGGTCCTTACTGCCCTACTTACCCCTACTGCCTTCAGTGGGCTTCAGATCTAGCTTCCAGTGAATACCACTGTTGTCCTCTAATTTCCTGGCAATTTCCAAATCCAGAAGCAATTGTCAGCAAGTATCAAGTTGCCCGAGAAACCACATTACTGCTGGCATCCCACTGTGGCCTAATCATGTATGGGACACCTTCTGGCCGTCTCTGAGGTCTGGGTTTATGGCTTCACTGCGAAGAGCAGAAGCTCTGCTCACCTTTCTCAAATATCACTTATTACTGTAATGTAAAGAAAGTTGCTATTTTTGTTAAAAGCAATTGCAGAATATTCTCTCCCCTGATTTTTATTCTCCTTTACATTTCTGGCTAACCTAGCATCTACTATGCATACGAGCAGATCATAAAGCATGAGCTTCATAAAGCCCCTGTATCCAAAAATCAGTTATCACATTAAAATCACACAGCAGAAATTTTTAGAGAGGGATCGAAGTGCAAATCCATGGCTGCTATTTGTCAGGAAGTAAAATGAGACATTTTGCTCCACACTGAGCTCTACCACTTCTGGCTCAGAATAAAATGCAGGATAAATAAAATTTCACAGGGAAATCCTATAATCTGTCTACTTAAACAATACACTTTACTGGGCCATAAACGCCCCCAAGATTTTGCCAGCCACCAGACAGGATTTAAAAGTAACACTGGAAGCACTGAATTTTCTTAGCTACACCTCAGTAAGGTATCTTTAGAAGTATCTACGTTTCTGAGCGGCTGAAATGACGACTGCTTTTCACATCCCAAAGCACTTAATTAACATTAATCTGGAACAAGTATATTTGTTATGGAAGCATTTTCTAACTAAAATATAATTGACTGCCACATTAGCAAACTATACTAGGAAGTAGAAAACTGAGGTCTGGCATAAAGGGGCATAACTCAAGTTAATGCTGTAAAATGCTGGCTCCCCTCCCCTCAAACCCTACATTGTCCATAAACGTTATGTGGAACTAGTCCTTAAGCGACCCTTTTGTCCCGACTTCTCGCAAGTGACTGCATAAAGGAACATGTGGTAGGGTGCTGATCCCATGGCAAATCCCGCTCGTGCACCGCTCTGGCTGCACTTGCCAGCGTATCTGCCGCTGGTGTGAAGGAAAGGGAGGATGGCAGCATAGAGACGCTGACATCCAGCACTAACAAGGCTTCCTGGCATCAGGTACTAAACTTGGTCCGGTGCATCCCAATTCTTTCTCATGCAACCCTGCAGGCACCAACGCTTGTTGCCTCAGTATATTGTATGAGGTACGAAAGAGCATCTGAGGGCTCAGTAACCACATCCTCCCGTGCAGATGCAGAAGGAAAACAGCTCACACGTAGAACACTGGCTCTATCGCCAGCAACAACTCAGTGTGTTCCCCAAAGCTGGGAATATGATGGGAGGAAATAAGGCAAAAAGACCTGAAACCAAAAACAGGGGAGTACACATGGAGAGCACAGCTCTTGCTTCTGGGACTTGAAAAATCTTTCCTCTGGGTTTTAGGTGCTTTCTGAATCTATTGAACTACGCAGCTCCAGTGCAGAAATCACCATGGTATCCGAGATCCGCATTTGAAACCCTCAGTAATTCAGAGCCACCCACAGAGATCCCAAGAGGGCAGTCAGCACACTGCCAAATGAGCCTAACTCCTCTTTATTATTATTAGCTCTCAAAGACTAAAACCTTAGGAAACATCTGACTCTGGGGCTTCTCACAGATCTGGGAATTCATCCATGGAAAGAACAGGTCCTGTGGTTAACATTTTGGAATAACATATTTCATGGAAAGTCCTGACTGTTGCAACTAAATACATCTCTATTACTAAATACTCCCTCTTTCTACTGCTGTTTCTGTACCAACCCGAGACTGCATTGCTCCTAACCTTTTGATGTATAAAAGACTACTCCCACTAATGATGTCGGGTTTTTATACTGATTCGATTACAGTGTAATTTTGTACTGTATTTTCCTCTTCCCCTTAAAAGGCCAGAAGCTTTCCTTAAACATGTACTTGTTTCCTACTGCTCTAGAATCAGTTCATTCCTTGCCAAGTTTAGCATGGAAAAAGAAATGAATTCCCAGGTCTTCAGAGCTCTTCCCTGATTCTTGGCACCAGGCCTTGCACAATGAACACAAAGATGCTTAAAGCCGCTTCAAATTGCACCACCGATTTGGGATAGCTGGGCACGTGTCAGGCTGTCAGAACAAAACCGAGCCCTGACACTCTTCTAAGCCCTTCCCTATTTTACACATGGCAACAGATGGCAGGTGGGTGAGCAACACTTGAATGTACCCAGACCCCATCCGACCGAACCTTCTGATGGTCACAAAGGTGCCACCACTGTCTCTGAACGGCCTGTAGCAATTCCTGCTAGCGAGGAGACTCAGGCTTTGCGGGCCTGCTACAACGGTGAAAACCAACCTGTTTCCCTGCACATCTTAAATAAGGACGTGGCCACGTGTGTGTTTATTTGGTCTTCTGCAGCGGTGACAGATACAAATATAGGTGCTTTGTGCTACAGGCTGTGTACATACACACCGTAATAGACTTCTCCCTACCCCAGAGGCATCTCGTGACGCCGCATAAGAGGCTACCACTATTAAAAGCTGATTTAGTGCTTGCCATTTCCAGCTTTTAAGCCTGCACTGCGGTTTGACAGCAGTAGCCTTTGTGAAGACGAAGGGAGAATATAATCCGCATTGCAATTTATTCAAGCAGTTCAGTGCAATGATTCGTACATTTGTGGTGGGAAAAACGACTGGAGATTGAAGAAGTAAGGAAACTTGTTGTTTCTCTTCAGAACTATGAACAAAATCAGTTTTGGCAGTACAACAGCTACCGTGCAAACACCCTGATGTGCTCTACGACCTGAACGAATCAGTTCAATCCACACACTGCATTTATTTTTCCTTTAATAAAATATATTTTTTCATTTGTTTAATAAATGTTTTAAAATTTATTACAACAGGTTTATTCTTTTCTGATCTATCAGCACAGTCAAGACTGTTATTACTTGTTAAAATTCCATTAAATTTCCACAACTTCTTTCCAAATTGCATTCAAATATCATCTCTGCACATGATCAAACACCACCACCATCACATCTGGATGAATATTATGCAAATACATGCACAATACTGTATACCCTGGTCAGCAAAAGGGATTTCTAAGTTGTGTGTTGATGCTACGTTTGCAAGTCAAACAGCTGAAACTTGATCAATGAAGATCAACCAATCTTGAGGAAAATAACTAGAAGATAGAAACTGAAATTTAAATCTATCGGGTTAATCACAAATAAAACTCATTTGACATGGTTTTAATGTAAAATAAGTAACACTATCTTCCAGAAAGGTCTTTGTTCCTGTATGCACTGCCATGTGATTACTCAAAACAGGGACACTTAAAGGGTAGCTTGGATTGTGTGAACATGGGACAAATTTCCAGAAAAGGCCTTTCCCTGTGCCAGATCATAGGGGATTTTTTCCCCCAGTGCTTTCATGGTATATTATGTGGTGAATTCTGCAACCTGATAATAGGACAATGATGTCCCCACTATGCCAAAATTACCTAGTCTGAACGATGAGAGATGAAGGAAACTACTGAAAGCAGCTGAAGCAACATCAGCATTCATGTATCTATCTGGGTTTTGGTCTCTAACCCTTTTTCCTTATTAAACTAAAGTAGAAGTACAGTATTTTATGTCTTTAACCAGAAATTGCAGCAAAACCAGTTTCTCTGAACAGTTGCAAAATTACCCACAGAGATCTCACAAGAGATTTTACTGAAGAAAAGCTAAATTGCCCAAGTTCATTTAAGTCTAGAGTATTTCCTTTTGCTGTAATAATGAGGACTGCACACAGTTACGCCAAATCTGAAATTTGACTACAGCTGTCGTTTCTAACCTCTAGGTGGAAACCACCTGTTCTGCATGGATCCTGAATATTTTCCAGAACAGGTACAGTTCCCTTTCTCTGAGCCCTGTAGCTCTTCACAGTTCACAGATTAAATACCAGAGTACAGAAATTAACAACTAAAATCAAGTGTCAAACTGCACTCTCAGGTTAGCCATCCGGCATTTTCTCTTCACTACAACCGACCAACCATTGCTCATCCATGGAAAAGAAATCTGGACAAGCAGAGCTACAGCTAGATTCTGCAATATGTCACGACATCCACTAGTTACCCCTACTCTGATGTGAAATTATGAGTGATACACCCATACTTGAATCAATAGGTTTTAACACCCCCTGGCAGAACTCCCCTCACAAATCGGGCAGAATTATAGCTCTGAGATGGTAAATAAAGAGACTCAAATTCAAAATAACATGTGTAACATAGAATTGATGCTTCTCTTTTCCACATTCTGTAGTTACTAGATTAAAGTCCCCATGAAGAGTTATCAGTGAGGATGATGAGCTTGACAAGAAATTAACGTTTAAGGAACCTGAAGACAAGTTATTACAGAATAAGATAGAACTACATATACAAGTGTGTATGTATAAGTGTATCTTACGCCTACACATAAGACATAAATACGTACATATGTGCATACAAATAAGCACACCCTAACAGAAAATCAAAATTCAGAGTAGGAACTAAATGCAAAAGAATCTAAAGGCACGGTTTGCAAACACCGGTCTTCGAGACTCACCTCCTGGGGTATGTTCCACGCCATATAGACATGGCTCTTAAATTCATCCATCCATACTTCAGCCACCCTTAGTGCATTTCTCCGGACATGAGCAGTCAGATCTTCTGTGTATGGTTTATGTGCTCTTTCAATGTGGGCAATCCTGGAGCAAGGTAGAACCTCAACACTTCCTCCACACTGCCATACCTAAGAGGAAAAAAAGACATCCTGCTGGTGAGTGCTCCCTACACCACTGCTGCCCTTTGTTAAATACACTGAAATTAGTCTATTTATATGCTCGACATTGGCACAAGGGAGAATAACTACTCACGACTTATCTGACTATACAGGGTTGGGTTTTTTTTAGACAGCTGTGAGAGAACAGAGTTACTCCCTTGCCTTACCATGAATTATTCCTACTGCTTAACCTTACTGCAGAAATATTACATTAGCAGTAGCCTCTCATCACCGTCTTCCTGGATCAATTTAGCTATTCTCAAGATTATTAATAAAATCATTTACAGAGCATCCAAAACAACAGTGTCTGGGTTCAAGTTTTAATGCCTTGCAGGCATTTCTCCAAGACTGCCTACAGCCCATCTCAACCATACACACACTATTCAGAATCTGGAATGAGGCAATCTTACATAAAAGGGACACTAAGCCAATCATTAAGATCACTAAAGTGTCTAGGAAGACTAGGAATATAAATTCACCTTATGCTTTGCTTTAAACACAGCTCAGAAAGGATCAGGTTTATTTATTTTGAGGAGTGACAGAGACTGCCTACTGAACGTGTTCCATGAACAATTTCAACACACTACTCTTAACAAATTACAATGCATTTATATTATGGGTGACTGTACCTCCTCAAGTGTGTTTCAGTTTTGCCCACTGCTGCAGTTCAGCTAATGTCCATGATGCTAATCATGAGTATTGCATTCATTTCTGATTTTCTCCCTTTCTGCTTTCAACAAAAGAGAAAACTACTTTGGCAGCTGTAACAGTGAGTGAAGTACTTGAATTATTTTACACAGAAACTCTTTTTCTATGTATCTCATATTATGTAAACTTCCTAACATGATCAAGGCAGGCCATTCACGATGGTTGAGTGGATGCTGCTCAGGTGAATACCCAGACGTACTCAAACTGTTTGATCGTGCTGAAAAAATACTTCTGTGTCCCAGAGGCAGGTGTACTCCCTAAGAAGTGACCGAGTTTGCCTTATGATACTGCTAGCTGAGATTCTGGAGGCTTGGTATCCCATACCAAGAGAGCATAAAGAGAGCAAGGGTGCTCCTTCCTCATACAGCTCATCCAGGAGAGCATATTCTGGTCTCCCTCCCAGTGTCCAGGGATGTGGGCTGGCAGAACATCATGTTCTGGAGCTGATCTCAGACCCCTCAGGCCTGTCCATCCTATAGGCATATGCTCTACTAAGGAGGCACTTTGTTCAGTCATTCATTTTATATATTTAGACATCTGGCGTGAATACAGCATTTAGGCACTTGGCAGCTCCTGCGATCAGAAACTGTGGCATTGATTCAGAATGTTTACAAAGCCTTTTCTGAACTGGTGCCTAATTGCATGCAGCATATGCTGGGAGTAGAGATAGAGCCTTGGTTTTCAGAGCTGTCAGAAGATGAGCTATCCCATGAACCTACGGCACAGTCAAGAAGGGAGCGGAAAAGTCTTCAGCTTGTCTGTGTCCAGAACTTTGAAAACCGCAAGAGTAAATAAATATAACCATTACCAACATCAGGGCAGAACTGAGATGATCATAAATATTTAAAATAAATGGGCAATTGACCTGGCACAAGAATAAATTGTCTGGAAACAGCACTTGTGTCCTGTCTTTCTAAATATTATATAAAGTGGGCAACCCAGTTTAACAATCTAACAGAAATAATATTGTCAAACATTTCATTCTAAATGCTTTAGCTACATTTCCTAATACAGATTAAATGCGAAGTACAGTCAGAATTTGCTCACACAGTGCCTGCTTTCAATCCAAACCATTTCTCAGTACGGCACTGACATCCAGCTATAAACTGTTTCCAAGTTACTCACTGTACACTGCTTAAATTAGCATCATGAAAGACACGAACATGTAGAGACGGTCATAGCCTTGTCCTTAGCCTAGGACAAGACAATTCACATCCCGCGTGCACTGCCTCCTCTGCCTAGCCTTGCCTCACTTTAACCAGGCGTGGTCTCAATCCAAGTCCAAGATGTGAACGCCTAATCTATTGGGGGATTTTCAGAGTTTGGTCTGAATGCCACCTTGACACCAAGCCGAGTCAAAAATTCATGGTCTACCATAAGCTGAATATCCAAGTAAATTTCCAAGAAAATCTGAAGAGCGGACACATCTGTAATTTTAGTACTGGTTCAGTAATCAGTAAAATCTAATTTGACTTCATAATGAAGTCATATGTTTTCAAAATACATCCTGAGGTGACAGTCTTTAATAAAGTTTGTAAATAACAATTATCACTACCTGAATAAACACCAATTAATCAAATCTGGTGGCCACTCCTTTCTCTCAGACACGGTCAGGCTTTGTTCTATTTCCAAAGACTAATTCATTATTCTGCATGAACCATGGATTCACTTAAAAACTTAATGTGAAGAGGGAGCTGTCAATACTGATGCAAACAGAAGAGGCAGGTTGTATTAACCAGCTTCAAACCCAAATCCTATTATTTCTAAGCAGCAATCTCCTGCAATCCATGAAAATGTGATTAGCATGCATCAAAACTGGAGACATATGCTAACATTTTCCATAAACCAAGACAAATAAAAGTCCTTTAGTTAATGACTTTTTAAAGAGGAAGACATGAGAAACATGATCTGAAGATATGGGAATCCTAAGTAACAGTGTGTGCAGAGCTTGCAGTTACAGCACTAAACGAGCAGCGAGATGTAGGCTCCAAGCCTTGCAGAGCACTGGCAGAGTGAAAGCAGACGCAGTACTTCGTAAGGGCAGAAAGCACACCCTTGCTTTGCTCAGACAGTCACACCTACAGCAAGCCATAGTACCTTTCTCTCCCGTGAGCGTTCTTTGTCCACGGGATTACAGTACGGTGAGAAAGCCCTCTTCTCCAAACATCTCCCTGCACTTACGGAGAGGCCAGTTGCAGAGAAAGGAAATGTCGGGAGGCATTAAAATGGGATTTTCAAATGGCATGAAACTCTCCTGGAATCTCAAGGGATTCCCAGCTCCCCAAAAGACGTGCAAAATCTGCAGCCAAGGAATGAAGGGCTTCGCTAGTCACACACTAAACATTAAACGCTACACTGAACAGGACACGTGAATACTAAACAATATAACATGGTTAACTGCATGAAGTGCTAGGGTGTTTTCACCTTCCCCTGACTATCTCTGAAATACAGTTACTTCTTGCAGCTAGGTCAAGCACACCCAATCCATTCTTTCCATCTTTCCTTAGACCAACTGTCCACTTGAACCCGACTGCCCCTTCTCCTCATCTCCTTACTCGTGTA
This sequence comes from Rhynochetos jubatus, assembly GCA_027574665.1. NCBI lineage: Eukaryota > Metazoa > Chordata > Aves > Eurypygiformes > Rhynochetidae > Rhynochetos > Rhynochetos jubatus. The sequence continues at coordinate 11,584,417 of CM050663.1, forward strand.
AAGTAATCCATGGTACTCCAACCATTGCACTGGAGCCACTGCGGGTGGTTGCATGGTTTTTCAAGACATCTTGAAAAGGTAGAAATCTCGCATCAGAAGTGCATAGGAAGGACTCAATAATTACTGTGAATGAACACCTCTTGCTCAAAGACAATTTTTAGGTTTTTTTTTAAAGTAATAAATGTAATTTCTTAAAGACTCAGCTCAGAGGGAAGTTGTGAAGCTTTTTAGAGTAGTCTGTTCTTCACCTAATAAAATTCTTGTAGACAAGCCATTGTCTTTAAGAAACAGGAATAGCAGTGGAGGGGTCAACACCCTTCACGTTTCCCCTGTGAGTTTCACAGCTATTTTTTTTGCTGTCATTAGTAATCTTTATTCAGGCTTCATCCATATGGAACAGAACATTTCTAGTTCTCCAGCACTATTATTTTATGTTATGGCTATAAATAAATACAAAGGTTTAAAATCAGTGAAGCCTTTCCAAATTATCACCCGTGACTTCAGTAGGAAGCCTAGAGATAAAAGAACTTCAAAGACTTTTAACCACATGGAATGGTTTGAAGTGCAGTGTTGTATCTCTGAGCATACCGTTGCTGCCATCAGTAACACTTCACGACAAACCCACTTGTACAAATTGCAAAGAAGAAACTTGATGAATTTCCTGAACTATGGTTAAAGGAAATGGAGCACCTTTTCCTGGTGCCCATGAAGATGTTTCACCTACTGTAGCAAGAGATGGAAATTGCTAGCAATAGTCATAATTTCCTGCCAAATCCCTCAACATACATATACACTTGTCAAAAATAACACATGCTTTCATCGCTGTGATACGGTACAGAGCAATTCACACTTCATCCTATAAAAGCATCTACTGCAAAACAGTACCATCAGCTATCAGGCTTAGCCTTAAGGCAAACACCTTAGAAAGTTATCAAGTGTGAGGGCTGGCATCTCTTTGGGAGTACGTAGTATGATTGCTGGAGCCCCAGCAATGCAGAAAGTTTGCTTTGCATTGGAGGAATTTCTTGGGGTTCTGGTCCAGCTGGTTCACTTTGCCAGAACAGTCTTTTAGAAAAAGAACACCAACTGCAGTATCCCTTCCAAAGGCCTCTCAGAATCTACTTCAGTGTGGTTTCAGTGCTCCCTTCCAAGACTACCTTAGAAAGGGCTCTTTATTCTTGCATTTCCTGAGGAGGTTCATGTATTTGGTATAGCCCCAAGAAGGGCTTAGTAGGCTTCCTCTCTTGAAAGGGTTCCTTCATCACTAGTAAAAGGCAGTAACATTCCATTAAAAAAAAAAAAACCACCAAAAAAAACCCCAAACCAAACAAAAAACAACAACAAGCTGTAAAAGGACAGTAGTAACGGCCAGGTGACTTCTAACATGTACGAAGCTGAAAGACTAAGCACAGCCTGTGACCTAAACAAGGAAAGCAAGAGAGAGATGATAGGAACATCCAGTGAATACAGAGAATCTATTTGGAAATAATAAAAAAGGGGGGAGGCGAACCTTTTCCCTTTTAAATCTTCAGTTGTTATGACTTACGTGGGGAATTTGTCCAAGCGCTACGCACTTCTCACTGTTAATTTACTGAAGGTACATTTACATGTAAGCTCTAATTGTGGCCCTCCATCCGTGTGAGTTTATGTTCACCAAGGTTAAAGCAGCCCCACAGAGCAAACACAAACCACGTCCTTGGCACTGGAAGAGCCAGGAAAGCAGAGGATATGTAAAACTGCAGAGACAACTCAGGTGATGGCACAACAGATCAGCTGCAACTTCCACTCTGTGAGACGAGTAAAGGAGCAGGGTACCGGGCAGCCCAGGGGGATGGCACAAGTGGCGCAGCTACAGAAGCTGTAACACACCAAACAGCTCCCTGAGGCATCCTGCAAAGGTGTGAGCCCTAACACTGCTATGCCATGCCCCGTCACTCATTCCCACCAGAACGAGGGCAGCAGTGACAGCACTTGCACAGCCTTCAGTGTGCAGCAGGGACAGGTGACTCACACATCCTAGCAACGTCTACATCAATCTGGGCGCAACTTCTTCTAGAGCACATTCCATTCACAGCTGGATAAGCTCTTTCACTAGACAAAGGGTCTCCATTTGTACTGAGTTTTATTTTTAAATCCACATCCTTCAGTAATCCTTTTCAACTGCATTCAAACATATGCGAATTTGCATATTTAATCAAAACGATTACAATTCTGAAGCTGATCCCTCTCTCGAATATTTAATTTATACTTCATTATAAAATGATATAACACTTCTTCATTAGAAGTGTTTCTTTTTATCTCTTTAATCACTGAGTGTTCTTTTCATGTTGTGGAAGCTTAATCTAATAAAAGAATAAACCCTACCCGATGCTGAGCAGTTTATGAGCATGTACTGCATTCATTACATTCACACAGAACATGCAGTTTCTCCGAGAACTGATGTGACCTTGTTTAAAACCATTATTTCACTTGGACTGCCAACAGAACTTTTAATAATTAAGTGATTTTTCAGGAAGCTGAAGAAATTTCTAGCTTCTGTGAAGTCTGCAAATGACAAAATTGGAAGAACTCATTAAAGTTGCCCTGAAGATGAAAAAAATAGTATGAATTAATTACTACAGTGGATACAAACAAATAGTCACCAATCCCTTTAAAATATATTTTGGGGAACAATTTAATGCAAAAAATACTTGTTAAACTTTGCCATTACTACTATTAATTTACTGATAACCAATAATGAAATTGATGCTTTGCAGGCAAGTATGAATAAATTGTTTTTATTCAATGCCACGAGCTAGATCTGTGATCAATTTGCATTCGCATTTTTGTTTTGGTATCTTGACAGGTGACTGCATAAAGATCAGGGAGGATGGTGAGATACAAGATCAGGCAAATCAACGTTCACGTTTCCAGTAGCAATCAGTGGGGTTTGGATCTCACCCTGAAAGTGTCTGATTGTCATGTACATTTGGGTATCTGTCTCTGTAAACTAGAAACTATACTCACTGGATGAAAGACGTTAATCAGATAATTTTCACTAAATAATTGTAGTAATGACAGCGAGTACTGATGGATTTGGCTAACCTTCCCTAAATTCAGCAAGAAACACAGCACAGCTTTCCTTATTCCACTGGTCTCCAACTGAAGGAGTCTGCCCAAACAGAAGAACTAGACGCAGAATCCTGACCTGAGTTACATAAACTCAGGATTAGAAAAATCAGAACAGAGGTTGAGAGGAAGAGAAAGACAATACACTGCTGAAGCTATCATTCTGGTTCACTCCCTGCTAGATGCTGAATGGGCTGGGAAAGAGAATCACGTCATTGACACATACTCCTGAGGAGTGGGAGGTTAGGGTGTAACTTAATTTCAAGAGGTGACCATCTACACTCACAGCTCAGAACTGTATATATAGAGAAGTATCAGAGACTGAAGAGAGATTTTAAAAATCACTTAATCTGTTTTACTGAAGCCCTGACTATTCTACTTACCATCATACAAGCCTGTCATATTTTCAGGGAAACATCTATTTGTGTGTGAGAACAGCATTTTTCCATAATCAAGATGATAAAGTGAAACTGCAAGCAACCTACAAAAACACACTCCCACAATCTACAAGGCTTTTACAAGGAAATAAAAGGCTTTAACATAACTAGAGACGCTCTCAATTTTTAAAATGTAAATTATCCTTTAAATCTTACTTTTGAAGTCATCATTAATTGGCTCACAGGCCTCATTTTAACATTAATCATGCCTTTATAAAACACTCTCATTGAAAAAGTAATACATGTAAAGATTCTTCCCACATTAAATTGTCAGTAGTTTTCTTCCTCTTTTAGCTAATTGCTTCATTATGTACTTTTTAAATTGTTTTGTTCTGCAGGGATTAATTTTGCACATATCTTCATGAGCTGGGAAACTTTTACAATGCATTGTTAAACTACATACCCTGTGTTGCCAGTTTACAACTGCAGGAACTACTCTGTGCCTTGTGTTACTAGGAGATAACGTGCTTCAAGGGTCACTGAAGGCATATGGCTTCATCCCATTCTTTTTCAAATGTGTCACTGCTAGACACGGCAAATAACCGACACATAAATCACTTCACTGCCAAGTTTCAGTCATGAACAGGAAGTAAAAGAAACCACTTTTCATCTTAAAAAGCGGCAAACTGAATAACCAGATCACCACTGCTCTAGTACTCACAGAGCAACTTACTGCACTGATATTTTATGGTTCTGCCTTTCTCTCCCGTACCACAGCTGCCTTAGCTTGATCAGTCTTGTTCATCCTGCGCTAATCCTGAAGACTTAACCAGTACCAGCATACAAAGCGAGAAAAGGAGAAAAGAGGAGAGAGAATAGTGATGTCACATATTAGCTGGTGCTGTATCAATCATTTGCTTTCCAGTGAGAGTAGATAATAATATGTTCTCCTCACAGAAGGAGCAAAACCACAAAAATGATTCACTGGTAATGTTGTCTGTATGTATAATTACACATGCTGTAGCTGCAGGTTACCTGCTGAGGCATTCATGGGAAAAATGGGGGAAAAGCCCAATTATTCCACTGTAGGTTTGACATAAAACCAGAACAAGCCGCAGAAAGCCAGTTTCTGTTGATGTTGTGGCTGACACCCACGTGGAGGCATGACAATTCCTTATTTTATTCTCAAGAGAAGCAGGGGGGCAGCTGTGTCCTGTTGAAATTACAACTTGTAAATAGAGAATTCTAGTCTGCGTCACCCTGCGATTCAGGCTGTTAACGCGGTGGGGTACTTCCCAACCAAAACTAACCTTAGCGTTAATTCTGGCCACTCGGAGAAGCCGCTCCTGGTTTCACAGGGTGCTAGGGCAAGTACTTAGGCCGTAGTTGCACTGCCAAGGGATTATTTTCATTCCAGGGAAAGTGTGGGCTATGAAAAGCATTGGCTACTTCTCGTAAGAAGTAACATTTGGTCAGTGTTTACAAATTCTTCTTGCAGAGTTCAGCCTAGAAATGATCTCTTCTTAAATTCACGACATGGATAAATATAAAATAGACATCTCTAAAGTTTAATGTGAAGTCATAGAGAAATCACTAACTTAAAAAGCAGTATTTGAATGTTATCTAAAAGTAGCAAACAAGAATATTTTTATTCCTGTACTTCTCAGCCCCTCCCCTTCACACATCATCAACCTAATGCTGGTGAACAGCACCTGCGATCACGCACAAAGGATTTTTTCTGTCCAGCAGATCATTCCCTAGTGGGAAGGGCTATGGCCTACTTACTAAAATCAGGTAAAAACATGGTTGTAAGGTCACAGCAAGTGATGGCAGCTGAAAGTGCAAGAACAGGGGACATCTAATTCATTTTCCTGAAGGGAATTTAGGGAAAATCTACATTGCTGAGTGGAATGCCATGAAAGAGGAGCCAGCAGCAAGGACAAAAAGGGATGCTACGCACACATGACACATCCTGCTGATCACTCTCTGTGCAAACAGTTCCACAATACAGCAGCTCGGTGGAAAAATCTCCTCACTTCCCTTGTTCCTTCCCAGCCATGTCTACCTCTTGGCACAGCAGCCTCTCAATTTTCCTAACGCAGCAGGTCACGAGGCAGCACGGTAAATCACAAACTGATTAACATCAACATTAACGCCGCAGTTTAAAGAAAACATTAAAATGCAAAGGTTTACTTCTGAACTGGAGGCGTTCAGAGGCAGTGGGTACGGGGCAGCGCTTCAGACAACTACGCTGGCAGAGCCAAAGCGCTGGTGTGCTGCAAGAGTGAGAAGAAGAGGGGAGCAAAGAGAAGGAGAACATGTAAACCAGCCTAGTTGTTCAAGTCTGCGTGTTGTGAACCTACACCTTAACGTGTACACTATGCAAAGGCTTTCCTTAATAAAACCAGACTTCTATTTCCATGTAACATATTCACAATTTCATATAATTCATGGCCTGTGTTAGAAACACTGACAGTAAAGTTGCTGGAAACTTCCAGGGAAAGAGGAAAAAGTCCAAAATGTTTTCAGATAAGTATACAAATTTGGGGGCAAATGTAAGTATCTCACTTGGCCGTGATTATCAAAAAGAACACTCTTGCAAGGGCATAGTATAAGAAAGAGATCTCAGGTGAGAAACAATCGGGAAACACAAACACTTTGGACTGGAAATGATGGCACAGGTAAGCCAGCAGTAAGCTTCCATGCACCACATGAGAGAGACTGGGTTAAGTAGTCAGCAGTGAAGAATCATGATTCCAAAGGCTAGAGTGGGGGGAAGTTACAAAAGAAACAAAAAATTGATAGTTAAAGCCAAAAGCACATTCAAAAAAACCCACCCAATACACAAATAAAACTGGGACTATTTTCTGCTCAAATAACTCATTTCTGCATTTATGTTCATGAACTGCAATCCTCTAGTTGTCCGTCAACAGAAAAAGCATCTGCTTCATGTACGTTCTATAGACAAACCACCATACTAACAAGAAATTAAGCAGATATCTTTATTGTTATTTTATTGCAAATACAACTAATTTCACTATGGAAATATACGGTATAAAAGTAGTCTGCCATACTCAGTCTGAACTCTAAATGCAATTTTCCTCTGGGTCAGCTGATGTAAAGTCTTGATATATTGTTTAGTGGGAACAAGATCCATTCCTTTTCCCTTAAAGAGCTATTACCTTCTAATAAAATTTCCTCTTACCCATTTAACATGGCCATTATATCTCTGTGAACTCAAATTCATCTGCAAGCACAAAGTCTTTGTGACATACATAATTACTCTAAGTCAAAGCCCGGGCTTAAATTCCCTTGACTCTGATGATGGCTTAGTCTGTGTCCTGAGGCAAATCACTGAATATTTGTTCGAGCATCACTAAAAGTGGTACAAACAACTTTGTTGTAACAGATATTTGGAAGCTTTATCAAACATTTAGGCTGCTTTCAAAGACCAAACGATTGCTAAAGGCTTGCTCTTGACAGAAAATCTTTTGCTGACTTCAGCAGAAATTGGAATAGGCCCTTAAGAGCCTACTGAAAACTAGTCTTGAACCACCTAATGCAGGATCTAATTGATTGCATCTAATTGATTGCAATTAATTTGTAGGGGCTTCTGTAACTACAAGTATTGCTTGTGCAAGCACGGCCCAGAAGCAGAGCCCAGATAACGGTGAAAAACACCGGTCTTACACCCACATTATGTTTCCGCCACAGCCCATTACCACAACGTAGTTCCTATTCGGTGTCTTGGAGATGCAATGTGATTCCAGTTTGCTCTCCAAATGCAATCCAGTCCCTTAAAAGCACACTTTCCATTTGACTGGAAATGACTGAAGATAAGCCAAAAAGAAGCATTACTCATCCTAACGTGAATATGATTCTGGGGCACAGTAAATTAATCTTTCAAAAATCCCAGATAAAGTGACTGAGCTGCTCAGAAAGGATGCTGTGAAGTCTTACATCAACCAGCCTGCCTTTATTTTCTTATGGGGCAAATAAATAGCTTCTCCAGAAAATATTTGATTAAGGAGAAAATACAGCGTTGCTTCTAAGATTCAAAATGCATTCGTATTTTTACTCATCTGTCAGCTTCTAGCTCAGGGCAATAGAACTCTAGTAATGTTTATTTAATAATATATGTTTAATATTTTACAAATGTTATTACAAAGCCACAAACAAGGGTGAAATTCTTAGAAGTTAAAATAAGATACCAAATTAGAGGCAAATGGAGCTGAATAAAGAAACTAATTCATCAGAGTCAAGAGAATAATCCTCCAATCAAAGCCCAGCGTTTATGCGGCTTGTTACAGTTTACCAACAACGGATGCTTCAGACACAATTTCCAATAGTTGGGGGTCGTCTTGCACTCATGTAAACAAATAACTGGGTATTTGTGCAGGTAATGAGGTGACAAAAGTAAGTCGTGGGAGAGGATACTGGGATATGTCTCTATTTTGTCAGGGTCTAATTCCTGTCCCCGCACAGTGAAAACCCCATTGGTTCAGCTGAAAACAGATCATGTCAAGATTTTAGAAGACACAGTAATGGTTTCTCCATTAAAATGAGAAGAAACCCTAAATAGGTAGACTTTGATTCTCAGAAGCATCTCAGCTGGGAGATGAAATCTTATCTCACACCACTGAAGATGCAGCTGCTAACAAAGCAAATGGAGAATAAGGCTTTGACTCTGTGCACAGGCAGAGAGCGCGATTTACCTAGTCCTGTCATCACAGGATGCTGCAGCTGGTCTGCATGCCAGTTTGGCTTACAGTAGTTTCACATCCTCTGGAACGAAACTAGTAACATAAGGACATGGGCCCATGTTCTGCATAGCGTGTTGAAGATAAACAGGTAGCTCAAATGATCCTAAATCTTGCTGCTATTTCTGTAGCTGAAAGAATCCTCTCCTGTCCCGGTAGATGTTTGATCTTACATGCTTATGCATAACATAGAATTGACTTTTAATGCCTAAATACTGCAAAAAATGGGAACATGCTGTGCGAAATTTGCTTAGAAACTCAAGCCATGAAAAAAAATTTAGGAAATTCCACTGAATATTAACTCCATCCTATCGGATAATGTGATACACAGCGTCCTACTTCTTGTCTAGCCTGGATACTAGGCCAGTTCAGAAACATGGTGTCTGCTTATCCACCCCTATATGATACTGCATATCCACAGCAGAACACTAGATGAAGCTAGATAGTTCTTAAAAAAGGAAACGGCAATGAAAAACGAAGCACAGTGTGCAATCTGTAGCTGTGGATTGGAAAGCCTCGTTTTAAAATGAAAACATTATTTAATGCACTGATACTGTAATTATAATGTAGTTTTTGCAGAACAATTACTGTCTTTATTAAGTGATTCATCGTAGGCCTCACAGTTGAAAGCAACACAAGTAATCTAGACATGACTATTTGGTGCTGCAGAGACAAAAATGTAGTTCAGCAGCAGAGACAGCCCATCTGGCCTGAAATCACCTGCTGACTACAGTTTTCCATGTGCCCCTATCTAAAGGAAATTAAAGGCAGGCCCTGGGAGCTGCATCTCCAGGGACAAGTGCTTAGGATGCACCAGAATGGCATGGCTGCCGACCATAATCTGAGCGTGCATCTGAAGCGGTCACCTGTATGTTGCCAAGACATGGTGCTTGGCCCCAGGTGTGCACCAGAGGCAGGTGGCTGAGGGAAGGAACTTGCTTTTCAAGCTTAACCTCAGTAGAAATAATACTGTGTTTCCCAGAAGCTTGAATATTGCCCTGTGCACTTATATTCATCCTGGTATTATCTGGGATATGCTGAGAATTGTGAGAAGAGTTGGCAATAAACCCAAAAAATTACAGCTCAGTAATCTGTTTTGATGTAGCCAGGAACACAGATCCAAGTCAGGATAAGGTTAGATGAGGCAGCATACATTATGCTACCTTTCACGCTCCAATCCGTTACAGATGAAAGTATTTTATGTAGGTCAGGCACTGCTTCCCTGGAGACAGACAAAAAGCCGTAAGGAAATCAGAGCGGCATTGGGCCTTATTCCAGTGATCCAGTCTACTCCAAAGTTTCAATTATGCAGAGATTTGTTTCTCTCTGGTCTTGTCTATCAAAGCACTCGTCCCAATCAACTTCTGCAATGCTAAGGACAGCATACATCTCATGATGCAAAACTAAGTAACACTCCTTGCACTCACAAGGAGACAATAGTTTTGTCAGATTTAAAAAGAAAAGGAAAATCAAAGTGACACTAATTTTCAACTCATCACAACACTGAGCTGCAAAATCAGGTTTCGGGAACAGAAGGCGGCTCTCTGGCCGCCCCAGTGAGGAGAACGGTGTTATTAAAAGAAGCAGACTTGCACTTCTCTCTCCCTTTCCTTAAAAGTGTGCTCTGATGTACCTGAGAGGGGACCTGTGCTTCAGTCTTGCTGCAATAACACTTTACTCTGACAGCTAGGAGAGAAAGAATTTTAGGAACCCAGAAGTAAAAATGAGTATTTTTTTTGTTATACCTCACAGTCTCAGCAGAGAATTCTGTATTTTTTAAATAAATTTCTTTTTTTTTTCCCTATTGTACAACAGTCTGCATTTATTCTGTCACCCAAAAAGCACAAAATGCAAGCTTCCACCAACAGTTCATGGCAGAGTTCAGAATTCAATTTCATAACACACATCATACCATTTTTCATTACCACCTATCTAAGAATTTCTCTTGCATCTAAAACCTGAAAGATTCTCCAACAGAACAACACGGTACTTTCAGAACGGTATTCAGCTGTGAAGAGGTACAGAAAGAAGTACACAAATCACACACAATACTGAATATTTTAGACTGGATATTAGGAAAAATTTCTTCATTGAAAGGGTTGTCAGGCCCTGGAACAGGCTGCCCAGGGAGGTGGCCGAGTGTGGCTTTTTAAATCCCCGGAGGGATTTAAAAGACATTTAAAAGACGTAGCACTCAGGGACATGGCTTAGTGGTGGACTTGGCAGTGGACCTGATGACCTTAAAGGTTTTTTCCAACCTAAATGATTCTGTGGTTCTATGACCGTAAATAGATGAAGTGTGTACAATGGAAGAAGAAAATGTGTGCACTTACACGTTTTATGACTATCTTAATTCCCTCCCCCTCTGCCTCAGAGGGAAAGCAGCATAAATGCCTATATATTCCAGTTTGCTCCACAGTGATTGTCCTAATTTAAGTAAACCAAGTAATCAGAAAGGAGTTTTTTCCCATTACAACTGTGAGAAACTATCCTCCTTACCAAGTCTGTGATCAGGGGTAAGCAGGGAGTTTTAGGTATCATCTCTGCAGAATTCTAGTGTTGTTACTTGAACAAGAGAGTAATACCAAACTCTGTATTTCTATCCTTCTCCCAGTTAAGTTCTTTAAAAAGATGTAGGAAGTTTTGCTCTTCTTCTTTCCCTCCCTCCTCAAATATAACAATTTATACTACTACAGAGCTGTGGATCTCCTTCGCATGCCATCGTCCATACACTTTTGATAGTTTTTTGCCCCCCACAATAAACACCAAGCTGTATTTTAAATGTAAGCCACCAGTGCTGGTAGGTTATGTTCCTTACCCTGATTCCGAGCTCCACATTCTCTCCCCCATAGACTTCCATGCCTTCATCCAGCAAGCCAATCTCTTGGAAATATTCCCTATCTACTATGAAGCATCCAATCAACGCAGGACTTCTGGAAGAACAAACCAGCAGAAACCAAAATTAGCAGATAGAAGAGGAACAATTTTATTATTCAGAAATAGATTATATTTATAATCGCTGGGTCAAATGGTGCATCAAGACAGATTCTGAGGGAGGTGTTTCTCAAACAGATTTATGCAGCTTAGTCTTCTAATGTTCTTGATTCTACGGCAACATAAGCACCACTGAAGGAAAGCAGACTCAAAATATTGCACATACAAATTCCCCAGAACATGCAGGATTTCAGTGCTAACAATTCCAGATTCAGGAGCCCCAACTTTGCTTCTGAGGAACCAGCCATTGTAGTATCTGCCCCTGCTAAGTCCTCAGGTTTCTTGTCTGTGGTAACTAACAAGGATACCCAATGAGGCAGAGTTTTGTGTGTTTAGGCAGAAGTTAGGTTCATCTACAGCTAAGAAAACTTGTGTCGGTAAGCTTACATAAAAGTTATTTCTTGAATAGGACCATCCAGATAAGGTTTTGCAATACAGAATCGAGAAGTGTCTGCCCTTACAGCATACTGTAACATTAGTCCATTGTCCTGAGCCAAATTTTAACAAGTCACACATCTTTAACAAATCAGTAAACTCTATTTATGTCATGACCTGAATTAACCAACTTCTGCTATGCAGAGTCAACCTGAACACGGTAAGAGTTCAGGCACAGAGAGTACAATTTTACCTTTATGTAACGCAGTGCAGGAGAATACAGAGTAATTTAGCCTTTTCATTCTTCTCCTGCCTTATAAACCACAACGGCAAGAAATAAAAATGTCTTTTCTGACTATTATGCTAGTATCAGGAACTCTGGTAACAACAGGATATTAATTAGGAGTAGAAGGGAAATCATCCTGCATTTACTGGGAACATTCAAGCTGCAGTAGTGTAGACATCTGCTTTCACATCCTTTCAGATTATAGGATGTCTTAATCACATATTGTACAATTCTACAGAAATCTCTACATTTATGTCTTTGACTTTAAGTGCTATAGTACCCACTTTATATCAATGAAAGACTTTCTGATGCATTTATTAATGAAGAAAATAGCAGTTAATGTCACTTCAAAAATTATGCTTCTTTTATGACAAAGTACTCTTACTTTTGGTGTTGTTTTGAAGTATTTTCAGAGTACCTGCTTCACTTTGTTATAATTCCAGAAGCATGCTGGAGGCACGATTGAAGCCATCAATCAATAGATGCAGCTTTTTTTGTTGTTTGCCTTAATTATCCAGCACACACATGCAGCGTACTGCACTGAATAAAAGGCACCAGGGAAGGGGCTTGGGAACAAACCTAAACATGCAGTATTCATAAAGGACATTCACTCCACAGTCCTCACAGAGTTCTGAGCTAAAATGGAAAAGTAGATTTGCTCTTTATTCAGAGTTTCAATACTTTTAATTTAGAAAGTCACCATAATTAATATAGAAGGTTTCCTTCTCCAGGACTTAGTAGAATATTTCAAAGCATTTTCATAATGTTAACAGACTTCATTAACACTGATAACCATTTCTAACGATGTGGAAATTACCACCGCTTTTTATGTATGTCTGCGGCAAACCTGTGAATATCTCCTACTTCCCAATTCCAAGTCCTGTTCTAACAACCAGCATGTGGGGTAGCGTAGTTCAGAGTGTTGAAGCTGACAACTCCTGAAAAAAGCTGTCTGCCTGAAAAGACAGAACTGCTAGTGAAAGATACCCCTTAACCTGACTGCATGGAAACTGACTGTTAGTGATGACCCCCTCACGCTGTCACTGCTGTTTCAGGTTCCGTTTTGCAGCTGGTGAAAAGTCATCACACTTCCCTTCTGCAGAGATGAGTATAGGTACCAGTGACCTCCTTGGAATGACTGCATAGCCAGAAGAGGGGCCTGGAATCTCACCAGAGCACTCCAGGCATGATCAGGAAGTACAGACTAGGTTGGACCAAAGCAAGGATCTACTACAGTCTTTGACGACAGTACTGAGTTTGTGTGGTGGGGTTTTTGTAGCAGGGGGTCTACAGGGATGGCTCCTCAGAGAACCTGCCCTGGCTCCATGTTGGCCCTGTCTCTGGCCAAGGCCGAGCCAATTAGTGCCTCTGTGATTAACATATTTAAGAGGGGAATGGAAGCTGCAGTGGAGAGAGAAATGGGATGTGAGGGAAACAACTGGGCAGACACAGCAAGGTCAGTGTGGAAAGGCAGGGAGGAGATGCCCGGAGCAGAGGTTCCCCTGCAGCCCGTGGTGAGAGTACAGGCTGTGCCCTGCAGCCATGGAGGGTCATGAGGGAGCACAGACCCTCCTGCAGCCCAGGGAGGACACAACACTGGAGCAAGGGGATGTGCCTGAAGGAGTCTGTGACCCCACGGGAAGGAAGCCTGTGCTGGAGCAGGCTGCTCCTGAAGGACGGCACCCTAAGGAAGGGACTCGCGCTAGAGCAGTTCGTGAAGAACTGCAGCCCCTGGGAAGGACTCACGTTGGAGAAGTTCATGGAGGACTGTCTCCTATGGGAGGGACCCCGTGCTGGAGCAGGGGCAGAGTGTGAGGATCCTCCTCTGAGGAGGAAGGAGCAGCAGAGACAACGTGTGATGGACTGACCACAACCCCCATTCCCCGCACCCCTGAGCAGCTGTGGGGAGAGAAAATTGAGGAACAGAGAAAACTGGGAGCAAAGCTGAGCCTGGGAAGAAGGGAGGGATGGGAAACGTGGTTTTAAGATCAGGTTTTATCTCTCATTTTCCTATTCTGATTTGATTGGTAACTAATTAAATTTATTTTTCTGCCCCAAGTTGAGTCTGGTTTGCCCATGACAGTAACTGGTGAGTGAGCCCCCCTGTCCTTGTCTCAACCCACAAGGCTTTCCTTGTGTTTTCTCCTCCCCATCCCACTGGGGAGGAGCGAGTGAGCAGCTGCATGGCGCTGAGTTGCCGGCTGGGCCTAAACCACGTCACACACACTATCAGTGGACCAGCATTAATTCTTAGGCTGTAACACAGTAAAGCTATGTGACAGTATTATAAAGAATACAACTGTCAGATTAGTTCTGTTTATGCAACGCATTTGTAAAGAAAATTCTGTTTCTGGCCCATTACCACTATAGTAGCAGACAAGATTTTGGGAGAAAGCAGTGCTGCTGAGCATTCAAGCTTACCATTTGAGTCTGGCCATGTGTTTTGCCCCATGCTAAGAACAAGGAAACCTACTTCAAAAGATCTACTGTACACAACAGTTTTCTTAATGACTGTGTAGAGGTCAAGGACGAAAGCTGAAGAGGACTGCTCAAGGGTATTTAACTAATTTAACATCTAATTTAACATTACAGTCAGTAAAACCTATTACATAGCCGAGACCACTTACCATCTGTCATATCTAAATGAGTATTGCCAGTGACACACTGATCTGGGTCACAGCTGCACGTTACCTTATTGGAGCAGTAGTGTTCTCTAGTTTCCACCATGACTTAGGTGGGTTCAGATATCGGCACCACAGCTCCCAGTCAAACCCCTGCGCCGAGAGAGGATACTCCTCTATTTCAAAATTATCATACTTGATGTTATCGAATGATGGAGAAATGACTCTTTTTCTGTTTTCTTTTATCCTTGTGAGCACTGGTTCAGCCCTAAGAAAGAAAAAATAGTTAAGATTACATCAGTAGAAGCACAGCACTGATGGAAATAGCAGCTTAGGCTGTATTTCAGAAAGGACAAAGTCTATAGCTGTTAGCCATTCAGAGCTCCCTTTGCTCTGAGATAGAGTTTTGACAGAGCTAGATTTGTCCCAAAATAACAGTACAATATTTTTTGTCTAGGATGCCCTATTATTAACCTTGATGTTAGCTGGTGAATGGAAGAAATGAGTATCTGCATATCAGAGGGAACATTTACACCCTTGCTACCAAATAACGGTAACTTCAGGCTCTCAGTGTTAGCAAGGACATCAAGATCAGAGCTAATAATAGATCTATCCTTGGGACAGAAGCTCCTGCTTTTTGCCATCTTTTTTACTCAAGAAGCAACAAAGATATTAAATCCAGACTGAACAAGGGGTTTAGTTACGTGCTCTTTTTCCACAGAGCAGCAGCCTCAGCGACAAAATGACACTTCTTTGTTTACGCCGTAGAACACAAAAGAAACACAATATTTTAATTAAAAGAAGCTAACATTGCCTCTATGGGCAAAGGGCTACATTATCAGAGGGGGTTTTCAATGTGCAGTTTTCCAATATAGTTTAAATACATTATAATCAGACCAGCAGGTAACTCATGCTAGGATAGATGGATCCTAAATGGATCTAGATGATGTTGCACAGCACAAATGTGGGGGTTTTTCATGCTTATGTCCATGATTATGCCAATTCACTTTCTACATTCAAGAGAAACGCCATTCATATAAACAGTGCTTGGAAAAGGTCCTTTGGTCAGAGAAATTCAAGACGACACATACCACCCCACATTGAATTCCACATGGGCATCAAAGAGAGCGACTACTGGCGCTGTGGCTACTCTCCATCCACTAACTCGAGATCGAATCAGCCCCTCTTGTTTGCTGTGTCGAACAACCTTGATGAAACCAGGCTTACGGGCATTCACTTCATCAACATACTTCTTTAGTTTCTCCTTGAGTTCTTCTGTGGAAAGGAAAGAATTAGATGTTAACAAGAAAGTATCAGCTTGACAAGACGTAAAAACCTCTTCTTCCAGCAAAACAGATGTCTTCACACATGGAAAGACTCCCTTTTGATTTAACTGCAAGGAGGCCAACAAAAAGTAGGAGGATCCTAAATTATACAATAATAGAAAATTCCAAGTGTAACCATTTAGCCCACGTGACTGACATTAGAATCTTGTCACTGTTTAACATTAACACGCCACGAAATGAGCATTCAATCATGAAGTATCATAGTTACATAACTGCATATACTTTTTAGTAGAGATGGAAAAAAGTTGTCAAAATTTAGAAAGACAAACGGAAAAAGGATAAATTATTTTGTTCTCACTTTTTTCATTGAAATATTGGTAAAGAATAATAAGCCTGGACAATGCTTGGGTATATTTTTCTGGAAATGTAAGGCAGTTACCATGTTTGTTGCTACAGTAACATGTTTCAGAGCTTTTTCCAGGTCCTCTAACTAGAGACTGTTACAACCCATATGACCTTGGTGGACCTACTTCTCTGAGGATATGGGGAAAAGGAGATGTTCAATTACAGAAACCACTGAAGTTCACCCCTCTTTGTAAAGACCCTCAGATAGCCAGCAGGCATGACACTCTCGCAGCTGGTTCCGCGGGCATTGCAGGGCTGTGCATGCCACGTACCTGTGTGTAAATCAACTCTCTGCATTGAAGTGAGGGAATACCAAAGAGACATTCTGATACTTGCAGTTTTTCATAAATAAAAATAATTAAAAAGAAATAGCCTGATGAGAATCACTGTATTTAACTGCAGCTATATTTTAGGTATGGACTCAGTATATTCCTAGAACGTTTCACGTTACATTGTCAATACCTATTCAAATTGTTTATCTATGACTGTATCACCTTGGATAAACCACATGAAGCATTAACACACATAGCCTAGAGCAGCATTCTACTTTGCTGTGTATTGATCCATATACTTTTTTTTCCTTTAGAAAGACAAAAGATCATATTCAGGTTTTCTATGATGCCTGTGCAAAGCCACATGTTCTTACTCTTCCTCCCCTAACAGACAGAGATTTCTAGCAAGCACAAAGCTATCAAACCAACCACTAGCTAACAACACTTTAAATTCAAAAGAAGACATTTATGTTACTGAAATTGTGCCCACCTAAAAATAGCGCAAAACACTTCTCTATTCCCAAAATGTAACAGTGCGGAGGGCAAATATCAAAACATGAAGATCAAAGCTTTGTTCTCAGTGTAAGTGGCTGTTCGTAGCTTTGCAGTATCAGGAAGCTTTATTTGCCACAACAATGCAGCATCACCACTGAGCATAAGATACAGAAAAGGAAAGCAGGCTCTAATCAAGGACTTGAAAATCAGTATCCTTGATAGAGTCATTGTTCTCTCAATCACCTTAGTTTTCAGGAAGTGGGCTATTCTTACAACTGTCACATAGTTTTCCTGATGTGGACTGACTTTGTCAGCTTGAGTAAACACAAAATCCTTTTCACAGCTAGGTGTAGTGGAGAAATAGGTGGGAATGGAACAGAACCCAACTCTTGGCTTGCCACCAGCACGATTCCAGCTGCACATTACAGCTGTGAGATTTACTAGGCAGTACATACTTCTAATTTTCTGGTTACACTGCAGCATTTTGTAAACGAAGTGGCCTGGAAGAGTCTCAGGAGAACCTTGCAAGCTTACCCATGGCCAGTCAGTATGGAGGAATCCCTCCCTGGGCTTTAGTATCAGCCTCAAGAGGCAGAGGAAAGCTCCGCATTTTAGCTAATCTCCAATATTGGCCCTCAAGCAGTGACTTACTCTGTAGCATGTCCACAGGGGACAAAGCAGTATTTTTCAGTCAGACATTTTCTGGCCTTTGTTATTTAAAACAGATTAGCCTTTCTTTGCAAAGGCAGAGTGCTGAGCAGAGCATTATGTGCACCCTTGTCTTACAAAACCCACTGGGCAGCCTGTCCCAGAAGAAAAGGTAAGCCTACTAAAAACAAGTAGCATTTTCACTTAGCCACAGGACACAGCAGAGATGTAGATGAAGATAAAAAAATCACTGTTTTGGGAAAAACATTAAAGATGCCCTAGCAGGATGCTTAAGTCAGGGTTGTTTTTTTTTTCCCATGCAATTCATATTTTCCTGGGTTTTACATGAGAAATCTGAGTTCAATTGTCTTTGACAGTTTTAGAGCACCCTGCCCAACTGGACTGAAGGATGGGACTCTCCCCTAACACTGATTATACACTTTCTGATGGCACTGATGGTCTTCAGCAATATATTTTTAACCCATGCTCGTTTTTTTTCCACTTCAGATACATGGCATGAATAATAAACAGTCTTTTTCATTAATTATTGTGCTTCACTGCTTTATGCCACCATAGGGAGAAGAAAGGGAATGAGCAAATGTGTCATCTTCAATACACTGTTGATTCAGTTTCTAATTATGGAAACAAACAGGCTTATGAAGATAGATGTGTTTGCCTTTCAGCACAGAATCTCTCAAATAAGGAATCAGTTTGACTAAGCTGAATGAGTATCTGCAATTGGAGAGAAAGAGCAGGCATATATGGAATGGAAAAATAGTACCAATACAGTGCTTAGAAAGGTGGCACTCTATTATCTGTCTCTATATGGTACAGATGTCTCTCCACATGAATGCAGAAAACATAATTAAAGTGTTATATATATGTTTATTATTAACATAATTAAGTTCTAATACTTCTAAGATGTTGTTTGTTTGCTTTTAACAAATCCAGGAAGATTTTGTTTGTCAAGTTCCCCTATTCAGCATGACAAAGCAGTGCTAAAGAATTCATGCAACTTTGCCTTCTCAGGAAGGGGCAGAAGCAGGGCAGGATGGAGGCAGCGAGTCAAAAACATCAGCCGTCCCATACAGAGACTGTATGTGAAAGGATCACTCGTTTCATGAAAATGCCTTCACAAGGCCATACCCATTTCAGGAGATGGTTTGAGAGGTCCTGGCAATGCAACTGCTCTCCTTGCAATACCACAGCTTCCCTGGCTTGTGTGAATGGTCAGTCCTAGCTCAGAGGGGTGATCTGGACCACAGTCCTGCCTCCTCTTTGAATGCAGGGGGTTGTGGCAGGCCATACAGTATGGAAAAAATTTCTCATATATGCCCCTGGGGTTTCTCAGAAGGAAAACCACCTACAGATCATGCTCTTTGTCCAATTGCATGCAAGTGGCCTACGTTTTGCATGCCTCCACCCTCCCTAAATTGGAAAGTTGTCAGGCTAGATGCTCAGTTATGTGTGGTGTCTTAGCCCCATGGGACACTAGTGTCCTATAGCAGCTGTGGATCTGTCCCTAGACTTCGAGCTTTAAAGTTATTGATACAATGTTGTCATAAATAATATATTACTGCCTCACATTCATAGAGAAGTAGCTTAAAGAATAGTCAATTAAGCCTCACTTTCGATAATTTTCGTGCTTTAATGCACTCCCGAGTGCTGAAATGAGCCCTTGCATGTCTCAGAACAATTGCATTTGTACAGTCTGACACTTACGCTTTCCTGAGATGGATTCTACTGACTTTTGAAAAAGTCTTAGCTGTAAGTTTGCCAACAGAGCTAAAATAATAAATAAATGCTCCCTGTGCCTTTTCTCAAGCCTGAGTCCCAGTTGACTTTGGTGCAGCAGAACGCACGCTGGATGTCACTGCCATCTCTGCGAGATGTGCACTTCAGGGAAAAATTCACTTCCCTGTCAAAGGCCCAGGAATTACCATGTCCCTCCTTAACCTTTGCACTTGGCACAAATGCAGCTTCTTTTACTGCAAGGGAAAGAAATTGCTCTTCAGTACAGAATGGGGTTTAATGTAACAATTGTCCTCCCCTGTGCCAGAAACTGGATTGACACATTACATGAAAGCGGCAAAATCCTGCCAATTCGTTACTTCCATGTGCTAGCCCGGTGTGTTTGTTGAGCTGCCCTAGCAGGCACACTCCAGTCCCCAGGTAAAGAACCATGTTGGATATTTTTTTGGATCATAAAGACACTTTTACAGGCCAATCATTACAGCAGTCACAGGAGCTACTGCCTGCCCCGGAGCCAAGACACCACTGGTCAGTTTGCTCCTGGCAAGGATCCCAGGGCCTTCCCGAACACCCAGTGCAGTAGGTCAGAACAGGACCCACTGCCTTGCCCCAAGGCAAAACAGCTGCCTGGCAGAGCACAAGACCTCAGTGCACCGTGACAGCTGCTGCCATGCTGGGAGCATCTCATCAGGTACCTCTTGCTGCTGCATGAAAAGGCAAGTAAATTGGCAAAATGACAGAATTCGCACAAACCAACTGATTTTAAACCAAGATATTTCCATCTTCTTTATCTGACTATTTGTGGCTCAAAGCCTTAGGAACAGGAAGAGCTGCTTTTCCACTCTTCCAATAACAATTTCATAGCCTTTAGGAAAACAGAGTGTATTTACATAGCTAACTTTCTTTCTGGCAAATAAAGCAAGACTGTTACACCAGGTCTGTGGCAAAGACAACCCCTCTCTTCCCTCAGTCACTCTGTAGGCATACTACCTGAATTCATGTTATACCTTGAATTCATGGCAGCAGCCAGGCATGTAAGAAAACCTGTTTGCTGTACTTTATCTAATAGGCTTGCACATTGGATTATGTCACTTATTTCATATGCAGCTCAGTGCTTCGTAATTTTTATGTTCCTTTCCTCTGGCCCCTTATCTTTCATGCTCAAATGATCACCTCTCATCTCTGTAGCAGAAGCAGATAATTCCAAATGGAAAATATTTATAACCAGATAGAGGCATGTAACTTGTAATGCACATGTGTATACAGAATGTTTGCAACAGAGGGCAACAATGCACAAACAGATAACAAGGGCCTGCTGTGCACACGTATTTAATAACCTTGTGTTATCTGGTAACAGATAAATCACCCAAGGGAAATTACCAATGTGATACAAGGAATTGATTTGGACAGACCTCAAAAACAAAAAAGCAGTATAGTCTTTTTCCTCCATTGCTATACCTAACTTTTATTGTTGACAGAGATGCACAATCTAATCTCAGAAGTTCAGGCTATCCACATGTAAAGCCAGATAGTGTAATGAACTTTCACAGTTACAACCTTTGCATTCAGCAATCCAAAGCCTCAGTCGCTGTCAAACCCCCCCAGGTCTATTAAGATAAATGAGGCCTAATTCATTCCAGCTCACACCTCAGACTGCAAGCCAAGGATTTCTTTGGTCTAGCACATGAACAGCACCCTTCTCCCTTAATAAAGGCAGAAAAAAAAAACCCTCACCCAACCATTTCCGCTCTCCCCCCTTACACAAACACACACTGTCAATTGCCCAGGAGAATCTCGTCCAGAGGAATGGGAAGCACTCCGTGCTTTCGAAGGGTTTGGGGGGCGGCTGCTTTGATCTGTTCTCAGATCCTCTCACAAACATCCTGTCTATGTATGGAAAGCGCTTAGGTGGACACTTCACTGAACGCTCTCTCTAGTTCTAAGGTCCTGGGGATCTGACAACACGAGAACCACATAGCAACAAATAATTCCACCTCCAAACAGTAATCAGTAAACCAGCACACATCGCAACACCTAACAGGCTTTACAGGAGAGACCTGTGCCAGCAGCTGTTGCTTGAGTGATCTGACAAACACACACACTACCTGCATTCATTTGGGTCTTTTTCTAAATGATGCACAGTTCCAATCCCAGCCGTAAAAGTGGGATACCACGCTCCAGATCATGAAGTCCTACCTAGAAATATTGTTGCATCTATTAATAAGCCCCAATAGTGTGGGAAAAACAATGAAAATCATCTTTTGGAAACTGTGGCAGCTGAATATCATGTTACGGAGGAGGGGGATACTGGAGAAAGAAGTATCACATCTGTTACTTTTTGTTAGTAGTATTCTGTGGTAGTAATGTCTCTATAATAAGGCCTGTAAATCCCTTTTATTTCTCTTTGATTATTTACTGAGTACTGTTCAAAGACAGTACTCAATTTCTGTCCTACAGTACATCCTGTCGTAAGTACCACTGAGCCCACATCCCAGCAGAAGAGCGTCTCGCAACACTTCGCAAGACTGCGAGACAAACTGAGATGCCAGATGAATCGGCAAGGTCACACCAGAAGCTGCAGCAGGGGAGGAATAGAACCTGTGTCTCCCAAATCCCAGGGCAGCACATAAACACTGCATGATTTCCCTGAGGCTGTGATTCTGCAGTTTGAGCCAGGGTCCATATGGAGCCCAGAGAACTCCGTGCAGATGCAAGAGCTCCTCTACACCACTGTTTCAGGACGGAGAGGCGGCTGATGTCCGGAGCTCTTGCCGATGTCAACAGAAGTGCATTCAACGAAGGAATCGGACACGGCCCTTCGGTTTTCATAAGAATGGGAGAGACCCTCATGCTTACCTCTGAGTACAGAGTAGAGCTTACTAAAGGTGTTAACATCAAGAGAGGAAAAGAAAATAAATCTGCTCTCAGGTGGGCATTCCTTCAAGCTCTTTAATGAATTTAAGTGTCTGCAGCAAGGCAGGACTAACAAAAACACAGAATGTCTTAAGATTACAAAATTCCCAAATTGAAAAGTTTACAATAAAGAAAGACAATAAAAGCCAGTTGGGCGTGTGTGTGCTTGTACCAGTGAACATGCAAACGCAAGCTCTAAGTAGGACAGGGACTTCCCAACCCTGCCAACAGTTACCAACTGCCACGCAAGAGAGCGAGGGTACAGAGGCTGCTGTGTGGCAATACCCAGAACCCTTTCAACAGAGAAGTATTTAAATCTTCCAAATATCTTTCAGCACAGACCTGTCATTATATAACCTTAATTGTTCCACTCAACTTACTGACTGCTGAATGTCTGAATTAGTGTCAGCAGAAACACTATTCCACTCTGGTTTCCCGTACTGCGTATGACTGCCTCCCGTTTCGGGACTGCTACTGGATATGTTATGGCTACTAGAATATGATCCCAACAACGGTTAAACCTGGACAGGAACAAGCACTTTGACTGAAAAATATTCATATCACACCTGATGCAAGAACAACTTCTGATGTTCATTAGGATACAGCAGTTTCACAAAGGGGCCATATAGCGAGACATACACAAGCACCATGCATGAGAGGTGACACAGTGAATACAATACACGTCTGGAAGAACCACCGCCCAAATTCTGAGTTCATCATTTCATTTCTTGGCATTCCTGGACTCATTTGTAAAATGACCTTTAAATGTTAAGGAGAAGTGCTTGAGAAATGTATTCTGGTCCCAGCTGGATAGCAGCTGTTTCTAGTAATCTCAGCAGCTTTTTTTTTTTTCCCAACACACAGTATTTAATTCTAATCTACTTCTTGGACATGTATGAAACATAAAAATCACTATTCAGAAGAAGAAACTAAATGCCTGAACAAAGCCAGAGCTGACTGTATAAATCTAGAAAAATACAATCTGAAGAGCACATTAGAAATACTCGGTACTTCTATAGCCATAAGACGCAGCAAGCTGCTTGCTGTACTGTAAACATGATAAATAATCATGGCTCCAAGAAACAGCATGGCAAGTCACATTATGATAACAGATTCATAAGGAGAAGGAAACTGCCAATTAAAACATAATAGTTCAAGTGTAACTACTTCATTTCTGGAGTGGATCAAGAGGAAAGCAGTTACATAAGTTACATTAAAAATGGAATATGCAATATGCAGTCAGAAGTGTATGGACACAGAGCTGCTTATGTTCCTCTCTGGATCAAACCTCTCTTTAGCAGCAAGGAGGTTGAGAACTAGCCTCTAAGATGAAGATGAAACAGGAAGTAACCCCAAAATATTTCTGGATAGAAGGGACTTCTGCAGGCCAAACCCTGACCGAAAGCTGGTCTAACTAAACAACGTAAAGTATCATTCACTATTAAAGAGTTATTTAAAAGAATGTCAGAGAGCATTAAAAGATAGGAGGTTTGTTTTTAATAAATAGGACTTAGCCTTGCATGCCACTTTCTTTTAAATGAAAATCTTACTTTCTATCAGAAATTAGAATCCGACTTGACACTCATCACATAGAATTACTTGGGAGCAAACCAGTACCTAGCATGCACCCAAACTGATGATAAAGTGAGAGCAGCATTGATGGTCAAGACAGCAGTAACAGTATTTTTCCTTTTGAAATCTCACCTACAAATGAAACTGCAGTTAAGAAAAACCACCCTCTGTGGTACTGCTTTTTATTTTTTTAACCTGGTCCAAATGTAGACATGCCAACCCTTCTCTTGAATGACTGACTTTTAGTCTACCAGAAAACTCCTACACATCGCATGCAAAATGTTCTGTCCATACTGCAGGTCAGAAACACTGATTTCTTGACTACCTGTGATCATGTTGTGTGTGACCTGCTATTATCTTCTCCTTTCAAAGGCTGACCGTCACTTGCAGAAGAATGCAATTCACCACAGCAATAGCAATACAGCCTCCAGTACACCAAGACGATGTACAGCCTGTCTGGGCAGGAGGGCTCTTTTCAACAGATGGGATTAGTTCACAAAAAGGACTTGTTTTTACATCAGCAGAACTGCATTCACACAGGACATTTCTGTCAACAGACAGAATAAAAAAAAAAGGCAAATTCTATCAATATGAGCATTTTTTGTTAATTATTCTAAAGGCTAATACATTGCTGGCAATGTAAACAAGAACAGACCAGATAAGCCCACTTGCAAGTATAAATTTTACAGGCTGAAATACTGGTATCACAGAGGTCAGTGAGAGCTTTTCAGAAAAAAAATGTTGTATGCTCAGGCCCTGAATGAAACATCACACAAGACAGTAAGTGCAAGTTATAATTAGTCCTTTTAAAAGCCAGCTCTCACATGCCCTTGTAACATACCACATAGTCTTGAAAAATTCAATGAACACAATGTATTACATCTCACATCCATCAGAGTCTGCTAACCTAGAATAAAAAGATGGAGCAGGACCTATCCCATCACCGAGGAAGCAAGCAAAGAAGAGCCTTTAGTATGTACTTCCACTACAACCCTAGGAGGAATTTCACCTCACAGATCACTGCCAAGGGCATTTGAGACAATCTGGTAGGTATGTACTGTGCTATTTAGGTCGTGGGGTTTCATTCACAGCATTTGAATAACTTGGAAGTTACCACTTCTCCTTTTTGAAACTTCCTAAAAACAAGGACAAAATCCAAATAGTTCTTACCCCTGTCAAGCACCCATTCAAATCAGAAATAATTTGGTTTGAATACCATAAGAGCTGCAGGATTCTGGGTTTATTTGGAAGAATCCACTCTGTACATTTCCAAATTAAAGCAACAAATTCTGGCTTGCTTCTTTCCCAGAATATTTGATTACTCCTTAGGAGCTGAGACCATGCCATTTGGTAGCTGCAGAAAACCTCTGAATCAGGCATATATGATCTCCAAGTAAAGAACTGTTTATTACAATAGTGTATCATCCAGTGCTTCCTAAAAGTCCCAAACTCCAAGTATTAAGAGAACACAACAGCATACAGTTTGTAACTTTAGATTAAATATATCAGCATGCAACAAAATTATTCTAAGCCTTTCCTCAGCTATGAATTCCTCTGTAGGCATCCAATCACAATCCATTAGATTTAAAGCAATGTTTGAGGTTTAATTGTTATATTACAGCTGTTGTTCATGTCCTGCCTTTCTGTAGCAGAAACACATGAGGAATAGCAGCAGCAGCCCTTACGTTTTCCCAAAAAAAAGGTGAGATATTAAAAATAACCCAGGCAGTAGCTTGAAACTGAAATTTTAATACCTTTTCAATTCACAATACAGAACCAGTGGTGTTCTTAGCATCCTGCTGCAGCCTGGGAAAGATTTGGTTAAATCCTGCTTAATTGGAAGTATGTTATTTTAAAACTCAAGTATGTTAATCTGGCTATTAGCATGCCTCCCAGCAGGGTGGAAGCCTTGTTTGCATAAAACATGCACATAGAGGAACACACACCAGCCTGTCTTTCCTGCTCTCCAGAAACAACTAGCAGTAGTGTTGATATTTTTTGACATTATAAGCAGTAAAAGTGTTTTTTTCACTGTGCTGAGACAGGACAAATTTCCACCAACTCCAACAATCCCTCCTAGAATTACACCCAAATGAGCAGCTGGGGCTCAGGTGACAGAGCTGCTCCAGGTTCCTGCTCTTCACTGCAGACGGCTGGAACTACCTGCTCCAGACTGCAGGAAGCTACACGCTCAAGTTCTCATCTTGAGAGACAACAGCAAAGCTGGCTGGCGCTGGCAGAGAATCCCTGGATTCAGCAGGCAGCAGTCCCCTCCGCACCAGTCAAGCACCAGCACCGACACCACCGAGCACAGCAGCTTGGGATATGTTAAGGATAACGGTCACGGAAAACGGACTGCAGTCAAGAGTTAACTGGGCACTGAAATGACTTAGATCCTAGGAGATCATAGAATCCTAGAATGGTTTGGGTTGGAAGGGACCTTAAAGATCATCCAGTTCCACCCCCCCTGCCATGGGCAGGGACACCCTCCACTAGCCCAGGTTGCTCCAAGCCTCATTCAGCCTGACCTTGAACACTTCCAGGGATGGGGCATCCACAGCTTCCCTGGGCAGCCTGTGCCAGTGCCTCCCCAACTCCTCCATAAAGAATTTCTTGCTTACATCCAATCTAAATCTACCGTCTTTCAGTTTAAAGCCATTATCCCTTCTCCTGCCACTAAGTGGCCCTGTAAAAAGTCCCCCCCACCTTCCTTATAGCCCCCTTCAGGTACTGGAAGGTGCTATAAGGTCTCCCCGGAGCCTTCTCTTCTCCAGGCTGAACAAGCCCAACTCTCTCTTTCTTCATAGGACAGGTGCTCCAGCCCTCTGAGCATCCCACTAAAGAATACTTCCGTAGGGGAAGACAATGCCTACATTTAATCAAAAAAAAAAAAAAAAAAAAAAAATTTAAATAGCTTCTAACTTACCTTTTTCATTGAGTACTTTGCAAACTTTTTTGTAAATTCTGTTAATTCTTGAATTACAATTTCTCTTAGTAATATTTAGACACACTGAAAGAGGTTTGTACATCCTTTGTGCTTTGGTAAAGACTGCATTAATTTTAGTTTGTATCCTTTCTCATTATTTTTTCTCATTTAATTTTAGCTCTTTTCTTCAAAATTTTCTTCAAAAAGCAATACTTTAACACCTATGGTCAAAGCAAAGTCACACTCAGGACCCATCAGACACTGCCCAGTAAGTACAACTCAGGATGTGTCAAACTTCCCGCTCCTGTAGAAAACTACACACACAGGCATTTGGATCCAGGCCCTTCCCTACCACGTTTTTCAGATAGCTTCATTTTCTCAATAAATGCAGTAAATTTTAAATGCCTTCATGAAGAGCTCCCAGCATAATTTTTACTGACATTATTATTTCTTACACACATTATACTTCTGAATCCTGACATTTATATAAAATATTGCCTGGGAATTTTAAAGTCTTTTCCAGGAGATCTTTTTATGAAGGACTGTTAGCACTAAGCATTGTCTGTATCTCACTATCTAGCCTTGATGTGGTCTGTAGCACCGTAAACCTACCAGACTCCATTTATTATAGAGATTCAAAGGCTTTAAACTATCACCTCCTACCCAATTCTTCCAGTATACCATTTGACCTTTCATTGTGAATAATGATTTCGCACAGATACAGGCTAATTTCCTTGGACTGGGTTTTGATTTGCAATAATCTGCAATTTGATTTGCAGTATATGCACATTTTTCAGAGTAGTAACTGTCTGACTTCTCAGATTTAAACCTTTCAGCATCTCCGAAAGAATGTTCCTTGTGCAGCTCAATATCATAATGGAATTCCACTATTAAATTCTCTCCAACTATGAGCATTAAGTTTCTACCTTGTCTGCACACTGCAGTACCTTGTATTGAAAGCCACTTGACAGCTTCAGAGCGAGTAACGATCTCATCTTCCAATATGGCATTCATCTCAGTTAACCTTAGAGGGTTATTATACAACTACATTCTTATCATTATGTCTCAGGAGGCGATCGTGCCACAAGATAGTAAATTCAGAATTATATCCAAATCTGTAAAATACTGAGCAGCATTTATTCCATAGAAACTTTGGTGACCTTCCCAAAGCTCAAAATGCACCAGACATAGGCCTCTTAGAAAGCTGAAGAGCAAAATCCTCCTCCAGGCATGTGATTCTTCCATCCTTCAAGGGCCACACATCACCCCTCTCTCTAAATCTGGTTGGATAAGAAGTCACAAATGTGTAAACTGTACTCTCCAGAGCAAACATGGCCATGCTACCTACACTGGAAAGAGCTGAGTGGCTTAAACAAACTGCAAGTTCAACTTCTGTGCTCTTTTGTGAGTCAGACAAATAAATGCATGTGCACATCACACAGCCCGACGTATTTTCCCAGGTTCTTACTCCCTGTCACCACCACTGGAGATAACAATTATAGCCACCATGCTACGCTGGGAGAAGGTAAGACAGACCAAAGGAATATGGACATTTTGGACTCTACCTTGATCCCAAGACCATCACCTCCATCCATGACATGAACCAGCAGGTTACATTTCATCTGACCAAACCAAAGGAGAGTGCTGCCTTGATGTTCACTGTCCTGCTAGCGCTGGCTAGCCACTACTTAAACCTACAAAGCACAATAAGAGTCTGTATAACAACATATCTGCTTACTAAAGTTGGGTTATAATTTCACCTCATTTATCGTCATGCAAATCTTTTCCATTGCATAGCAAAGTGGCCCAGCTTTACAGAGTCCTTGACCACTTGCATTCTGCACAGTATGTCTGCTGAAGAGGTTTATGTGCTCATCAGACAAGCTATTTGCAAACCTGTTGACAAAGGAACTGGCAGGGTTGTCTACCAGAGGTACCTTTACAGCTCACTTGAAGAATGAAAACCTGACTACGTGCTGCAATTCCAATTAGGGAACTCAAAGCAGGAAGGTAAGAAACTCCAATAAATGCCACAAACATAGAAAGACGAAATGCTTGAAGAGGTAAACAAGAAGTGGTCACAGTTCAAATACTGCAAACTGGAGACTAGTCAATGTTCATGCATTTCACCACAGACAAATCAGGGTGATTAAAACAATTGAAACACAGAGAGCTAGTGGGTCTCACAACACCTCTTTCAAAAACTCAGCAGATGTTTTTTCTTCTGTTAGACCATTCAGAAGAACAAAAAACCCAAAGCTACTGCTCAGCAAACGCAAATAACCCCTGAAACCCAAGACAACCACCAACTCACAAGAAGTTACTCAGTCCTTTGGCTAAACTGCATGTGAAAACTTATGTCAGACTTGCTTTCCTTATTTGCTGTGAGTGAATGTTCCCTGTAGCTCAAAACTAAACACCGTGGGTGTTAATTGGAAGCATTTGTGAAAACTAATTAAAATTGCTGTGCTGCAATTGTGCTTCAGAAAATGTATTTTGTATCAAATCCTAATAAAGATTTGTTTGTCTTGTGCATGCTTTGTTTAATCCCTTCAGGTAGGGAAACAAAGAACATATCAGTCATATCTTAACAAAGAGGCGGAATGGCATTCTCTTCTAATCAAAGCACTTCCTTTACAGTTACATCTAAAGCCATCGATTAGTGTCCTTAGTATGAGTTATCCCCAGATACATATAACTCTTAAACAAAGGGATGTCAGGATAAGCATTGGGAAAGCACATTCCCAGGGAAGACACTCATCCACCACCATTTTTGGAAAGGTACTGGTGCATGCCAGAGGCCACATGAGTAAGCCGGTTACAGTCTGGAAACAAGCTGTTGCTACCTAGTGATCACCACCTCAAACTTACCTGGCAGGTTCTGAAATACCCCACTGAGGCAAATTTTTTGGTCCTCATCTCAAATCTGTTTTGTATATCCTTCTAATACCAACTCATGCCACCACTGTTTCCGTGTGATCATCCCTTAATGACATGAAACAGACCTGATATTTGATATACACCAGCACTCACAAACCCCTCTGAAATTAGCTGGCGTGAAAAGTACATAAAACTGGCTTAGCTGTGTCTCTGTTTTCTCTTGTCTGTATCTACACCTGAGGTCTGTACTCAACAAACAATGCCTTATTTTTCTCCACCCTTCTGCTACTTTGGCTGTGGAACTCATTGATCCTTTTGGCTTGATTTACACTGTACTGAATAAAAGCAGCAGCAGTACCAGGCCATACCTCTAAAAGGTTTTGCACTGTTCTCCTCCCTAAAATCCAGTCCTTTCATTTTGTATTTCACTATTACGTGACCAATCACCATTAAAACCTCTTTGTTTGAAAGCCTGAAATATCCCCTAGCACAGTATTGTCCAGTATACACAGTTGGGATTTACCTTTCAGCAAGTATTCGACCATTTAAGGACAGGGCACCACGGCATCCAAGGACACAGCTATGCCGTGCAGTTCACAGCGCACACAGCCACCCGAGCCAGCGCTAATGAACTGCTGTCTGCATACGGAGTGCTGTGCAGATGTACCGCCTCCAGGTCCGGGAGCAGCTTGACTGATTTACTTGCAAGACTGAGCCTACAGTACACGACAGGGAGGAGAGTTTGTGGATGTTTAATGTTTAAGGTGGCAATGACATAGTCTTTCCAGTATAAGAAGAGAACAGCAACATCTGTAATAGTAGTTCACAGGAAGTTCACCCTACAGGTTTTGACTGCATTTCCCTTGGAAGATGGTACTCCACAGCTAGACATGCTAAAGGCTCTGGCAGAGAGCTCTGTAATGGCAGAGGAAAGGACTTGTCAGCTACGGTCTTCCGCCTGGAATGTTGAACAACTATTCATCTATGCTGGATCCAGGTCATGCAGCATACCTTACACATAAAGGCAGAGACCCTAGATCCACATCAAATCGGTAAAAACAGCTCATGCAGAGAGTGGGACAGGCTGCTATGTACAGTATGACATAGCTTTGTGGCTGAGGAAACATGTGCAGTGCTCTGAATTAGTGGCAGTTTCCTTGAGTGCCACCCCTACCTATCTCACACTACAGCTCTCCAGCCATGGAGTGCCAGACAGCGTCAGTCTGACTGTCTGGGCACAGCCTTTGGGCTGACTTCACTTACCCACACCCTGAGGCATGGCATAAAACCACCTGAGTTGGTTCATACACAGCTGTCTCAGATCCATCTCCTTGACAAGTGCGGTATCATTTTAATTTTTCATGCCAATATGCCATTCTTAAAACACTACTAACCATTCTCTTTGAATCTGTACTTTAGTAACAACATTTTAATCACATGAGACATAGCTCTGAAGCTCTATCCTTTTAATTGTTGAAGGGAAGGCACTTTTACAACTCCTTAGCATCTGGCCATCAGAAATACTTCCGTAAATTAAGATGACAAGAGCAGCTTTGCTGAGAACATCCAGTGTCTGAATTAAGCAAATACAGTCAGTGAGACTCAGCTGGGCTCACAAAGCAAAAGAGGTTATGTCTGCATGCAAAAAATACAGTCACATTTTTGTGTTTTAACTTAGTATTTCTGGCTTAAATTTTCAGTCACGAAATCTTTACTAATGTTACAAAGCTATTACTGCTGCTGGAGATTTTCAACACCTAACTGGACATGGTATTGGGCAACTTGCTCCAGCTGACCCAGCTTTTAGCAGAGGGATGGGACTGGATGATCTTCAGACGTCCCTTCCTACCTCAGCCACACTGTCACACTTTGTGACAGAGTTCACATCTGCCTTGGGGAGAATGCATTAACTTCTTTTGATGCACACCTATCTTCTGAGAACGTAAACAAGCAGCCACAGAATAAATGATAACACTGAGCAGATGGTCTGAGAGCAACACAGGAACTGGGATGCTGACGATTTAGCCCTTGAACATTTCTGTGAGCTAGCAACGTCCAGTCATAATGTCACCAAACCCAGGATTTCAGTCATAGAACCATTTAGTTTGGAAAAGAGCTTTAAGATCATCAAGTCCAACCATTAACCTAACACTGCTAACACCACCACTAAACCATGTCCCTCAGCACCTTGTCCACACATCTCTTAAATGCCTCCAGAAATGGTGACTCCACCACCTCCCTGGGCAGCCTGTTCCAATGCCTGACAATTCTTCCACTGAAGCAATTCTTCCTCATATCCAATCTAGACCTCCCCCTGGCAGAACCTGAGGCCATCTCCCCTCCTCCCGTTGCTTGCTATGTGGGAAAAGAGACCAACACCCACATCACTACAACTTCCTTTCAGGTAGCTGTAAAGAGTGGTAAAGTGTCCCCTCAGCCTTGTAGTCCTCCCGAGTGTCCTGTCCCTTCTTCCAAAGCCTATATACATCAGCAAACAAACACAAATCACGCTGAAGCTGTTCCGTGTCACAAGTCTTCCAACAGCAACAGTTTGCTAAAGAAATTAAGCTTTGCAATTATTTGTTTGTAGATGGTAAACAGGAGAGTATTTATGCAGAGGAATACGGTGGTCTTATGCATCATAGGCTGTTACACAAAGAACAAGCTCCGAACCCTTTTACTATAGTCTCCACATACAATTCAAATGGATTGCAGAGCCTGACAGATTGGTCTTCTTTCATATAGAGCAATCTCTATTTAAAAGCAGAAAAATTTGGTACTATGCACACAGTCAATATTTACTGGCTGCTTTGATTACTACAACATGAGAGATGCTAAAGATATCTCTAGTTCTGCCTCTTGGCACAAGAACATTCACAGCACTGTTAAGGGCTTTCAGAGGATCTAATTTTTCCATATTTGTCTAAGCCTCATAAAATTTTGAGGTCAGAAATTATTTATAGTAGAATAAAAATAAATCCACCAAATACTGAGAGAACTTTCTACTACTGGTTGCAACTTTTCCACCTTCCCTTCAATAGGAAGAACAGCTCTTGAGATATTTTTTATGATGGTCGGAAACTATAACAGTTTTGTTAGCATATGAAATCCCTGCCCTGAAAATCCACATGCTGACTAATCACTGAGCATTTATAAACTGCACCTCAGAGCTCTTCCACTTATAGACCAAAAATAGTTTGACAAATAGAGAATCAAAACTGCCGCACTAAATGGACTTTGAGAGATCATCTGGTCCTTCTTCCTCTCTCAACACAGAAGGAACTGTTTCAGTTAATCCTGACAGAAGCTCGTCTCATCTCTTTTTAGCTTCACTCAGCAAATACTATCCCATGGTCTTTATAGACGGATGAAGCATACAGTAAAGCCAAATATATCAACAGTACGCATTGGTTTGTTGTCTGGCACAGCTAAAAACTGCAGTACCCCAAACCTACACTGATTGAATCTAGTTATTTGTGTTTGAAACCTTAAAAATAACTTGCTTCAGACTAACTACTTCAAGAACAACCCGCCATCAAACAAAAGAACTGCACTAAAAGATCTAAAAATCTTTCCACAACTCTCCACTGATAAGAATATTTTTCCCTCATGAATCTGAAGACCAAGAGGAGTTCTTGAGTAACAAGCACTTTTGAACATTCATAAATATTAACATATTTCAGAAGGAAAATTCATTGCAGCAACTTTGCTTTTAGAGCTGGTATTTCAGGATCACCCTTCAATGAGGAAATGGAATGACAGATAGCAGTATCTCCCATCGCCAAGCTGGAGGATCTTTTTTTGAACAGAAGTTGACTGGAAAATGCAGTATCCTCCCACGAGCAATACTGAATAGTCACACCAGCAGCCTGTGGGGGGATGATAGCTTTAACAATTTGGCAAGACAGATAGCTGGCTCTAAACACTACACAGTCATCAGTAACATTTAAAAACCAGCTTTCATACAGAACAAGGAAAAACTGTCCAAATTTGCTCACTGCCAAATCACTTGAACACAACCAAAAAAAATGCAAAGAACTAGTTTGAGAAAACACACTTCCAATACTGAACTGCAGGAGAAATACAGCAAATGTGTTAAGATATAAAGCTATCAATGTCGGTAACAGGGGAAAAAATAATCTTTTAAGACTTAAAAGATAAACCAGAAAAAAATCAAACACCTCAAACTGTACCACAGACATAGTTACATCTTTCCTGATGGTATTGTACAGCCCATTAAAAAAATCACAATCTATTAAAATCAGCTGGGCAAGAATGAAACTGATCTACCCTCTCACACAAAAGTCTCCAGCTGGTTTGTGATTTGCACTGATCTCCCATTCAGATATGCCATAATTTAGTTATTTCAATTATTCTCAATCATGTTAAAAGGAATAGGTGACAAAAATCTGTAGCGTTTCTAATAACTATCACAGGCAGTTGTCGCAGTACTTACTGTCCCTTGGTTCTGGGATTTTTGTGTGTGTATACCAAACCTGTGGCAAACCAGCACTGTGCTTATGGAAGCCAAGACAACGATGCTCCTATTCATGACTTACGGTACCATGTGACAGGAATATTTTCACTGAATGTCATGGCGTTAAGGAGGATGGGATCCATGATGAGTCTAACTGCTACACAGCACCTTAACCAAGGAGTAACTCACTGTTTCCGTGTGATATCTCACAGAATAATATAAATCACAACTAAATCAGGCTTACAATTATAAATACAATCGGCTGTGAGCAATTAGTTAGGCTTTATGGTCAGGGTGACAGTGTCCAGTCCCTAATGAACCAAACAGGGCATTTAAAAGGGTTAGATACTTTTCAAAAAGGGACTGACTTGTAAGTGAGGTTGTCTTGAGCAGACTTGTTCCCATTTTTTGCATGTGTGCCAGGAGCAGCACAATAGCAAATGAGTTTACCGACAGAAGTGCCAAATAAACACATCAAGGAGCCTGGAACCTGACTCCAGGGACAGACCTGAGCAAGGAGTATAATTCCTGACGCCTTCTTCAGAGGAAGTGTGATTTGGCATGTGTTGGAGAGGCATTTATTTCCTAGGGAGAAAGAATGGAATACCCTGCATGGCCACAACAGCCATCACTCCTCCCTGCCCTGGGAAGCTCACCTACTCCAAGCAGTGTGTGCAGGGTAGATCCACCCCCCAGCACTCCTTGTCCTCCCACTCTGGAGCCATGTCCTGCCTACTCCTGTGCACGCCCTTCACCCACAGACACAATGTACATTATTGTCTCCTGGGGAGATGAACAGATGGAATCAGAACTGCATTAAAGTGTGTGCTGCAGAATATTTACAGAGAAATTTTTTCCAAAAGAATAAATACCTGACAGAGCATAGGTGGTGCCCCATGCTACCAAAAATACACAGAACTATTTTACAGCTATGCAGGTACTCTCAGGGTTAATGAACAGCACCTATAGTGGAATTTTTAGAAATGAAGAAGTACCAGGTCAGGAATCCGCTCCACACTCCCTTCAGAACTGATTATTTACTAGATAGGATTTGTGTATTTCTCATCTGTCGCCAGTCAAGCCCCTTTTGGGATGCTACTGAGCCCTTGGGCTGAAGCTTATGTCAACAAGGGTTCTGCTGTTAACAGGATAATGCAGGCAGAGTTTACCCCTCAATTTCAACAATATCTGTAAGCAAATTATCCAAAACTCACAACAAACACCCTTCCGTTTCTAAAAGAATCCTATAGGAACATATTTAGTTTATACTTACTGAGGTTTTTAAGTCAGGAAACTACCAAAGAGATAACTGATTACACAGGTAACTACCTGATACTGAAAGTGGTATCAAACTTTAAAAATATGATACAAAAGCAAAGAAAACATTTTTCCCCTATCACAGCCAGTTATATAAATCACAGGAAATTCTACTGTAATGGGTATATATGGCACAGACTGAAATGCAGTTTTCACACTGTTAGGGACCTTGAAAAATTGCCAGAATCGGAAATCCACTTAGTTCAAGCGGAGACGGCTATGTAGGGGAAGTTAAGCCAGCAGAAAACTTGGCTCTGATAACCAGAGTAACCTGCTGTGGTTAAAAGTTCGTGAGCATGGACTGAAACTTATTTGAAACAAAATCCCTGTCTGGCATACAGCTAATTCAGACTGTATCTGGTATAAATTAGGTGATCATTCTTCTGCATTAAACGAATCACTCCCATTACTGCTCTAATACAAAGGGTAAAGTCAGCCAGCGTAGCAGTGTAGCAGAGGATATTCCATCCAGGAGCTTTGCATTTTCCAATAAAATACCCTGCATGATCTCTGATCCAAGGGCTGTATGCAACACTGTGCAGCACCATACACCTTAACGCGGCCTGTGGAATATCTTTTGTCACATACTGGGGCTAAGCTGCAGCACATAATACCCTGTGTGAAAGAGAGAAACCACACACTGCTGTTTTTCATGGTACTTTGGTAACTTTAATAATCCAGTCCCAGAATGTCAAATGAGCATACATCTCCTTTTACAGTTCTACTAAATAATTCCTCTACTCCCTTTCTTCTTGACCTAAAGGCGATTGAGTCATTGTGCAGTAATCCACAGCTGATTAAACTCAGTTTGATATATTCTGATGCAACAGGCATATTTTTCTAGGGCACTTCCCTTTATAAGGAAAGCTGATTAGACCCTTTGTTCCATTTTACTGTAACCAAGTCGTCCCTCTCAGTGTTCCTAGTTTAGGGCCATAAAATGAAGGTTAGGTTTAACAGACCATTTTATTAACTCGTCTCCCCTGAGGTTTTTCTTTTTGATACTTTAAAAGACCCCTGACTTCCTAATTTTTGTGTCTTATTAAAATGAGTGCTAAAAAGCACAAATATTGGACACGGCTAACCTATGCTTTGCATGCAGTCAGAATTATGTATCTCTCACAGTGACTGAGGCTTGGGTTTGCCTTCGTCTTCCTGGTAGTCTCTGCAGGCCAGTCCCTCAGCTGGGAGCTCCAAGGAACTGGAACATCTGATAGGAACTGATAGGATCACAGAGGTTCCAGTTACAACCATTTGGGAAGACAGCTCTTTCTTTTAATGATGAACCATTTCTAATTTGAGAAGGTGGGTGTATAGTGACCTAACATCACCAAAGGATTCCACTTCCTTCATTCTGAGGTTACACTCTTTGGACTAGCAGATAATATTTTTCTTTGCCCCAAGACCAGTGGATAAAGTTTTCTATGTCATAAGAATGAATCTACATCACACTATATCCCAAAACCTTTTAAGGTAATATCCTCTTTTTTTTCCCCTTCCATTTTTAAGAATAATTTTCGACTGAGAGCCTTCATGTATCTCATCTTGTTCTTCAGATTTGATATCATGCCTAGTTTAACCTCAGCATCATTTTGAGAAAGGCAGCACACCACAACTAAAAAAAGAGCTGTTTGTGATGGAAGCTTGAACACTACAATTATTGTACTGTTCTCACCTCAGGGACTATGAATGTACATCTGCAAAACCAACAGAAAATCCAGTTCTACAGTGTGCAGTGAAATGGTAATTTTGACTGACTTAAACTGGGTTTACTGATCTGTCTGCTGCTGAAGTGCTCACACCTGCGTGAGGCCTGAATCTCTGTGTAGTCTTCCAGGCTGCTGTAGGACCATCTAAGAGAGAAACACAGAGTACTTCACACACTCAGTGTATCTTCAAGGATATGAATCACCAA
Source organism: Rhynochetos jubatus (assembly GCA_027574665.1). Lineage (NCBI taxonomy): Eukaryota > Metazoa > Chordata > Aves > Eurypygiformes > Rhynochetidae > Rhynochetos > Rhynochetos jubatus. The sequence goes on from CM050663.1 coordinate 11,621,796, forward strand.
TATTTCTTTCTCTCAAACTCTTTCCAGAGCTCCTAGTGGGGCATACAAATAATAGAGCTACTTATTATTTTATATGTGAAGTCAAGAGAAGAGTAGGTCAGTGAACCTGTAGTCAGAGTTGCACAAAACTGTTAAATTTCAGGGTCAACTGAGTATCAGGCAATCTGTAAAGTACTGCTGTATCACTGTACAGCAACTGATCTTTTCAGGCTTGTAGGATAAAACTAAAGTACAAATTCCTGTAATTCATCTGACACATTTCTCTTTCTATGATCTATGTGACCATTCTTCTAGAATGCCATCTATGTCCACATGTGATGATGCTCTTTTTACCAAGTCATTGTGGCTTCCTGTAACTTCATTAGTTTCTGCTGTTGTTCTCTTCCGGAAGACATAATTGCTGAAGCAAAGAGGCACACTAGATGAAAATTTCAGAAGTCAGCCACTATTTACTTCAGATAGCTCTAGCAATGTGCAGATCTAGGAGAGGAGAAAAACCCAAAACCAAACCCCAAACCAACCAAACAAAACCAAACAACCAAACAAAAAAACCATCCAGACAAACCAAAAAGCAGTGTTTTTCTACCCTTACATAGTCTTTGAGCTCCCCAGGAGAAGGGAATTCTGGACAAGGTGTTTCTCAGTCATAAAATCTCTTTTACACAGCCTACCCTTTTTTCTTGGCTATAATATAGCTAAATCCTTCCTCTCTGATATGAAAGCATGTTGCATTGCTGCTGGCTACTGCCTTCTTCCTTATCTCTCTCGTATCTCTGGTTTGCTAGAGATGCTGGCAAAAAACAGCTATGAATCCCTAACCTCTCTGCTCAATTTCTCCTGAAAAAGCTTCTCTCAAATCTCTCTTCTAACATCAGACTAGTGCTCAGAGCTGCCATAAGATCTATTCCTAGCTGAATGGGAACTTTCAGGGTCCTCCAGCTTCCCACATCTTGGAGTGCGTGCCCAGAAATGACAAATTGTCAACCTCAGCAAGAACCCATCTTGGATACAAGCCATTCCAGAGCTTGTCACGGCACATCCTCATTCAGTTCTTGCCCTTCTATATGACGCTGTGCAGCACAAATAGCATTAATAAAAATTAATGCTGCTTGTGGAATGTTTTGTCTTACATCTCGTCTTAGTCCATTAAGAGGCTGTACGTGACGTATAAACCATACATACAGTCATGCAACTTTGGCCACAGTATTCCTTAAGATCGATTTATTTATTTGTATGTGTGGGAAATGGGTAAAGAGAAGAAATATTCCTTTGGAAACAGTGAGATATCTGATGAGAGAACACAAAACCAGATCCAGTGCTACACAGTTTCACTCGCATGTTCAAAACTGATTGTCAAAGGCATGAAGAAGATTCAAGGGCAGAAATATCACTAAAAAGCAATCCTAGATGTTTCATATCAGAAGCAGGCTACAGGGAAATGTTTTAAACTTGTTGATCATACAGTAATAATACTACTACAAGGCAGGAACCCAGTCACTTATTTGACATAGGGATGTAAGCATTTTTTCCAGGTACTGACACTGCACTTGTTCATGATAATAAAAAATAGAAATCATTGTTTATTTGCTGGCATATGAGCTGTCAACTTGTTTTCCATTTTAGAAGACCTTATTGTTCTCTTTCCACTTTGTGCACATGAGCAAGGATTAAGATTAGGGGTAATAGGTCAGGAGGAATAATAATTCCAGAGCATGTAAAACTGATAGACCATGTATTCAGACAGAAACGTGTTTAAGCTTCCTAAAACTTCACCATAATTCTATTAGGTATATGGGGTTTTTTTCAGCTGTATAAAGCATTAATAGTGTTTGCATCTCATTTTCTTGGTGTTGGTTTGGGGGTTTTTTTTACTCTATTTTTCCAAATATTTCTACTGTATGCAAATCTGCTGGTATTTGTACTGCTTGAAAAGACTGCCTCAAATAGAAGATGGCAGCTTTTGAAACATTAAACAATGATTAGACAGGCACTGGGCCAAAGGAGCATGTCAGTTGGGAGCAAAGGAACAATGCAGCAGATGACAGTAAGCTATCTTGAGAGAGCTGAGAGCACTGAGAACACGTAGCAATTCCATCAAGATTTTCTCTGCTGCCAAACGAAAACAACAATGATTCATGCTGCCATGTTATTTAGCATTCATCATGATTCTAAATCATTTATTGGAGAGTACACTGCAGCGCAGACAAACCCTGTTAAATGGAATGAAAGGCTAATTGTCCTTTGAGTTGGCATCAAAAACCATACGTGAGAAGGCTTTGGAGTATCTACCTTCCTCTCAGATTACACTTGAAGGGAAATTAATACTAAAAAAATAAAGTAATAACCATCAGTTTACTCACAAATTCCACTGCAAAATGCCAGAGTTGTGGCAGGAGGCTAACAGGGAATACAGGACCTCATGCAGATCCTCCAATCTGAAGTCTCTGCCTATCTGACTAACTCAAAAAACTAACAAACTTGCAGACATAAAGAACAGGAGGAGTGAATTTTTAGTATATGATCTGTATCTCCTTGCACCTGAGTTTCTCTCTACCCAGACTCTCAAAACAGACTTCCAGTAAGTGGTGTTAACAAGGACTCTGTTTATGGAGGCCCAAGAAAAACACAACATCTTTTCCAAATAAAGTGGGTGAGGAAAAACAAGCAGAAATTTTCACCCTCTCAAAGCCTTATTTCTAAGTCTTCATTTTTCCTATGTTAATTCCATCATCGTAAACAGAAACTTTAGCTTTTATGTCTAGTTTCATCACAGTTTCCAGAAAGATTTAAACAGAGCTTCCCCAGAGCATCCCAGGCTGCTCCTTGAAGCATATTACGAGTATGTTACTTTTCCAGTGCAAAAGGAAAGAACACCATTTGAGTAACGGCCCCACCAATAACCAACAGTGAGCAAGTGAAGCCAAGTGATTTAAAGTTTGGTCATCCAATACCTGGAGACCATTTCCAAAAATTAAATGTCAAGCATATCTACAGAAAAAGCATGCCAAAAGAAAAGTCAGCAGGAATTGAGGGTTTTTTCCACAGCAAGAATTTAAATATCCTTTGATAAAAGTTCTGTACTTGAACTTTAGACTTACAGTAGGTCCACAACATCTTTGAAAAAATCCAACAATGCCTGTACATGTGCCTTTGTATACACCTACTGGGTGAACATAGAACAGACACGAATTTATTCATATATTTTTGCTAACTGATTTTTATCATTTAGTGATATACTCAACACCCTTAAATGCTTCCTTAGGCAAATCTTTTAGCATGCCTTGGACCCTTCAGCATAGTAAGAATTTTCAGATTCTATCACAAAGAAGTTGAAGTGTTTGAAATTATCAGCTCTGGCAGGAAGTTTTACCACCAGTATAAGAACTCAGCATTAATTTTATGAAAGTTATCTTTTTATTCCGTTTTCTTTTTAAGAAAAATATGCTTGGCTTAGGAAGAAAATGTGAATTTTAATAAAGTTAATTTAAAAGACAATTTGTATTTCTTATTTCACATACGACACAATCTTTTAACTCTTTGGCCTAACACCACAGAGTATTTTCCCCAACCCCACCAATCTCTTTCAAATATAAGTACCATTCTCTTGATAAGAAAAGAGAAAGAAATCCTTTCAAACCTAGGTCAGGCTCTTAACAGCTTACATTACTAGAGTATCTCCAATACACAAGCTACTGGATGCAAGGAGATGTCTGGGTACTTTACGGGAAAAGATGACAAAAGGAAACAATCAAACCCGAGTTCTCTTACTGACATCAACAGATACCGCCACTTCTCTCGAGTTCTGCATGAGTGTTTGGCGCTCTACTGGATCTATACATATGCCCCCTACTTAAATTCAGTGAGACGTGTTCAAGAACCTTATCAACGGAAACCATTTAAGCATTCTTGAAGGCAACACAATCTCACAAACGTGAGAAAGGGGGAAAAATGGGGGGTGGAAATTTCTTCAACCAAGCAATTTATCAAAGATCTCTATTATCTAATTTTAAGGCTAAAATCACAGTGATGGTATTGAGAAGTGGGCCAAGGCAGCATTTATACCCTGGCATGCTCAGTCAGGATGCCATCAGCCCACGGCGCTTCCACTGCGTATGGGGTGAATTCCTCACTGCTACCAGAAGAGCTTACATCTAGCCTGTCCTTACTGAATTTGTCTGCAGTCTTTAACACAGCGGGCCACTTCAACACGGTGGTTTCTGAATCACACCTGACACAGGTGATGCTCTCACCTGTAAGTTGGCCTGGATCATTCTTCCAAAAGATTCCAACGTGCCAACGTGCATTTATCATCACCTCGAAACTTCAGCTGTATTGTCTGCATTGAGCTTTGATTGGATCAGTAACCTGAGAGCAGGTATGAGTCTGCTCACACGGAAGATTGTTTCCGAACAGAACAGACACGGCCATGAAGAACAGGAAAATACTACTCCTGGTGCACTGCTCTACCTGATACACATAGGGTACACAGCATATGTGAAATAGATACATGTATGATTTGGTACACTGGGATTTTCAAGCTACAACAAAACCACAATAAAAAAAAATGCCAGTATAGCTTTCAGTTATATTTGTCAAATGAAAAAAGGAGAAGAAAGCTGTAAAAAATGCAGCTGAAATCATCCCTGGATTTTAGTTCCTAGCTCCAGTTTTTCAGCAATTCCTATACTGTAGTTCAGATACTTCACTTTACTACCTTCCATTAGGCATGTAGATACCACTGACATGACACTTAAATTAGTTCCTCCTACGCTGAAATCAGATACATTGTTATCCCCATCTTCAAGCTTAGTTTAATGGCAATGGGCTTGTCTTACTAGAAAGGAAAGAATTATCTGTTGATAAGGTTTTGAGTTGCACAAAACAACTTTATCCTGCTACCTACATTATGCTGCAAGTACCGAAAAAGGTGAGTTTAGAAGCAGCTGCTCTGTCCTCTTGGACTTGCTCCGACATAAAAAAAGGTATTTATTAGACTGAAACACTGCAAGTGTGTTAGGACTGAATGAGTTAAAGTACCTCATAGGTGGCTTAAAAGATAAGATGACCACAGATTAACGTTCAACAACCACTGGCTAAAGATTCAGCTCGTAGCATTCTATGAACATCTGAATCAAAAACTCTCATGTCAGGAGACTGCAATAAAAGCTCTGCTGCCCACTGATGGCCCCTGATGTGGACAGAGGTTAAGCTATCAGCTTGCACACACACTGAACTATTCTATACTGTAGATGATTAAAATAACCGTTCTTTTGAAAGGCCACTTTGTCACTGCAAACACTTGCTGAGCACACACTTCCACATAGGCAAATGGTCCAACCGATGTGCAAGTTCTCTGGGACACCCCAAGATGAGCCACACTCAGCTGCCGTGCTCCTGCAGCCCCACCTCACTCTTACAGCACTGGAGCTTTCCTAACCTTCCAGAAAACGAGGCTGAGGACTTCCCACATCAGTCCTAAAGAACGGAGAATGTGACAGTTCTCATTATAAAACAAAGCAACTGCAAGCTGGTTAACAAACAGCTTTCATACAACTATAATTACAATGATACAAAAATCGGAGTCTTGGCTCCAGCCAGGGATGTGATCCCCACCCCCACGTGTGACTGAATGCAAGTCACCCCTTGAGTCTGATGCCGTATGGGGTTCTGATAGGGGAGAGTTCGAAACACTGATCTAAAATAGAAAAACACGTCTGAAAAGAAGGCGTCAGAGAGAAAAAGCTAGAAAATGAGAGAATGCTAGAAATATGCCACAAAGGAGGGGGCAGAATACTGCTGGGGGGGAGGAGGGAGGGATGAGTCAGGCAGGAGTTTAATTAATGTGGCTAAAGGCAAGGAGGAGCTGAATGATGAGACAGGAAAAATGGAGGAGTGCAGTTTGTGAGCAAGAGCAGTAAATACCGGGGTGGAGGAGACCACAGAGGAGACAGGGAAAAGGTAAGAGGAGCAGGTACGCTGGAATTTGACAACATGGAAAATGGTGACCCTGACTGAAGGACACAAGCCCATGTAAAGAGGGATGAGGTGCATGGAATGGGTGTGGGGAAGTGAACATCTGAAAAGGGCAGGCTGCCAGGGGGGAACGAGGAAAAGGAAAGCAGACTGAGGGAATAAAGACCAAGGATATAGACCACTCCTGGATGAAAAAACAAAAGGAACAAACACAGAAGCAGAAAAAGGTGTGAAGAGTGATAAATTAAAGCAAAAGAGAGGCAAGAATAGTTGGGACAGAGAGTCTTCTTCATCCACAGTGTCCCTCTCTTTTCTACTCTTGCTCGCTTCCCTTTTGATATCCCACTCCACAAACTCTTCCCTTCACAGCAGAAATCAAACACAATGTCACAAGGACTGACAGGTAAGAGGAGAGAACAGTCTGCAGCCACTCTAGGACATCATCTCCAGGACCTACTGTTCTTATAAGAACCTCACAGTCCATTTACATTAGTGGTTAATTTTTTCAACCAGTGTTTTGAGCTGCACCGTCAGTCATTGCTGGGGCATGGACCAAAGTGTCCACACACTCCACTCTCTCACTTGTCAGAATAAGAGCAACATTCCTCATTCTGCTAACTTGTGGTGACACAGCTAGCCAGCAGACCATGTTTGGTTTATGGTTATTTTCTTCTTACGTATTTTCAGCTGCATCCACAGCAGCTGGCACACAAGCCAAGACACACCTCATTGCAGTCCTAGCATCAGCACAGAAGACACAGCAGTAAACAGAACCTCCATGAATGGTCTTCATTCCCCCAAGTTTCAGTGCTAAATGTTACTATGCGCAGTTTGTAACAACAGCCCAAGTTCTCAAATCCACAATGGAGACAGGCTTCCTGGTCTGCACATAAATATATGCTTGTTAGCATCTGATTCCTAACGAGCATTACACAGACCTCTTCCGTGTAAATCCCTGCCAACACTACTGAAAGTCGGCTTGTGTAAAGACTGTGCAATAATAAGGATTTCAGCATCAAGCCCTTTAACTAATGAGGGAATGGATCTAGGCATATAAAGCAAAGCCTTCACTATGCACAAACCATTGGCCAAAAGCGAATGCAGGGTTGCATAAAGTTTGACTTCTTCCTTCTTTTCAAATGTTTTCATTTGCCTTTGGATTTTGCTGGCATTGAGGTAAGAGAAAAACAAGAGGCCAAACAGAAGGACAGCAAGTCCTACAGTTTTCCCTAGGAGGCTGTTATTAATAGGTTTTTTAAATCAACACTCACAGTTGTCTGGTCTACACGTAAGCCATCTTCAAATTACGCCGTAATGTGAAATCCAGCATGCATTTGAACGGTACTTCTGAGGTTTATTCATCACTGCTTTGGTAAAGAAAAAAAATCCGACAATCTTCTATTCCCAAATATCTCTTAAAAATAGTAAAAGAAGAAAGACACCTTCCTAACGAAAAGCTCTGGATGCTTTTGAAAAGCTCTTTTTATTGAGTGTTTCGAGGACAATGGTGCAAAGCACTCAAAGGTGATAGTTGCCTCTGACCCACTTTCCGTCAGGCTGTTCTCATTTTCTTGGACATGGCAAGTCATAAAATTAGCATCCTGTGATATCCAGCATTATTACTGCAATTCAATAGCTGTATTCATGGAAATCTCAGGACAAAATGAGAATCGCTGAACTGAACACGTTAGAGTATTTCATTCACAAGTAATGATTCCAAGCAAAAAGAAGAAACCTTACGAAATCTGAGCCTCTATTGCAATATTTATTATTAACTTTACTATGGAAAAAAGTCATAGAGGATGATAATTATTGCTATAATATAAAATCTTGTAGGGCATACTCTGGACACATTAATGCATACTGCCTGCCCATGAAGCTGAACACATCATAGCTCACAATGAGGTTTTTAGAGAGATTTCAAATCATCTTAAAATACCTTCAAGAGGTGCTTTATAATGCTGCAAGGGTCAGGGCCAGCAAAAAGGCTCCAAAGCCAAGGCAGGACTCCAGTGGCACAGAAGGTCACCACCCTGTCCCCAGAGGGCAGGATGCAACAAGGCAGAGAAGGAACAAAACACTATTCCAAGTGTCTCTTTTTCTAAATACATTTCTGAGGTCTAATTAACTATCAGCACCTGTGGGCATGGTCACTCAAGCTTTTTAAAGCCTCTTCTCTGCAAATCCCTCTCAATTGCACTGAGTCAGCTGGAGAACTCTCCCACTTCTGATGGCAAAAATAAATAAATAATTTTGTTATAAACTAAGGAGTATCTTATCCCTGGAAAGCAGTCAGTGTTCCTGAGGAGGATGGGAAAGATTCCGATCTGAGAGACAGCACTTAAAACTAGAGTGAAACAGCTGAAATCAGTACAGCTGCTCTACTTCAATGCGAGTGACACCCAAACAAATAACACTGATATTTGGGCTGGTTTTTTAATATATCTTCTGTTCTCATTATACTGCGCACAGGCAGCCACCAAAATGCACATTTTTCAACCCTGAACTAAATTATATTTTAATATTAATGTACCTAACAGCATATATGAAACATTTCAGTGTTATGCTTATCAGAATTCCACTGGAAAAGATGGTATGGTGAAATACACACATTAAGCCACGCAAACAGCTTTATTAAAATAAAGAATCAAAATTTGGGTATCCCTTAACTCTATGTTCTGTTTTTAAACGGCACACACTGGCATTTTCACAGTTTCCTAGCTTGAATCATTTATTTTTAAAAAGGGAAACTTCAAAAAGAGATTAATTGAGGTCTCCTGAAACATAATTGGGAACTTGAAAAACTGCACTGAGGTTTAGAGAAAAGTCATAGATAATTTGCTTGACATACCCTGAAGTGCACGAAATAAAGTACTGTAGCTTACGTTGTTCAAGACAAATGTACAGACTTCGGCCGTACGTGTGAACATATGGTTTCTGAAATCAGCCTTCTGGAATTTTAAAAAGGAACTACTTCTTCCACTGTTCTCTCTGAAACAGAGATCTACTAAAATTAGGGATGAATTCAGATGTTCATTACTAGGTTCAGAATTTGGCCCACAGCAGGAACTTACACTAGCTTACCGGCATGTTGCTTCCCCTCCGAAGCAGGAAATCTCAGTGCCCTCCTCTAGAGCCAATCATTGTATCTGTTTTTATTTTAAACCACTATGCTATGCGATTCAAATAAAATACTGCAAGAAACTCAAAATAAAAAACATGTTCATTTGCGCTCTGCCTGATCTCTGTTCCCACTTTTTCTTTCTAGTCACTTCCCATAGCGCGATGTTTCCGGCCTCTGAAATCCACGGCTGTGGCATCACAGAGAAATCTTACATCGAGTTATGAAAGTTGCCATCCCCAGCAAAACCCTGAGAGGAAACATACCACTTATAATTAGGATTCTGACAGGTCTCTGCGAGGAGCAGAGTCTGGAGCCAGATGCAAGCACAAAGCAAGCTTTTGCCCCCTCAGGTAGCATTACAGGGAAACCCAGAGTAACCCACTTATCTTACAACTAGCAACACTCGCAAGCTAAAGAGCTACTAACAAAAACACGGAATGACACTAAACATAAAGGATTAGTTCCAGCAACGCTAGAAGGGAGGAAAAAAAATTGAAAATAGAATATTGTCAAAGCAAAAGGAAATTGTAAAATAAATATTTCAGGATTTAAACTAATAATAGAGAAGCCCATAAATCATCTTTACAATCGCTCCCTTTCCTACCAAACATCCATCCTCTCCAAATGGATGCCTATTACCAGGTCTTCAGCATACATTATGGGATAAAGAGGGCTGTAGGAATCTAATTTACTACTGCAGGGAAGAGATGCCAGAAAAAGCGTTAGAGGAGTAGCAGAAAATCCTGGAGAGACTTGCATTTTCTAGGAGACTATGTAATCACTCTGCACAGTGTGATTTTGTATAGAATGACACCTAACACAAAGCTAAGACAGCCAAACCAAAGGTTACCTTCCCCTCAATTTCTGTCCTCTTGTTTGGGGCCAGGAACCTGAGGATTTAAGGCACTGGAGGGTAACAAAGGCAAGCCTGAATAAGAGGCACAGACAAGTATAAAAATATGATCTGTACAGTACTAATACTAGTACTAACACAACATGTGTCTGAACAGGTCTTCCTGAAAGATTACATGGTTCCTGTGATTTCTTATCGATTTCAGGTTAGAAATAATGAAAAAGAGTAGTTTTGACAAGCCCACAGAGCCCAGTGCAAAGTGTATTTCTTAGTGAGCTCATCACAGTGATGACAGGCTCGCAGAAACTGACGTTTCTGACGTTGCCCTGCAATGTGCCCACTGGAATAACTGCCTCTAAGTTACAGAAAATCAGACTCAAACTCTAGAAACCTATTTTTTTCAGCCAGATAATTTGTCTTCTCGTATGGCTGCCTTGTGGCCAGTTCCTGCATGGCCAGAGGCCTCAGGCCCTGCAGCACCCACAACCATTCAGATTCATTGAGCTCTTGGCACCACATTCATTGTACCCATTTGAAAGATGCAGGAATGAATTTCTACAAACACATTCCAGAGCCCAAGCCCCCCAACCAAAGCTGTATTTCAAATTTTTTTTTTCCCCCATATCAAACTGCCATGTGTTGCATGAGGGAGTGGGTAAAAACTGAGGCCAGCAAGAGTGCATCAGTACAGCCACATCAACTGACTGAACTACATGCTGAAGCAAATCATGTCTATCTCAGTTCACAGGATGTTTCTGAATCACATATACGTGTGTGTGCAAGCATGTGGATTTTGTTGGGTTTTTTTGTTTACTTCATCGCATTGCTACATCATAAAATGTGCCATAAACTAACAAGTCATAAATCCTTGCATGTCAATTTACCCACACTGTTCCATGAGGAGGTGGTTTCAGGAAAAGCTTGGTCAGCCTCAGGTAACTCTAAAGAGAGGATTATTCACTGGAACTGGAATTAGATTTGATACAAGCCTACCTCAAGTTGTTGGGTTTTGGATGTACTTTATAGAGTTAGGATTTTACTTTTTCCTTTACTGACAGTCTGCAGAAGAGGTGAGGATGAAATGCATAGCCTGGGGTGGGGAACCTATTTGCTTGTTTCCCCATAAATCTCTTTTCTGTACAGATCTGAGATACATTTATGATCAGCAGCAAGTCACAGGATCTACCAACAGGGATCACGTACAGCTGTAATGGTGTCAAGGACAAGAGAAGCCCATTCAGCATTTTCCTTCAACAGGCCAAAGTCAGATTCTCCTTGTATTTTAGGAGTTCAGCATTGATACCTCAGCAAAGCAAAATCTTTCCTTACGTTCAGCATCCGGTGCTTATTAAAATTTCTTAACTAAAGTTCCCAGAAAATAAGACTTGTCAATAATGCCCAGCATGGCCTTGTTGACAAACACCTAGGCAAGTACTGAACAATCAGATACAGGCAGTCCAGTCCTCCGGATCGCGGAGAGCAAAATCAGAGTAAATACAGCAGAAAGGCAGCAGATTAATTTTTCCAACGAAAAATGGAGAGAGGAGAAGAGAAGGGAGGAGAGGGTAGGGAAACTGGGAATCTAAAGGAGCTGTCTAAGAAACACAGAAAGACGTTTTATACCAACGAGAAAGTGAGTACACACACTCAATCACACAACTGAAACAGGAAGAGCACAGAAAACAGAATCTTGAAGGGTACTGAGAATAAAACTTCCTAGGTCTCTAATCTACTGTTACACTCAAAATTCTGTCTAACAGACATCTTAGACATATTGAAACAACATTCTCTCGGTGTACATACTCTTTTTAACACACCTCACTTTTGTATATTTGAAGACAGCCCAGCAGGATTGTGGGATGAAGAAAGAAAAATATACTGACAACATCTGAAATGCCCATGGGATTAGCAGGAGCCAGAATTCAAGGATTCTCATGTATGATTCAACCTCCATGGCAAAAAGCCCCAACAAAAGAAAGAACCAAAACCTCTTACCATTATTACTGTTGTCATCAACTAAAATAATCTCTTTGAGCAGGTGAGCAGGAGTCCGGTCAATGGCTGAATGAATGGAGCGCAGAATCACTGAGAGAGCTTCATTAACAAATATAAATACAACGCTGACCTCAGGAAGGCTGTCAGGAAATGTAAGGTTTTTGCACCTGAAGAAAAAGGTAAAAAAAAAAAAAAAGTATGTAAACTGTTGGAAGTCACGCTGTCAACGCAAACTGTTTCAGAGAAATCTGTCCCCAGCCAAAAGAGTAAGACAGCTTTTGTAGGCATGGATCAGAAGGTCCCCATTCCTGTTCAGAGAACATATAGGCGACAACCAGGTGAATTCATATCTAAAAAAGGAATGCCTGAAAACAATCTCCTGAATCTGCCTGTGCAGCCAAGGCCTAGAGCGAGCTCACTTTTCCACCCAAGGCCCAAAACACTGAAAATCAGTTTGCAAACCACAACCAAACTCTTGATTAAATGCAGCTTCAAACAGCAGTGGTCCACAATGTCTTTCCAGACAGCGCAGACAGGAATAGAATTAGCACCTTACTTTAAAAAGCATCTTCTTAATAGCCACATTAATTATTTTTTGCTACAGGATCTACCAACTGTCTCAGTTAAAATCAGGGAATTCTTTCTCAAGTCAATAGTAACACAGTAGAAGATCTAGCTCCAAACAACCTCCTGACACAAAAGCTAAGGCAGATAGTGTAGCCAGACAAACAGGTAAAAAGATAGCAAACTTATCCGTAAGCTCAGTCAAGAGGTTTAGTCAGAATGAGGAATATTGTCGTGTTTTAACCTCGGCTAGCAATAAAGTACCACGCAGCTGCTTGCTCACCTCCCCCCCTCCTCCAGCAGGGGAGGAGGATCAGATGAAAAGACAAGGAATCTCATCAATTTAGTTAAGAACAATTTAATATAAATGAATATTATAGTAACAGCAATATTAACAATACTACCAAGTAATTAAAATAATAGAAAATAAAACAAATGATACAATTGCTCACCACCTGCTGACCGATGCCTGAGCAGTGAGAGTCAGAGCCAGAGAGCCCAAGAGCCCGAGCATGATCGAGCAGAGTGCAAGTGAGCCTCACAAGCAGTTCAGTATAGCCTTGTGTTTAGGGCAAATTGTTTGGAGGAAGGACTTGTATTGCAGTACCCGTTCCAATGGATGTTCATGCGTTTTAAATCCTGGACTTCACTCTTTATGGCTATGTCCAATCTTCTAGATTATAATGCCGCAGTACCTCTTGTGATCAGTTTTTTCCTTTCTTTTGCAAGCCAATATTTATTGTTTTCATTTAGGCAGTGCTGCTTTGGCTGAAGGAATAAAGGCACCTTCACAGAGCTTGCAAATCTGGTGTCAGGGCACTTTACTGGGAAGCAATACCGAATCACGGAGTGGCTGAGACTCGAATGAACCTCTGGAGGTCATCCTGTCCAAACCCCTGCTCAAACAGAGCCAGCTAGAGCCAGCTGCCCAGGACCCTACCCAGACAGCTTCTGGGTATCTCCACGGATGGAGACTCTCCCTGGGTAAGCTGTGTCGGTGCTCCATCACTCCCACAGTAAAAAAACATTTCAGTTTGTGACCATTGCCTCTGATACTGCCACTAGGCAGCACTGAAAAGAGCCTGGCTCCATCCTCTTTGCAGCCTCCCTCCAGATGTTTATATACATTGAGGACATCCCCCCCCGAACTTCCCCTTCTCTAGGCTGAACGGTCCCAATTCTGTATACACACATAAGGTTTCAAATCTTCTTAAGGAGAAGAGAGAGTTCTCCACACCTGCCTCCTGTACCCTAGAGTGAGTATTTTAACCCTGGAAATCATTCACTAAAGAAAGGTCAGCTTCTGTGGTGAACAATCTTACAACACTGCTTAAAAACACAGTGTCTGTGCATATGCATGCCACTCTGCACTGACAAAAAAATTTCCACAGGCAATCTGGACACTACTCCTTTGTGGATGTCATCTCTCACATACAAGTCAGTGTAGAAATTTGCATGGGCATAATGAGAAATAACTAACAAAATTCTAGTCTCCTGTACACCTCTGGAAAGATAGCACATTTCTGTTTGAGGTAATAACTGAAATTTCACTCAAGTTTTGAAAATTGGACTTGAAACAAACTATGAAGTAGTAAACAAGCTTAAATACACTGAAATAATTTTCAGTATTAGGCTGTAAAGAGAGCCTCGTAGTGATTCACTTGAAGCCACAATGCAGAGAGATATAAATTGGTCCAGCAAACAAAGCTACAGCCAATCTAGGTTCTGGCTGTCTAGCTTAGGCACAATAATATTTGTTATCCTCAGCCACACCAATGTACAAAGAAGGTAAAAACAAAACTCTAGCAAAAATGGTCAGGTACGTCACCTATCAGATAACGAGCAACACGGAGATTTTGGAAAATAATTTAAATGGCAATGAAAATACACTGAAAATAGTTCAAAGAAGTTGCTTCCTTAAAAAGTGGTTTGTTTCTCCTCTGTTAAGCTAAGGCTGAAACATATGTAAAATGTACTTTTGTAAGAAATTAGTGACAAACTACATTCCAAAAATATTCCTGATGACAAAACCAGCCCCCAAACCACTGCTGCCCTACCATAATCCATGCGTAAACTTAAACGTTCAAACAAAATTTCCACTTCCAACATGTTTTCCATCCATTTACAGGAAATTATTTGCATTGGTTTTCCTACCTGCACTCATTTACATCTTTTCAAATTAAATCACACTGGACAAGATTTTCCATTGTCTGGCACCTTGCGCAAGACGTGAGTGAAGTGCTGAATGCTGTGAATGTCATTTCACTCACTTTTTGCTCCACCACATGTTAAAAGATAACTATATATGATACGAGAGAATAGAATTAGCCTCCCATTGTGTCTCATTTCTTTATTTTTTTGAAATGGATTCTTTTTCAATGAAGGTACATTCCTAAACTGAGTTAATGTTTTCTATTTTCCAGACTCACTTCTCATCTTTACTTCCAGCTTGAATTCACTTCTTCAATGCCTGTAGAGTTTGTAAAAAATGCATTTTTCTGCCTACAGTTTTTCGTATCACATGACGACAATAAAACTTCCCTACTTCTTTATTTAAACGTATCAGAATGAAAACCCCCCCCCCCCCCGATCATGCACAGAATGCAGAGCACTTGTGCAGTTTCACAAGTATGTCTGTCTTCGCCTTATGCCAAATTTCATGAGGAATAAAATTCATAGTTCTAGGAATGAACAAGAAACAGCTACAGAGAAAGGGGTGTGTATGTGTGTTTAAAGCATATGCTGAAGGAGGAAAGAGGGACGAAACTGCGTGGATCAAAATTTTAGATCCATTAAGCCCTAAGAATTGAACAGTTGCATGGCAACGAGCAACATGCAAGTTCCAGTGACGGCTCTGCCTCAGACTCATCCGGGGGCCTCGGACAAGACCCTTAACCTGCTCCTCCGCAAAGTGAGGATCTCGCCAAAAAAACACCAACCGCAAAGTATAGAGCGTATTTCAGTACTGTGACTAAGTGATTTTCAACTATAAATTCTAAATAATATTTAGAATTACAATAACGAGTATCATCCCAATGTAGCTAAAAAATTACCTCCAGCAACCTACTCCGCTAAATTACATTGGGCTAATAACACTAAAGTAACAGTTGTCATGGTTACCAGAAATTTAGAGAAACTCCTGGTGTTCTATTTCAAGACCAACTCTGGTAAATGGAGGACAGCATACATTATGAATCTTATTTCAAATATTTGTCCACGAGAAAATTATATTCCCCTAGAATATATGCATTGTGATGAGACAATTTAGCCACTCACATTAAAATTAGTTTAGTATAACTATGCAGTAAGAACAACAAAAGAATGATTTCCTATATTAATAACTTATCTGAGACCTTCTACAAATATGTAAATAAATTATGAAAAAGAATTACTTTCTGCCATTTTTGAGACTCTTTCACCAAGAGTTCTACGCGTATTGCAGCCAACAGTGGCAACAGAACACGGTTTTTGTTTTAATCACTAAATTATGTCATTTATTCCACGGGGGGGGTTTAAACACAGTATTTTAAATACTGATAGTATTTAAATACTGTTAGTATTTTTAGTCTTTTAAATACTAAAACATTGGAGGTTAAGGCACTGTGTTGAGAACATATGTGGGAGGGACCTTTAGCTCCAACAGAACAAAAATTCCTCCAAAGCACAAGCAGAAACAGAATTGTACTTTCTTCAAGATCTGGTAACATTTTGTCATCAGTCATAACAGCAAATGGAAGTTCATGATGTACTGGAGGAAAAAAAAAATCCCATTCTAGCATCAATGAAATAAACAAGAGGAAAACTCTTACAAAAGAACTGAGTCTCGTAAGAATTCCAGCTCAACCATTTATGTTCATAATTCCATTTCATGTTCGTTCTTCATTTTTCTTTTCACTATTATCAATATTTTAAGTGTCAACTGAACTATGTTAACAAGCCTGGCATTGAAAAACATATGAAAAGGGCCTTTTTCCTGATCTCGGAGGGTTACAATCTGTTATTACAGAACAACAGCCAGCGAGACAGTACTTCTGCTGTGAATCTAGAAATCTTGCGTTTGTGGTCATCACCTTCTACTACAAGGGAGCATAGGCAGGCACACAGTTGCGTGAGGATCTGAATACAGTTACCATACAGCCATAAGCAAACATGGCTGAAACTTTTTCCCTGCTCTCCCCCCTGCCATCAATCCCTAAAAATAAACTAAAAAATTTGTCATGAGGAAAGATTAGATAACAGGCAGGGAACTTGCTAAATATCTCTAACACAAGAATGATGAGTTCTTGGTCTCCTGAGCATCTCACAGCACAGATTTAATTGTAACAGATTGATTCCCCACTCCTTTTAATAAAAGTTATTCATGTTGATAAAATTACACAATACAGGTCCACTTTCTTCTTGGTACTTAAAACCAAGACCTTTCCTGAATAAAGCAGTAAGAACAGTATGCAGGGAGTTGATGATCTCAATACAACTCATTTTTGGATGAGCATGAGAAGAATTCTGTATAGCTGTTTGGCCAAGCACTGTTAGCCTCTCCCAGTATTATGCCATGGATTATTCAGAGTATGTTTTACTGTAAATGCATGCCAAGTGCAGGAACATTCACCTGTTCTGGCACGTTAATAAGAGACAGAGAAAATGAGAGAGTGTGCGCAGATTACCGCACCTCATCTTCTTTCGGTTAAAGGACACAATGGGGAAGATCAAAACCAACAAGTACACATCATTATTAACTTAGGTTGTTATAGCAGCCTGGAGACTGCAGCCAATTTGGAATCACTGCTGGGGATATTAAGTACTTCTAGAGCAGCCACTGGAGGAGATACATTCAGACGGAGCAAGCTGAAGCGCAGATCAGAATCAGAGGGTGGCCACTCGGGCAGTACACACCACTGCAATGAATCAGTTTGAAGGCGGGCAAGTGAGGCAAGAAAAAGAAGAATCAAAGGTAGAGACGAGTAAAAGAGTGGGAAATACATGAGAATTAAACATTAAGTATTTAATAGAAATGCTGAATAATTTGGTCATTTTAGGACTTCTGTCCAAAACAATACAACAGGTAAAGTACTAGGCTTCTGTGGTCTTTTTAAAGGATTCCTGTGAAACATCAAATACAATATGCAATATTTATACTATCTTTCATGAGTAGAAACAAAAAGACTCAGTCAGAAATGAACAGGGAGCCGTATCCGTAACTAGCACAGCCTCTGCAAAACAGAACCATTTCACAGACATGTGGAAGCAAATGTGTCCAGAATTCAACTCTGCAGCCACTGGCTTTTGAGGAGAAACAAAGTTAACATGCAAACACCCAGCCTGAATCTCACAATTTGAGGTCACATGCTTTCCTTACATCAGTTTTAGTAAAAGAAAACCTACAGGTTTATAGAAGTCTGATGTCTTGCATGCTACATCCAGGACTGCACATATAACCATAATGCTAATGGGCATTTTTGACAGATGTACATACATAAACAGCTTTTCCCCTAAAATGCATCACTCAACCAGCCAAAGATTGTCTCCTTTGTACGTGTATTTGCATTCAGTGGATATCCCGCCTGCTGCGTTTGTGTCCACTTTATCACAAACCTAATTCTGCTGCTGTTCAAGGCTTCTAACACTGTTCCTTGCTGAATTGAGCCTCAAAGTAATAGAATTTGGGACTGGTGAACTGTTTGAAACAAGAATTACTTACAAAATGGCCAAAGCCTGTGTCTGCACAGGAAAGGGACATCTCCTCTACACTTGTCTAGATGCCAAACAGCACTGACTCAGCTAGGAAAAGGGCAAGCCTGCTACAAGCCAAATGCTATGCCATGCTATTTAGCGATCTCCAAAGATCTGAGCTTTAAATGCTTCTTTTCTCCCTTACCCTTCCTGCCTTTGCTTCTTCATACAAATACTGGTTTTATCAATGCAAAAGTCTGGTTGACTGCAGTTACACTGACCAAAAAAGCTGCTTTATGCCCACTGGTGAACTCCTTCATATCATACAGGCTATGTTGGAGCAGAACTGCAGAATAGTTCCCTCTGCTGGGGTCCTGCTGCACACCTCTTTTTCCACTACCCCTCACCCTCTCATCACATAAGCAAAGAATAATGTTATCTCTCTTTCCCACACTTGTTTCAGCACACTGGATCAGGCAACAAAAAATTTACAAGCCAACAAAGTAGAATCCTAAGTGCAACACTCAAAAGGAGATTTGGTACACAGCTTTGGGATCCATTAACAACCTAAGTATAAACAGTGTCTTTCTGTGTGAGCTTGTTCAACATTTCACTCACGACAAGCTTTGTGGGTACTGCCTGCCCTACTTAAAGTAATGAGCACAGCGGAATTGTAACTGACACAGAAGAAGTATCGGGCTCCCGCACACTGTCAGGGCAACACTGCCTTCCTCAGTACTTCCAAGCTCATTAGAGCCAGTAGACATTTAGTAGTCTGCGATGTCGACACGCTACGGGCTAACAGATACACGTAAGGGTGGTGAACAGCAGAGCACCCAATTTCAGCAGCAGAAAAAAATGGGAGGCCTTGGGAGAGACAGTTTAAGCAATACCCCACACAGCACTGCATGTACTATCTGCTAAGCACTGCGAAAACAGAGCCTACTTCAGCATGTGACCATTACTTGAGGAAGCTGGGATATCCAGGGGAGTTATTTATTATAGTCTGTATTATAACACGTTATTTTAGACTGTGCGGGAGACTCCACTGTGCTAGCACAAATATTCACAGTGGAAAGTAATCAAATTCTGCACATTTTACCACCGGACATGAGGCTCATGGCTGGACAGAGAAACACTCTGCAGTACCTACAACACGAGAAGGTGTGACAACTGCCACAGCCTGACCCAACTGCCATCTGCTGGGTGTTTCCATCTCAATGAAGGTTACCTTTTACCAGAGAAGGCAGAGTTCAGGGGCCTGGGCAGAGTGCACTGCCCTAACTACTAAATGTGGTCTCTGACCTCTGCATGCCACCCACACTGCAGGACTGGGCAAGGCTGAAATATCTGCCCTCTCCTCCACATGTGTTGTGGCTCAGCAATCTCCAACTCTCCTCTGGTTTTCTCATGGAATAACATGTTGACGATACCAACCCCTGAAAATAGTTCTCTGTGCCATAACACAGGCTTATTACATATGCAGAGTGGCCTTCCTCTCTGCAGAACCTTGCAAAGAAATTCTGAGCTCCTCCGCTAAGTTATTTGGATGTGAATTCTCAGAGTACTGCAAGCAGAAAGAAGGTCAAGGCAGAGTCATTCCAGTACGATACAGGAGGGGCTACAAACACCACACACTCTTGGCAGATCACTTAATTCTCCCAGTCTCAACAGGGACCAACCATATGGATTACATTAGACTCCAGTTTTATGAATATTTCTGTTGTCTTTCCAACTTCCTATACTTGATACATTAGGATATGAATACAGATGACAGACCACAACCGAGCCCAGATATATCTATCTGAACTCCGTTCCTCCACACAAGCCTTTGCTGGGATTCCAGCGTCACGCTGACTCTTGCAGAACGACCGCCAGATCCAGGCTAATGAGCTAGGTTAGACCTAGGCTAAATCTGTCCAGAGCTATCATGGTACCTCTGCCATATCTGTGCTTTCATGCCTTTCTAGTCAGAGCAGGAATACCACAACCAACTACGGTCCAGCAAAGGTGATTAACTTGGTCTCCATGCCACTTGCTGTGTGCTCTCTTCAGACCGAGCTGTCCTTGGCTGTCATGCCACGCTACTTGAGCCTAGATTCTGCCCAGGGAAAATTTAAATACCTCTATATAGACTCTGGAGGTGACAAAAGCAATTGGCTTTAAAAATAGGTGCTACAAATCCTAAAAATTGGTTATTTTAGTGGAAACCATACTCTTGCAGGGTAGGTTTTTTGCCCCACAATAGCCATGTGTGTGCTCTCACACAAATGAGAATTTGCATACCAGTAGTGGGAACTCCTTTTTCAGCAACATGACTTTCAGAATACCCTGTACTCCACAGAGTGCCGTATCTACAGCAAACAGGGCACATACCACCTGACAACACACTCCGTTTCCCTCAGCACCAGAGTGTACTACATTGCAGCGTCAGAATACCTACTTGCTCCAGAACCATGATCGAGGCAGGGGCGAGTCTTCCTGAGCTGCCCTTCTCTTGTATGCACGCACCCATAAACGTACTGTAATGCCTAACATGCTTCTGGCAGATAGTTAACTAAGGATCAAAAATTTCACAGAAATTAGGATCATGATTAATTTCTAACTGGAGTTTCTTTTAAAAATCCCAACTCTAATTTATTTTTTTCAGCTACAGTAACATTCATTTTCTCTTTTTAATTTTTAAACCCCATAGTTATAAAAAATTTAGATTGAAATCATTCAGGGTAGTCATTTCAAAAGAGATATAAAAACAGGCAGACTTCTGTCACTAACGTCATGTTAGTTACAGAAGATTTATTTTTCCTCTAAATTAGTTTACAATTAAAAATAAAAATTATTTCCCCCACAGACAGTGCTAAACTGATTTAACAAAAATAAAAATATAATTTCATGGACCTTAATTTCCTTATAGTCATTATTTCAGCAAATCCAGAACATAAATATTTCTAAAATGTGATCTATAATAATATATATCATAAACATATTTAAAATTGCTAAGCTGTTTTCTGGAATGGTGTTCAGATCTTTTCATTAATATCAGGCCACTTAATACAGGGTAAAATGTACTGCTTACTGCTTTATTTATTAGAACATTTGGTTAAAATTAGTATGATCACATCTGGATTTCTTTTGGAATTGGCAAGGAACCAAGAAGCCTTTCACATCTTGGTTACTGGTTCAACTCAGTAAGTACCTATAATGTTTATTTTAAGGATTTATTCTCTTTATGAGCTCAAAAATGCAGTTTCCCCTCCACCCCATCCCTAGAGCTGCTGTTTGTTAAATGGATCAGATGTATCACCAAGGCTGAAGAAAATTTAAGCACTGTCTGTGAAAGGTCCTACGAGAACAGGCCCCAGATGCACTAAAGGGAAGGTTGTTCATTCCCTTGTCCCATCCATCTCACCAAGCTGATGTGGAGTAACAGTGGATGTCTGTACCCTGCCTGCCTTCCATGCTTCCTAGGAGAGAGGACCCCAGCGAAGGAGGCTCCACTGACTTTCAGCTGCTTGACTAGATCGTGTATTTCACCACCGGAGCTCAACAGCTTCACCTCATCACTGATCTTTATCAGGCAGCTCTGGGCTTTCAAAAAGAGCAGTTCTCACCTTCTTCCTATCTTAGATCTTGTGATAAAACTGAAATTTAGCATTAAAGAAGTTACTATTTTAGCAATAAAACACTTGCTATCTATCTAATGTGAATTGCAGGACCTTGGGGAACTTTTTAATGGGTATTAGTGGGATTTTAGTAAGTCTTGATTCAGGCACTCTGGTGTTTCAGGAGACATTTGAAACTTCCAACCGCCTACATGATCACACAGCATAAGTCTTCCAGGTGAAAATGAGCTACCAGACTCTACAGCTCAGCACCTACAATGCTGAGGTTGAGCTATGGCACTCACCCGTTGGGCCTGAGGTCAGGCAGGGACCTGTCCAGTGGCAAGCGATCACTCAGGTAAGCATTGTAGCCGTAGTACTGGAACTGTTTGAGTGCGATACGTCTGTTTTCAGGACTGAGATCCTGGCCCCAGTGAGCAAACAGAGATGAGTCAGTGAACGCTTCAGCAGGATTTTCTTCCAGTTTTGGTGGAGCTTCTACAAAAGACAAAAAGAAACTATTTTAGCCTTTCATTCCAACAGGCTCTTTAAAAAGCATAACTTTAGGGAGAACACCACACAGAACAGCACATGCTGCCGGCTTACAGCAGCGTGTAAGTCTTCACATAACGTGCCCTCACACACCTTTTATGGCAGTGTAACTATTAGCACTTAAGGCTCAAAATTTAGTATTTAAAGTACAGTAAGTTAAGAACAATTCTTTTTCATCACAGCAAGACTAAAGGCCAGGACTGATAAGTCTAAATGAATTAAACTTCAAAAGGGTCCTTATCAGGCAATAAGAATGCTATTTGGTTTTTATGTACAAAGATGAACTATTTAATTTCAGCCTGAATTATCTTGCTGGAAAAAGATTAAAGTTCTGCAGGGGAAAAACAAAGACAAAGGAAGAGAAGAGAGAGTACGTACAGAATACACAAAATGGCTGCTGACATCCATGTGTAAAACCTGTGTTTGACACTACAGAACAGCGTGAAAAAATTCACTGCGCTTGGCATCCACGTTTAAATAGCAAACCAGTTTCGGTCACACAATAATTTTATGGTCCAGTTTACCAATCCAGTCTAGTCCCTATTTTGGTGCGTGCAAAGATGCTACTGGGAGAGATGCTTTGCAATATTTGTGTCATCATAAAATGCTTTTGTTCCACAAGGCCACATCTCTGGCTGCTCTAACAAACAGAGACGATGGGAAATGATATACCTAGAACTTAAAAGCTCCAGTACAACGAAATCACAGCATTCGTTTGTATATTTAGTTGCCCACGAAGTCTGTTCAAGGTGACATGTAAGGCTCCGTGCAAGAGCACCAGCTCACCCCTCCGGCCTTTACGCAGGTGACCACACAACCCAGCTCGGAGGAACCCTATCTGTAAACGCTTTATGATTTACAATACACTAAGAAAGAAAGATCAAATTACTTACTTGAACCCAACTGGTCATTATAAACCAGAGCGTCACAAGGTAAGACTTTATTCGTTTTCTGGAAGCTCTGATTATTTATGAACCACCTGCATAGCCAATAACAGCTAACCAACTAAGCAGAAGCTCTCATTTCTGAAGCCCTGTACTCACAAACCATAACCATTTGGTCACACCGAGCTCTCCTCAGCACCCACACCCTCACCTGCAGACCTGACAGCTGCCTGAAGCGAGCTGCATGGAAACATCGCAAGAGAACAGTTTATGTACTAGCAGCATATACTGCCAGACTCAGGACTCCCAAAGAACGCCAGGAAGCACATTCTTTGATCTCTTACTAAAAGGAACCTCAGATGCAAAAACATAAATTGAGAAGATTAAGTTGTTTGCTTTGTTCAAGATGTTTTCCTTTTTCCCCTCACAATACTGACAGGAAAGTAATGACAATTGCTTCCCAGCATTGCATTGCAACCTCTGTAAATATGTAATGTTGCTTTACTTGTCAAAGTACTGCCTCCCAGCCAGAATCCTGGAATCGGCTCCCGCTGTTCAAAGATGCAGGACAAGCTAAACCCTCAGCCAAACAAGGAAACTGCTCTGACAGGCCCTGCTACCGCACAGATAAATGTGACAGAGTGGAGCTTGTGGGTTCACACACAACTACGCAATGGAAATCAAGAAAGCTCGATAAATTTACATCATTTTAGATGGTCCTAACTTGAGAAAGGCAGAACAGGTTTAAAATACCAGTTCAAAAATCATAGCAACAGGGAAAGTCACAGGTGTCCATTGTTTAACAACTATGTGATCTCCACAAAACCAACGTGGATACACAAAGACTCTCACAAATTATCTTCACATCATGCGAGATATTTGGGTTTGGTACGTTCCTGACCCTGGTGAACAGAAATCAGTGTTGCTCAGCACTCTTCAAGAACACGTACGCTCATGCTAATCAAGGAAACTATGCAAGCCTTTGTTCAACGTGTGTGTTACATTAACCTGGATTTCTACAACCCAAGCACGCTTTCCCTCTAGGTCTTAACTTTTATATTTGCCACTACACTTACTGCAGAAGACTGCAGGATCCCACATGCAAACAGCACATCAACACATGAAAACATCTGAATAAAGATCAGACTCACAGTAAGAATAGTGCATGCATATTCATTTGTAACTACAGGCAGTTCCAAGGATAATTTTCCATGGATGAAGAAGCCATTCCAGAAACAATCACCTTCACAGAATCACACTCACACCAGCATTTACTGAATTTTATGTAATGATTTTGTGGGCAAGAGTATTTCATAAAGTGATCTATGAATCTCTTGTTGCTTTCTGACTGAAAAAGCACTCAGCAATCCAGGTTGTATCTGCAAGACCAAGATTTTCCATCAATGGATATCTGTGAGTTTAGTTTACAAACTCTAATAAATGCAGCCATTTTTTGTATACTAAGCAAACATGTTATTTCAGTATGTTATTCTACAGGAAAAAATCATTAGCAAGAACTTTCAATTACAATTCCAATCAATGGAATTAAGCGCACATCTCTGATGACAAAGTCTTTCTTCCCTTTATTTGGCTGAAAACCCTTGGGGAAAGTGACTATTGAGCCAGTCTCTCACAAGAAATAAAAACAATTATTATAAGACCAGCAGCTGCTTTTCAAGTAGTCAACAAGCATATTTGATGCCTTAGACTCTGTAAACAGATCCTGGCCTGAAGTCTCACAGCCAGTTCCTCTTCTCGCCACTTGCTTCTACAACTGCAGAATGATCCCAAGTGCTGTAGTGTACCAGTGCACCCCTTTCCTTCCTCTCTCTTCCTTCATTTGCTACCTATTTATAAACTACACTTACTTTGCTAGTTTTTCTCAATACGCATTTGTCTCTAACAGTTTTCATAAGGGAACTCGTGCAACGGGTACTCAAAAGAACAACAATATGAAAAACTTGATCAGACAGTAAGGAATTCAGGAAAGCATTTTCTTTATTACTACCAACAGTATTTATAGCATTATCTGACAACACCTAATAATGGCACAGAAATTGTTCTGTCCACCATGAAAATGCAATTATTGCCAGGGTGGTACAGGACAACCACTTGATTTACAACAGCGTTCCTAAGTTGTCAAAGGAAGAAAATGAAGACTATTGTATCTGCTATAATTGTAGCAGTCTTCAAGCATCTTCACAAAATAAAATTATATAATTACCATTTTCGTAATGAAATTACTTAACTACATGGGGCTTTTTTTCTACCCCAAACATGCATATTTCTGTTTCAGAACCACGAACGGTATCTCTAACAGCACTGACACCCGGTTATGCAAAGTGATCTTCCTTGAAAGACTGTCTTCAGTTTTGTCACCAGTATCATTTCCTGTTGCATCAACATATTTCTTGCATATCTGCTATGCAAATGTTGATCCTGCCCAGTCATATAGCCTTATCAAGATTTAAGAAAGACCATGAGAACATCAGAGACTGCTTCAAGTTTCCAAAGGCCTTAACTAATAAAGTTCGTGAACTCATGTAATAACATTAACAGCTGGCGTTTAGCAGTGTAAATGAGTAAGGAATACTGCCATATATAATCTAATTTCAGTAGTAGCTAAGGCATAATGACACTAAAGTACCTATAAGGAATAATCTTTATAGCAATTTAACATCTAAATCTGTAACTGGCACTGTGGCTGCTTGTATTGTATCATGATCCATCTATTGAAGCCTTTAAGCTTTAAAATAAATTTGTTGTCCTCTCTTCCAACACGCATCTACGGTTAACAACTACTTGGTTTACAGAACAGGACATAAAGACAACCCTGAACAGCAAGAGCTCAGTATTTCACAAGTCAGTACATTGCACATGCTTTCTCCTCATAGAAACACAGAAGGGTTTGGGTTGGAAGGGACCTTAAAGACCATCCAGTTCCGACCTCCCCTGCCACGGGTAGGGACACCTTCCACTAGACCAGGTTGCTCCAAGCCTCATCCAGCCTGGCCTTGGACACTTCCAGGGATGGGGCACCCACAACTTCTCTGGGCAACCTGTGTCAGTGCTTCACCTACTTCTCTTTAAAACAGCCTCCTAGACCTGACCTTCCTTTCTAAACAATTCAGAAAAAGGTCTTCCTCTTTACCCAGTATTATGCAGGTAGAGCATCTCTGCAGGATACAAACCATCCAGGTTTATTTCTCCCTCCTGTTTAAAGTGATTTGAACGTACACAAAGACTGTACTGGGACCCATCACAACGCTGTTTATATGAATGAAAGCATGAGTTCTGATACTGGTTTGTACCAGGCAGAGATCTAGAAGACCATTTTAAATAATCGAATGTAGGATGAATTCTTATTTCAGCTACAGTAAAATGGACAGGAGTAGAAATTGCTTAAGTTTAAAAAGTTGCTGAAGGATAGTGCAGTTACATTTCATGGAATTGCACAGAACTCTTTTCTACCAAATCTGCTGTAAAAGAGCAGAATCAGATCTGGATCCTACAGTCTGTGCATTAAATAAAGGACTGCATTTAGCGGATATCTCATCTACATATAATCCCAGACAGGTGGTCACTAATCCTAGCTGTTCTGAACAGAAACACAATCACGCAGGAGTGTTAGCAAACATCAACAAAATGACTAAGACACTGGGTAATGAAAACTGATTTTCACTGTATTTGTAGAGTAACTTTAATAGAGAAGCAGAGGCTTTATTATTATAATATTTATTATCATTACCATTAGCAGAGACTATTAGGATAGATAGCAGAAGAATATACCCTGATAAATCTCCAGGGAACTGTGAGACATCCAATTTTGAATTTACATATTGCTTTTAGGAATTGTTATGCACGATAACAGATTTCATTAATCCTGAGGTTATGTCCAAAATGAAGACGATGGTTTTTCATTTGCTTCACCTGCCCAGCAGGTGTTTGAAATCTGCAGGGCTTGCAAGTTAATTACTGATGAGTCACCAGGGTGGGATGGGCTAATTAAACTCTATTTGCGAAAGAAAAGAATGAACAAATTATTTTACCAAAAGAGTTAGGATATTAGCTGCAGAGTAGCAGTGAAGGAAGAAATTCTAGAAGCAGCAGGCTCTGAAGAGAAGACTTGAGAGGAGCTGATGTTACTTTGGAATAGCTCTTCATCAATGAAACCAAAGATTTGCTGCATCCACAGTGGAAGTCATTTTCTCTAACAGCAAATGAAGGTTTTTAACAGTTTGTTTGCAATTGATCTTTACTCCTGGAGAAACGCTGCCCTTTAATACTTTGTAGCTTAAGACAAAAATCAGTAAAGGCTCCAGGAATTTTGAAAATAAGCCCTAGCAAATGGCAACGTCAGAGAATTACATTTCTTACCTGGAAAACAGAATGTGGGATATTTTAATCCCAAGTTTTGTTCTACCTGAGTTGTTTCTTAAATGCAACCCCTGAAAAAGGAATAATTATGAGAAAAAGTGACACCAATTAGAAAGTGGGAGGTAATTTCCCTGGCAGGAGAGCTGAAGCTCACTGCAGTAGTCATCACCTCCAAACCTTAGCCAGAAAAGTTCCCTAAAGAAGCCCCACAGAGTGTTTCATTGTGTCACTGAGGAAGAGTGATTCCACAAGCCTGCTGAGGAGGCATGGCTTTCTCTGGGAGCAGAGAGAGAACTTGGCTGGGAACATGGTAATGAATCTGCTTCTCTTTCTCTTTTCATCTGACTTTAAAACATGCACATGGAATCCATCTCTCCATACTGCTGACCCAGACTTTCTCAGTGTGATCTTGACATCAAAAGTTATGTCAAAGTTGCTTCTCTGCCCCATGCTGATGTTGAGTCAGGGGTCACTGTCTGCAAGGTCAGCAGGGGTACAAGGGAGTTGGAGCTTCAACTCCAAGGTTGCTTTTGCATTTTAAGGTAATTTAACAGAAAAAAATGTGTCTCCCTTCTAAGAGCTTAATGTTCCCAGATAGCAAGGTTTTGGTATGCTACCCACGGCCAGTAAGGTTGCCAATGCTTATCCAAACCCTGCTGAAAAGTGGAAACCAATACCAAGAAAAATTCTACACTCTCATCCATCCTAGTTTCAGAATAGCGGCCTGCTGAAAGGTTCAGTGAAGGAGGGCTTCTGTTACTAGTGTCCCTCTGCAGCTGTACCTAAGCCAATGCAGGAGTGGAAAAATAAAAGCAAGGAAACATGGATGAGACCTTTTACATCTCATGCAATTTACGTGACAGTAGGTTAATCAGAAAACTGAGCATGATCTTGTATGGTTTCTACACTCCAGTGAATGTTGTTACAGAAGGTTCTGTCCCTCCCTGACAGGCATTTGCTCTGATACCACTTTCTTAAGCACTTTTCTGCCAAAGACACAGCAAGTTGTGGAGGAACAGATGTCTGGTTTTCTATTGCCACTTCGCTGGCTTCATCTACCATCACATTCTCGAGTTCCCCAGTGCTCTCAGAAACGGAACTGCAGATATGAGATTTCCACCTAGCTACAGTCAGTGGAAGCTTTGCATTGTTATTTTCCCATATACTCTCCCGTCTAATTTGACATGGCTTTCATAAGCAGAACTTCCTATTTGTGTTCATGATGCATTCTCGCTATTTTTCACCTGTTCTTTCTGACATCCCTACCATCCTGACTTTGGCCAGCTTTCAAACTGCTGCAAAGAGTAACAACCGGTGGGCACATGGAGTGTGCAAAGCTGCGTAACACTGGGAGAGTTACTCAGATACCAAAACATCTCTCCCTTAAAAGAAGTGCCTAGCCTTCAAAGCAGAGGGCTGTTACTGAGACAGCCTGTTGCCTCAGACCAGAAGAAGAAGGAGAAAATGCTGAAACTTGAAAGCCAAACTGTCCACAACCACAAGCACATCCTTTGTGTCCTGTAGAGGGTCATGGTTGCACTGAAAACTTACATTAAGAGTAATTTTCTCCTGTTGCTGCTCATAATATCCTTCAACAGTGGTGAAGGAAGAAGAGGATTTAATTTTCTGCCTAAAATAATGCCTTAATTGTCTTTGTACAATGAGTACTTAAAGAAAAGCCAGAATATTCTCCCCTGGATCTCATCTTCCCATTGTAAATCAGCACTGCTTCCCCTGCCTTGCAGGAGTATTAAAATAAAGCTACACTTCCCAGCTACTCAGTATCAGCTATCACTGAAACGCCTATAAAAACCATAAAAATCCTCTTTCCTCTCATTAGCAAAGACGTTACGAGCAGCCATTTTTCACAAATTTCTCTGCATCAGCAGACAGTTTGCATCACCCACAACCCCCCATTACTTGGTGTCCCTATCCCACACGAAGTTAAGACTGAAGATGTCTGTCTCCCTGCTTCCGAGCCAGCTGTCTCACAGGCTCGCTGTATCACAAGGAGCAGATGTTTACCACAGTTCCCTTTCCTTAACTAGAAACAGCGGATTTGTTTTGTGCGTAAGGAGATTAACTAGATTTTCAAACCTCTTTGGGGTTTGGGTTATGAGGAATATTTAATATTTCAGTAGAACTATCTTCTCCGCAGGGTCACGTGGACTCAGATACTCCTTGTCTTACAGCCTGATAAAATTTGTTTCTCTGAACAACAACTGTTACATTGTCACCAGGAGGGTATCCATCCCCAGCTGACCTAGGAGCACAGCATGTAAAAAAGCAAAAGCGCTAATTTGCAAGTTAGAATATATTGCACTCCATTTTGTTCAGGCAAAATCCTTTCTTTAAATTATACCTTTTAGCCCTAACAAAACATGCACTACTTTGCTTAATTCCACAGCCTGCCTTACCCCTCTCTTTCCCATTCCCCCGTACTGTTTTTTCTTGCTCAGAGGTATGCGAACCATCTGTGCAGCTAACGTGGTCTAATAACTATCTGCAAATCTGTTCCCCTCAAAGTGACATTACAGAAGCTGGAAGGCCAAACAGTACCAGCTGCTCGCGGGAGCGGGGGCCTGCACATCACCAGCTCTCCGATTTGCTCACGCCCTGTCCTTCCCCAGGGACAATACATGGAAATATCTGAAGACTGCACTGGTCCCACACTTCTGCCTGGGTCAAACATACCCACATGTTTTTTGACTCGATAATACCAGAGCACATCATTTGAGTTTAAATGCCAGTATTTCAAATATTGAGCTGAGTTTCACACCTGCCATTCCTTTGAGAGACAATGTCCAGTAGACACCAGACCACAGCAACTTCAGAAGAACAGGGTTTTCTACTGTCTTTGTTAAACTCTATTTTAAATAGCAAAAATGGCATTTATTTCAATATACTGCCCAGCGCAGTATATTTTCCATGTATGCTGCACCTTGCTAATATATATATATTTTTTACTATTTTTCTTTATTGACAAAGGGGAGAATCTTCATCTCAGAAAGGCTAATGAAAGTGTTACGATTTCTTCTTATAATGCTAGGCCTCCAAAAACTTTCCTGAACTTTTACTGGAAAGATACTTAAATTTACTTAAAAAGCAATAAAAATGAGCATGTTTCTGCATTATTCAAGTGTTATGAAAACAAAATTTAAATATTTGGGATAATTTAAGAAACTCCAGGGGATTGACATTCTCCATCTCTGAAAAGGAAGATTCCAGGGTCAAAAGAATACAACCTCAGCCCACAAAAAAACAAAGGTAAAATCAGCCTCATAAAGAGTCCTTTTTCCCATGTTGGGGGGGATCTAATTTAAATACAGTCCACAGACTCAGCAGAGCTTCCTATTAAAGGCATTTTCTGCTGGCAGCACTCACACATTAATGGTCACAGCTTCCGATCCTCAAGCAGCCCCATGTTCTATAAAACATGATGGTAACTTCTTTTGAACTTGCACCTCCTACTAATAACACAGATCTCAGCTTAACCTTAAGTATTTGGATATGTCTTCATATATCTCTTGCACTATATTGCTGCCAGTGCAGGGAGTGGTAGAAGCACAGGACAGGTAAGAGCAAGAAGAGAAAGGGCTTTCACTGCATTCCCTCCAATATGCTAACCAGCAAAGCCGAGCTACGGCATGGAAAGTAGTGAATTATGCAGGGAAAAAAGTCAATATACATTTGTTTTCTCTTGGAGTAAAAGTATATTCTACGTGCCACGGTGTTGTTCCTCCTACAGTTTTCAGCAGTGACTACTCAGATCCTCCTACTGGGGACCAACTCAGCTATTCCTAAATTTTAATTTAAGTAAGTACTAATTTCTAAACCACACCTTTGAGGCAGAGTCTTTAATGGAGAAGATAAAACACTAAAGGATATTGGAACAATAATTCCTATGTTGTTTTAACATTTAAGGAGTTATTCTTTCACAAATATCAGTTAAGAACAGCTTTACATAAAGTATACTCAGAGTACAAGGCTTACAATAAAATACAGTATAACTTCCCAAGTGGTAATAAGACATACTGACAGAAGAAAACAGTGCTGGAAACTATGGCATAACCCAAACCACTGTTTTACTTGCAACTGAGGGATGATCGTGTCTTCTTGATGCTTAACTGGATTTCCAAGCTCTACCTTTTAACATCATCTGCTGTTTGTCTTTTAGTTCTACCCAAATAAAAGAAAGTAGTTGGTTTATGCTAGCTTCTTCACAGAATTTCCATTTATAAACATACAGTGCAAATTTCTTATTTAATGTTACCCATTAGAAAAGAACAGGAGAATGAGGAATGAGATTTTGGTGCATTTATCATATAATTCTATTTGTCATTCCTCTTTCAGTGATTTCTATCTGCATAATTTAATAGTTCGTTATCATATTACAGCCACTGAATCTCAAATTGCTGGTAACGATTGTGTTTCAGAACCTGTTAGCCTCAACTTGCTACAGTCCTGTTCTTCCCACCTTCTGAGCCACTTACAGCCAGTCAGTGAGGGGAAAAAGTATTATCAATATTAAAATAGCAGGGTAGAAAACTTGCATCCTATCATCCAACATCTCAGATGTTCAGGTGGGTGTTTCCAACCAACCTAAACAGCTTTCTGTGCAGCTTTTAGTAATACTTGATATTAGACTCCATGGGCATTATATCAAATCAACCATACAGGTTATGCTGTTGGGTTTTTTCCTTTTCATCTTTCCAAATATGTAAAAGAATGCCCTTCCCTGTAAGGGAATTAGCTTTATATTTGGATCTAAAATTGTCAGTGTGTCTTATCTCAGATTCTGCCGAAACCATACTATACCTGTTAAGTAAAACCATCTACTCTATCCAAAGTCAAGAGTATAAGCACAGTTAATTAAGCATGAACACACACACGGATTCCTCAGCCAGGCAACTCAGCTGGACTTTCTGACCCCCATCACATTTTTCCCCTCTTACTCCTCACAGTAGCTTCCATACAAGTCACTGGAATAAGCTGAAATATTTCTCCTAAGCTACTTTGTGGAAAACTAGCTCCAGAGGACCGAAGGCCCCGGAAGGATGTTTGCAATTTCCTTGTAATTGCTGTTGATTCTCCAATGTAAATCCAGGCAAACTCAGGATTCTTTCCAAGGTCAGGAAGGCCAGTCTGCATTAAAGATTAATGCCTATTTACACAGTCATATCTACGAATTTATTCCCTCAGATCAAGAAAGTTAATGACTCTGTCTATTGCTGATAAAAACTCCGCATCTTTCCGCAATTTCTCCATTAATCACAAAGACCAACCTGACCCCCCAACTTCATCTTAACAGCAAAAATGAAATGAAGTGTCAGGGCCTGGTGAGTCTCCAGTTTCCACTCAGACAAATATTCTTTGATGCCCAAACTTGCCCTTTTCACAGTTTATTTTCTACTCAGTATTTAATGCAAAATTGACTTGAATTTGTTTTCCTATTGCAGTCCTAGAGTAAATTTTTTTTTTTTAAACTATTTCATAGAATATCTCGAGTTGGAAGGTACCCATAAGGATTATCAAGTCTAACTCACAGGACTACCTAACTCTAAACCGCAGACCAAGAGCATCGTCCAGATGCTCCTTCAACTCTGACAGGCTCAGTGCAGTGACCACATCCCTGGGGAGCTGTTTCAGTGACTGACCACATTTACCTTCTACAGAGTGACTTTGCAAAAATGCAACTTCTAATTCTGCATCTGTCTGAATTTGTACTATGCAGAAAAACATGACTATCGGGTTGTCTTTACTACATCCCACAGTCTGTGATGACCTACAACCTTGCTGAACGTTGGTTTCACAGCAATGTATCTTTCCATCAACACTGACGTGCAGCTACTTGTGAATGTGTGAAAAAAGGGGACATCAGGTACATCATAGCCCATTATCTTATTCAAATATTTAAGAAAGTTTTTGTTACCTACATTTTAAAAAGTAATTTGGAATAGTAAAGGGTAGGTATAACTGGAACATTCCTACAATTTCTACAATGAAAACACTTTCATAAGCAGTTAAAATTCACTAAAGCAAACATACTCATGCAAGTGTTTAGCTTACTCATAGATGGGATTAATTATTTGGATGAAAATTCAAAAACTTTGTGACATTACATATCAGATCGTTCTCTTAATAAATGAAAGACCTCATGAAAGCCAATGAGAAACTACTGAACGAGAATTTAGATTACGTTTAAGAATTCTGTCTTCAAGTTAGGTAAACCACTTGCATTCCTAACAGCCACCAGCACTGTCAAGCTCATTACTTAACGAGGGCAATCTAGCTAGTCAAACCAACGGGCAACTCAGAAGAAACAGCTCTTAAGTCAAGAATGCTCTCTGGTGACACACTTATGATGATGATTTTTATGTCAATGGCTACAGACATGCAAAAGGCACAGATTGCATCTGCAAGGTCGAACTACCCGACGTACAGAGTACACCCCAGAATACAAAGGAAAAGATGACTTGATTTTAGTAGTTATGGAGTGCAATTATCTGTTCTGGACCTTGCAGAAACTAAAGTAATCTATAAAAAAGGTATTAAAAACATTTTCCAAGAGTTTGATGATGCTACTTATGCCTCTTTTTAAGAGCCCATAAAGTAACTTGTGAAACTATCGTCTCCCATACTGAGCAACTTGGTGATGCTGCTGACACATCAGCTTACTAATTAGCACGTACTCTGCAGCTGCAATTATGCTTTGCTTCTTTTTAAATGTCTTTGTACAAGGGAAATATCTGTAGAGCTCTATGATGTTCGCAATATGCAGTTAAACCCTTCATCATATTTATTAACTATCCCAAAGACAATTTGTGACAATAGTCTTTGAAACAATATTACTGTTAATTTGTATTACTCAAGCCCAACTCTGACTTGAAAGTTGTACTTGATGGACATTACATTTTCAAACTTGCTATCTATTGGGGAAATACTGTTTTAAAGGTTTGACATGGTAATAAGTAAGAAGCCTTCACTAAACAACAAGGTATGTTGGTACTTTCCAATAGAACTTGAAACAAACACATTTCCCTCCCATAAGCAGAAAAGCTGCTTTTCTTGTCCTTCAGACATTTCAGTGCAAAGTTTTTCTCCCCAGGTATGAGTAGGATGCCTACCTTCCTACATGCACTACACAACCACCATCCTCCCAGCTACTCTTCAGTTTGCAGATACACTTCACAGTCACAAACTTTGTTTAAAAACCTCCTTATCCTCTCACCTGAACTTCTGTCCTCCGCATGAAGCTTATCACTTCACAAATACAGCTCTCTGCAATAGCCTCTGGTGCACAGAGCACCGTTAGGCTGGTTTTCTCGTGGTTCTTTTAAGGTTTACAGTCTCCTTTGGAATGATGCCTGTTCTCCCCTGAAGAGATCATGACCTTGTTTTGGTACCTGTACTTGCTTTGTACACCATTTGAAAACATAGTGCCTATAATATACCTGGAAAGGATTGGAGATTTCCAGTGGCACACAGGAAGTTGATAAAACCTTTGCTCCAAGTACAAAGGGACCCTCAGTCCACTCCAGCTCAAAGTAGTAATTTCAGATCAGAGAGAAGTCAAGACTCAGTGTTTAAATTAAGGGAGAGAGACACACTGGCTTCTCTTTCCCTTCAGGCTCTATCTTCTGCAACTGCTGTATCCTCTAAAAGAACCACAAGAAAAAACAGCTCTGAGGGGTTTTTTCAGCTCTTGTACAGATTCCTGTCATCTGCAGTTCCTCCTCCCATGAACAGAAGTGCCTTAATTTCCGCTGTACCATGTGGACAAGGACAGGTGCAATGGGATACCGGGATACCAGTTCTGTCCACTTTACCAGAACATCTCTTTATACACGGACAGAATTTTCAGGGTACCATTCTGAAAACTCAGTGCAGCCTGTTAAAACACTGCCAAATCCCATAAGACATGATGAACAAGATCCAGTACCGAATAAAAGTGTAGTGTTAAGAGCATTGGGATGGCTTTTATAATACCAGCTACTGACTGTGTGCAAAAACTTTAACTTATTACTTCTACTGATGAAGCAAAATAATTCGTATTTTATTATCTGCTTAAATTTTTGCATAGCCATCACTCTTGCTAGCAAGCAAAACCTGTAACAAACAGAAAGGATTGGCCAACTCAAAAAGACTGACAACCTGAGAAAAAGTGCTGTGCCACAAATACATATCAGTTTGGCAGGTGGGTGGAAGAAGCAGCTGACCCAGACAGATAACCTATTAACTATTCCAAAGCATCTTGAAGGTCAACCAAATACCCACAGTGATTTTGAGGTGTTTTGATAGCTAGGTAATCCTCCTACAGGGTGCAACAGGAGTGACCGCCTCACCATCAGGTCCTGACACAAGCATTTAACAAGCAACGCTGCTAACAGAGAATGCTAACGGACAGGAGTGCAACTTGTGTAAGTCAGATTTGCTAGGTTGGATTCAGTTTTTGATCCTTTCAACCTATAATCCATCCATAATAATAATTAGAAGTTTAGTGCTTTACCAAAACATTTCCACTTCCACACACAAAGCTGAGTTCCCTCATTAACTGCAGCATTATTAAACCCTCACTGTTCAGTGACTTGATTAGGAATGCATTTTGGCAAATGCTCGAAGGAACAACAGATTCCAATGCTCTCTTGTAAGTCTCAAGTATCAGGACAGACATTCTTAGTTTCTCTTCATCAAACTAGCTAGCTACCTCTATACAGCTCAGCTGTGCTTGTGCTCCTAATGACACCCACTGGGAACTGGAAACACACAGCCTCATCCAGTATTCCCTACAGCAAAACAGACAAAGATACCGATTTTCCAGTTCAAGCAATAGCAGCAGGTTGCCTCAGTTTCCTGCGCAGTTTCATCTTCAGCAAAGCGCCTGCATCTTTACGGCTATTAACCTCATCACTCCATGACATTAAATATTGCTTTATATTTCCTCTTTAACAGAAAGCTCTCTATTTCTCTAATACTCAGCTTGTTGTTCTATAGTGGTAAAATACCATCTATCAGGTGTTCAGGTGAAAAAAAAAGCACTTCTGTTCAAGATCGATTTTCTAAAACTACAGGTATGTTTGCCATATGATTCACATATTGTAAGTGCTCAAAACACAGACATGTCTTCAGACACAAGCGGCAGACAAAGCCTTCCAAAAATGAGGCCTGCAGCTGCTGCTGAACTGACTAATAATTAGCACGTGGTATCGGCATTGATAAGGCACTAAATTTAAATGCTTCAAATAAATAATGTCTTTAATATGGTCTAGAAGAGGGATTTTTCCAATTTAGCTTTTCTTGCTCCTGATATTTTGAAAAACTAACCTTTGAGCAGAAACAGAGAAGCAATGCTGAGACAGTAAATGAGATACAGCAACTGAAATGAAAGAGCCTCGAGCATAATGCAGCTGTACCTACCTAACAGCTGTCTACTCAACCTGTTGGGCTCTGCACGGCTGTCAAATTAAAACGCAGCATCTTGTGCTAAATGTCCAAGAGTTCCCTCCATGCTTGGAAATCAAATTTTTAGCTGAGCCAATATGCGTATTTATACATTTTTTCTAAATGCTAGGTTTGTTTAAAGCATTGTAATTTGCAGTTTTCAGAAGATCAAATGGAATAACAAAAAAAAAAAATCAAGAAAGATTACCATCAGCCCAGAGAGTTTACAAAATGGAAAGCAAGTTGTGAGTAGAGGAGGTTATAAATTATACAATAGTTTTTTGATTTCACACTCTGAAGAACCACCTCAATCAGATTCCTTGCCTGCCAGGAACAGAAACTCTGCTTCTTGACAGCCACAGGTGGTAATGGACAACCTCATCTCAGCAAGCCTTTCTCCAAATGGATTCCTCTACATATTGACCATCATCCAGCTCCAGCTTGTCCCAGATTCCCTCACCCTGACCAGCAAATGCTGTGCTAGGTCTTAGACCACTGAAAATCTATACTAGGTCAGCCTCACAGAGAGAGCACAGAGGTGTTTGATAGGTTGTACTGGGATTCCAATCCTACTCACAGCACAACTGTGCAGTCCCCATCCTCACTTCTTAAAATACCTTCCTAGTTATTACATATATTTTTTTGAAAACATTTCAGATTCTAAAGCATAACCCTTGAGAACAAAATAACTTCCTATCCCCAGGAGCACACACAGAATTTTCTGCTGCTCTTTTTAGACTCTACCATGGCAGTACTGCTTTGAGCCCACTTCAAACAGGGCAGTTTTGTTTAACAAAGACCACACGATATAGAAAGCCTTGTATTCTACTCCAGCTGTGCTTTATCCATGCCTCTCTGGTCAAGAAAAGGAACACCTGCGAAACATGACAGATTTAAGATACACCGCCCTTCCCAAACCAGCAGATCCTGGACTAAGCTTGCACAAATGCCTCTGAAAGCTGTGCAGCTCAGAAGGTGCTTCCACTCCCTCCCCCACCTGTCTTTGGGGGTATTTTTTGTTTTTAATATCAATTCACAACACCAGCCAGCTTGACAGCTTACTGAAAATGGTTCTTCAGAGAAGTGCTCATTGCTTAGGGTGTACCATCTTTATTACACTGCTACTGACATTAACCACTCAATAAATCCACAGCCCTTCTGTGGAGCTCTGCCTTAGAGTTAAACTCAGACTTCTCCTTTCGGTTTGATACTTGTTGAGGTTTGCCAGGGACCAGGAGCTGGTTCCATACCTGACACTTAATTGCCATTGAAGGCACTTGCATACGCTTCTTTCTGCTGGCAAGATGAATCAAGAAGAAAGGTTAAAAAAAAAAAAAAAAATTGTCCTAAGCATCTTCAACAAAATTTCACTGCTGTTTTTCTCTACACACATAAAATCCAACTGCGTGCCATTCCATTCAGCTGCAGTTTGGAACTTCCCCAACATCAGTCACAGCAAACTGAGTGAAGAAGACTGACAGCTCTCCCAGCTGGAACTTCCGAGGCAAGTTCGCCATGAGGCCCAACAGCGAAGGGTCAGGGGATGCTGTGATTGATGGCTGTCTCTCTCAAAACAGGCTGATGTAGTAGCTTCTCAGGTAAGAGTCCATGCACAGAAGCAACCCTCAGAGGTATGGGAGGC
Source organism: Rhynochetos jubatus (assembly GCA_027574665.1). NCBI lineage: Eukaryota > Metazoa > Chordata > Aves > Eurypygiformes > Rhynochetidae > Rhynochetos > Rhynochetos jubatus. Next base: position 11,660,473 of record CM050663.1, read on the forward strand.
AGAGCATCAACGCCTAATGGCTAGGAGGGCTGTGAGAGACAGGACTTACACACTCCAACTCAGAATTTTTTACCCCAGGGGAAATGTTCAGATGACCTTGAGCTGGCAGCAGAACTCCCTGAAGCAGAGCACTGCACAGCAGTGCAGGACTATCAAACACTTGGAATTCACTGAAATGTGACAAAAATGAGAACTTAGCTGACTCACTTAAACCGGGAACGCACAAATGATTCCAGAAAACTTTTTATTCAGCTCCGAAGTTATTGATAACTGCCAACAGAATTTAGCCACAGAGGCAATTCCTTTCATTATTTTTTCATTTTCTTCTAGATTTCAAAAACTCCTATCATCCAGGTAATTTGATCTACAGTGGGTTTTCAGAGAAGCCAAAGAGCATAGGTGTCTGAAACGCAAGGTCTGGCCCCTTCAGAGAGTTGTCAAACCACCTCGTCTGAACGGATACCCTTTGTTAAGGCAGGTACACCAAAGTCAGCAGACACAGGGGAGGTGGAAGCTGCTTACTGTCCCTCACAGAGCAAAGCAGGAGGATGCTCATCAGTTTACAGAGAACCATGCCAGAGCAGAACATGAGCCCACTGAAGGCTGAGCAAGGGGAGCGACATACCACACCAAGCAGAGGGTAACAGTGTCAAGCCTGGGATCTCCAGGCCTACAACAGTGACCAAAGGAAAGCTCCAACAAGAAAAAGATTTGTACTGAAGAAAAAAAAAAGGCCAAATGCATAATCAGAGGACAGGGAGTCAGCTTCCTCAAAGACACATGTGATGGTGAGTGATCCGGAGTAACAGAAGTGTATAGATAGCCTGCAAACGGGCTGGATCACACCATATCACAGTGCCCAACCATTACTGAATGATACAGAAGGGATCCTAACTCTTCAGTTACTGTGATTCCACAATACAGAGACTTCTTTTTAATAAAGACTTTCACAGACATTCTGCTGCTGATTCTGAACCAATAGCTTGTTCTAAAGATGCTTCAACCTTTCATCTTCTCTGTCAGTTACAAACTAGAAGACCACACTTCAGATTCTCAGCTGTTGGAAACTTGCACTGCTCCAGCACCAGAAACAGCCTAATTCCCACTAAGAGGACAGATGATGTGACCCCTTCACATAGAGGACGACAGTGAATGAAGAGTGAAGTGTGACAGCTGATGAATTCCTTGGGGTCAGCTTTCATTCCGAGTCAGAAATGAAGCATATGCAGCGCTTCACATGCATCCAATGTATGATACATAGAAAAATCAAGTCTTATTACAAGCTTTCGATTTCTTCATGTATGCTTCTTTTAGTCAGGAACACCTAAATTCATAGTAATTTCCGCTTGCCTTAAGAGTATTTCTAGCACTCTGACTGCATTCTATTAGTGGCTCCAAGTCCTAAAATTTGTTACAGAAAGTTCGCAAACTGAAGCACATCATGGAAAGTCAGTATTTTTAGATCATTTTAGATTCATCATTTTCAGATCATACCTTTTTCGGTCCATCTTATGATTCAGGTATTTGACTTAAAAATGCTTAGAATTGATAATGCTGTGCTTACTAATAACAAGAGTTCATTTTGGCACACCACATGCTCACACTTTAACACCAAATTTGACTCTAGGTAGTAAAGAAATTAAATATAACTATACTCTCTCCAGAAGCCATTATTAGCTTTTAGTAATAAGCTAATAAACACAGCATCAGTATGACAATACTGAGATGCGAGGCAGTCACTTTCTTCCTCAGAAAGACTCTCTAATTCATTTTCTGAGACAAGAGCATGAACATAACAGAGAAGGTTTGTTGACCAGTGGGAAACGCCAGCAGAAGAGGAGGCTTGTGTACCGGTACGTTGTCATCTTGACTATTTATTCATTTGCCCATGCCAGATTTCCTTCATATAAAGGTTCCCAACTTTAGTATGTCTCCATAATTGCATCATTCCTCCCTGCTCCTACTGCAACAGTACCTTGGTGTCTCTGCTCTCTCACCCAGCCCCTCCTTCAGCCATACCTCTTACCTCAGCACAAACGTTGAGGACATCCTGTGCCAAGATCAAGACTACTGCAGTCATCTTGTTCCCTCTGCCAGTCCCCATCTTGTCAATACCTGTCTGTGCAGTTCACAAAGCACTTGGCAAGAACACACTGATTTTTCTGCCTGGTTCTTTGCTTTATATGATGCAGTAGAACAAACAGTTCTCCATACACAGGCCAAAGCCATCTCAGAATGTCCGCAGGGAGAGGGCTCACTACCTAACCCTAGCCTATGTAGCAATCATTGTGGGAAGGTGTTTAACGACTTACTCATACAACAAGCCTTCTACCTGCCTCAGCCTACTCTCTTCCACAGCAAACACTCAGTACTGTCTACATTTGAGATAGTATTTGCGCCAACGGGCCCAGAGGCAGATTCACTGGCTGTTTCACCATCTTTGTGTTGCTGTTTCAAATGCGTTCTTTCATTTCATTCTATTCAACTCAATAACCTGCTTGCAAACACAATTGTATTATAACTGCATTTAGCAACACTTGAAATGTAGAGATCATCTAACATATACAGAATATGATTATGATATGATTTACACAACTGTGTAGAAGACCAAAAATGCTACTGTGAGCAAACAAGCTGTCATTCCACAACCACCAGCAAATTCATTAAATAAACCCTTCTCAAATTTTCAGGCAGAAAAAGCACCTTCAATAAAAATTATCTGAAAACTGTGGGGCCTGCTACATTTGTAGTAATTCTGTCCTGAACTAGTAATTACATTGTCCTGCACCATTTGTAACAATCACCTCCATCATGGAACACAGTATAAACCAGATATCTACCTGCGCTCCGGTGGTAGAGAAAGCAAAATTTTGGGGCAACAAAACATCAGAGCCAAGAACTGTTTTCTAATTAACATAACTGTTCTTGATTAAAACAGAAGGATAGACTGTCTTTAAGAAGACAACATTCCATTAGTGGCTCATAAAGTAGCTTGGGAAGTAAAAGCAAGACAGCATACGTGATTTTAGCTTTGCGCCTGATTGTCCACAGCTCTCTAGTTGGAAGAGTTACTTGCGCTTGTGCAATGTGCTGTGATACACAGTCACTGGTGGCCATGACTGAAGAACACTAGTCTGCTGGCCTTTAACCCTCACTTCACGGGCTCAAATGGCTGCTTTGGAGATAAAGCAATAAAATAGCAGGCCATTGCATAGTACTGCAATCCGAACAATGGAAGCAAGTAAGCACCTAGCCCAAGATGTAGAACCTAAGCCTTTAATACTGTATTTTTGGTAGCAGTACTGGAAGTACTCTACTAGGGACACCGAGACTGCAGGCACTACATTTCACCTTGCACTTTTTGTTATTCATATTCATGTGCATTCTCAATGCCCTGAGATTTTTCTCTAGGTTTCTATACAACATGCTTTTATTCTGGAATAGGTACATTGGATAAACAAAGTGGTCAATGTATGACTCGTTCAGAATCATCTATCATTACACAACTTCAACCACCTAGCACAAGACAATGAAATGCTAGTGCTTTGTTAGCTTTCAAAGACAGAACTGACCCTAAAACACAAGAGAAGATACCAAATTAGTATGATGGCGTACTGCTAAGAAAGTACTTAATGACCTTCAATTTCACCTTATAAAAGAAATAATCTACAAATAGACCTTTCAGCAATATAAAATAGTTTTTCATTAAAAAAACCTAACCTTTTTTTTCCTGCAGTACACATAACAAAGGCATTGTGCTAGATTTTTACTTTGAAGCATGCTAATAATGGAGACAAAGCATATAAATGGATGCTATTGACGCATACTCCTCATGGATAATAACACTGCTTATTTTACTGATTCATCTTGCTACCCTTCAAGTAGATTTCTTAATGCTGAAATCTGACATTTTATCAAGAGAGTAGACACTGGGTGTATTCAAGTAATCAAAAAGCTTCCCTACATAAGTCTAGCACTGGAGTTTCAGCTACATACCTAGGCAGTTCAGATTTCATTTTAACTCAGTCTTGATGCCCTCTACAGGATTAAAGTTAAGTGCTGAATTTCATATCACACACCCAGTTTCCAAGGCAGAGTCCGTATGGAAATACAGAACCCCTCTATTTTCCAGTTCTATAAATTATTACAGACTATACAGTTTGGATTGATTTTTCGAACTATCTTCCCCACGGACTACATAAATAAAACAAGCCTTCAGGCGGCATATATGTTGCTACTGTTTTCCTTTTCTTAATGCCAAGCCTTTGATGAATGTGATTCTAATTATCACAAACTGGAGCTCATCCAAAATGTGAACATGAAACACAAAGACCATTTCATCCACCACAAAAACAAAAAATCATGCAAAGCAATTAATTAGTATTCCTAAAGTGAAAGCCACATCTACCATGTTTCTTTTTTTCATTAAATATTTTAAGCAGTCTAACAAATATATACGCTGCTTTTACCTGTAACGATAGCCTATCAGAAAATTTTCAACAAAATATTTGTTGTAGGACAATAATGAGTCACCAGAAAGAACTAAACCTTTTGCTAATATATATTCAGTCATGACGCACCACCAAAAAATGGTATCAAGCTTTAAAAGCTAAGTTTTCATCAATGTCAAAAGGATGTTTAAACCCTAAACGGAACGAAGGAAAAAGAGAAAGATCAGCGATTCAAAATCAGATCCCACGTGACTACCATGACTGCTGGTTGGTCACTACCTGAAAAATCAACTTATTCTCAAGGCCCTTTTTAATGATAAAAGCTTCTGGTAATGACAACACTGACTTCTGCATAGCTCAGCTCCAACAGTGAAAAATATTACGAGGAAGGCATGCTAGCAGATGTCTTTATCTCCATTTTAAAATATTGTGGAACTCTATGAAATAAATCTCTTCTTAATCAGCAATGCTTTAAAAGCTAAATTACAGCTAGAGTATGTAATGAACAGACAAAACTCTCTGAATAAGAATCAAAATTAATATAAAGAAATTAAGTTATAATTGCTTGAGAAGAGGGAACTATCTAACTTTATGAGATAGTTACAAAAGGCAAATCACAGTAGTTTCGCAAAACTCTTGTTTAGAGCCTGCTTTTCTTCTAAGCTCAAAATTTCCAAGGACCCAAAGCAGAATTTGTGTAAATTTTAGGACAACACACAAAATCTGATCCTACCAGATGAGATTTGACAGAATGTCTTAATTTTGAAATTATGATATACTTTCCAAAGCACTGAAAACACTGCTACAGGGTAAGCATGAGTAGCATAAATCAGTTTAGGAAGTCTGTTAAACAGCAGCATCTTTCCTATTACCCAGGGGAAACAGCAATGTCCTTTAACTTTATGTATGTATTTTCAAGATCCAACTTTCCTACTTCATGGCTTTTAAGCTAACGAAGTTTAAAGAAAATCATACTTTTTTTTAACCAAACATGTCTGCTTTTCATAAATGCAACCAACTTCTAAAGAAATAAATAGAACAAGATACCTAAAACAGGCATGGTTCTAGAGACTTGCATGTCATCTATTTCTCAGTTATGGAGAGAACACTAACACCACGCCCTCTGGCTCAAACCATGAGCTCTCACACACAAGAACAGTAATGGAAAGGCAATTCGCAAATTTTCAGCTTACTACTGGGTGGCAAGCCAGCACCTGCCGGTCCGTGTTACCATCAGGCGCTGCACATGCAATACAGAATGTATTAATTCTATAAATTGCAACATGTACGCCTCCTTAAAAGGTACACAAACGTTCATCTAGGCATACTACTACAGGTTTGTTCCTTCTCTGCAACACAACTCTAAAGATGATGTATTTCCATGGATGGCTCTGTTAAAACTTTGTGTTTGATGTTTTAGTCCTCTGTCTTCCTAAAAGGTTGTGGATGTCAGAAAGTCCCTGTCATCGCACTGAATCAAGGAGATTGGCTGGATGCAAATCCCACTGACAGTAACAGAAAAATTTGTAGGAGCTGGTGAGTATGGAGAGCAATGCAAGATGGGAATGCTTATGCTCTCTGAAAATAAAACCCCACCAGGTGGGCCACCACTGAAGTTACGTAGCATCTTTGGATGCTCTGAATTGCCAGCTAGCATCTTTTGCTGACACTTCAAAGCAGAATGAACTGAACTTATTACCACAGTCATGCCCCACAAAGCTAGGCTCCTCAGGCAAACTCTGAGCTGCAGCTTACAGCCCAACCGAGGACCAGCACCCGGAAATACAAGATTCCCTTCACCCTTGGCTTTATTTCAGCCTTGAGAAATGCATTATCATTCAGGCAGCCCTACCGCTGCCCTTTACTGACTGGCTTAACACAACAGCTCTTCTGCCGCCTCATCGATGTACCTACTCTTTTTCTTCCAGCAGCTTCACAGTTGTATAACCAAAGAAATTAATCCAGATCTTGTTGCCGTTATCAGAGCCACAATAAGTACAGTCTTCTTCACAACAGGGCAGTATTTCAATCTTGCAGCCATAACCATCACCACAAGAGGTTCCCTCTCACCTGACAGACTGTTTCACCAAAGCAAAATTCACACAGGGTTTTATGCTGAACCCGCAGTCTGCAGTCTGATAGAAGATCTCCAGACAGAACCAAAATCAATCTTCTAGAGAACAGCAGCAGGGAAAGGACTAACGGAATTTCACTCTCATTGCAGAATTTATACAGACTGCCGTATCTCAGGAACTAAGAGGACCTTAAATCCTAGCTAGCAAGATGGGAGAAAAGAAAGAAACTTGTAGTGAATGCTCAAGCAAATCGAGTACCTGCATTCAGTACTTCTGATACTTATCTGCTTTGCTTCAAAGGGATAGGGGACCCTCAGGAAATCGGAATAGAAAGGCCTCGAGGGCAAGACTTAGGAGGAGCAGCTGAGGTCACTTAGGCATGGGCTTAAGATTCTTCATGATACTGATAAAAATATTCCCTGAGATATCAAGTGTACAATGTAAATATGGTATAATAACATTGCCCTGTAGGGTCACTCTACAAAGAAACAGAGTGACCTCTTTAGAGAAAAAGAGAAAACCCTGCTTTACCTACTTATTGCTACTTTAGCACCCACTTAACTGTGTTCGTAGTAGAAGAGTGTAACCTACATCATGGAGTTCATTATCACCAACTGGTTTAGACAAATAGCATACATGAATTCGCAACCAGAAGAGATACTTTCAGGTTCACTGAGTGGTTATTTTCACTGTGTGTGGTATCCACCTCCGCAATTCCCTGAAGTACTTACTAATTGCTGAAAGCTGGAAAAATATTCCATGGACACCACCACTTAACACATTTTTTCTTTCCTCCATATGCATTGGCTGCTGTCAGAGACAGGGCAACAGACTAGAAAAACCTTCATATCCTCAGCTTCATATTCATTATACAGTGCATATATCATACCATGTATTATGCACTACACAATGCAGTCCTCATTACACAACGCATGCATTATATAAACAGACTGACAATTTCAAGGGCAGATAACTATGCAATGGAACCTATCAACCAAAATCCATACAGCAAATTTTGATCTTGTGGAATACATGTAATTAGGCAGCTTTAAAAAGTATCTAAGTTAAAAAAAAAAAAAAAAAAAGGAGAATAGAAGCTTGATGTGCTTCTGCTTGGTAAGATTAGTTTGATATCAAGAGTCAGATACTCAAAAGCTGTAGCTGAAGTCCCAGAACCCTATTTTCATCAGAAGATCTGGCCAGAGAAACACAGGCCCCTTTGTTTTAATGCATAAACTAAATACATCAGTTGTAGGTATTTTCAGAGACTTAAGCAAGAAAAATTACATTCTAGTCTTGTGTACTGGCCTGAAAGAGGCTACATAAAAATGTTCATGTGTTTTGTTACAGTAGTGAGTTATAATTTAGCTGTATTTCTGTTACTCTGCACTTCAGTGAGAGGGAAGGTACTGACTGTTCCTAATAGCGAGGTATTCATTGATGAGAGCCTTAGTAACAAAGCAGCATAAGCAGAATACCACATGATCTCTTTCCAGTTGTGCACAAAACATCCTTTGGAATCTCTGCACTGTACTTTCTCAGTGAGGTTGTGCCAAAAGGCCAAAGCATGACAGGTCTTAGAGAGGGTAATTAATACGATGCTTGGTTGTGCCTCACATTCTTTTTAAGGTAAAACCCAAGGGCACATCAGAAAAAGAGGTCAGCTGTAATCAGCGCGTGAGGAACTAATCTGCAGTGTGTGCTGTGGTGTTTCAGACCAACACGGATTACATTAATCTGTGTGACCTGCTGGCAGTGACTCCTACCAGTGACATGGAACAGTCAGCACTCGGAGTTGCAAGAAGCCATCTTCAAGTTCCTGCAGATTAATGCTTTCACAGGAGGCAGGGGAGAGGCACTAGCACAACTCAACACCTCATAAGAAGTGGAACGGACAGCATAAAAAAGATAGATTTCCAAGCCAAGTACATCTTACTAAATTTATGTGTCACTTGGGTATGCTTGCATTTAAACGCAAGCCAACATCGACTGGCTTTGATGCCTTTCGGTGTAAGACTCCGTGGTTCTAAAGACCAGTTTAGTAACAACCTCTTACAGATGCAAAACACCTCTTGTTTTCAAAGGGCACTCTCACCTCCTCCTGAAATAGAGGCCCACTGAAGGACTTCCATGAATAAATTTCACTGTGGAAATCCCAAGGCCATTGCTGAATGAACAGAGGTGGTGTGTCAGTAAACCTTCCCTTGTCTCCGTGATCAAAGAAATACACAGAGCCAAAAAGCTGTAAGAGGGGCAGTCACACAAGTGTGCTACTGGATTTGTATAAACAGCTTTCTATTAAGTGCCACTAAAAACAACCATTAAAAAAGGGTTTATGTTCCCGCAGTGTGCTTCAATCCCCAGTTTAAGCTTCGTCTATACATAAAACACCTTTCGCTCTTAAGCGGAGAGATGACTATCAGTTCCTTCATGGAACTCCACATGCCAAACTTCTTATAAGCCAGGAACTGTATTATATGCATCTTCATGCCAGAATGTGAAAATAGTGATCTGAGCTTTCATTTTTCCCAGCACTCGCCAACCTCCATCTGAAACAGATCCAACCACACAATGCTTTTCCATATTCAGGTTTTTTTACGGATCCAAGCTCCTTGGCTCCCATGTTCCAGCTGAGATTTATTTTTAGTCCAGATGACATTTGTTCTGAGAACCACAATATGCAAAGAGACCTGGATCTAGTGTTTACTATAGTCAGCATTCATTACTCAGTAAAGCTTACTGAGGAATTACAAGGAATACGCTTGGTACAGGACCATTTCTGTAGACAACATAGGATTGCTTCAGAAAAAAAGGCATGGCATTTGTCAGCCACCAACAAACTCAATTTCTTCACTGTATTAAGCCTTAACAGTATTATCATGAAACTACATCTTGAGAATACAATAATTATATTAATTTGTGAGAACAGACACCTGATGAACCATTAAGGTTAAAAGGGTTAGAACTCATGCTTATTCCATGCAGGTCCAAACCTTCAATTTCCATACTTCCCAGCAAACCAGCGTAGTGGAAACTTTCCTGCTAGCCTAGTTTCCAAAGAGCATAATTTTGAAAACTCATTCTTTCTCTCTCACTGCACAGACAACCAGAATTTTTTCCTCTTTGAAAAAACATATTAAATTTTCTTCTTCAAAATACAAAGCAACTGTAAAATAGAGAGTTCTATCAATTTACATCTTCAATGTCAAGAGAGAGATGAGTCCTACATTGCCTTGAGGAAGCCTATTTGGGGCCAGGACTCAGGCGATTTCCCTTTAAAACGTTGTGTCGGAATGAGTCTTTGAAAACATTTTGATAAGCAGAGCAGGATGAGGATACGACAGATAAATTTCCCCTCCTGGGTTACGAGAGGTTGTCCTGACTGCTGACTTCTCAAAGAAAGAACTTTCCAGACCTAATTTTTAACCATTACGGAACAAAGTAACCCATGTGCGCACAGGCAAACACGCCTGACAGCTTGTAAAGCACACAAAACCTTTTGTTCCAATTAGACATCACTAAAAACGAGTTTACTCTGGTGTCACATGGGCTCCAAGACATTTATAAGGTAGACCCATAATTCAGGCATCAAGATCTGGAATGTCCCAAGAATGTATTCAATGAACTGGATTATTTAATATCGTATATTTCAACATACGGTTTCTTCACAAGCATAGTGGGAGACACGGTTGGTATCCCTCAGTGCTCTCAGAAGCTGGGATTCCCCAGGAAAAAACCCTTCTCTCCAAACTGTGTGACTGCTACATGGCTAAATCTGGCATAAAGCAGAATCGTCCCACCTAATACTGTAAAACTACACAGAGACCCTATTCTAAGTAGAAAATAACCTACGGTGTAGTACAGCATAAAGCTTTTATATCTGTTCAAAGTGAGCTTTATAACTGACTCTTGCTTCACAAATTCACAGAGTGAGTAGCACACTCATCACTGCTATGTATCCATTAACATTCTTCTTGAGAAACGTTTACACTGTACACAAAACTATGTGAGAATTGCAAGATATACTGGCTAAAATAAATTAGAAACAATACCGGTTGATTAGATTGGTATCTTTATCTATACCAGTTACAGATTTTCATATCATCCATTCTACTACAGTCATCTGGAATTAAAGCCATTGTTAGAGGAGTCAAAGTACCTTTTTGCAGAAAACGTTTTACTAATATATCAGACTTAGGAATCAAGAACAGTACACATGGAATAAAGCCTTTTTCATCTATGAAACTGTCCTCTGGCCACCTATTCAGAACACTGATTTTGGTTTAGAAAAAGAAATAGCCAATAGTTTTACCTTTTTCAACCTAAGCCTTTATTAATTTTTCTCCTTCAAGAGCACAAAGAAACCAGGGTGAACATTTTGTGCCCAAACTGCGTAAGTCAGACAAGCTGTGGTTGTTACCCAGCTAAATGGTAAAGGAAGCCATGCACGAACAAGAAAATGGTAATGCAGCCATGGATCACTTCTGACACTTTCAATTAGAGTTTTGTTTAGTTAAGCACTTACAAATTTTAATAAATGGTTCTGAAAAAAAAATAATCAATTAAAATATTTCCACTTTTCTTAAATTGTCTGACTCCTCCATAAAACTGTGTTGTATTATTTTATTGTTTTCACACATTTCACTCCCAGATAACTGCACTCAAGAGCAATACTAAATTCTGATGCTGAATTCTTTGCAAACTAAGTGCTCTACACGGAGTTTGTTCTTCTTTTAATTAGAGACATTTGCACTTCAAGATTCTTAAATTAAAAACCATAACAAATTTGCATTATTAACATATTCATTTTTTAATAATTCTATTTCAAGAAGACAGGATTATTCCAGCTACATAAATGCTTCTAGTAAGAATTGAAAAGCAACTTTACATCTGAAACTCTCTCCATAATTAAAGCAGAACCAAAGCAAATGCCTGCTGTGAGCTCCAGCATAATAGTTTCACCTGGCAGTGTTCTCTTCCTGGTATTTACTGAGAACATGTGGCACTATGATAAAGGAAAAATCTTCATGGTATTTGCTCATACTCATTTTACAGCAGTACTTGTGAAAACACCTCTCTGAATGTGGTACTTTGAAAACTTCTGTTCTGTCTTTCCTTCCAAAATAATTTTCATTCCAGCTTCTCTTGAATTTATCAATTGCCTTCAGAATGAAAACCCAACTGTTGGGAAGAGAGAGTGGAGAGGCAAAAAGCAATTTTATTTTTATTTATTCTTGGATGCATCAGACCTATAGAATGCTTTCCCAGAACCAGCTGGTTTGATGGCTGATGATGAGATCCACCAGGAATGAGAATCAGCACAACACACATGGCTTGAGATAACTTTGTTTTGGAAAAGGAAAACAAAGAAAATCCTATACACAGCAGGCCTGACAATTCAGTTCATACTGCAGCATCCCAGGGAAGTGGTGGAGTCACCATCCCTGAAGGTATTTAAGAGATGAGGTGATGTGGTGCTTAGGGTAGATTTGGCAGTGTTAGGTTGATGCTTGGACTCAATGTTCTTATAGGTCTTTTCCAACCAGAACAATTCTATGATCTCACACTGCATTTCCTTGTTTTGGAACAAACACAGCAGAACCAAAAGGAATCCACACTTCACAGACTGCATTAAAACTATGACTATTCTGACAATAGACATATATACAAACACATACTTTCTTATTGCAGTAGTAGTTTAGGATCTCTTGAACCATAGAATAGTTTGGGTTGCAAGGGACCTTAAAGATCACCTAGTTCATTGAAGATGCATGCCCCTCAGACGTACACCTCTCAAACACTGAAGGCACCAGCGTAACACTAGCAGAACAGGAGGTAAGACAGTTAAGATATTTTATGACACTGAAAAGCTACTCTCTCTCCAGTAGCATATAATCCCTTCGAGCTCTCCCTAGACTTCATTTTAAAGACCCAGAATCATTAATGGAGTTAGAAGGTTCACATTAATTAATACATTCTGAAAACTCACATCAAGATAAAGCTCTCGTGGTATGCAAGTCACTGCACTGACAGATTAAGGTGTCAGTCTTACCTAGATATGGTTAATGACACTCTAAGTATCAAGCATATAACTCTCATGATCAGCTTTAATTGCTTCGGATGCACAAACACCTCATCCCAGAGATTTTTACACCTTGCTCTAAGTCCTTAGTATCAAGTATTGTCATTTAATTCTGCCTGAGGAGATTGAATTATATGCACTAAGCCCATTAGAAAGTATTTCAGTATTAGCTAAAATATAGGACTAACTCTATAATATAAAATGTGCAATTACTGTATTTCAACGGTAATTTTTAACTTGAAAGAAAACAATACAAATTGCAGAGATCCACTCCTACAGCATTTCACAATTTCAGCATTTGCAAACATCATTTCTTTCAACAAGGCTTAATGTCCCTCTTGAAGTTGTTCAGGAAATTTGCCCAGGTTTCATTTACTGAAATCACAGGGGATGAGAGTCATAGCATAAATATTCCAACAGCTTTGCATTTCCTATTACACAGCAATACATTTCTACACCATCCAAAACAAGAATAATACTTTTTATTCTATCAAAATGGACTATGTTCTTAAAGATTATTACTTCTTTTTTATTAATTTCAATATTAATTATTTGTTTATGACCTATATCATTGTACCTTCACATACTTTCTCATCGTTTCTCAAACACAGCATGAAGAGTATACTTGATGAAAAAATCAGGAATTTGTAATTTGTGGGTTAAGTCCCATCGACAAATCACAAAAACGAGTGACAAATCACTTTGCAAAACCAAAGGTGGTGTTATATATAGGGGCAATTAATTGTATTTCCCAAGACACACATTCCCTGACTAAATTCATGTGCATTTATGGGATGTCAGACCCTGTATCCTGATCCATCCCTTAAATCACAATTGAATATAACAGCTAAGGAAAAAAAAAAATGTCCTCTCCCTGTTGGACAGTTTGATGCTATCAGTGTCCTTGCAGCTATTCGAGAACCAACAGCATGTTTCATATTTCAGAATCTCTGTGTACATTAGTAGAAGAGAGACAGAGGTTGGTATCTGGAGGTACACAGCTGGGGGGACACATCAGCAATGGCCAGCTTTGGGCCCTCTCTCTGCCTTATCCCAAGATGCTTTGCAAGGTGAGTGGGTAACATTTCCTCCATGCAGTATCATGTGGCCATGTTACCGGGCACATCAATGGTTACTTCCACTTAAACACTGCGTGTCTCAACAGACTAAGGACAGGCCAAATGCCAGCTGCATGAACTGTTGGTGCTATATGTCAAAGGCAGTGGAAGACATGGAAGTCTTTCACTTTACATATGGGATTTAAAAAAAAAAAAAACAACCAAGGGAAAAAAACCAAACAACCAAACCCAAACAAAACAATCAAAAGCTACTTGCAGCTTTCATTCTGGAAAATAAAAAGTTTTCACAGAAGATAGATGTGGACCACTTTGTCTTGGTATTATTTTCTTTCTCAGGAGCAGTAATACACTATACAGATATTACAGAATTAATTCCACCAGTAACTTTAAAGCCTTCTGTTTCCAGGCAGGTTGATTAGGAACTGGTATTTATGCTTGCTTGGAAAGCAGTCAGACACAGCAGAAACAGGCTTTTAAGTCTACAGATATTTCATAACCATATGCAAGAACTTGCAGTTTGGTGTTCTCTTTACAAAGCAACCTTCCAAATCCACCACCAATATAAGCCCCCCTAAACTGAAAACCCCTTCTTAACTTTATACTCTTTAGAGAATAATTTAACTTCTGTAATAACACCTTCACTTATCTCTGAAAAAACACTAATGAAGGCGGTTAGTGCAACACCACCCTCAAAAATACCACTAAATATCTACACACTTATTCATGCATAAGGTTGACATTGCAATTCATTACTACAGTGTGCTGTTTTCCTAGTCAAAATTTTTAAGAAGTATTTAAAAAATTACTTGCTTAACAGCTGCCTACACAAAGGGTCCACAATAATTTTTTATTCACTTCGCATTAGAGTCCAAAACTGTATCATTTTCTGCCCTTTAACCATCAAAGACAGGTCCCCAGTCTGAAATACCGTATCTTAGCTTATTTTCTGTTTCTGGGATGTATATTTTAAATAACTTATTCACTACCAGAGCCAACATGCTGACACACCACAATATTTTTTTGCATGAAACACAGTACTTTGTCCCTTGTGTTTATGCAATTAAGCAAGCTTTTTTGTTAGGCAGAGTTTTTGTTCCTTCCTGTTTCTCACATAAATCTATTATAAAAGTTACCCAGCACAGCAATTCTATTTTAGTTGATGCTACTCACATAGAGACTAAGCAACGCCAGGCTGCAGGCAGCTGAACAACAGCTAGCACTCACAGTGCCGGCGGAATGTCTTGTAGACGGAATAAAACGTTTGTTTTTGAAAAACTTTGTATGTATAAACACTGCCATACCTTAATCATCTCCATTTTAGTTAAATATAATGCTAAATTATCTCTGTAAGTGCTTCTTCCACCCATTTATGCTTCCTGAAATCAGAGTCTTTAAGTACCCAGTATATCCACGAAGACATCAGGGCATACTGGGAGTAAGCTGGGCTGCTGCTTGTATTTGACAACTGTTACTGGGTGACCATCAGAAATGAGTTTTCTTTCAAATGATCCCCAGGGGTAAGGCACCTGCACTGCAACTTCAAAGTCAGCTGAGCCCATCTCCCAGTTACCCCAGGGTGTTGTGTGTCATGGCTGACTTTCTGATGGGGATTCATCTATGCTTCTTCCCTTAATCCTGAGCCACTGTAATCGCATTACTGAGATGCAGTGCCTAATTGCTTGCAGAAATGGTACAGAACTCCAGGAAGAGCAGGTTGGCTTGTAACGCCCCAAACTGAGTTCATCATCAGAAATATGTATTCCTGAATAGAAGCTAGCTCACTGAACTAAGGAACAAAAAAAAACCACCTATGGAAATTAACGGTCTGACACCCTTAAGCTGTTTTCAGACGCACAACAGCTGCTCCGTAACAGCTTAACCGCCACCCTGGAAGCACTTGGTTGGAAGTGGCCTCAGCAGTCCCCATGCCACAAAAACTTTGTAGGAATTTGAATCTTACTGGCAAAGGGGGCAGTAAGGCTCTGCCTTGTTGCTGGAAACAGGAGCTTCATTTGGCCCCTTTTTCACTCTCTTGGAGAAACACAGGAATTTGCTTTGGAAGACGAACAGTCCCATAGAAGTCATCAACACAGCTCACACGTTCAGTGCATACCTTTTGTGTGAGGGGGTTTTTTCCTTTTTTCTCATAAAAGTGACTTAAATCATCACTGTAAACTGACACTTGCTTGAGAGCAGTGTCAAGACTATTACTCAATAATATAAACAAAATCCAAAGGAATTACCGAGTTTTTTGGTCAATCGGCTCCAGCATGCTGCCTCCAGCAACAGCAAAGAAACTTCTGCTTTAGAAGAAAATCAGCTTTTGTTTGCAGTGTACCTAATCAGTCTCCAGTTGAATCGCCCCTCACTACTCTCCATGCTGACTTCTTGCCACAGAGACCCTCATTACACTGGGAAAACCCTACAACTGCAGTACGTTGGAAAAGGACTCGAGGTGCAGGAACAGTCTCTCCTCAGCCCGGGGACTGTGGTCCTGCACACTGTGGATGGGGCAGATCAACTCCGAAAGAAGAGGAAAGTGCCCAGTGTAAATATTACTGGCTAAGAAGCTAAAGTAAAATAAACAAATAAACAGTATTTAGAGCAAAGCTCACAAATCAGTTCTTTTCAGACAAAACTTTAATATCTATTTCAATTCAGCTCAGCCAGCTCTGGCTGACACGAAAAGCCAAGTAAGTACTGCCAAACTATGAGGAAAAATATCAGTACTCTCACTAACTATGGAAAGCGAGATACAACTTTCTAGAAATTACTTATTTTCTTTTGAAATAAGGAATCAATTGAAGCAAGACTCTGTTTGATTAAAAACACTCACCAGCTTTCTCTGAAACACAGGCTTATTTTCCCATTTATTAGACCAACCAAGTTTTAAGTACTTGTTCTGTACATTAGATTATGTCTAATCTCCTCCCTCAACTTGCATAGCTCAAGACACATTTGAGGTCTACCCTCTGGAATATATCTTCTATACCACCATAACATAAGCATGTACCAATCAACAGCTTTAACCTGTGACTGATGTACTGTGTGTTCTGACTGGCACTGCCCTTAGGTCCCAGTAAGATTTTCATGCCCCAAAGCAGCCCAAGCTGAGCTAATTAGCAGGTGCTTTCACCCCAGCATCATCACCAGGCCCAGCAAATGGCAGAAAACACCCCATTTTTGCCTGTGCTGCACACATCTAGTTCCTCAGATACCGGGCCCTAGCAGCAATGCATCCATTTAACAGCGCTGGGAACCCTGCTCTAACACAGGCAATACAGAGAACACCAGGAGAGATCTGCGACACAGATATATTCACAAAAATATTTTGTTCCAGTGGCTTTTTGATTAAGCAGTAATGCCAAAATACACCCACTGCATATGAATTAAGGCTGCTGCAATTAAGAGGGTGATATATTTAGATAGCAATTCATAATTTTGCTCTTCTAGCTATGCCCAGACAGACATGGCTGGCTGTACCTTATAAAGCTGAATTAGGTAGTTAATTTAAAAGAGGGAAAATTAAAATTGGCCAGCAGGGTGGCTTCTGATGATTCCACCTCAATTCGATGTAATTGTTTCAGACCCTAGCACCACAGTTTGACTATACAGATCTCAACTAAGTGATTCCCAACAGCTCACCAGTTTACTTTGCTCTTACACTTAACGAGGCATACACGTTCCACACACAAACGTTTGGGTGTCTTAAGAAAAGTTTCTCTTGCAATGTGCTGGCTGCAGGAAGCTGGCTTTTACCTACGGATGGCAGATGGCATCAAAGCAGCACAGCTGTACTGTAAGTAACTCCTACACTACATGAATTACTGCCTCAGCTAACGGGAGTCACTCTGTCTCAGAAAGGAAAACAATGGAATCCAAGCCAAGCAGAAAGGCAAACGGGCAGCAGCGGCGGGACTGCACTACCTTATCCTCTGCATTGCACATCCCTGGTAAATCCACCCAATGGTAAGTATCCCTGAAGGGAGAAGACTCTCACACTACCAGCTGGAGGGGCAGGGTGTCCAGTCACTTCTTGAGCCTGTGGACTGGAAGTCCTAAGCTGTCCAGTGCTGCTTATTTTTCTAGCAAGAGAGATGACAACTAGCAACAGAAAAACACTATGTCACTTCTGATACAGGATGGGATCCTTGTTCTCCAATTTTATTACTTCTATCAAGAATTTTCTTAACCACTGCTCAAAACTGTCCTGCTCTCAGATACAAAGCATCAGCCGAGTGCCCTACACTCCTAACAACCTGTCCTGCCTCCTGACTTAACGCCCAGGCACAGCAGCTAACACTGACATATACGAATCTCTCTGCTGGCAGGTTGAAGGAGACTCTGATGTTTCCAACACATGACAAAGAACCTTCTGCACACCAGCATCAAAACCCAGCTTATGCATTCCATGGCAGACAGGAACAAAGCCAATACAGTCTGAAAGATCAAACAGCGATGCCATACTACCCTTGGTAGGACCCGAGCAGGCAGCCTATTTGACACAGAGAAGATTCCCCCAAGTCACCTCTTCCAATGGCCACATGGAAGCAAAGTGGGAAATTTCTGCATACTTTTGCCTGTAGAACCGCAATGAAGCTACTCACCTGGTTAAAACTGGTATGATACACTTACAAATGAAAAGGCTAAAAGCAAGTTAATTGTAAAATAAAAACTTGCATATCTTTCTGTTATACACCACGGAATAGGTTTTAGTAGATCAGAAAGGCAAAGCTGTATCAGTACATTTTCTGAAATTACTAGGTCTACTCTTTCCATGGTAAATAAGTATTACTTAGCATTGCAAAATATCGTCGGTTTAATGAAGTGGTTCAGAGACCATGAACAGGACGAGCCTCGCTATGGTCATGCCATGATTCCAAAGCCCCAGACAACTCCCAGAACAAACTGAAAGGAAACCTACAATGCAAATGTCAGCATTTCAACATGAAAAAAAAAAACCCAAAACAAAATCAAGAAAGCAAAAAGCCCAGCCTTGCTAAAAGAACACCCTGTGCCAGATCAAAGCTGGACACAGCATATTTTCTCACATCAGTCAGGAAGCCAGTAGACAAGTCTCCTCCTTATCCTGTCCACCAAGAAGATAGCTGGATTATGGAACAAACAGAACCACGTAACTTTCACTTTTTGCACAGCTGCAGAAGCTGGTCCACAGTAGAGTTTACAGGGGGGGGGTGGGGGGTGGGGGGGGTGGGCGGGGAGGGGAAGAGCTATGGAAGCATTAGTAATGAATGGCGAAATTATCAACTTCAAATTGTCAAATCAGAGGACTCTGATTGACTTGCACTCTTTTTCAAAGGAAGTTGGTCAGTGTGAGAGGCTGGGGGTAGGTGCACAGACAAATAAAGGCAAGAACACCTTTGAACTTATATATCTAGATAGCTTATAAAATACATGAAAATATAAATTGTGTAGAACATGAGCTAAGGGAATTATATCTTGAGATATTTCCCAACCAAGTCAACTGAACAGGCCCAGAAATGTACTTAACAGAGAAAGGGGACAGGAAGAAAACCTCCAAAAACTGGAACAGAAATTGTTCAAATTCCTTCCTCTCCCTGCTCATCTCACAGAAAGGAACTGGATAGTTTCAAGTAAAGACTTGAAACTATCTATACTGATACAGTTTCACAAACGAACATAAACCCAGAGTTACTTTGTCAGTGTCCTAAGTTAACATAAACAACTATTACTACAGCTGGGATCAGAATCTATCCCCTAGATGACGAAGAATGTAAGCAAGAATTCAGCACTTATTAGCACTAATAAAAGAGAACACGATGCTTCATGGCTTTGTGCTTCCAAGCTGCCTGGCACAGCACGGCTAATCCATCAGTCTAGACTGGTGGAGATCACAATTTAGAAACAGATTCTCAAAGTCCAGGACATCCCTGAAAAACACAGACAATACAAAGCATCTGGCTTATCAACCCTTGCATAAGACAACAAACATTGATCGTTCTATCTCTGTAGATACAAGAGACAGCTTCACAGCCTCTTGATGAGACAGAGTAAATCCCCCAAGGCCAACTGCCACACATTCAGCAACAAGGCTTGAAATCTTGTAGTCTTTTTTTTTTTTCTTAATTTATATTATATTTTTATGTGGCTCGCCTTGTCCTACTCTGATTTGATTGGTAAGTAAGTAATTTTTCTTGCCCAATTTATGTCTGTTTTGCCCATGACCATAACTACTGAGTGATCCCACCCTGTCCTTGTCTCGACCCATGAGCCTTTCCTTGGGTTTTCTCCTCCCCATCCTACTGCAGGGAAGAGTGAGCAAGCACCCGTGTGGTGCTGAGTTGCCACTGGGCCTAAACCACAACAACCACCACAAAGATTCACTCATCTGTTGTTAGGCAAAACAATCTGGAACTAGAAAACAGTGCTTCAGAATTGTTATCAACAGCCACTACTGCTCTGACTGGACAATCACTCATTTTCAATTTGGTGGAGTCCAGGAGAAAAAAGAAGTTATGGTAGGAATAGCTAACAGACCAGCTTACTTGTGTTGGATAAAAAAAGCACAGCTGGACGCAAAGGTATGCATCTCATTAAAACATTGTGTCTTCTGTAATTTGCTTAAAGGTTTTTGTGTAAACTATTTACTTTGCAAGACTATTATGATCTGAAAAGTAACAGCACGAGAATCAATCCAATGGCTAGGTAGACATTAAATTCACCACAGGTAACAATTCACTCAAGCTTCTTCATGGCAAGGACAGTAAAAGCCATGCCTTTAACTTATGACACTGTTTTAACACTTAACTCAGGTGCAGCAGTGTAACCTATGTCCTTATACTGACACAAGAACTCCTGTACCTTCAAAATATTATACTTTGATTTCATGCACAAAGGAATTTTACAAGAGTTCTTTACACTCACCGGCTGAGGCCAGAAAGCCCCACTGCTCATTAGGTTCTACCTCCTGCACAGCAGCTCTCTAATCTCACCCAGGCTGACACTGGCCTCAGTAACTTGCAGAGTACCTTAAAGTCTCTCCAAAGCCTAATCCAGATCAGGTTTTACCCTGTAAATTCTGCATCCAACTCAAGGTTTCAACTATGGTAGTCTTTACTTAAGGACAAAAAGCATTAAAGACTACAGTTAAATTTAAAAAAATACTCCTACCATTTAATTTGACCATTAAAATAGTCTCTAATCCAAGTTTACTTTATCTAAGATTCAAACCTTTGTGTCTCGCTATGCTTTTTATCTAATGAACATACTATTACCCTTCACTCATTTACACTCTCTGGTAAAGGACAATAAGGGCATCCTTTAACTTGTTTTTTAATTTAAAAATAGACTTAACCTCGAGTCTCTGACTTCAAGACACATTGCTAGTCATGGTGTCTAGGCCTCTGGTAGTCTGTACCATCAACACAGCAAACAGTAACGTTCGACAGAAATAAACCTTGATATCACAGCTTCACCCTGAAGAAAAAAGTTTCATAAGCAATACCTTGCCTAGCCAATACTTGGCTATTCTTATTCCACAGGCCTGACAGAGCGCATTAAGAGGAAACAAGAATAGGTGAAAATCTGACTTTGATTTATTTTTTCTTGGTAGCACTCCAAAGCCAATGCTAGTCTTGGAAAGAAAAAACAAACTGAATTCTCTACTGACCAATATTTCTTCAACAGAATTGTTAACTAGATTTTGATCACTGAGCATTTACACTGGGGGCCACAGAAGCCAGAAATAAAGAACCACCTCACTTGGCAAATCAGATTGTTGGCCTTGTACATTACTGTCTGCTACAATAAACCACATCTCACTTCTGAACGCTACAGATTCAGGTCTGGAAGTGCCTGGGATGGATTTTGGGGGGGGGGGGGGGAGGGGGAAGGAAAAAAGAAGAAAATAAAATGAAGAATGGGTTTACATGATGCCTTCTTTAGTTTTTATTCCAGAAACTGCCAGATGCAGATATGGCCACGGTGGATGGCTTCCTTTACTCCTCAGGTACAAAAGCAGAGGCAGTTGCAAAAGCACTGGCTGCAAAAGAGGCTGTGCCAGAAGCATGGAGTAAGGCGCGCAACAGCTCCATCACAAATACTTGTTGGGGCTACTGGACCAGATTGTACGTGTCTCTCACCGTCAGCACTTTGAAAGAACCGTTGCTTATGCACTTCCTGCTTCAAAGTCAGAAGTCACTGATGGAGTCACCCTTCTTCAGGGCTTTGGGTGTTCGTCTGCAGAGTGCATACAGCATGGACAGCCTGACAGACTGACTCACTGTAAGGAAAGAACTAAAGTTCGGCAGAGATCACTTCATCTGCTGTCAGTGCATTGCTTATCAAGTCGATTGTGTTTTCCAGGTTAAAAAACCCTCAGAACTCTCTTTTCTCAGCATTACCAGTAACCTTTGCAGGACTTGTGCTGCAGATAAAACACCTGACTACACAGAAGCTCAGGCCTCCTGAGGTTCTGTGGTTCAAATCTGAGGGTGAGCAAACACCCATTTAGAAGTATGAGATGTATTATTACCGGAAGTAATGAACATATATTAAAAAAAAAAAAAATTACTACCTTTCAGGCCCCTCTTTGGTAATTCATGGCATACTAAAGAAGCCTCAAGAATTTTACTCAAGTAGTTTATAACTACACACACACGCAGTCACCTCCTGGTCGAAAGATTTCCTGCAGTCAGATGCTACGCAGTTGTTATCAGAGGACTTTTCTAATAGCCACTCACCAATTTTAGAGACAACAGTGTTAAGAACAGACTCTTCTCTTCCCACAAGAAGAAACAATTTGCGACGTGGAAAATCCAGTACTTGATTTTCAAGTCACAGATGTAACCATGTAGAAGTAACTAGGGGAAAAATAAAAAAGCAACCCTATATCATGAGGTTGCTTTTCAGTTTGCACGAATATGGGCATTATCACAAAAAGACCAGCAGCGAGACCCATCAAAATCTCTTCCTAACGATTCAAACACATTCCAATTTTCTTGTAGAATTTCCCATTCCTAGTATGAGGAAATTAAAATCAAAACACAGGGAAGGATAGTAAAAACGTTGACTTGCTGGTTTTTTAGTGCGACCTTGGAAACAAACTGTTTCTGCTCCTTAGGTTTGACTCTGTATACCTCTTACTTTCACATAATTTCCTTACTAGCAATTTTTCTTCCTGTTTAGCAAGCAACCAAACAGTAACGACAAACTTTTCTACAGCTTCTGATGTTTCCTAAATGCCATGTTTATAAATACAACTGCAGATACACATTATTCTTGCCACCTGTCCCTTAAAATGCAAGGCTGCCCTTTAAACGTTTATTTTACTTGAAATTCATCCATGCTCTGGAAGTTAATGAGCCCCCTGAAACTCCTCCATAAATACTTCCTTTCCTGCACCTTTCTTTTCTTTTAGGAAATGTCTGGGGACCCTCTACAAAGATCAGTCATATATAGCAAGAGCCATAACTTTTACCAATTTGTACATCTTACGAATAGAGTGAGGCTATTTGTACTGGTTGTACACAAGGTGAGACAGCACGCAGAATAATTGTGAAGGGCCACTTCTTTCCCATATTCAAAGTATAGACAATAATACGAGCATAGAAGGGAGTTGGCTTTACTTCCAGGACGTGTGTCTGCTGGCAGCAACCCAGGCTTGTACTCTACTGGCCTACCAAAGGTGGGCATTCAGAGCAATCCAGTAGTGCCCCTGCTCCCACTTAGATCTCACAAACAAACAAAACCAAGGTGGAAACATTACTAATTGTTCCCAGTGGGAACAGCTTAGAGATGTTTGTTTTATATTTGTCATTCCTGAAAAATAAAAAGAGCTAAATTTTTAATGTTTACCTTAAATTTTTAATGTTTACCTTCTATACAGGCAGCACTCACTAGTACAAACGAGAATAGGAACCGTTAATTGTGCACAAAGCCATGGTGGTCTCATGCGTGTCAAACAGCTAGAAATGCCCCAGGTCGCAGCTTGGGTCTGCACTGTAGCTGGGTGTGTGTTTCTCCTGGAAGGAGGAAGATGTTGCTTGTGAACTAATAATTAGACTTCATGAAGTCCTGTAAAACCTGCTTTAACTATCAGAGATGACTTCAAAACAGAAAAATGATCCAATCATCATTTTCTATGGCCCCTTCTTCACGTACCCAAGCGCATTTGGCAGTAGTACCACGAGTCACGTGGTAGGATGCCACTCCATTAAAAGGAGTCAGAGTTACCAGTACTTAAAATCTGATGCACCTTGAAAAGCTGCCCATCTCACTGCCTTCATCTTAGGCTTTTACTTACTCAGCATGGGGGTGGAGGGGCAAAGAACTGTCCTAGGGGGGTTCTCATGAGCAAACCTTAAGAATTCCAGTCTGCTCATGAGCTGCTGCTGCAAATTAATCTGGTTTCAGAACAGTTTTGCAACAGGAAAGATGAACATCACAAACCAGATCCAGACTGTGTGTACACCCTTTTTAGGTCAACTACATTGATCTCACCTTTCTCAGTTCTGGACCAAAACCACGGAGGCAAATTTTGCTTTTAAAAGTTTAGTTAGTCCTATTTATTTCAATGGTGTCACATCATCATAATAATAATTACAGCAGAATTTAAGTTCAGTGCATAGGAATCTCAAGACCATTTTTTTTCATGGGAAGAGCCATCAAGGGAAATTAATTTTAAAGAACTATTTTAGTAACATTATTTTAATGGGAATAAAAGAAAGATGTGCTTGTTTCATGCTAAGAGACAAAAATGAAATGCGAACGTGAGACACTAAGTAACACACTTAATCCACATGCCAAATCTAAGGTACCAGTTCTCTCTTCACTATTCTCCTGAAAACTGGGCACATTTATCAGAACTTCATCTTGGTCTCAGCAATTCAGCAGATGAGTGTGTAAAGTTTAGCCCCAAATCAATCAGCCAGGTTCAAAAGTTCCTGTATATGAACACATGTTCTTATACCCATAGGCAACCTTACTGGTCAGGACATTAAACTGCACTTTACCTACTTTTCCATAATGGTAAAAAATAGAAAACTTTTTTTTTTATCCCCATTCCCATCATATCATGTGTTTTGCAATTATAGCAATACAGCAATTTCCAGTCTGACTTCATGAAAACAGCTAAGATTGCCTGCACCTCTTTGAAGTATAAATCAAGTCAAAGAAGGGGAAAATATCTCTGTCCTCTACTGACATATTAAGCAGCCATTCTTGAAATGGGAAACCCTAATGTACTTGGTAATTGCATTTGAAGAAGTGAAGAAGAGCTGAAGGATAAGTAAATGTCTTGCCTTCTCTCCCACATTCCCTACCCACTACACCAATAACATCTGGCATTTTCCTAGTATACAGAAAGGGATAAAAAGGTGTTGAGATGAAGATAAGAACCAGTCGAACCTGAAGGGAAAAAACCAGCCCACGAGCTTGTCGTTTACAGTTAAACCTGCAGACAACAATGAGCCATTCTGCAGGGAGATCTGAGTCATGTTCAGACATCTTAAGTGTTGTGAGTAACAAGTCGTCTCTGTGTTACTGGCTTTCATTTCCAGGCTTCTCACCACTGTCAACATGTGCATTGAACACTGCAAACACAGCTATTGGAAACTCACTACTCTCAACAGCAAACATAGCAGACACTACAAAAACACTGCAAGCTCCTGAACATTTATCCTTCCAGTCTGAAAGCATGTAGCCCACATACTTTATCATCCCGCAGACTATATGCTGTCAAGCAAACAGAAAACAGACTTTAAAGAAACGATGATCTGCAGTCAGAAATGCAGAACAAATCAGCTTTCTCCCATGAAAAAAACAAACGAAAGCAAATGCTGAAAACAAAGACGTCAAGTTTCTGTAACTGAAGGCAGTCAACACGCTCAGCTGCAACAATAATGGCCTTTAAGAAACACCTCAGTAAGTTTACAGTCTCGTACTGTGCTTTTTAGTATTTCTAGTGCTTGGGTGCTCCAGACCTGCAACCTATTCTCTACACAGGAGTGATAGGAAACACCTTTTGATCTTTCTAAATTAACAACCAAGGTATTGCAGTAGCACTAATGATATGCCAATTTAATAATATTAAATTCTTCCAAGACCAGCAAAAGCTATTTAAAGAATGTCAAGCCATCGATTGGTGCACATCGGCGGTGCTTACTGGCTCTCCAGCAGCCTAACTCTGCCCTGCAGCCCAGCTGTCTCCCAATGCCTGCACCACCAAGCTCCATGTCAAACGGCTGAGAGGGGGCCAGGGGCTAGGCTGAAGCACAGTATCATACATTCATTGGTACTGCAGCTGCCACACCATGTATCACTGATTTCGTGTCACTGCCCTAATGAGAAGGCACAGTACTGTCACAACAGCAGTATCACTAGCACACGCCTGCTATCTCTGCCTCCAAGAGCCTACAACTGACATGGAACGGAGCAGGACTTCATACCACATACCTGTACAAGCTGGCCCTGGAATCACTGTCTCTGCCTCAGAGGCAACCAGTTCCTCTGCTGAAGGTGTGATTTAACCCACCGTTACTCAGCCTCTGCTTTAGCTAACATACACTGTTACTCAACCACAGCTCTCATTGCAAATGATTTCATGGCCCTTAGTCTGCCTGTCCCACACAAAGTTCAGTGCAGTTCATGCGGCAACCTTCAGGAAGCCGCTTCACCAGAAGGCGTTCAGACATGACTGTGGTTTTAAAAATTATTCTCGAGTATTGCAGGGGTTTTTAAATCAACTTATGAATAAAAGTAACAAGCAGCAAGAAGCCCCAACCAGTTGGAGGACTGGTCACAATACCAACTTTAGGTTCAAACTCGAAGAGGTTGACAGATTGCCTCTGCAAATGTCTCAATCCAAGCAAGACAGGCATGGCTGCCTAATTAAAGTCATGATGTCATTGCTTCCACCTACCAGTGCTTCTCCGAAAAAAATCATAAGAGAAACCAACACAGACCACCCAAATTGCTGTCTTTTGTGTAATTAATGCACTAATTGAAATATTCCCGCAATACTGCTATGGCTGCATTAGTAGTCTGACTCGCCATGCCACTGCTGGATCATAAATTGACTCTGAATTTCAACGACTAATTATCTTTGGCATCTGTAGCACCATGCAATATCATTACAACGTTTTAGGCCTTACTGCCCATTTTGGTAAGAGCGGTATCTTCATGCAGGCGTACCTTAATAACTGCTGTCCACGGCAGAGCACCTCCAGGAAAGGCAACAGATCCAGGGAACTGCAAGTGAATTCCTACCAAAAGACATGTAATTACTGGGCACTTACATTAAAAGTTCTCACATTTAAGACCACACTGTACTGCTGTTATGGGTAGAAGAACAGATTCTCTACTGCTCACATCCCCTTCAACTTATTGGAGTCACCTCACTGTGATCAGTGTTGCTGAGAAGAATACAGATGGCTACAATTAATGTTTCCAATCAAATGCTATCCACTTACAAGCTTTTAAATTATTAGTAGCTGGTCACCTGAGGTAACCAAGGTGCCATCCTTAGTAATGACTGAATTTTCTATATTTGTAGGAGATGCTGAATGTGAGTAGAAAACTGTTAATAAATGCTTTTTAACATTCATGTTTTTACTCTCTGAACACCTCCAAACTCGTTCTCTTAGTACTTCCACAAATTCCTTCTTTTACATTTTCCCATGATGTCCTCTATGTTCAAAGCAGGTACTTCCCACTTGTTCAGAAATCATCCTTCTTCCCTGCATCTCCTTACCACCACTGTTTCATAAGTCCTTCTTATGGTGCTGACATACGGTATGGTCTAGTCTCAGCCTGCCCAATGTATTGTTCCTATCTTTGTAGGCCTCAACATCTCTTACAGCAACACCAAGAGATTTCAGTAAGGGTTTGAGTCCTTTTTATGCTAATACATCTTTCTTCATTTCTTCCAATAGGTCTGATGTAAACCTCTGCAGGTAGGTACCTACTAACTCTCCCACAGAACAGGTCAACAAGTCACACCTCAATTTGTCACCTAATAAAGTGAACAGAAGGCCAAAACCAGATTGTGGTCCAACACAGTATTCTGTTAATTGTAAACATTTGACATTTCAGAAAAAGAACATGGGGAAAAAGTGCACATTCAAGCTACACAATTTCACTCTTCCTCCTAATACTTGGGCTACTTTTTTCTTCATCCTTGAGATTAGTTTAATCCCAGTTTCACTCTAGATCTTGGATATAAACAGTTAATGCTAACAGAGAAATGATGCACTCTGCTCTTTCCCTAGCTAAAAATAAGTTATACTGTAAAAGGCTTCATAAATAAATCCTGACGACCCTCTCAGGTCCCCACTCAAGTACATTTTCTAGGACCTTAGTAAGGGCATGATGCAGAAACAATCTAGTCCATCAGCTTCTGCCATGAGTAACAACACTTAAGTACTCCACCTTCTACACTTTTGTTACATCCTCCTCACCTCAGAGGAATTGCTAA
Organism: Rhynochetos jubatus; assembly: GCA_027574665.1. Classification (NCBI taxonomy): domain Eukaryota; kingdom Metazoa; phylum Chordata; class Aves; order Eurypygiformes; family Rhynochetidae; genus Rhynochetos; species Rhynochetos jubatus. Next base: position 11,688,615 of record CM050663.1, read on the forward strand.
TGATCTGTCCACTTTGCTTCTCTGTTTGCTTTTCATGCAGTATGTTAAACTAGAAAAAGTAACAAAAATCATGGAATATAAAAAAAATTAAAAGGGGTATTTTGAGTAGGCACTTCATGTTACAAGATGCTTTTGCTTAGTGACAATCATTCTTCGGTAGCTGATTTTTCCAATTCTTATCATAACACTGCTGCCAAATCACTGACAAGGAATAGCAAGAAAGGATAACTAAACACACAGAAAAGGAAAAAAGATGTACCTTGAAATCATAACAGATCTTACGTTATTTCTTTTGGTTCCACAGATTCAAGACAGATTTCAAAGCATATTTTTTCTAATAATTCTGCCTTACTAAAACAAGGCAGTTTTAGAGTAACACATGGCATTGGGCACACTGACGCTATTAGAGTGGTTCAGAAAGTTTGTTCACAATGCTATACCTCTTCAAAACAGGGGGAAAGGCACAAAGCCAACTACATACTGCACAAGAGTGCATTAGCAAGACCAAACAGTAGTAGTTACCCAGCTGTATGCTGTCTCCTTGTCTTCAGGCCTCAGTCCAAAAAACCCTTTCAACAGCAGCCCAACTTCACAGTTACTCATACACTTAAAGTCAAAAAGCACTCAGCTATCTCAAAATGGAAATCACTAAATAGTTTACTAGATCAAGGCAGGCCTAAATCAACAAATAATTATTCAAACACTTCAAACATTATTTCAACCACCTATAATGAAATCCTTTCTGCAGCGTTGCTCCCACAGGTTACACAGACAAACCTGGGAAGAGTTGTTTTTGTCTAGAAGCATGTTTGAAGGTGTTCAAAACAGGTTTTGTATGTTTTCTAATGTTACATGTTTTCCAGCATTCTCACCTGGGATTTCAAATGACAGGCATCAGAACGCCACAATAATGTTTGATTTTTCAAAGAACTGCGATATCCTCTCCTCTCAGGCTCACAAATCTGTAGATCAACATGCACAATCCTTCACAGGTTCCCACATGTAATGAAAATAGATCCCCAGCACACAGGATGAGAGAAAAAACGGCCCTGCAACAAGAGCCGGGAGAGACCATCTCCGAATGCAAAGCCCGGGCTGTAAGCTACTGGCCCCAGAAGTACACAGCCACTGCACTGAGGCTTCTGCATTTCTCCCAGAAGGGTGGAATGACATCACCAGCATTCTCCTGCACTGGCTTCTCAATCACATGACTCCTTACTTACGCTTTTTTTGCTATCTTTTCTAAAGCATAATGTACATTAGATGAAATATGTATGAGGGCATTACACAGCAAAATCTCAAGCAGGCTGTGTTTCTGTGCAAGCATTCATCTTCTCTACAGGAAACCTTTTAGGTGTACAGGGCCTTATCTCCTCATCTGTAGTGAAATCTCACCCCAAAAAAACAGCAAAGAGTTTTGTTAGTTTTCTGGCTGATCTTTTTAGCAAATATATTTTCATCCTTTGTGGCAGAGAGCAGGTTATATGAAAAGAATAGGTGAAGAAATACAATTCTTAGAAACAAAGATTAATAAAAATCAAAACCATAAAAAAGCCATTTGAAATTTGAAATAAAAGTCTAACAACATCTAGGAGAGCCTGCAGCTTAACTTCGTTTCCTCTTCAATCATAAGCTTTAGAGATACTTGAGAGACACAGTTCTGACTGAGAAAAATTCACAGTATCTAGTGATGTATATTCAAAAGTCACTAAGACAGTAATATCAGTTCTATGTCATATAAAGCATCATCAAGAAAGCCACACCAAAGAGTGAGTCACCCTCTTCTGCTAGCATCAGCTATGTAAAGAAAGATGTAATATTAAAAAAACACATTTAAATTAATAGTTTCTTTGAACAAAATGTGAATAAGGCACAGGTCAGATTTACATTACACAGGGATGGAACAGTGACCAAAAAAAACCCAAACAAAATTATTACTACCTCAGATGTATTCACAGGTTAATGTGAATAAGATCAGTGAAGTGCATTTTTATTGTCTGCTAGCCAGACTATTAAATCTGTACAAAATATCACTGATTCCAAAAAAAAGACCCTGCAGAAGAAATGTTATTCTAAAGCTTAGCTTTGGAGGTGACTGTCCAGTGTGGTAAGGGGCAGAAAGTTTACCCAGATCGACACATCAGGGCACAGTAAACCACAGGTAGTTATTAAACACAGAAACCACATTCATCTCAGTAAACCCATGAGCTGAAGACAGTTGAAGTCCCCAAAGGAAATTGAAGGCATTACCATGCATGCTTGCCTTGTTCTTGTTCTTCCTTCTTGTGGCTTATAGCTGCTGCTCAGGAAGGGACACTATCTGATCCAGTGCAGCCTTTCATATGTTCTTAGGTAATGAAAAGTGACTTAACAGGAAAACAAACTAGACAGAAATAATCCAAAGAGCGCCATACCATTGCCTACAAAAGATACAATCCAGATGGAGATCTCCAGAATTTCCCAGAATCGGTCACCAAAAAAACTCCTGATTCAAAACCGCTTTCCAATCTAATGAAAGGTGGTGGCAATCTGACAAAGCTCAACTGGCCTCAGCCTGCCATGTGAAAAGACAGGTAAGGTGGCCTTCTGTGGGCAAACACAATGGTTGAAAGGGATTGTGCACATAGCAATGTCAATAATAAAGTGCCCTCTAATCTTGCCCACATTCTTTTCTGTCCTCTTGACCATCCACCTGCTGGTTTCATATGCACACTATGAAAGCAGCATGAGACCTCAAGTGGCCAGCAGAAAGACTAGCGCTGCAAAAGGCGTTTTACCTCTGATACATGGCTACATGCCTCATATTTCAGTCTTTTCTTCAAACTCATTTTCTGAAGAGTAATTTGTTTATGCTCTACAGCTTCACTTATTCTGTATTAGCAAAAACCATCTGCAAAATAAAATCCAAGTTTGTTTTTTATTGCTAATGGAATGTTCATCATCTCCAGCAACTACCCAATTTCTCTCCTGATCACTTCTCTCTTCCACATCTCTTGTTGTTCCATCTTGTCTTCAGCCTAATTGAACAAATCAAATCCATCAAAAGGGCTCTTCTATTTCTGCCTGTAAGTTAAAACCTGAGCCACTGATAATTCACTTTATTTCATGTTAATGCACCAAAGACAATAAAATTGACACAGTCATAGGGCATCACAGTAACACAAGGGAGCTTTGCTGCCAAATGAAGGATTATTTTAGCCTCGTGTTCATAGCATTTCTAACTTCAATATTGTACCATTTTCTTTACTGCTCATAGAAAAGTCCAGATTTAGTACTTCCTCAGATCTCAGTTGGGTTTAGCTTTCTTACATCTCAAGAAGCAAGTACAAAAATTAGCCAGGGAACATGGTTTTTCCTCTGATCAGAACGTTCAAAGACAATTTGCAGAAGAAACACTATGGTCCCTCTTTAAAGCACATCACAGGAAAGCTGTGTTTTCAGTGTTCAAGAAAAATAAAATTTTCTTGCTGTACGCCTTGGTTTCCATCATAATACATAAAGAAGCTGAAATAACACACTCCTGAATGTAGCTACTTTGACAACACTATTGATGCAACTTCTCTACTTGTTCTGGTGATATTCTTAGAAAGTCAGAGATGATGTTAATCTGCTTAAATTCTAATATACCAGTGCAGAAATTAAGGATTCATGTAATTCCATCCATCTTTGTGAAGTTACACCAATTCACATTAGCTCTAAAACTGGTTTACAACCGAACACTGCTCTCTCATACAGCTCTCAGATTTCAACAGCTTCCTTTACGGTATTTTCAAAATTTCATGAAGTTTCTGGGCCGCCTTAGTCTTCAAATCCCACCTGTGCCCTATCACTCACATGTTATCAAATGGAAACAGATTCCAGCAGCTTTAGATTAATGTAACATCACAAAATGTTCTTGAAATTAGTGTTACTGACCCTATTCTGTAGGTAAATTCAAACAAGAGTTGCATAGCAGAGAGGAATTAAGCTCTCAGTCTCAGTTCAACAAACCATCTCCACACACACACACTCTAAACTCTTGAGATTTGTGTACGAGTAATCTTTTCTTATTGAGAAGATCCCTGAGAAAACCAGTCTCAAATCCTCTGGCATACAAGGTCTGAAAGTAACACTGATGAACAAACCTTGCCGGATGTGTCTCCCAGACACAACATGGTACCGCTTTTCTTCACTGTCACTCTAGTTGCATAGAAAGCATTTTCTTTCCAGTGGCCTAAAAGTTAGCACATCATCTTCTGTCACACATGGTATTTTTAGCATGCTTTTAACTAACACAGTGAGCAGGCAGGGGAGTATTATGTGGCCTGTTAGTTACTAGCAGTTTTTAAGTCTCTCTGTTCCTGTTCTGAAGATCATCCATACACCTGTCTGAAGTGCAAGCAACTACAGAAGTAAATAATTTGATCGTCTTCAGATCTCAAGTTTTTACCTTTGCTATACAGTCTTTTTGTAACACTTTAAAGAAAATAAGCACTTCTACTTAACAAACAAAAGGAGGTATTGTTTGCCTTTGGAAGCTGCAGCCACCACATGGTCAAACTAAGCATTAGTTTATGAGAAACTAATTGGCTAATAGAAAGGAAGACTTGGTTGCCACGTGAACAGAAGGACAAAGATAAAGCTTTCAAAGCAGTCTTATTAAAGCTCTACAATACCTCATGCTATCAGAAGGAAAATGACAGAAAGGGAAGCCTAAAAACAACAAAAAAAAAGAGTGGATTATAGTTAACACTGACATCCTGAAGGCAATCAGTATTTCCAACATAAAATGTATCGTCTCACTTGATTCAGTGGCACCCATGACCAAAAGCAGTAAATAAACAGACCAAACTCTGCATTAAGCTTTCCTTCTTCCACTCTTCCCCTCCCAGAAACGCAGAACTCTGGCTCCTTCCTTAAGCTTGCCAAAGTGGTGACCGAAAATGACTTCTGAAGCCTCAGGCAGAACTCTCGCACGGATTTGTTTCCTTATGGTGGCAGAAACTTGGGATGGATGCCCTAAGTGAGCACAGACTGTGAACAGCGATGGAATTTGCACCTCTATGTCACAGAGCAGCCTGGGGAAGCTCACCTCACCATACAGCCTGTCTTGTCTGCCAAGGGAGAGGAGGGTATGGGCGTGTGGGGTGGGACCAACAGGCTCCATCTGTCCAGTCTCACTCAGAAGTGCAAGCATCTGAGACGAAGGATCCCGTCAGAGCACCAGAAAACGATTACAGCAGGGAGCTGAATTCATTCTGATTAGCTCTGGTTCCGGTACACCTCCTTTAGGTACTGACCATAGGCCCAAGTCAAGTTTCTATTTCAGGCCAGCAACTTCTGTTCTCCTCATGCCACGCAGTCAGCTTTGCGTTAATGATGGATAATGAAAAGTCTAATAACTATGATGCACTGCTGTCAAACGCTACATAGCTGGCCTGTCACCCATCACGAGAATCCAGTGATCTGATTGGATGTCATACTCTTGACAAAAATATCTAGAGAAATAAAAAAACAACTCTTGCATTTATACATCACTTAAGAAACACAAAGCCCTTCTATATCAGGAATAGTACCCATTTTATGCGGTTGTAAATTTACAACCAATAAAGCTGAGGGAGTTGGGGTCGTTCAGACAGGAGGAGAGAAGGCTCTGGGGAGACCTTCCAGTACCTGAAGTGGGCTACAAGAAAGCTGGGGGGGGGACACACGACATTTTAGAAGGGCCTGTAGTGACAGGACAAGGGGTAACGGGTTTAAATTGAAAGTGGGGAAATTTAGCTTGGACATCAGGAAAAAATTCTTCCCAGAGAGGGTGGTGAGGCACTGGCACAGGCTGCCCAGAGAAGGTGTGGATGCCCCATCCCTGGAAGTGTCCAAGGCCAGGCTGGATGAGGCTTGGAGCAACCTGGTCTAGTGGAGGGTGTCCCTGCCCATGGCAGGGGGGCTGGAACTGGATGGTCTTTAAGGTCCCTTCCAACCCAAACCCTTCTGTGATTCTATGACCATTTTACTGGAATACTCTCTACAGAACAACTCAAGAGTAAAGATACATAAAAGTTGGTTTTATTCATAGAAGTTATGTGTGTATATATATCCATAGATGAAAGGAAATGTGAAGAAATATATGACAAAAACTTAGATTATACGTAAAATATATTACATATCCATAAGAATATTATATGCATTATTACATCATATGTACTAGAAATGTGTATATATAATAGATATTAAATATATAATGTATAACATAATATAGATATATTTATATGTAAAATGTGTGTATAGCATGAAGAAAGGTGATGTAAAATTTCAGTGCAACAAGCAGTCATTTTCTAGGCAAAAGCCCAGCAGGTAAAAGAGATTAAGGCCCAAGAAATCTTAAAGAAAGGCTCCACTGACTTTTTCACACCATCACATTAGATTAGCAGTGTGAACAACTGCAAACTGATAAAAGGCTGAATGCGGAAATCAATATTTTCAGTCAAAACAAAAAGGAGAGACTATCTGGCTTACAGAATCCAGCTGCAGCTTTCTGTATTAATTCAGACATGCTGCTGTCAGTGTCCAGTGACACTGAAAACAAGGATTGACTTGTTTTCCTCGGTACTGACAAAGACTGGCTATATTTTACCTAGCACCACTGTGAACCTTACAGAAATATGCTTACAGCACCTCTTCTAGTAGCTTGAAATCTGAGAAAGTCAGCTCTTTAGCAAGGCAAAAGGATGCCAGAGTAATTCACCCAAGTATTTAACAAATATCATTTACAATTAGAAAAAAACCAAAACCCACACATCCCTCCTGTAAGTCTGGAATATGAATTTCCAAATATTTTGCTAGTATTGGTCACAAAAACATCAGCAGCACCATCCTCAAACTACAGATTCAAGTACTACATGATTAACTTATTCAAGATTCCAGACGGAGTTTTCTGTTCCAATTTCTTCCTGAGCAGTATTTTGACACCAGGTACTGCCTGACACTGCCAGTTTAACTCTCACAAGAATGTCATTCAGCTCCACAGTTCTCCTAAGAATTACTGAGAAAATCCTTTATTTATGTAAATCTCAAGAAGCAGGTTAAACACAGCTACAAGTTTACTCCACCTTATCTGGAAAGACCCCCATCTCTGAAACAGTAGAAGGAAAAATAACCCCTTCTGCTCCCCCAACCCCTACTTGACATTCCCAATGAATTCTTCCTTTCTTCAGAAGCTGAAAAACCACCAGTCCTAGACTAATAGGGAGTTTATTCCTAGTCTTCAAAGACGGAAGGTTTGGGAGTTCTCATTCCCACTGAGGTATCTGTAACATCAAACCAATCCCTCTTTTCTAATAACCCGTTGTCAGGTTTTTCACTTGCTATGCAATGGACTTTGGGTAACTGTGTCACCAGGAATCACACCATTACAATGGTATTTTGGAAACATAAGAAAGGTTGGACCAAAAAGTCCACAAGTCCAGAGCCTCAGGAAAGTCAGGATGCAGGTCTGAGGGGGACTTCTTTCCGGTTTTGTTTTGAAACACTAGCGTAATAATGGTTTCCATTCAACTTGGTCATGTATTCACTCCTTACTACACCTTTGGTCAAGTTCCAGAACATGTAAGTTTTCACCTCATTGCCTACCACTGTTATTTTTCACCACCATTTTCCAAACAAAACAACAGTCAAGGAATGCAAGAGTAGGAAGCTCAAGAGAATAAGGATAGGCCTTTCCTCCCAAGTGTGTAAACGATCCGTCCCCTCACTGATAGGCAGGAGTCCTCCATCCTTCCTCACACTGTGCCATGGGTGCTCTGTTAGCAGTCAGCCTGATTCCAGGGAGCATGCCTCCAGATAAAAGCGCGCATGAGTGTACTGCGCCCTTCCATGTCAGCTTAGCTCTATCCACCTAGAGCTTCTGAAAGCAGAACTACTAAGTTGCTCTAGCAGCCAACCATGCCGCTCTAGCCTCCTCTCCCCAACCTAAGCTGTCATACTTGGACATGACTATGCACCCAGGTGCAACTGAGCCTTTTCTCCTTCTCTGCCGGGTAACCCCCAGGGAAATGACTGTAAAGCAGGGCAGAACTGAGCTGTTAAAATCAGACTGAACAATCCCAGACTTGGTCTGTTAGGCCACACATTTCAGACTGCAGCAAAACACACGAGCGGTCAATGCTCGCTGTTTTGGATCAGTCTGCAAGGCTTAGACAGGGATTGGGTTAGAGTTACATAAACCCTCATTCATAAAGGATTTCAGCTTCACTGTCTGGTTCAGCTAACACAATTACAGAAGAAGCTTTGCAAATACACTGAAAAGATTTATTCTTTGCAAATGTTCCTGTTGCATTTAGTCAGAAGGGAATTAGGACAGAGACAAACGATGCCCACTGTGTAGGCAAAGTTTCTAAAAATTACACAGAGGAGTTGGGGTTCATGCTGACACACCATGAATGATGAAGAAGTGAACCTAACTAAACTTACAATGGAAGGGGGGAAGCTTTTTCCTCAAGAGCTGCCAGTATTTACTGTGTTGACTGAAATGCAAGGCTTATGAAATATAACCTCACAAATTTTTAGGTAAAGCCGCTATGAAAAGCCTAGCAGCTTTAGGAACTGATTCCAACTTCAGCACATGTTATGGGACTTTACAGGCCAAACCCCAGTCTTTCACTTGTTCAAGGCACTGTCTATTCCACAGCAAGAATGAGCTGGCGTTTGCCTGCCTCAGGTTACTCAGAGAAGAAAACAGGCAAGACCTTTGGTTAAAGCTCACAGAACTAGGGAAGATATAGTATCAAGCCAAATAACTTTGATATTGAATATGTTACTCTCCAAATCCGTAATGCTGTTCTCTCTCACACATACTGTTTAAAAGCTATGTTGACTAGGGGGAGAGTAGTTGTTCTGTTCTATGGAAGCAAGGCCTGCTTGATCCAAGAGACTTCTGGAGCACAATTTTGCAAGTAGGTTCTGTGGAAAAAAAAAAATTATACCTGAAAAATCATGTATATCAATCCCAATCATAAAGGCTGAATCAGAATTCATCTATCTCCAACCTTTTGCATATTTGCAACACACAGCATTGCTATTTGCAGTGATACTTCCACGCGCTACTGATGGTCTACACCTATTTATACACCTATGGAAGACACAGATGACACTGACTAACCAAGAGACCTAGTCAGAACAGACAAATTGCTTCACAGCAGTGTGCCTTTAAGTTTCACATCTGCTATATTCTAGTAACTGTCATGCATGCAAAACTGCCTGGCAAGCCTTTTGTTTGGGGCCTAGAATGTGCCACAGGAACAGACTCATTCCTACAAAACGCATTAGCACATTCATGATGGGTCTCCCGAGTATTCCTTCCCAGAACATAAAAGACACTAACTTTTGCATACAATACTTCTGTAACTATGAAAATTGATTAACATTCTTGGTCTCCAGTACTGGTCATAGCCCAGCTCTTGATGACCACAAAGAGATCCATCTGTAGCATGTAGTGAAATCCATTTCCTGTTCAGCCATTATATTCCCACATCATTACTATTCTTTTCCAACCAGAACCATACTTAATAGACTTCTGATCAGTCAGAAGACTGGGGGGAGTTTGAATGACAAAGTGAAAACAGAACTGAGAGAAGAGCCAGCAGCTAACCACAGTAAAGGCTCACCAGTGAGTCCCGTTGGGATATCATGTAAGAAATTAGCATTCTCTCATGAAAACAAGCAAAACGTTTACACATGAGGAGTTCAAGCAGAGGAATCACGAACTTTAAAAGCCTATGGCAAAACACAGAACTGATGCAAACCTGATCACAGACTTTCTGCCATCACTTCAACCAGCCTTTGGGTTTCTGGCTTTGGATCTTTAGAGTTCTTCAGAGAACAGAAAAAAAAATTGGTGGAATTGCCTAGATACCCCTGAGAAAAGTAGAATGACATGTAAGGCAGCTGTGGGAGTATTGGCAGATCCTGAGAATAAAGAAAAAGTACACATTACTTTGAGCCCTAGCAAAGCCTGGATTTAACTCAAAGGAAAGAAGGCTAAGGGTTCCTGGTCACTGTAACGGAATGCTAAGCTAACTGAACTCCAGAGCCATGAAACTTGGTTTCTGTTCACACCAAATCACACTAAACACGCATTTCACCATGGGAATAAGTTCAGCTGCTTAATCTAAGCAATGCCATTTTTTGGCATTATCTACGTACTGTCAAAAACATTGTCTACATTATTTTAACACATATTCACCACCCTGAAAGCTAGCAAGAAAGGAGAGTATCAACTTGAAAAACTAATGTGCTCAAAATCATTATGAATAAAATTATCTTCCAAGAACAAAGCTCTGAGTGCATTTTCAGATTAAATGTGCCTGTACTGGTTTTCACAAATCCAGTTATTTTCCTATAGTGTGACTTCCCATATCCTGTGGTTTCAGCCATGTAGACATATTCCAGGTATAAGATGCAGATAATTAGTAGCACACTACACCAACACTAAAAAGGAAAATAAGGGAGATCAGTTAATAGTAAATAATCATGATGGAAGAGTTGTTAAGGAAAAAAAAAATCCTCAGCTTAAAAAGGTAAGAGTAAACTGTTCTTTCAGAACTGAGAAAATACATTTCTCAAAGCCCACAATGTGAATGCAAGTAGTAGTGTACCAGGATTCCTGCAGAAGAAGCCTTACAAATAAGTGTGAGATGGTCACTGAACTAGGATGGAGATTCAATTCCAGCTGACATCAAACTGGGACATTAGCCATTTACTAAGCTAACAGTTGATCTCCAGAAGCCAAGTTTTCCCTTGACACACTGCAGCTTTTAAGATCAAGCTATTTGAATTTACCCTCAGAATTTTTAGCCTGAGGGCTTAGTGGTGTCACAGCTATTTTAAAATAGGGATCAGCGCTTCGCAGAGATAATGCCACTGCAGCATACACACCTGCCAGCTAAACTGACAGCTCTTCAAAGATGTCTCTGGACACCAATCCCAAAAGAGCTAATAGTGGCTGAGTTAAGCTGAAGGTTCAGAAATGGGCCACGTGAACAGCCTGACGTATACAGACAGCTACTTCTCTCAGCCTAAAGTTTCACTGTCAACAAGATTCAGAAAAGCAAATTATATACTATTGAATTCCTGCACTTTGCAAATAATTTTTCATATAAACTAGTTACCCAGGCAGAATTTACAAATCATGTCCTAAATTCAATTAATGCACAGATCTTGATTTGTCAGTTGTATCAGAATACAAACACCAGCCAAGCATACACGTAACTCAGTACTATTGCTACACAACCAGCTCCAACCACCACCATGACTTCCCTAAGCTAAACAGAGGCACAAATGTAACGTGGTGTCATCTGATTGACACAAGTGTTCGGACATTTTGGCCAAGTTGAGCAATGACAAGTATGCATTTTCTGTATTGAGCTCAAAATACACCAGCTTATAAAGCTACAGAGAAGTGAAAACCCAAAATTAATAGTATCTTCTAATTATATTGAATAACTTGCCCCAGAAGTCACACACAGTGAACCCAACTGTTTTGAGTTTTCCCTTAGTGTTTTTAATTAATTAGTGACATCAGATTTAAAAAAAAAGTTTTATCAATTCAAACTAAATCTGCAGGTCCTCAGCATAACCATAACAGGAACGATAGAATTAATGTAGCATTCCCTGCCTTCTCATGTTCTTTGTTAATTAGTTACTTTACCACAGGTAAAATGAGACCACACTTCAATCAACTTCTAAGAGACCACTTTCTCCTTAAAAATTTATACAAAGCTATTAAATTTTGCAATGGTAAAAGGGTTAGAGTGCAATAGAGAAGTTAGCTTCAAGACTCTTTTGGGAAAAAATCACATATTTCAGTTATTACTACCAAAATAAGCTGCAGGCTCAAAGAAACAATTTCTTTAAGCCAAAAAAATACCATTTTGCATATCTTTTAAAACAAACAGAAGTGTAAGATGGGAAACAAAGTATTGGGTAGTATGGTAACAACCAACAACACAGAGCAGATACAGAATTTCTCAGGAAAGACTTTTAGAAACCAAAGTAGTTTTCTTGGGTTCCTCCATGACACAAGACATTTAAATATACAAAACTCAATGTTAATAACAATACAATTCAGCAGCAAAATTAATAGAGTGTTGAGTGGCATGACACTGAAGACCTACTAGGGAAGCTACAGAAATTTCTCATCTTCAATAGGAACCCTAGCCAACAGGGTCACAAACAAGAAGCTACTCGCAAGCAGCATCATTTTCTTACTCTGCTTATGTAGCCAAATGCAATCTTGTTGCTCACTTTTCTTTAATCTGGTAACATATCAAAGCATTCCATATGACTGGAAAAGTTCAGAATCTTACTTTCTATTGCTGCCCACCAATAATGATTGCTGTAGCAAATGACCTGGAACGCCATGAAAAATGACTAAAAAGGGCGGCTGCTACCACCTTATGTAACCAAAGCAGAACCTGAATATTTAGGCTCATGCCATTATCCTGAGGTTCTCTACAGCAACTGCACATCCAACCCTTAATGAATATAAATGCTGAAGCACATTCCTGCTGTGGGAGACCAGACAGTAGCTCCTCCAGCTGTGTGAAGATATCTACGTGATGGTTAACATCCTTTTGTTTTATCACCTTCTGCTCCACCAGATTGATGACAGGTATATCAGGGCTCAAAAGAAATACTGGATAATGTTAAAAAAAATACATAGCTATTTTAAAATTTTATGTTTTAAAAACCTGAGTTAATTTCATTAATAGCTGTTTACATTCATTTATAAAAGTATATATGCAGTACAAACTCCTAATTTAACAAACTACTGTTGCTGTGCTATCACTAGATATTTTTTATGGCTCAGAGCAGTCAAAAATCTCACTGTAAGGATGTAACAACAACAAAAACCCTACATAGCAAAAACCTTCTGTGCTTTCAATAGGTTGCTATGGAAATATCTTTCCTTCTGTAATATCAAAGTAGCTTTACACACTCAAGCAGAAGATTGGTTGCTCAGTCATTAATTTGATGCAGAAGCTTTCCGCACTTACAGGATGGTAACAAGCTAAGACCCTCATTAAACACCAAAAAAAGCTCTTACAAGTTAGTATAAATAAATAAATAAACCCCCTAAATTGACAACTGGGAAGATAAGGCAGGTAAGGCAGGTAAAGACATAAGTTACATCCCAGAAAAATGCCATTTTATCAGTCAGAAGTTCTGCAGTTTGGTAGAAATCTGCTGAGTTCACAAAAGAGAACTCCTCAGTTCAGTGCAAACTGTGCATTCCAAGGTTAGGTTCTCAAAAACACCTAAGGCGGGAAAACGCAGTATCAGAAAACATACCTTGGCATGAACAATTTCTTTGACTCTAAGTACTTCAGCAATGCTCAGGTAGGTGCAGAAGGCTTAGAAAGCAACAGAAAAACAATCCAACTTCAGCATGATTACTGTTTCACAACAACACAGGATAGCTCAAAGGAGGAGAGATGTGGCATCAATTAAATGTAACAACCTCAGAGTCCAGAGACCGGGATTCAGTTTGCAGCACTTTGATAGACATCCTCAGGCATATGCCATCTGTAGCCATACATCTCTGCTCCCTGCCAGAAAAATGGCAAAACCCAGCATCTTCCTGTTTCAGGAGGAATGGTGTGAAGATAAATATATTACAAAAACGTCAGGCATTCAGGTATCATGATAGTGGGATTTCTTCCCTCAAACAGGCAGAAGAGATAGTGTTGCACGCACATGGCTCCTTTGCCTTCCTATACCTCTGAACAGCTCAGAATGTTTCAGAGAGACACTGTCTCTAGAAGCAGGGCACAGTTCCACATGGTCCAAGTTTCCAACATCACTGGAATTCATTTGGGCTGTTTCATTACAGAATAATATAACCCAAACTCACACACAACTGTTCCTGAGATGGCTGGCATGGTTAAGAACCAGGTGTTCTCCATGTCCTTCTCCCAGCATTTGCTACCCCAAACAGCCTGTGGTCTGTTAGGACCCAGCACATCTTCCCTTCCACCACCCCTGTTAAAAGCACAATATCTTCCACAACAGGCAGGGACCACAACTACTTCAGCTATCGCATCCAAATCTGCTCATCAACAACACAGGCCTTGTCTTCCTCGAGCTAACCTAGCATGATGCAGCGAGCGCAGCTGCCCTTGCTGCTGACAGACGCCAAGAAAGCTTTGTCACCCAGAAGCAGTACCAATCAAGGTATTGGCCCTTCAGTCAATCTGTAAGATTAGGGGAGTGCATAGTTAACACCTATGAAAACCTTCTAGGAGTCACCCAACAGGAACAAGGTCAAATTCCCTTGCAAGGATCCTGCCTTACCTACTAGTGAAGGGTATTTTGCTTTGACAACTCCTTCCCCACCCCAAATTTACTTTCACTAGTGGTGTGAAATGGCTATATAATGGATGACTACTAAGAGTTAAATAGAAACTAAAACCCCGAAAAACCCAACCCCAAGCAAACAATCAAACGAGAAAAACCCCACACTGTTTACTTACAGACATTTTCAGAAGCCAGCCTCACACATACCTACTGATATAGCTACTGTGAAGCCTAAGATATTAAACACCTGTTTCAGCTATCTTATTTAATTAGAAATTGAAAACCTACACTAAGAGAAGCACTGTATTCAATTTCAAAGAATTTAAGAAGAGAAATTAATACTTTCATGAAAGACAAATATTTATTTTTCAAATTACTGAGGACAAGTAGGAGATTTAAATATGCATTTCAACAGATATCAGAGGCATTATATTGATGATTGCCTAATATTTAACACACTTCAAATCAAAACATTAGAAAAATATATACTTGACTACATACAGCAGTCACCCATTAACCACTGATACCTAAGCACCTTGGCAAATGAAAACGCAAACAGGTGCAGGACAGCCTTCCTGTGAGCATTTAATTCAGGCAAGCACCTGTAAAAGTTTGAAAATGACTGTCAGAGGTGTTACCTATTAGTATGAATGGCAGTGCTGCAACCAAGCACCTCCAAAAGTCAGAATCTCAGTTTGCCTCAAAGTACTCCATAACTAAACCATGTCAAGCTCAAAGACCTGCTTCGTGACCGGAACAAATGCTAATGGATTTATAGATTTGATTCATGAACTGTATTGTTCCACACCTTCTGTTTTCCTTATGATTTTCTCCCGAAGTACTTGAGCAATTTTCTTGCTAATAATCAGCAAAGCCAAAAGTCAGTGGCAGAAGTGACATGTCCAAGATCTGGTTCTGCACTCACTGAAATACGGATGGAATTTCTTCATTCCCTCAGTACGCTTTGAACAATACCAATGGGTGTGAGATAACAAGACAGCTGCTAGAACTGAATTAACTACTAGTAATTGAAGGACCATATTTATCTTCAAATAGGCATGCCACAGAAGAACAGTTGGAGATCCATACTCATGATACCAGTCTTACTCCAGAGTCCTAAAACAGCGCTTGCAAAAGGGTCCCAGATCAAACCTACCTATTCATCCAGCCATCCCATGTTGACTAAACCAAAGGCAGAACAGCCTCTCTCTGCTTTTTCAGGCACCACACAGCAATGCATAGAGCTTAAGAGATTTTCCCACTACAGATAGACACAGATTGCAAGAAAAGTCTAAGTGGCTGTAGCTAATCACCTTACCTCTATCCTCACTGACTGACAGTAGAAAAACATACAGTATGCTGTACGTATCATAATCCTCCAGTAAGCCTCTTCTATTCAAACTCTGTGTTTACACACATTTTGTTGAGTCACCTCTGTGCCAATTACTGATCAACTAATTAAAGGCAAGAGTGGTTTAATATACTGCTCTATTAACATTGCTATTGCTACCACCATCTTAACTGGAGTTTTTCTTTGCTATTCACTATTTGAGTTGTCATTGCACTGTTTCTTAAAATGTTCTTTCTCTAGCCTTTATCAAGTTTCTGCTTCCAATGTTATTTTATGTAGCATTTAATGTTTAGTTTCAATTGTATATACTTGTATTTTAATACTGCTAATTTCCTTTCAGTTCCTCAAAGCCATCCCTAAGAAATATGCAGCTTTGACAGTCTTGAAAAAAAATTAATAACTGAACTCAATGTTAAGTGAAAAACTTCCAAAGGAAATCTGAGCAGAGTAGAGAGATCATGCAGCAGAAAAAAAACTACACACACAGACTGCTCAGCAGTTCCAAGCTGCAGTTCTCTTTTAAAGTCCAAATGCGTTCATTTGTAAGAAGTAGAAATCTTTATGATTTAAAAGGCATTGTTCTAAGACACAATGCCCTGCAAAGAAGGTACATCTCTATCAGACCTGGCTGAACAAATGATGAGGCTTAAACAAATTCCAGTTACATACAATGAACCACACAGTTTTCTCGACCTTATTTTTCATTTGCCCTCAAGGTGTGTGTCTAATATCTCAGTAAATTCAAAGACAGGCCTGAAAAAATGGCACAGTGTTATTTGTCAAACTGGGTACTGAATTAACACTTTCTTTAGCCATCTGAATCTGTGAAATTGATTGCTGGTTGAATGCAAACTAACTAAATCTTCCTATCACTGGTAAACCCTACCACGCACTCCCTCATAACTAACAAATACCAGATAAAGGCATCATCTTCCATCCAAGACATCATTGCTTTCAAATTTTGTTCCAGGCCTCTGTGTTACTGCCTACAGAGGATTTTTTCATAAAACCTTTCCCTGTCTCTCACAGGCAAAACCTGCAGTTTGTTAGTATGAACTACCCGAAGAAGCCAACCCCCAAATCCCTGAATCTTGCGAGTCAAATTTCTTCCAAACATTCAGCAGCTTTCTCAACTACGCTGCACCTTTCTTCGTTTCATACAATGGGTTTGGTACCAACAGCTACACACGGATCACAACGTAACTGTTTATGCTGTAAACACTGCTTCTGCCTACAAGAGTAGCTGAAAACCTTGGCACTATATATAATGCATATAGTAAAATGACAGCTACTAGTATCTCTGTCACACAGGAAATGCTTCATTTATGAGATTTGTTTTCACCCCAGACTGACAGCTGAATTGAAAGGCTGACTGAAATGGTATTTTTCACAGGACAGAAAATTCAAATAAATATGAATGAAGAACCCCTAAAATGTTTGGCACTACAGCTGCCAGCAGCTACTCCCATGACGCAGAGCAGTATTTAGTCCAAGGAAAAACTGGTACTGCAGTACTAAAGTTTGTCTAGTCCCTGTTCTTATTTTTAAAATGACTGGTCTGGAAAAATTAAGACAGTTTTTAAAACAAAGCATTGTTTCCTATCAAAAATATGGAGTGCACATCCACTGAGAGCTGCATTAGTGTTAAGGTCTCAATCACGACTGTCTGAAGCCCCAAGCAGGAAGCAGAGCCCTCACGCTCTCTACTCAAGTGCTGCATCGCGGCAAGGCTATCACATCACAGACCCATTTTCCCACCAGGTTGGGCTGGGCTGCTTCCAGAAGGGTCCCACCTCTGACATCCCAGAGCTGTGTGGAAGCAGCCACTCCCCACTCCTCCATCCTCACCTCCTGCCTAGCACTGCTAGTCAACCTAAGGTGCAGCCCTCGTTCGTACACCTGTCACTCCTGGCACTGTAGTATCTCTCAAAAAATAACATTCCAATACGTGTACGACTCTATGCATAGTATGTCTTGAATAACATGTTTCAGCACCACACAGTAAAAATTAGAACGATTCCATGGGCTAATGCTATACAACAGACAACTTAGTTTTTTTGTTTCCCCTTCAGTTTACTCTGTGGTTGCCAGTCGAAACAAAAGCATTTCCTTAGCATCAAAATTTAAGAGAATTTCACTTTTGCTTTAGAGTAGGCTTATGTCAAAATACTAACTTTGTGCGGTGGTGACCAGAAGTAAGAGAATTTGTAAGGTGACTGAGATGAGTCTGAATGTACAGTTATAAATTCAGAAGCAAATTTGAACTTGGGAAACTGCAAACAGAAGCTCCATTGTACAACTCTTTTTCCCTCCCGTTAATTATTCAGAGGTGCCAGATAGGCCAGCATAATGTCAGCATTAATTTACATGTAAGTGAACATAAGCGTATGCTCCTGAATTCAGTGGATGCATGTGAGAGGAAGGGATCTTCAACTCCAAATGGTACAAATGGACATACAGACATCATTCAAAAGCCAATCTACGATACAGCATGCTGAAATAACATGTTGACCAATTCTAGAATACCACCACTCTCTTGAGGCCGTTAAGCACAATGCAAACACTTCTACTCTAAGCTTGCAAAAAGGAAAAGCACAGAATGACCAAATACTTGCATTTCAAAGTATAAATACTGTAACAGTGCAGACAACAGCCCAAGAGCATAGCCAGCGTAGGCAACAGAAGACCAAAACAGTCAAGTACTGTTTACAAAACCTGACCAGAGTTTAGAGAGAGGTCATGAAGGAAAAGCAGCTCTTCCACAGGAGAAAACGATCCAGAACTCAACTCCAGGCAACCAAAGACCGAGCTTGGGTGACACTGCTGAAGTCCGAGTCCCACGCAGGATAATTTGGTCCCCTGGTACATGCAACACCTGCAAACTTTTACCTGCCGGTTCAAGACTGAACCTATAACACACCTGAATACTCAGGCCAGGTTCAGCCAAGGTCTTTTAATATTCAGACAACCTCTACCAGTGTTAGAAGTCATCTCTTCCGGACTACCTACGCTCTATGTGCAAAAGGTGGTGAATATCAGTACAACAATTTTTACAAAGCTAAATCCACACAAACACAACTATTGTCTGTTCCCTCAATATTAGTCAATTTGCACTTCACTAAAAAACTGGATTCTGAAAGCGTTCAAGTAAAAAGCTTTCCCCTCCGAGCTAAAAAAAAAATTGCATGTTTTCAAACTCTGGTCCACATTCAAGTTTTCCATTTATTGTTTAACATTCCATTCCTAGCCAAACCAGGTCTTCTACAAACATCTATCAGCTAAGTTGCAAAAGGCCTTTCTCAAGCAGATCACTACTAAAGCACTGTACTGTACCCATGAGATTATTTTGCACCAGGCTAACACCAGAGTTGCAAATGAATTTTGTTACATTAATAGAACATAATTACTACAGGTAAATATTTACACATTTCATATATACACCCACAATGTAGATGTTAAATATTTGTAGAATAAAGGATATTACTATGTCCTGGTTTAGCCCTGTCGGGCAATTAAGCACCACCAGTCATTCTACCACTCCACCCTCTCCCCCGACTCCCACTGAAGAAGGGTCAGAGAAAAAACAAGGGGGGCTCATAAAAAGTTGAGATAAGAACTATTTCATTACATAAATGAAACCAATGGCGTTACTAACAATACTGTTGTTAATAAGAAATTAACAGAACAGAAAAATAGAACAAATGATACAGGATCTCACCACCCGTGGATGGACACAGCCAAGTTCCAGGACAGCAAGCAAAAACAAATCCAAAACCCCAAAGAGAAAAACACCCTCCCTGAGCCCCAGAGCGGAGAGCAGGGGGAAAGAAAACTTTCAACTGCCCCTTCCCCAAGCAATCTGCCTGACAAAAGACGCTCTCTGCTAATCACCCGCCACAGGACTGGACAAAGACCGCGCTGCCAGCAGAAAAAAACCAATGTGCTGCCAGCAAAAAACCAGGCTGCTGGCAGGAGCCTCCGGAGCAATCCCCCCACATCTTCCGGGTCCAGCCTCTGCAAGTTTCCCCCCGGCCCGCTCCCAGCGACGCTGGTACAGGGGGTACAAGTGACCACTCAGCTCGATGTATTACGGAATGAAACAAAATCATATAGACTGGCCCCAGGAGAGCAGCTCATCCCTGCCTGGGACCAGGACATACTGGGAGCTCTTTTTTCTGACAAAGTAGCTTCATTACACATTCAGCAAAAGATGTTACTCTCAATTTTGTCTCTATCCACAATGCTGTGGTAGGACCATACAAAGAGTCTAAGAAACCTAACATCACAATAAAATTAAGACTGCTAAAGGGAAATGCTGACTGATAGGCCAGATGTTACAAAAAATATTCTAATTTTAACTGGACTCATAATTTTTTCAATTAATTCTTATTGGCACTGTCTTTCAAGATAACCATTCTGTCATTAGTGGCTCACATGAAGAACACTTTCCATGATAAACTCAAGAAGCTTGCTAAAAGACTTTTGACATTACAATAAGAAGATAGCAACACCCTCAAACTTTATACCACCTTGAATTACTCTCTTCTTCTATTTTACAATTCGAATCACATCACCTACATTTAATCTGGAATCCCACTTCTTTTAAATTGTTGACTGCTTAATGAAATCAAGATCATTTTATCCATTTTGAATGCTCATAAATGAGATATTAATGTATTCTATACAACAGGAAGCATTTGTTAGCTCTCCTTGTGCAACACCCCAGCTATACAGAAAGCTCTTCGTATTTATATGCAATTTTCTTTTACTGTACAAAAAGGGATTCTGACTGCTTTAAAACCACAAACTAAAAGATCAGTGAAAGATCATTCTCTGTGTGCACAACTGTCAGTGCAGAGACAGTGGTACTTTAATTACAAGACTTGCAAGACCAGACACTAAGACAACAGTGTACAAAGACGGAGAAATGCAGGGTTCAAAGAAAACTGTCTTTGCTAAGCCCTCGCTGTTATTAACCTAAGAGCCTGGGGGTTTAGGTACTAACCTAGATATTGCAGCATGTACAAATTTAACTGATTTGCACTCTATAAATACCAAAAATTGGCAGACACTAACTGGGACATTTGTTTTATTACAAGCATGGTTAGAACCCAGGTTTCATTTTTGTGCAGACAGCCTGAGCTGCCAGGATAGTGCCAATTCTGTTAGTAAGAATAATGGCAATGTTTTGCAAATAACCTGAACCTTCTTTAAAAAACAAATATGTAGTCAGACTTATTTTTCACTTGACTTTATTAATAATCAATACCATAAAAGTACTATCATCTCCCAGGCTTTGAATCATTTCCTTAGAGCAGCCACTTCCTTCCCAAGCCCATTCTGCAAGTGGGAAGAATTTGATTTTTCAGTTTGCCAAAATTGTAGCACCAAAATAAAACTAATTTTCTTAGAGAATTCATACCTTCTTGTGAGTGAATGCAGGTTGTTTGCTTCATTAAGTCAGGGGTCTGGAAATGGCAGGTGCTTCAAGCTAGCAGGGCCCAATTACCCAAACAAAGACCACAGCACTGAGGTATCAACATACAGCAGTCAAGAGGAAAGCAAACAAAAGGAAACCCTACACCAAACACAGCAAATTATTTTTTATTTTGTCTATAGGAGTATTCATATTTCACATCAATTTGAAACAGAATTTATACTTGTTTTTCGGGTGTTGCTGGGATAAAAAACTCAAGGGCTTATCAGCCCTGAATATTTCTGCACTCACAGTTCACAAGCAGGACTTAAAAGAAAGATGAAGGACAAAGGAAGGAGAAAAAGTGCAGAAGACATTAATCTACAGAAAATCCCATGAGACAGGGTCAGTACATCGGTCATTGTCTGTCTGAGGTGAGAAATTCAATAAAGTCAGAGGACAGCAAATCTCCTGATGAATCTTTGTAACATCTTTCATTTCAATAACAACTTTTATGGCTGGCACAAGGTAAAACACTCTGATAAGCAGCTCTTGAAAAGTCCCAGACAACTGCAGTTGCCAGCCTCCTAATAACCAGATGTAGCTTGTTGCCTTGAAACATCCTACCAAAATTTGGCAATTCTACAAGATTTTCATAGGAAAGCCTCAACTGTGCAGAACAAATTTCATAACAAAGTGTTTATTTGTACTACGATACTCCCCATACGATATGGGAACTGTTACAATATGGGGACTGTGATGAGTTCCCATCACATTCGGGGACAATTTTAGTCTGTCATACATGGTTACACAGCGAAGAGTAGCTACATCTCCTTAATGTCATGCAAAGAGTGTAACCGATTTCTGAACTAAAAACCTTTTACTACCGTCTTCTTCCACACAGAGCTCAGAAAGAACCTGTGTTTCTTCAGCCCAATCAAACCAAAAATTCAACCAGTGATCCTTATCAGAAGTAGAATTTAAACAACACAGTTCATTCCTACCCACTGTAATTCCTAAAACAGTATCTTGCTCTATCTTCTAAGAACAGGCAGCCAATTAAAAACAAGATCTGGTGTCCTAAAGTACAGATGCCCAGTTAGTGCACAGACATACTTTTCTACCCCTCCTATTTCAAACTGGTGGTGCAGGAAGCCTCAATTAGGAAACAAATAAAAGGGACAGAATTTTCATAATCTGACTTAATCAACAAAACTTTCAAAATTAAATGAAGCCATGATGTCACATCTGCCCCTAAAAAACAGGCTGACCATTTGTTTTCTATGGGACTGGTTACCAGTTTCTTGGATGGCCTGAATTTCACACCAGCAAACTTCACTGCCCTGCCCTGCCCCTGCTCCCCCCCCCCCCACAACCCCCCCCACCCCCACCCCCCCACCGATGCATCTAATGCTGTTCAGCATTTGGAACACCATGAACTGAACTAACTCTGTACTGAAGAAGTCCTGAAGAGAAAAAAAAAAAAAAAAAAAGTCAAAGGCTGCATGCTCACAAGACTTACATTAAAATCCTGTCAGCAACCTCTGGACAATCACCTGTGATGGGGCCACATATAAAAAGCCCACAGAAGAGTCTTAAAATTAATTTAATTCATTCTATGATGTCCATAAATTACTCTTGTTAAATATTAATTGAATCCTATGACCAGAAAAAACTCCTTTATGAGCTAAAATAGTGTAATTAATACCTCACATATAACATGCAGCAATTGTTTAACTGTTTGCATACAACCCCAGTTAAGAGGTTAGAACCAGCCAGCTTTGATTTGCCCAATGCCTAAAATTATGTGCCCATTTCACTGAAAGAGGTACAGTGTGCATGAACCTTATTTCTCTCTGT
This sequence comes from Rhynochetos jubatus, assembly GCA_027574665.1. Lineage (NCBI taxonomy): Eukaryota > Metazoa > Chordata > Aves > Eurypygiformes > Rhynochetidae > Rhynochetos > Rhynochetos jubatus. The sequence continues at coordinate 11,711,573 of CM050663.1, forward strand.
GTTTGCTTTCTTCATTTTTTGCCTTGAATCTTCCCATTTTATGTGGAACCATTCTAGAATTAAATAAATATACTGAATAAAATTAATCTGACACAGAAAAACTTTGAAAGGACTCTTCAGGGAAATAAAAAAAAAAAAGGAAAGATAAATATTTAATAAAAAGTCACTGAGGTGAGACTTGCTTGACCTTCAGAATCTCTCCTATCATAAACACATCAAAACCTGTCATCTGACATTGCCAAGGCAGGTAACGAGTTGTGACAACCGGTTGGCAACTATGCACAATATTATGCTAGTCTACAGCACAGGCGTATTTATATTCACCTTGTCATTACCCAGTCCAGCTCATTAGACTGTTTTACCTGCAGAAGAAAAAAAACATACGCAATTTCATTAAATCCGGACTAAATTGCAGGCTAGCACTGCAACTACTGGAACCACCCTTCTTGGGCTGCATTGCTTTTAAAGGAGTATTTAAAACCAAGCACAGAGACGACCAAATCAGCTGTGAACAGGCTGATCTGCTGGTGCAGCACAGGGCAAGGCTGGATGACCAGAGGCAGGGATGATGCCCAGCAGAAAAGCAGCCTGCAGAGGGGGAGGTCCAGGCATACAGCGGCACAGTACAGCCAGGCGCCTTGCCATCAGAGCTGCACAGCCAGCATGGGTATCCTATCACCATGGCACGCTTGCTGCGGGCAAAGCCTAAATTCTCTGGGAGCAGGTACCTGTGGGAGGATTTCTCAATGTCTAGAACAACAAGGCCTGGGCCTGTTAAGGCTTCAATTTACCAGCACTGAGATGGCTGTAATGTGAAATCCTGATAATTAAAAAGGCAGACTGATTTACACCCAGCATAATGTATGCTTAACTATGTAGACCAGAATTTATTTTTCACTGAATGTCAAGAGAGCTGGAAACTATTTAAAGAATTTTAAAATATGTTAATTACAGCATATCAGCTGCTTCCAGTTCATCTTTGTTTTGTGGAGTTTTATCATCCTTAAAAACAATACGCACATTCAAATGCTAGCATATGGTATTGGCTTGAAGAACAGCTGCCCTTTTGGATCTCCAGCGGGTAAGAGATGACACACAAAATACTAAAACAGCCTTAACAGAGAGGTTCAGGCTATCTGTGAAACAGTTCATACTTGAAGCTTTTTGTCCCATTTTGGACCTCAGAGAAAGCCTTCAAAAATCAAGTAAATTCCATAATCTTTACAAATTCCTTCCAAAAGGCAGCTTTTAACAGCTTTATTTTTCTTGGTTTCATTTTTTAATGGAATAAACAAATCATTTCATATTTGTGAAAGGCACCAGAGCAGTAGCCCTAGAGACTCAAGTCTAAGTTGTTTCCAGGGAGTGTGACTTCCTTTTTCCGTTACATAAACAGAGGATGGCAACCACCCAAATTACACTGAGGGTACCCATAACAGGCAAAATCTGCTTCCCGCTAAAGTCAAGGGGCCTGATCCCTTGTGCTTTGCATTTTCACTTTTCCCACACTAGCACAGAAGGGGCAACATGGCACCTTCATACAGCCATCCTTCACCAGCAGCAATGGTCACCTTGGTAAGGGCAGTGCCCTTCAGCTCTAAGCTACAAACCAGAAGCCCACTCTGTGGCAGCCCAGGGGGGCACACTGCCTCTGTCCCTGCTGTACCACAGACAAAAGGCTTCCTATTCCTAGTAGCTTCCAAAATAAAGAACAAAACACAGCAAATCCCTCCTGTTCATGACCTGTTCTTTATAGTACTGTGATTTTTTTTTTTTTTTTTTTTTTTTTTTTTACACTAAGCTGTAACCTAACCATAGGCTTGTAAAGCATATGCTGAGCTGACCCTGATGCCACTGTAACACTCCTGGCTAACCCACCACTGGGCTCATTCCCACCATGCCTCTTGCATCTAGCTGGAAGCTGTCAAACTGTTCCTCCTTTACCTGAAAGCTCCTTAGGTTTCAAAGGGTAATACCCACCATGAGACTCTGTGCACCTATTCATATATAAATCTCATGTCAAATAGCACCAAAACAGCTTTAAGAATCAAAAGTAAGTAAGAAAAAACGAATTTGAGCCACATGCACAGCGTATCATCTCTGTGAGGCTGCACTGAAATCTGCACAAAATAAATGAACCCAATTTAATATTCCCAGTACCCAGTGGAACCAGCAGCCTGAAGGAACAGCTAGAATTGAAGCATTACTATAAATTGTTTTTTAGCACTCATAACGGCTTGTCGCTCAAAAGTCCCAAATGGCAACAGAAATCATTTCCTGTAGTTCTTATATAATATAAATTAATATCTCCAATCTGCACAGAAATACTTCGCTCCCTCACTAGCCTCCCATCTTAGGCATTATTTTCTGGCCCAGATTCTGCAGCGTAACTACAACGCACCCTAAGTTTCAGAGGGTTCTATTTAATGAGCTTTAGTAATCCAAGTAAAAGGCTCAGTACAATAAAGACAGTTAACTACCAGTGAAATAGTGGATTATTATAGCTGCAACCAGAACACAGAGCCATTATGTCAATGTATGCATGTGTACTTTCTCATCTACAACAGACAACAATATTCATGCTAGAATACTGAGATAAACATCTTGGGACTGTATTTATTTCAACACTACAGCTTACACATGGCTGGTCAAGCCAACCTAAAAAGTCTACACCACCACATAAGAAGAGCTAAGATCTAACATAACCCACAACAATATACTGGTAAGGTCTTAAGAGAAATGAAAAAACAAGCTTCATGTACTTCCTAGAAGACATCACTTAAAACTGGCTAACCTCACCCAAGTAATTAGCTCTACTGATTTCAAGACATTGAGACTGATGTGCTGGTTTTGGTTAGGATGGAGTTAATTTTCTTCACAGCAGCTAGTAGCAGGCTATGTTTTGGATCTGTGCTCAGAAAAGCATTGATAACACACTGATGTTTTTCGTATGAGGCTGTGTTGGATTTGTGCTGAGAAGAATATTGACAACATGTTGACAGCGTGCTGAAGGACATGGTTTAGTGCTGGTATTAGCAGTGTTAGGCCAACGGTTGCACTTGATGATCTTAAAGGTCTTTTCCAGCCTGAAAGATTCTATGATTCTGTAACACTCACGTTTTCAGTTGTTGCCAAGCAGTGTTTACATTAAGCCAAGCACTTTTTTGGTTTCCCATACTGCACCTGTGTTCCCAGCTTCTTCTCTAAAAGAAGCTGGGAGGAGTCACAGCCAGGACAGCTGACCCAAACTGACCAAAGGGATCTCTCATGCCATAAAACATCATGCTCAGTATATAAGTTGGGGAGAGTTGACCAGGGGTCTCTCCCTTTCTCTTGCTCTGGCTCTTGCTGCTTGAGGACTGGCTGGGTATCAGATGGCAGGTGGTGAGCAGCTGAATCATTTAGGGTTTTTTCCCCATTGCTGTTTTCCTTTTCATTAAATATTATCATTAATATTTATTAGTTTATTACATATTATTAGTAGTACTATTATTAGCATAATTTTTTCCGTTTATTTTTTATTCTTAAACTGTTTATCTCAACCCATGAGTTCTCTTACATTTTCCTCTGATTCCCACTGGGAGAGCTCATATAAAGGGAATGGAAATGAAAGAAGAATGCTCTTTAGGGTTTAAGGCAAAAATAATTAATACACTACATAGTCTTTTCCCTGTCTTTGCTATTGTGAACAGACACATCTCTGAGTAGGAAGAAAGATAAGCAGAGCTCACATTAGACCTGTGGAGACCTTTTTAAAAGTATCCACCATGGGCAATGTTCTGCTCCTTTTTATTCTGCAGAATAAAGATTGTTGCTGCTTCAGAGGAGATCCTGCAAAGCACTGATTTAAATCCCATAATTTTAAAGTTATCATGCAAGTTAATTAGCTACTCAAGCTAAACAGAATAGTTAAACGTTAGTGAGACACAAAGTCACCCAAGGTGCTAACCAAAATCCTACTCTGGAATATACAGAATAAACCACTTAGGCTTTTCTGTATTCATAGAAACGCAACAGTGACTGCTAAAGCTGTAGTTTCCCAAAAATTCCTCAAGGAAGGCTACAGATGGTCTGGAAAAACAACAGGGTCAGAGTAGAATGAGTTGCTATTAAAATGCATAGAGGAGTAGAATTATACCAGTCTCACTCATGCTGACTACTACCTTACTGACCAAGTTGGCAGGAACGCAGGAGTCACTGGGATTAAAGAAAGAGTAAAGTACAGTGCAATTCAGACACGAAAGCATGTTGTCTGGGAAACTCCGAGGTCCAATGCAAGGAAAATAAATTGAAGTAAGCAACTTTCGGTAGTGAACTGTGCTTGATGTGAGGTTCATCTAACGCAGCATACACTTTCCAGATCAGAAAAATCAAACATGCAAATCTTGGGTGACTATGTTCTGGAGAGTCACTATGGGAAACTCTACGTGTGGACAAAGAAATGAACGTACAGAATGGAGCATTTCCATTAATTAAATTCCCTTCTCAGTAAAGTCTATTTGTTAAACTTCCTAAACACCTGAAAGTCAGTGAAACTTTGGGGTAGACACCTGTGACTTGGAATACTTATTCTGAACTGTACAGAAGAACTTCTGGAATAAATCTGCAGAAGCAAGACAACCCTAATGTTGTTCGTTCTTTAAGGCATATAATAAAGTCAGCTGAAGAATCAATAGCTTAAATCACTCCATCAGAAGGGAAGTGTTTACAGAACTGAGGCCATTAGCACAAGCTTAATGGAATTAAGATATTAAGAGAGTAAATGGCAACCCAGCTCTTCTATGAGTTATACTGCAGTTCTTTGTAAACAGCATCTTAGTCAGGTGAGGGCGTAAGGATCAGTGTTTCAGGGATTTCACAGGCAGTGGGAGGGAGGAAAGAAAGAGCTTTTGCATTTAAACACCTATTAGAAATTGGTGATTCCTGGAGAGATGTATTAATAATTAAAAAGAGCTTTTGGGTTGAAAAACCAATCAATAATATATATTAAGACCAGGCATTCCTTGAAAAATTGGCAAATGTGGGTTTCAGAGGTTATGCATTCACATGTAAGAATTTCTATTTACATCCCTCATATCTGCCATTACTGTATCAAATAAATGCTAGCCTCAAGACTTTTTAAACTGTAGTTCTTACAGTGCTGTTTAAGCCCTGCAGTCATTTACAAAATATTCCCAGCCACCTACTTACCAGGATTTTCTTTGTGGTTCCTCTAGTGAAAGATCTAAGTTTGTTTTGGGGTTTTGTGGGTGGGTTGTTTGTTTTTTGGGTTTTTGTGGGGGTTTTTTTTTTCTGATTTACATGTGAAGAATTTAATGAAAGTGAAATTTTAAAAGAAAAATAATTGCCTTCTATCAATAAGTTGCTAGGCAATTCTTACTAAGGCACAAATTCAATCGGGTTTTACTGTGATAAATATAAGCTTACCCCAAAGAACAGGAATTCCTGTTCATGTACAGTACTACTACAGTTCTTAATAGATTTGTTGCCTTTACAGTTATTTTTCAGACTTCGTTTAAGGAAGTTCTCCTAGTAAGATATAAAACATTTGCTATAGCAAAAGGTTTTCCTAAATTACAGGAAATCACAGAAAGTATATGCTTTACAAAGCACCCAAAATGAAGTAAGATCTTTTAGAAATGTCAGCCATTGTCAAGACAATTTATAACCGATGGACTATCAGTGTTTCCCGTGCTATGCAGACTTCACTTCACCCTCCCCACCCAGGACATAACACTACCCTGCAAATGTGCCTCCTTAACCACCTTGAAATAGCGCAGTTTCAAAAAAGTGTAGTAAAACTACCTCTGTACCATAAAAAGCTGCTCCCAAAAAGAAACACAGCACTTTTCTTGCAAAGCCTTATTTCTTATTTACTAATTTAAAAGTCTAAGGTAGCATTCCTCGTGTAATGCAAAGCCAGAAAAGGAAGTTCATCCAGCCTAGAGCCAGACAAGAACAACAGAAGGGCCCCAGTCCCACTGGCCAGGCTCAGTGACTATACAGAAAAGCATCACAAGGTCAAATGGCATTTTACTAAAGCAGTTAGCTTATAATTTGACCCTAAGCAAGAGGAGATAAATATGTACTCTGACAATGAAGATTTCTAACTAAAATAGGGAAAGAATGTCCGTTATCAAATAAAAAATGCACTTATTAAAAATACAACAATGCTTATCTTCCTCCTGCAAACATTCTTCTAGCAATTCTGTTCATTACAGAAGGCCCCAAACAGTGTCAAGCTTCTGTGCTTTCGTTAATAAAAACATTAATATACAGGCTGATTACAATGTATCCCAAACACAATTTGCCATGTAAATATAATGATTGATTGGATTTGACAAGCCTCCTTCTAGAACAGTAAATACCTAAGCTTTTGTTTAGGGATATAAATCAGCCCAGCAAGCCCAACATGTCACCTGTGTCAGAATGAAAGAAAAATCATCCCCACCTGCTGGCAGAACAACCACCAACAATATCCAAAGGAGGCAGGACCATTAATTGAAAGAAGTAATCCAGATCCCAGCAAAATGGCAGGCTTTCACCAGATGCTCATCTTTCCTGTAACTGATCTCTCCATTAGCAATAAGGATCCTGATCTAATGGCTGTGGGGATCCAAACTGAAATCTGGGATAGCTTGCTGCAAACTAAGAACTGCAAATCCAGGTGGATGTTGTAATTCCCTCCAGACTGGTCCAGGGCCTGCATCTGCACCTTAACATACAGAGTGAAGACAGCATTGACTACACTGAAAATATGTTCACGTCCTATAAAGCTGACCTTAATTTAAGAATAATTAGAAAATATATGTCAGGGAATAGTACATCAAACTTTTTAACTGCAGCTTGGCCACTGACATTCTTAACTGCCACTGGGCAGAGTAAGGTAAGAACATTGCTGAAGATCTGTTCTCAAGTTCATGTTCCTGGAGAATGGCAAATGATTATATAAAAATTAACTGGCTAACTTAAGCGGTGAAGTAGCACTCTGAAGTAAGTCAAAATGCCATCCTCAGATGTGAAATGCTAATATATTACACAAGGGTATCATACACCCTAAGAAAACAGGAAAAGTCTTCAGATGTTGAAAGAAATTGCCCTCCATTAATTCAAACATTGAAACTTTTACCATACCTGTCTAGGACCACAATGTGAGGCTTTGCAAGCCACAAAGTAAAGTAATTAATGGTGATAGCTGTTCTGCCTTCCGAAGTGATACCTCTACACATTCTACAGCAAACAAATCCTTTATAATGTATTCTGCAGACCACTCAACAACACATCTGAAGGTTTTTTCCAAACTAGGTCTCCTGAAGTTTCACATTACATGTATGGTTTTACATAGCTATTACACAGATACATATACTCACTCATAAAACATTCAGGAGGGCTTTACATCAGTTTCTGCAAATGTTTCTTTTCATTTTCTACATCTTACCTACTACCCAGAAAACCCTCCCTCCAGACTGGAGGTGTACATACCACCACATACATTAAAGGTCTCATGAATATCAACCACCAGTGAGATTCTGCAGCAACAGCTGTGTCTCAGCCTAAAGCCTGCATGGCCACACAGACAATTAAGTAATCTGAAGGTAATGAGTCCACAGGGACAACACATATTTTGACATTTCTAAGCTTATAATTAAGCCCTATACCTGTCAAAAGCACACCCCTTTCCACTGATTGATGCTCCCAAGCTCTGGAAATATGCACATGCAGCCTGGCAACTTCCCAGCTAGATTTCACTTATTTTTACATTCTCATCCTTGCAAATGGGGCAGTGGCTCCTGAAACCAAGCCCAGGGGTGTGAAGAACCAGCTTAATGTTTTACTGTCCTACCCCCAGACAAGCTGGATCCCAACAACCACTACACTTCCTCATCCTCTATTACCTGTGGGAGACTCATACAGATATAATGATTTCCAAGATTCTTAACTTCTGATGATCATCAATTTGACTACGAGATTCCAAAGTTACTAGAAAGACAGACTGAGGAATGAAACACTGTTTTCTTACAGATTCAGAAGGAAAAAAAGGAAAGGTTATTAAGTAACCCAGTAGGTATTTGATTCCACCTTTAATATGATTAGCAGTGATTTTAAGCAATTACATAACAACCAAATTTCATTATGTGAATGCCCCAGAATTTGTATCAGTTGGCCTTTTCCCTCAGTTCTCGTAACAGGATTAGCTACATAGCATGGCCATACAGTGCGTTTTCAACTTTCAAATCTGAGAGAAAAAGATTGTACCTGAAGTCAGCAAATAAGCAAATAGTGAATGTGAACAGGCCATGGGCAGGAAGACCTCCACTGACACAATAGAATTACAACACATGGCTAACAGAAGCTCTGAATCTGTCCTAGAGAGCAACAATATTTAGTACAACTGTCAGCCCTTGTGCCCTAGAGAAACATAACCACATAGATTTAATCACTACTGAGTCACAGTTCAGGCAGCTGCTGGGGCAGGAGGAGAATGACACAGTCCAGCTAGCTGTGTGCTAACTGGACAACTGCCAGCCACCAACTAAACAGCCCACCTTCTGGGGCATGGAAGTCACTCCTCTCCTATTGGAGTGACACCTCTACTCCTGCACGATTTTGTCCAAGATAAACCAAGTATCTGTCCGAGCACAAAGTTCACCGCTGTGTCACTAAATAGCAGGACAGCCATGGAATCTAATATTCCATGATATCACAGCTGTCCAAGGAAGCATCAACATCCTTACAGTAACTTTTAGATTTTCTGATTATTAAAAAAAAAATATTATGGACTATATACAAATATATACACACACACAAGACACAAAAGAAAAGCACTGCAAATGGTTTAACTGTTGGAGTCTGAATTGTAACACCAGTAACACGTGGGAAGATGCTGAGGTATGCCTTAAGCAATTTAAGAGATTTTTTTCCCTTGACAAGGTAACATACATTCAAGGAGGTTAAGCAGTTGAGACTTCACTTATGAACAAAGTTTTCAAAACACATCTAAGAGACCTATAGAATGGGATTTACGTGTTTTTAAAAACATACTGAAAGCTTGCTTCTCTAGCAGCCCTGAGTCTGGTCATCATTTCCGAGCTACTCACACTGTCTGACCTGACAGCTTTGTGTCAGGTGAAAGGCAGTGCTAGAACAGGTCAAGACAATCAAGAACAATTCAAAACACATGTATAAACAAACACACACTTTCAAGAAGTTGCATACACCAAACACCTGGGAAAACAATGGGTATTCAGACCTTGGCGTATTTGTTGCAGGAAGTAGTAGTCTGTATGGGAATCACATTCTTCAGGAAGCAGAAAAAGGAAGTGTGTTGGACAAATGGACTGCTTCCAGACTTCTGGAAAGTAAGTTGTAACAAGAACGTAAGGAGACTAACCTTACCTTCAAACACACAAGATACGGGAGTTTAGATTTCTAGTTAAAACCACAACTAATGCAAATTCTGGAAAGAACCATACACACAGAACAGAATAATTTGACAATATCACAATAAAGGCAATTATTTTGTTGATGGACACATGAGTCCACACTCCATAAATGTACACAGGGGAGAGAGGCAACGGCACTAATTGGCGCACAGAGTTAACAAGCCCATGCCCACCCCATCCTTTTCTCCCTTTGTGGGATACAAGCGCATTTCCTGGTGAAGCAGCACACAGTTACTCTGCCTGGCAAAGAATAGCAGACTAAATAAGAGGGGACAGACCTTATGTGACAAAATGTAGAGTATTTAAACATTTTGCCTGTGAGGCAACCTACCAAAAAAGACCCTGTCTATACATACAGCCTGGTTGTTCTATCCATAGAAGCTGTCAACTGAACAGGAACTTAGGAAGAAGGAAAACTCACAAATCTGAATGTAAACCTAAAGAAAGAAAATATGCTTAAAAAGCAGAATTAACTTGAACAGAAGTTTCACAGAAGGATGTCCTATTAGAAGTCAATACAATTGCAAGACCCTTGTCCCTTTGATGAGAATGTTCAGGAGGAGCCTGCAGCACCATGGAGAAAGTCTGCCACCACTGGCAAGGGGTAGCTGTTCCTTCTGGGTTCCTTTTTTTAGTAAAGTGGATCAAGTTGATGGGAAAAAAAGGAATTTTCATTCCCACTTACGTCATTTGACATAAGCGCTCACTGAAACCTGGCTGTTTACATAGTTTAACATACCTTTTTAGCAGCCACTTAGTCTTTTTTCAAAAATCTCTTTGTTAATCTATTTTCAAAATCCTCTGTGTTTCATCTTTTCTTCAAGGTGATAGGCAGTATGGGAACTCCTACACATTTGTAAGAGGCATCCCGTGACTGAACTTATTGTTTCCTATCCACTTTTATCCATAGGTTTTCAAAATCCACTAGCTCCAAACTCCTAACTTGTTATGACAGAGATCCACAATGTTTAAGGAGTAGGGTTAATAGAGAAATAAAAAGAACACTCCTACAAAACAAAGTAAGACATTAGCAGTTTAGTAAAATGCAAAAAAAAAAAAAAAAGGAATCGCGCTTTTTCCTGGGCCATAAGCACATCCTGCCACATGGCACTGCTGCAGTGTTTTAAACTATTTAAGTTTTCATCCAGATTCTAATTGCTTAACTGGAGCCCTGCTGTATCTCCAATTAACCCATTTCAGTTTCTATTTTGGTTCTGATGCTGCTAAGACAAGTTGTAACAAGCACACTGCTAGCCATGACATATCTTGGAAACAGATATCCTGCACAGTGCTGGGAAAAGTTACGTGGGCAAAACACCATGCTCGGATCTCAATTTTCCTACAGGTAAACACTGGGATTGATACTTTCATTTGTCCACTTAAGGACAATGGATGACTTCCCCTTGTGAAGTCTGAACTGAAAGGTGTGAAGTGCCAGCGTGTACATTCCTTCAGCCAGGGCCTTCCACTGCCACCTGCTGCTGGCGCTGCTTGAGGTGACCACAGGTCCCAGATGCAGCAGGAAAGCGGGGGGTTGCGCCAACCCTGTTAAAGCTGGGCCAGAGCTGCTGAATACCTCATCAGTTTACCTCAGGAGGACTAATTCCCATCTTGCTGCTTTCACTGTTCTTTGGAGTATACCAGGAGTAACTCTGCACTGTACTTACACTGGTGTTCAGTTCTGTGAGAAGAAACACCCTATGAAGAAGGAGCTTCTGTTTACAATCCTTCCTAAGAATCAACAAAACTTAGGCTTTATTATGTTTAAATTTGAGTCTTGGAAAAAATTGAGCTCTATACACTTCATGTACTGAAGAAGAGCATGAGTACAACTTCATAAACTTGCCTTTTTTTTTTAATTTATAAAACACAGCTACTCATTCTGATGAGTAGGATTTCTCCTGAGCTTATTTTAAATGCAGTGAAAATGGTTTTGTTTTTTTTCCACCTTGTGTTGAATTGGCCCTTGCAGGTAAATTGCCTGAATAAGCCCTGCTTGTCGGATGATAATTGAATGAGCTTGGGGAATTTTGCCAGTTCCAGGTGTTGAGGAGTTGGAAGAACATAACATCTGTTCTCATCAAATAGCAGAAAGGCAAATTCAGAGTCACTCTTAATAAACCTGGAGCATGAACATTAAATAGAGTAAAAGAGTTGCCTTTTTTTTTTTTAAAGTAAAATCACGCTTTTTTATTAACCTGATGTAGGAGAGCTAAGCTGCTACATCCTACATTGTTACTTTATCATGTTTTTCTGCCACACCTTGCAGTGTCACAATTTGGCATCATGGCTAAAACTCGGATTCTCTGCACCACGTCCACTGTAAAATCAGCCAGACGCTTACATGGCTACAGACGGACACACAAGAACAGCCTGGCTAGCCCAGTGCCTAAGCACGAGTTTCAAAAATAGAGACCACACTGCTAAGTATTTGCCATCGCCTGCAATTTGACACAGTATTCTACAGAACCTGTTTAATAATCATAGTCTTCTATACTTGTGGACACTTTAATTCTTCTTTCCCTTCTGTATGCTTCAGACCCAGTTGTTTAAATGGTGATCTGAGAACAGTAACTCCACAGACATGAGGGAAGGAAGAGCCACCCTTCCTGGTCCCAGCCTGGCCCCTGGGTACCCAGGGCAGAATTCCAAGGCAGCAGAGAGAGGGGACAGAGGAAGTGAGTTATGGCTTTTTGTACTGCTCTACTCAGATCACTCCACTCGCTTCCAAGCCCCACAATACCTGATGTACGAACTACTGCAGCATGGTAGTGACAGCAATTTATGCGAGTCCAGCAGAGGAAAGAATTCAGAGCAAGAACTTCAGGTACATTCACAGACTGAGAACTCAGTCCAGGGACCCTCTGTGAGGCAGAGAAGGTAATCCAAGTAAGTAATTTATGGTTTTTATGTAAGGGAGTAACTCAAAAAACAGCCCCTACCAGGACTTGCTTGTTCTCACTTTCACATAAAGACCACGTATCTTTTTAGTAACAGAAAATGCACAGTAACCACACAGATAGCTTTATTGTTTAAAGTTTGTGTTAACTGAACTGTTAAAATGACAATCCAATTGCCAGAGAAGCAAATATTCAGAATTATCTTCCACTGAATCTGTGCCGACACACACAGTATTGAGTAACCCTTCATCTCTGTACCTTCTTCCCTCAGGGCAGCTAATCGACTTTTTATGGAAGATACATGGCATTCTTACCCGGCAAAGCCAGCCATAAAAGCTAGGCTAAATGCACAAGCTCTTTGTCTTAACCTGCCAAGAAACTTGCTCCTTATTTTTGTCCCAACACTGCAAACATACTGTGAGTTCTTATGCATAAAAGCATGTTCTCAGCTTCAGCACAGCCACGCACAGCCTGAACGCTGCTCACGCAAAGAAAATTACAAAGTGTAATCAGAAAATCATGGGTGAGCATAACAAAGTGTAATAAAAAAAAAAACCAACCCAAAAAAAACCACTCTCCGTGATCATGCCAGTTTTAGATTTACCACCTCATTATATTAACAAAACTTGGGAGGATCAGCATTACTCCATAACCTACACTTGTGCCTGCAATCAGCATGTTTCACTGCTGGCAGCCGCACAAAGAGTACTTTGGGCTGAATGGCCCATTATCCATCAGTTCCTGTACAACTGATACAGGTGGTAAACAGCCACGTGGGACAGAGTTTGTAATGTAACTTACACACTACCTGGTACCTGTGTGCTGTTTTGCCACCGGCTGCGTGTCTTTCTTCACAGTACAAAGACACCACCAGTCAGTATGTGACCAGGTACTGCAACCTTTTGCCATACTGTAACAGAAGCTTTTGGTTTCCTCTTCCTCTCAGTGCACAAATGGGAACATTCTTTGAAATATACTTAGACTAAACTTTTAACATTAATTTTCAGGAATGTTGCCAATCCATTTTTAGCGGATGGTTTGCAATTTAATGTCTTTAGACAAGGCAGAAAAGCTTTAATCAATAGAATCAAAAGAAATGTTGAGAAATTACATGCAATTTTACAACATCAAAGGTATTTCCTACATATTGTCAAGCAGACAAAAACACATTGACATGTTGTTACTTCAAGGAGCCAAGGAATGTTTCACACATTATGACATTACATTTCCTTTTACAGGGTTTCAAGTCTCCTGGCTTCCTCCTGACAAGGAATTTTTCTTTTTCATCAATTTAAAATTCTCCAACAGGAGCTTATTTCTTAATTATGAAAAAAATAATCTAGGCCTGAACAACACAAAATCTACTCTTAAGAGAGCTAGAAGTTCCAACATAAAAAAGCTTTACTTTTACTGACTTCTTCAAATCAGAAATGAATAGTGTGGCTTCCCATTCACTCTACGAGTCAGTATTATACCTGCTTCTACAGCAGTCAGTCCTCCCGAAACAGTCTCCACTAGTAAGTGATGGAATGTGCAGGGTGCACTCCAACGATCAGCTATTACTCAATTACTGCAGAGAATACTAACAACCATCTGAAAACCAGATTCTAATGCACTTCAGACAATGATTCTGTCCTTGGCATTTCCAGACTGCAAGAGTCTGTTCTGTTGCCACCATACTGAGACACCACGCAAACATGCTCCCACTTGCTCTAATCAAGTTCTTCCTTCAGTGCTTGTATTACATTTACAAACCCTTCTATGTCAGCAACGGTGAAGACCCTTACATCTTTCAAGATAAGACACATGAATCCTTAGTGTAACCATTAAAAGCCACACATATATATTTATATGGAAATATTATTAGTACCATAAATATATATACTGTATCTATATAAGTATATATATAGTATAGGAAGATATTGATAATATATATTATATATTTTATTGTATTAAATATTTGTATTTTTTTATAGGCATTTGAATGCAAATTTTTCTCAGAACTTAAGTGAAAATTAAGTAGCAGGATTAGCACTATGAAGGTGTTTTTAAACTGTTTATGTAAGATATAAACCGTGCTGAAAAAACTCATGTATGTTGATAGAACTGCATTTATATGAAGTATAACAATAAATCAATGAGATGAAAATGTTTCTCTACCAAACACATTCCTGCTAGAATGCCTGCATTTAAAGAAACGAAAGCTGCAAGTGGGAATGATCTATCCAAACATAAGTCTTCTGTCGTCATTTTGCTACTGCTTTTTCTGGCCTTGCTTCCTTTAGTGCATAAATTCACTAGTCTTCCTGGTGTTACGTACAGTTTTATATATCCCTTTGGAACTTGTCGGAGTTTTTTTACTGTTGGTTTGCTTGTTTTATGTCTAACAGTTTGAAATTAATTTTAAACTTATATGGCTTTACAACCACGTGAAAATATCAGCCGAACACAAGTGTAAAACATCTCATTCAGTTACATCTAAGTTTAATGATGTCATAATCCTTTATGGCTGACATCATGTTGTAAAGTCACAGAGTACTAACTTCACTGCATCTTGAAAAACCAGGATCAAAACAACAATACATGATTGCAATATTGGAGACCAATAGCAATACAATTTTGGTGCCAAGACCAGCATCTTGCTTACGATTTCTGACTGTATGCAAGCCAAATATTTCTTGCTTCATGAAAGATACTACATGTTTTAAAAGGTCTATATAAACTACATCAAATAGATTGAAGTGTTGCATACCTTCATGCTAGATCTGGTTTTAATTAACAGAAATATTTGAAATAATCTACTAGATGTGAAAGTGGTTTTGAGAGCCACAAGGCTTTTAGAACAGAATCAGAAATGGTGTGTCGCTTCTCTCCAGGCCACGGGAACCCTCTAGCACTAGTGTCACCAGTTTTGATAACAGTAGTACAAACTCTATAGTTTCTACTCAATAACTGTGGTTTCATGTGAACTAAAAAGGGATAAAACTATCAGGTACTCCTATGCAGCCTTTAGCTTTTTCTATACCTCCTTCCTCATCCTCCAAACTGTTATACATGAGGGGAACACATCATCTACCTGGAAATACCACAGAAATTACAGCATCCTCCTCCCCCACCCACCCTTCACTTGAGCAATATAAAATATTCCTGTTAGCACACGTAGAAGAGGGAAGTGCTGGCATTGTGTGATCATGCAATACACAGCTGGTAGAATTATAAATACCTCAGGAGGGGAAAATAAAAAACCAACACACCACCAAATAGAACAAAGATATTTTTAAAACTATGCTGTGTTCTCTTCTGCAAGCCATATTTATTCTGTGCACTGAGAAACCCCAAAAGGTGTTTTTGCTAACCGTAACTTTATTGCAATGATAATCTTGTAATGGATGGGTACAGACTCTGAGTCTGCTCTGCTGGAAAAGTTTATCTGACAGTTTTTCTTTTATCTGTGGCATACCAAACCTTCTTGCAAAGCCTTTGGCAAGTCAGGACTCGATGCAGAAAGAAAAGCTTCAAAGGAATTTGAATCCACCATGAAAGCAGAGACAGGTAATTCACTGCATTAGTTGGATGATTCATGAAATAGATCTCTAGCTAGATTCAGATTACATATGAGCAAGTAACACAGCCTAAAAATCAGTATTATCTCCCTAAAACGAAGACTAAAATGACCATTTATCTATGAAGAAGAAAAAAAAAAATACTATCTCTTATTCTTCCATTCTTCAGAAAGCTGCTTATCAAAATCCTCTTTTCTCAGCGATCACCTGTGACAGCATTAATAAAAGAAAAATTCAAACATTCACATTTAAAATAAGGAGTTTGATTTAGGAAGTAGGAAATGGCAAAACCAAAAGTGCAATATGATTTCCACACCCCCACTGACATTGCTGACACAAAGTCACCAAGGTCACAAATTTTCAAGATACAAGCAGAGACTTAGGCAGTTACATGGTATTTAAGATGTGCTAATTATAACATGCATGTTGGGAGAGATATCTAATCTCATACTTCAGAGCTCATGTCAGTCTCGCATTCGTATCAGTGAGACCAAGATCTACGATGGGAGAACAGAGATGGCTACTAAGCGACACTGCAATTTTTATTCCTGCAAGACACACATCCTACACCCTCCCTGGGTTGTTACTAGTGAGAGAAGACCTTCTGTCTGACTCATCTGAACAACTCCAGCAGTGACCCAAAGCTGTCACCGACAGTCTATAAAAATTTAGCCATATCCATCCTCTGCATTCTTCTCCTCTGCCCAGCTCCTGCAGATCTTATCCAGGGAGACAAAGATCTTCGAATCCAGGGTTCCACTACACATTTGCATGGCACTGATTACAAGACAGCTGGGATTTCAGCTAGCTGCCACAGTGTTGTTGTCACAGAAATATATAGAAATAGAAATAAATAAAAAAATGCACACAATTTAAGTAGAGAATGCAATAAGGATCCATTATGGACTTGAGAAGACACATTCTGGCATTTTAAAGGCAGAGAATTTCAAGGTAGCAACTTGGACCTTCCATCTCCATATTAAAAATAGAAATTAGAATATTCTCATTTCTTTATTTTCAGAGCAGTAGAGGAGGTGCTGGAGAGCTGTAATAAATTACAGTCATGGTTTTGGCTCCTAAAGATCTCTGCCTTTGCCTCAGGAAACTCAGGGTAACGTGTTCAAAATAGCACCTTGGTTACAAAACACCAGTAGAGCAGAGAAAATTCATGAAGAAAGCAATGTTGTTACACAGATAACACACCTGTCCTGCACAACTGTAGGCAGAATAGATTTAATGGTAACAGCATTAAGTCCCAGGTACTTGGCAATTTCAGTGTCTACTCAGCATATCTGTCCACACTGTCCAACCAAATAGCCTGTTACTGAGGCTATTCTTTAAGGCCCCAAAATACAGGAGTCCAGAAGTTTCTGAAGAGGCTACAGAGGCAGCACTGGCAGGACAAGGGCAGCACAGAACAATGCCTCCACAGAGGATAGAAGTGCCATTGGACTCTGACCATAACATGGCTTAGTCAACAAAACAAGGAAGACTAGAAAACACTTTTAAACATAAACAAATAAGGGATTTTAAAATGAAAAATAATATAGTAGACAAAAAATAATTTATCTCAGATGAGGCATGGCAAGATATGAAGTCAGTTTTCACTTTTGCATTACACAGAAATTTGATTTCATTAAAGAATTAGGTTTGCTACTTGTGGACCAGTAAATTACTTCACTTTTTATCAGCAGTCACACAGTATCTGCTCTGGACTCAGGGGCAATCCCAAGACAACACAGCACACTGTGCTAAGTCCAGTCCCT
This sequence comes from Rhynochetos jubatus, assembly GCA_027574665.1. Lineage (NCBI taxonomy): Eukaryota > Metazoa > Chordata > Aves > Eurypygiformes > Rhynochetidae > Rhynochetos > Rhynochetos jubatus. The sequence continues at coordinate 11,729,245 of CM050663.1, forward strand.
AGTCTCTGGGCCAAGCGTAGCTAACAACATAATCTTATGGATGCAATGAATGAGGACGGCTGTTAACCACCTAATGATGATTCATGTCCCGTTATGTCCCTTGCCACACTCCACACATTACCAGCTGACGATCAGGTTTCTAAGCTGTTCTAATGGCAGCCAAGGACACCCCATCATCCTCTGGAAGGCAGCTGAGCCATCATCACAACTGCCACCACTGTCTCAAGACCTGAGCCCGATATTCGCTTTTTAAATCACCACAGATTTTCTCTACCTATCATGCCTCTAACATTTGCTCATCCCATCATACTGCAGCTTATGCATGCTTTCACAGTGTAATGATATTGACAAGACCTTTCTGCTGAACACAGAATTAAACTGCTTTTGTGGCTTGTCACAGGCAAGGGAGAAACATTAGAGGCAGGCAACAACTTCAACCTTTCGGCCCTAGAGATGATGGAGAAACTACATAGTCCGTGCCAGGCTCAGTGATAAACAAGTGTTTTGTAGCCTCTGTTTTTACAATAGAATGGAAAGACTCACATTTTGCACACAGGCACTTGCTGGTCCATATCCTGTACCACTGGAGGCAGAGGACCAGACTCTTTCATAAGCACTCAGCTCATGCAAGCGAAAAAAATAAACTACATCAGCCACAAACACCACACTGGCATGTGATTCTAGAGTTGTTCCTTAAACAGACACTAAGTATCATTAGCATGTAGCAGTCACCTCTAAAAACACAGCCAGCCTTAAACTCACTGTACTATAGTACCCCTGTGTTTGCTTCAGAAACAGAACACAGCTTGTGTACAGATGTAGCCATCTCTGTCTGACCTAGTAAACAAGAACACACGTACCAAATCATACGGCAGCAACAGGCTCCTGGAGCAAAGGCTCTTGAGTTCCAGGCCCTGAGGTAAGTCACACCTCACACTGTTCTCTTCACCTGCCCTTGTAATCAACAACAGTTAAATGACAGACCACGATCAACCCCAGGCTACAGTATGCCCCAATGGAAGAATGGTTTTTACATCGGACTGCTAAGGTGGATATTGCAATGAGAGCGCAGGACTCTCAGACCAAGCTTCTCACACACGTAATGCACAATTCCCAGCAGCTGTGTGTAGGTCTTGCTGTATGTTTGCTTCGCATATTTATCTACATTTAGGTCATGTACATAAAATCACCTGTTAGTATTAAAACAGGCATAACAGTTGAGCAGAAAGCCAAAAGACCCAAGTTTGAATCTTTGCACAGCCACAGGCTGCTTGTGTCAACCTGAGCAATGTTTCCCAGTGACACCTAGCCGGCACAAATGAAGCACGGTGCTGAGCCCAGAACGTTAAGCAGAACAGCCATCTCCATCTCTGCACAGCCCATAAATCATCTGCTTAGAGCTTGCAGTACACAACCTGCTCTTTCCACTGAAGCTGTGCCATAATGCAGAGATAACAAACGTCAACAAAAATGAACTTTTTCAGAAAGAAAAGGCAAAATTATACAGCTTAGCAATAAAAGAACTTGTGTAGGGCACAGAAGTGATGGTTTCCTGCCTCTGCTCCCAATTCCTTTTTTAACCTTTTGTTGAAGACTTTCATGTGAACTACAGAAATGGTCTAGATTGGAGGAAACGAAATCCAGGTCAATTCCTTTCCCAACTACAAAGCTACCAGTCACTCTCACTTTTCTTGTTTCTGACTCAAAAGACACAATCTCAAAAAAAGAAAAAAGCAACTACATGCTATTCCCATTGTATAAACCTCAAGAATTAGTACAGCAAACTAGCTGACAATCAGGAAAGAAAAAAAGAAAAATTCATTCTGAAAAAACAACTTTAGTCATGAAAGGAAACATTCAATCTCCAGCAATAACATACCATTACCTCTTAATAAGGCCAGTCTATCACTTCTCAGTTTTGGCCACTGTGTCCTAACCATGGTAAAATAAATCCACAGCGGAAGAACAATCAAAAAATAATATAATTAGAAGAGAACTAAAAATATTAAAAGCACAATAAAGTTAACATTAGTAACAGTAATAATAAATTATCTGGTCATAGTCAACATAACCAACATCATTAAGGCTTCAGTAGATGGTCCCAGAAATACCTGAACCTCCAGCAATGCTTGAAAATTTACAGCAATTTAAGAGTCAGAGTGTTATTTCTGAAATCACTATAAAAGATATTCTTTAGTGCACCCATTCCTAAGCAGGGAAGAACATGAAAGTTAAATACAAAATTAATCTGCACTGACATGCGGCAATCTAGAATGACTTGAGAAGTCACAGCCTAAAGAGAAAAAATAATGGGATTAACCCTGCATGTCTTACACATCCAAGTAGTTCCTTCTCTTGCAATTAGTTACACTGGGACAGCAGGTCTCTGCTCGCACAGACACTATGAATATAGGGCTCCGTAGTGAACTAAGAGCTGTGTTCCCAGGGCTACTGTCTACTGCCGACTTGTTTCTCAGTAGAATAAATATACCGCAGTGAGTGCTAAACATGCCTAATTGCTTTTGAGCTTGAGGGAAATAAACTGAAGGGATTAAACAATTAATTATTCCCAAAAGGTGAGCACCGCAAGAGTAAGAGACATGGCAGAGTGGCCATGCAAATCCTAGTGAGCCTGACTTTATGGAATCCAGCTAGCTAGCCAGGCTGCAATAGCTATCACAAACCAGAGGTTTGTTGAGATCAAGTAAATAAAGGGCAGGTCTCAAACAGGGGATTTACTTATCCAAAACTTCAGGTGGCTGAAATTCAGAATTTGGGTTGACCTAGTTCCCAAACTCAAAATATGCAATTTCTGAAAGTAAATCATTCCATTCTAACACCTGTCCAAGACACAGGGAGTGAATCACGCACTGCAGATCGCTCCCTCCACTGAGCACAGAGGGGGATTACAAATCCAGCTATGGGATAGCCAACGTTGGCTGAAGTAAATCCACTGAGCAAATAATTCTAAGCAGCAGGTTGCGATGTAACACATACATCTCCTTCCCTCTCTGACAAACTTTCCCAAAAAAGTCCACACAGTGCTTGGCAGTCCATTTATAACAACAGATGCAGCAGCCTGTGAAGACAGGGGACCGAAGTCCTAGTACAACACAGATGTCCTAGCTATCACTCATTACTCTGAACTAAGAATTCTACTGGTCCAGAAATGAACTGTGTGTTTACAACTTAAACTTAGCTCTGTTCTATGTATTAACCGCACGCAATTTATCAATTCTGTTTAGGTCCCAAGGCAGGGAGGAAGGGGAAAGCAAGTTTCTTTCATGTACTTCATAGTCCATAATCTTTTAAAATAATGCTGGAATGCAAACATCATTTGATTAAAACTAGGAATGCTCGAAAGTACTAAAAAGGCATTGCATAGTATAACAAATAGGACAGTATATGCGACACGTTTTAAGTCATACTGGCTTAACCATAAGTGCGTTTTTCAGGAAAAAGGTTTGACTCAGAACCTGCGATGGCCTAAAGCGAGGCTTCACAAAACAATCAATTGCTCCCTTCTCCCTAGCATTTTTCCTCATCATTGTCACAAACGAAGTATCTGATGAAGAGCAGCCTGCCTGCTCACATGATCTTCCAACTGCACATGCAACTTGGGGCAGTTTTTTACTGACAGAGCCAATGCATGATGCAGTACTAAGATGAATGATGTGTTGTGATCTGTCTGAAGCACTCTTGTATTGATTTTAATAAAATGAGAGTGTTTGGGGGTTTTGGAACCACTATGTTCCTCGTGAACTCAACAGAAATCACAGTTCTCTAGTAAAATTGAGAAAATCTGGTCTCAAATCCTAGGTTGGAACCACAAACATTTCATGTAACACAATACTCATTAACCTTAGCCCTTTAAAGTATACTTTACAGTAATAAAGCTCAACAGTACTAGATTGTATACATGTCACACACATATTTTAGGCATAAACAAAGACTGCATTTTGCATAAAATTATCCATCTGGTCTTCTCATTTCTTTCACACACCAAAACACACACAATTGATCTCAAAAAATACACCATCTTATCTGCAAACTCAAAATGAAGTGGAAACTAAGTTTCTCTCATTGGGTTGGCTCCTAGCATAAAACATATGCCTCCTATTAAAGATCTGGGGTGGGGGAGGGAGAATCTCTAGTACTAGCAGGGCAGCCTTCAGATGTAAATTAATGCCACAAGCAGTGCCATAGTAGAGCTTGCAGCTGTCATCACTATAAAAAGGTAAAGTGATTTGACCAAAACCATCTTGTAGACTGTGGCAAGCCAAGAATTCATGATTCCCAGGCTTAAGGTCAAGTTCCAGCACCATACTTCCACTCCACAAAATACTTCCTTCTATGGTCCATATTGCCCAACTAGACTGCAGTGCTGCCAATCCCGCCCCAACCTGCCTACCACAGAACTCAGTAACAGATGCATGACTCCTGCACAGCGTGCCCATGGGCTACATGACATAAATTAACACATAATGAGGAAAGAAGAAAGCTGAGAAGTACCATATAGGCAGAGCAGACACACATGTCCTTATTCCACTTCCAGCAGCCAGAAAGTGTGGGCAGAGAAATGATTATCCCTCAGCATTTGCAGAAGTGTGGATACGCAGCAGTGTAAGGTGTGCAATATGGCAGGTACATACGTACCCAAACTTCTCCATTCTTGGCCAATACCAATGTTTACCCTCCCATACTGTTCCTTCCAAACACGAGCAATGTGTACTTTCGTTCTCTACGAACTTCTCTTATCTGGAAATCTCTTATCAGTCTGATGCTTTTGTTGCCATGAAAATGTCCTTTTAAAAATACATACTTTGAGTTTTATATGAAACTCACCCCTCATTTCTAGGACACTTGGTTAAAGTATTACAAGACTGTAATTTACATGTTAAAGGAATTCCCAGATGGCATCTAATTAAACAATTCAATCAGAAAACAAATTAAAATGAAGTATTAGCATAACCCCATGTGTAAAATGCAGCAGTTAGAGGATATCCTATGGAATGCCATTCTATTACCCATACTAATTTCATGCCTGTCCAGCACTGCAGAACTTCTAAGGTATGGACACCTCTCTCCAACATAAAAAAAGAAGTGGTCCAAGGAAATGTTTAATAGCAGACTACAGAAAACCCTTATAACCTTGTCCAATCACTGTGGCAGCTGGTTTACCCAGTTCATGGCAATGAATCTCAAACCTGAAGGAGCTATGCTCCAACCTCCTATGGTAAGTCTATTAATTACATGCATCTAACTCTTAACAGTACCTTTTGAAAAATCTCTGCCTTCATACATGCTTCCACAGTGCACTCCACTGGCACACAGACAAGAATGTATGTATTTCCTTTTTAAAAGCTATTTCAGGAATCATGAAACACTTAAGGACTGCATGAGAGAACTCAAAACTTGCAGGAGCCACTATAACTCATCCTCAAAAAAAAAAGAAATAGCATTTTACTAATTTACCCAAGATGATAAGAGTATTTGAGAAATGAAGGCATATACAAACTGAATGGTGACATGTCCTATTTTAAAAACTATAAATACAAGTCACAGCAAAGTAGTTGGGCTTTAATAGAACTGCAAATTTATGTTGTATTTATTGACAAGCAGGGGAAGTCTAATTCATATGGGATTAGCTACCCTGCCTGCTCTACCTTTCTTCATGTTCCCAAAAGATCAATTGGCCAAAGCTGCCTGGAAGCAAGTGAGATTTTGTGCACTGGTGACAGGTATCCTTTACCAGATAGCCTGCTCTCCCTTTTCGCATTTAGGAGAGACGTTCACTAGAGGTTACATAGAAGGAGAGAAAGATGATCCCTCTAGATTTTCTAAGTGCTCTCACCTACCCCCACGCTCAGCCTCTTTACTATCCAATCCATTTAGCAGACGGAGGGAATGACTGTGTGATGCCATGCAGATGATGAAAATACAGAGGAAGGCACCAAAGATCACCCAGCACAGCAAAGTCATGTAAAATCTCAAACTCCCAGGAAATAATCACGTTCTCCCCCGCTGCTTGCCCACTTCCACCCTTCTCCCAGAGCTCCCATTAAGAGGAGATGGAATTAAAAAGGCATTACACAAACGAGAGACTGCCCCAGTTACAATCCCAAGCGGCTCCCGGCGCTACAGCAGCACTAAGGGAAAACCTCGAGCACACGCGGACACACACAGCCTCAGCACGGATTAGCAATCGGGTTTACAGGGGGAGAAGAACAAAAATTCCCCTCGCAGCAACCCAGTTTGGGAAAGACACAATAACAAATGAGAAACAATGTCGGTAATAGCAAGATGGGAAGAAGCTCCTCTGCCCTTCGCGCCGAGCCTTCCCCGCGGACCCCCGGCTCCACTAGACGCAGACGGACACGGCCGAGCTCAGGGTTACTACAGCACCAACCCGAGCCCAGCCCGGTGGGGGCTGCCGCCACTGCCCAGAGCCCCAGTGCTCGGGCCGAGCCGCCCCGGAGCCCTCGCCGCCCGCCACCCTTCTCCGCGGGGTGGGGAAGACCTCCCGCAGCCGGCGGCCGCGGCTCACCACGCCGTGCGGAGGGAGGGGAGTGGGGCCGGTCCCCCCGCAGCCCGCCCCCGCCGCTCGGCTCGCCCGGCAGCGGCAGGGGATCGCCGGGGACTCCCGCTCGCACCGCAGCCTCCGCGCAGCCCCCAGCTCTTCCGAGCCGAGGAATGGCTTTCGCCGATCGCGACAGAAATGTCACCCGCACACACAACGAACGCGGCGGGAGGGGACGGAGATTGCACACGGGGTGGGGAGGGAGGGAACCGGGGGGTAACGTGGTACCTTGAATGTGCTGCTTGATGACATTTTCCAAATGGTCCAGCCTTTCTATAATCCTTAAAGTGTCCCCTTTGTCTTCCTCTAACTTTTTTTCCGAGATCGGCTCCTGCACTTTCACATAAACACTGGCAATGTAGTTGGTGACCCAGCCCACGTACAGCAGGCAGACGATGTTAGTCATTCCACTCAAAATCACGCAAGTGGATACTAAAGTTTTGGTCTTCCTGGTGCAAACCATCCTGAGATCCCTCCATATAGCTCCAAATATCCTGTGATCCAGAAAACAAAAATAAACTGCGATGAAAATATATCCTTTCCCCCCTTTTCCCCGAAACGGAGACCGCTCGGAAGTCAATAAAATCCCATGCAAAAAAGTTCTCTAATCCACAGAATAAAAATATTTGTCGCCTACCTAGAAGGAGAGGTGGGGGCGGGGAGGGCTGATAATTAGAATCCTGGATTTTAGTACATGAAAATAGCTGAAACTTTGCGACAGCAGCACCGACAGCAGCCCGGCAAGGCGTGCCGGCCGCCCGGCTGCCCGCTGCTCCCCAGCACCGGCTCCTGCCACGGCCGTCACGGACGCGAGCAACCGAGTGCCCAAGTCTTCCAAACTTTCTTCCCCCCGGCGCCGCTTCCCATCGCACCCGGCCCCGGCTCCCGAGTCAGGGCTCAGGAGCAGCTCGCCAGAGAGTGGGGCTCGCTCGGCCGCGGATTGACAGCCCCCTCCTCCAATAACGAGCCTGCTCCGGCACGGAGGTTGCTGCCATCACCGTATGGCCGACGGGGACCCGCGCGGGGCGGGGTTACGGCGGGGCCCACCTGCTCCTCGCACACAGACAGGCAGCGAGGGGGGCGTCGGGGCCCCTCCGCCGTGCTGCAGGCCGGGGCGGGAGGGCGGGGACGGCGGCCTCCCTGCTGCTGCTGTAACCGGCTGCCAAGGATTTCCAGCCCCGAGAGGGAGAAGCGGCAGCCGGCTGGTGCTAGGTGAGCGCTCAGCTGCTCGGCTGGGGGAGCAGCCGGTACCAGCAAGATACGTGCTCACAGCGAAAGCCCTCTATTTGCCCGGAGGGGGTGGAAGCGGAGACATGCCTTTGGCTCGTCGGAGCTACCGGTTCCACAGCTCCAGACACCCAGCGACCACCCACTAGGAGGTCAATATGCTTGTGGTTTAGCCTCTCGGCGTGCCCCCGGCCCCAGGGGGGTGTTATACTATCAGCAGCTACTGGTCGCTTGCATCCACACCAGAAAGCCCCAGCTCCCACCCATCGCCTCCCCGACTTCCACAGTAATACGTTCCTTCAGGCCGTTCCCTGTCCAGTATATGCTTCAGCATCGGGGACAGTATCAGTAACTCACTATTTAGTCCAGCATATTCATGCTGCTCTCCCCTCCTCCTCTCGTATTTTACATGCGATTTTGGAAAGACACTATGAAGGCAAATTCCTCTCAAGATGAAGTCACACTGATGCGAGAGAAAGTACACATCTCCTCCGTCGCTATTAGAGAAAGACTTGGGTACCAAACGGACAGTTTTCTTTTGATAGCCCCAAACCAGAAATCAACATGGGCATGACCGGTGTTAGGAACAATGAGACTGCTGTTAATTAACACACTAAAAATTATTTTATATACTTCTTATCCAGTGAAAAGAAGTAGCCAATGCCATGGATCATACTGCAGTTTTACATGTGCAGTAAATATAAATTCATTCTGCTTCATTAGTCACCCTCCACACCTGATCATCACACTACAGTTATCCTCTGTGTGTGCAGAAAGCATAGCGGATACCAGCACTTACTACTCCAAAGGGTTCAAACTCTGCAGTATCTTGAATGCACATTTCAATATATCTTAATAGATGGAAAAGTAGATGATTTGTCTTGGCATTTGGGGTTGTTATTTTCCACTACTGAAGAGAGGCAACTGTCCTGCCAAAAGGCAGAAGGACTTCTTCCTTCCCATCAGTTGGTACTCCACAGAAACAGTAAAAACTATGGATACTCAAACACAGACAAAACCGGTGCCAACAGAAGCCGCAGTAAACTCTGCCAATTAAGCTAAACAAACTGCCTCCAACAGTCTTCTAAGCCTCCCCAAAAACTAACTGAAATTTCAGCCAGTTTATAAGTACTTCCCCAGCAATACACTGAAGGAGGCTAGCCCAACAGAACCCATTTGGAAATCAGAAAACACAACTCAAGGTATTGGAATATGAAAAACAGTATACATCTACATTTTAAGAAAAAATATTTTTAGTAACACAGGAAACTTTGCTAGACAAACAAGACAATGAACCATTTCAAGCTTTATAAATGGCAAAACATCAACAGAATATAATACTACACCTCCATCATATAAGTCAATTTTCCTGCTTGGTCTGTGATGAACTTTTGTCTATAGCATCATTTATTTCTGTATTTCCTATCTTTATACCTCAGCATTACAGCCTTGCATCTGGTAGCAACCAACAGCAGTTAAGCGCGTATCACTTAAAAACAGCGGTATCTAGACTTGCTTTAATCCTTCAGACTGCCGACAGTCACAAAATACAAACACTTCAGCCCTGGCAATTTAGGCAGAATCCAGGATTCAGGCTTAGACTTCTCAATTTACAGCAAAAGTTATCTGAAATCAATGCAGATGAGGGACAAGTAACAACCATTAATAAGCCATATTTCCCATGGAAGTTTATAAAATATTAACAAACAACTAACTGCTTTTATAAACAAATGTGAACAGCACTTGTTACTAATGACTGTCAGCACATCCACAAGTGACATAAAGGTTTGGAAAACGATGGCTAATGTGTCTTACAGGCCTAATGGGTTGCTTATAACAGCACATAATTGATTAACCTTTTATTACAGTAACTTTTAATAGCTCATTAGCCCTTTGCTCCCAACAGTTTTCTGATCATGTTTAAAATATAGTTTCATTTATAGCTACATGCTACTACTACCAAAGCTACACTCCTCAACAGCAGAGCAGTAATTCCCCATCTCCTCATTTGAGCCCTGATTTCACTGAAGCTAGTGTTCAAACTCAGTTTGACTTCACAGCAAAACCTCCAGATGCTTGAATATATGAAAAATACACTTGCTTTCATGTCCCTGGTAATAATATTCTTGACTGGTCTCTTTAGAAGTTCTCTTTTATGAGTTTATACAGAGTTGGAGATATCCAAGTGGAGATATCCATTTAGAAATGGGTTGGTTTTGTCATTTCGACTTATTGTATAGTATTAGAAACCAGGTGAGACCCCTTTGTGCTCAGTGTTACACAAACACTTAAGCAGTTCACTGTTATAATTGGAACAAAACCATGAAAAAGAACAATAGGAGAATAGAAATGCTGCCAGCCTCACATTATAGTCAGGGAGAAAATTAGGTGATAAAACCCTAAAAGGTTCTATTTTTTTTTTTTTTTTGAACATCTAAATTACGGGGGAGCACAAGGTCTATGAAATTTGTTCTCTTAAACCACAGTGGTGTTTTTGAAAGTTCTACTTCAGGTGTTTAAGCCTGAGGAGGTATAATCTACTGCACAGGCCATTAAACTGGGTGTCTGATTTTATCCTTGTCCTGATACTGATCTGCTGTGTCATGCTATGCAAATTATTTCACTTCTGTTTCACCCTAAAAAACAGTTTCTTAAAGTGTGTATGTATCACAGGCCTCAACATGAACTGCCCACAACTAGACTACTGTAGTAAGACACCATTTCAACCATTGCTGAGGAAATATTAGCCTCCTAACCTAGTAAATGCAGCCACCACTTCTCCTGCTTTAAAGCATTCTATAAGGCAAGTAATTCAATAAGTATTTCTTACCTATCATTACAGTTCAGGGAAGGTAAACGATGGAAAGAAAGATACATTTAAGAACTACATTTTTATTGGTGCATTTTGATGGAGCTAAGACATTCTTAGCAGTAAGATGGTCCTGGAAGAAAGCAGTAGCAAAACACCAGAACCAACAGTATTTTCATCCCATTTTACAAGAATGGGTTTCTTACACCTTGTTTGAAATCAATGGAAAAGATTAACTTTTTAATACTATTTTGATTGCATTCTGATTCTTAGCTGAAATCCTATTAGTTTGTGGAAATATAATCTTCATTAATATCTAGCCTGAGTAGATTTTTTTCTATTATTCCTTCCCTCTCACCCACAATGATCACACTTTTCGTTTGAAAAGGTGATAAAAAAATTCCAAAGGCACTTAAGAAGCAACCGAGCATTTTTCATTTTGGAGAGAGATTAACAATATACATGTAGAAAATTCTGAATTACCCAGGGTAGGTAATTCTTTTGAAGCTCTGAAGTCCAGGTCTGCACACACATGAATCAAAAACTATCCGTCTCTTTAGCTGTTTGGAAGAGCTCATCTACAGAAGGGGTCATCTTTGCTAAAGTTACGAACCTGTTTTTTTAGCTCTGCAAAAGAGGTAGCTGTCTCTATTTTGAAGGTAAAGGTCATGACTTCTGTCCCCAGGTAAGCAATCTGATGATCTTTGATGTCTTGTCCCTAGTCATCTCTCTCACTAATTTCAAACCCATCTTTAAACTTTCACTAAATCTCCAAAAGACATATGCAGGTATTGCAGAGATGCGTTTGCATATTCTGGAGCTGGGTTTTGAAGCAAAGAATTTGTTACATGGGTATTATAGATAATGAACATGAACTAAAAGCAAAAAAAGAGGGAAAACAGGAAAAAAGCTGAATGAATGAAAAGTGGGGCAGAGAAAGACAAAAGAAAACTAAAAATTGCTTTTTCCTTGTTATGCTGGGATAAATTATCATGATCTTTACTCCTCTGGCTTTTTTTCTCTTCCCTGCTATTCTTCCTCTCCCTCTCCCCTTCTTTGGGTCCATACGTCCTCTCTTCATTTTCTGTTATCCCCTGTCATCTTTCCCATCCCTCATTTTAAAATAACCACTTTTAAATCTACACTAGTTTTGTCACACATCACCCTTTGTGACATTTTTTTTAATCATGAGTTCATTTGGGTTATGCAGACTTCTCATTTTTCACTGCTTGGCAAAGACTGCTCAGCAAAGCATCAACCACAGTGAAATTCAGTCCCATATCGCCATACTGCTGTCTCCTAAGGAGGAAAGGTAATGCAGTGCCCAGCTCACACATTCCATGGTATTTGGATAAGAGACATCCATGAAGCATCATTTCAAAGTCATTTACCTTGCCCTGGAAAGAAGAAATTAAACAAGAAGATAGAGAAACAAAAGAGTGCATGTGTACTATATCAAGTTGAAAGCTGAACTAGAGCTTGTCTTCCAGACTGAGCTCTCACTGCACATAGAGGAATGAGAAAACACCTCATGCAAAGGGAACAGAACTGGCAGGAACATTAACACATCTAATGGAAACATGCACAAAAGAAACGTGCAAGAGATGGGAGCACATGGGTGCATGTTTTCTTCTCCTTCCTCACCAGATTCATGCCTTAGAAGACATTTGCCTTCCCCCTATAATCAGCTGCTATAAAATTTATGTCTGTATTTTTTGTTTCCAGGTAGCATTTTCCATTCTCAGTGTTTGCCAGGCTTATCTTGTCCATTTGTCCTTCCAAAATGTTTTTGTCCCAAACATCAAAAAAATCACTTTATATTTTAATTGATCTCTGCTCTCCTGTTTTATTAGTTACTTCTGTGCACTGGTGTGATTTATTTTTTCTGGTGGCATTACACTGCACTATTTATTTGCCACAAGTCTCGCTTAATCCATCTCAAGTGAATCGTGTGACCAGCAACTCACCAGTATGAGTAAAAAATGCAACATATGGTCCTTTGCAAGTGGTACGTCTACAGCTGCTCAGAGAAACATTACGTTCGGTTCTTTTGAAAGCTGTCGTGTCTATCCCCACACTCCCAATGACAATCCTGTACCTTAGCAACTTTCAAGTATCTTCATTTTTGGGTGTTAAACCTCGGATGCATTTGAAGCAGATTTCCAGAAATTACAGCCTACTCAATCTCTGAATCTTCTTACATTCAGAAGCAAAAAATTAGTAAACATGAAATCATTTGTGATATCTAAAAATCTTGGCTTCTCAACCCAGTTTCTCAGTGCTGTTATTTTCTATCTTTAACTGTAAGAATAAAAATCATTGTACTATGTCAACCAAAAACTGATGTAGGTGAATATCCTATTTCCAAATGCTGTCCCTCAGTGTTCAGAGCTAGACAAGAAAAGGCCTTTTGCCAGGCTCTGCCTGGCAAAGCTTCAACACATTTAATGACTTAAAGACCTTCTGTGTCAGAGGTTGTAACCAAGCAATTGCTTACACTACCTATGTAAGTAATTACAAATTCACACATTAATCCCTGTTTGAACCAATACTTTCTCATATTCCAAAGAAATAGGAACAATCACACTGCAGTCATCTTTCATCTGTGATTGTATAGGCTTGTCATTGAATGGTTTGGGTTGGAAGGGACCTTACAGATCATCTAGTTCCAACCACTCTGTCACAGGCAGGGACACCCTCCACTAGACCAGGTTGCTCCAAGCCCCATCCAGCCTGGCCTTGGACACTTCCAGGGATGGGGCATCCACAGCTTCTCTGGGCAACCTGTGCCAGTGCCTCACCACCCTCTCCAGGAGGAAGAACTTCCTGATATCCAATCTAAATCTCCCCACTTTCAATTTAAACCCATTACCCCTTGTCCTGTCACTACAGGCCCTTGTAAAAAGTCGCCCCCAGCTTTCTTGTAGGCCCCCCTTTACGTACTGGAAGGTGCTATAAGGTCTCCGCAAAGCCTTTTCTTCTCCAGGCTGAACAACCACAATTCTCCCAGCCTGTCCCCATAGCAGAGGTGCTCCAGCCCGCTGAGCATCGTCGTGGCCTCCTCTGGACTTGCTCCAACTGGTCAATATCCTTCTTAAGCTGAGGGCTCCACAGCTGGACACAGCACTCCAGGTGGGGTCTCACAAGAGCAGAGAAGAGGGGGAGAATTACCTCCCTCGACCTGCTGGCCATGCTTCTCTGGATACAGCCCAGGATACGGTTGGCTTTCTGGGCTGCCAGCACACACTGCTGGCTCATGTCCAGCTTTTCATCCCCCAGTACCCCCAAGTCCTTCTCCTCACGGCTGCTCTCAATCCATTCTCCACCCAGCCTGTACTTGTGCTTGGGATTGCCCTGACCCATGGTCAGGACCTTGCACTTGGCCCTGTTGAACTTCATGAGGTTGGCAGTGGCCCACCTCTCCAGCCTGTCCAGGTCCCTCTGGATGGCATCCCTTCCCTCCAGCGTGTCACCACACCACACAGCTTGGTGTCATTGGCAAACTTGCTGAGGGTGCACTTGATGCCATAGTCCATGTCACTGACAAAGATGTTAAACAGGACCGGTCCCAACACCGACCCGAGGAATGCAGCTCATCACTGCTCTCAACTCAGATGTTGAGCTGTTGACCACAAACTCTGAGTGCGACCATCAAGCCAATTCCTTATCCACCCAGCAGTCCACCCACTCCTTCTCAGACGACTCTTAGCTAATCTGAGCCTCATATATGCAGGCCCTTCTCACATGACAGGAACTCCATACGGCAATTACTTTTTCTGCTTTTCTACTTTCACCTTTGTTTACTTTTTGAGATGGGATGACAGGGCAGCCCAGTCTGATGCATCATTTCACACAACATGTTGTTTTCAGCTCCTTCCTTTTTAATTCCTAATGCTGTTAGCTTTCTCAACTGTCACCAAGCCCCAAGTTAACCTCAGCAAACTAGTCACAAAGATAATTTCAGTTATATAAATTTAAACCCCAGTAATAAACACATGTAGTTTTGTAGGTCGTTCTAGGTGTAGGCTACATCACCTTTTGCTATTTCATCAACCTGTCATTTGGGCTCATGGCTTCGCCAAACTTTTGCAGTTAGCTCTAGAAATTACTTTAGTGAACATGGTATCCTCACTATTTTCATGCTTGTCTGATCATGTCTACATATGCTGAACAATGCAGATCCCAACCTCCTCTACTCATGATTCTTCTTTTTGGAAACTAATAATTTCTTCCTATTCTTTGTTCTTTCTGTCTTAATCAGTTTTTAATGCATGAATGGAGCTTCTCCTTATGCATAATGGGTATCAAGAGCCTTCGGAGAACAAGCTCCTAGGAAGGCTCTGCAGCCCAAGTACCAATTAAATCCAGCAGTAACTGTATCACCATTATCCATATGTTCTCTGATGGCACAAAAAAATTCAGTAAATAGGTAGAAAGTAACATCCTTAAAATCGCTCATAACAGAGCTATTTATCTAGATAGAATTTGGAAGAAATAGTTACCCTCTGTCTTACAGGAATAGGAAGAAAAGTATTTCAGATTTCTAAGTTTCTTACAAGGAATTTTTTCTTTCTGGAAGCTTGAAGCTTCATTTTATTTCAGAGGGCTAGACACTGAGGCATTCAAGAGCATTATGTCAAAGTAAAGACAGGTAATAAAAATCACTACTGAATGACAGGGATAGAACCTCAGAAATGACTGTAAAGTCCAGAGATCAGAGAGAATGTAACATTAAAGTAATTGTCCTTTTTAATCTGAATTGATGGTTAGAAAAATGGGTGACTTCTGCAGCCTTAGTTTATTGTTCAACCAGAAATGTTAAGAATCTGTATGATTTTGCTTTACTGGTTTAATGCTAGGTAGGACAGACACCCTTGAAGGACAATGCTGATGAAATAAGTTGGTTTAATTCTTCCATTTCCCAATTAACATTATTCCAGGCTTTTTAAAGATCAGTTTTGGCCAGCTGTCCTTCAGCCAGTTGTTAGAGTAACAAGAAGACCCTCTGTTGATGTTCTTTTGCCAAATTCACATCCAATCACGTAATTCAGCTGAAACATGGATTCTACAATATGAGACTGTTGAAACAATTCTCTGGATAACACCTTTTTTTCACCAGGTACTGCAGCCACAGCTTAAGCAAACCAACATTTTACATTTAAATACCTAGAAAATGCTAGTATATTTCATTCTCTTTTTTAGGTAGATTTAAAGTTTTCAGTGTTGGGTGTTTTGGTTTTGATTTGACAATGTTCCGGGTAAACTCTTCTTGGATCCATTTGCTACATAAAACCTACAACAGCAGTCATGAAACAAACTAAAAAGCCCTCATGCCACTTTTAAACAAAACTGCCTCTGCAACAAGAAAGCTTCCAGTTCAGCTTGGAATTAGAACACCTCTCAGTATGAGAAGAGATGGAAGCTTTTCTTTGGTTTCATCTGGATTTCACACTGGTCTGTGCTACAAGAATGTTTAACAAAAGTAAGCAGCATCTTAATATTTCCAAAAGACTTCTCTTTTTGTTTAAAGAGAGACACACAGAAGTTATACAAGTAATCCAAAAGGAAGCCTGCAGAGGAAGCAATGGATTACAGCCAAGAGTTACTTCAACAGTCAGTAAAGTACCAGCCAGCACAGTCACCCAGTATATGATTCAGAAATTTCTATGTAACTCTTCAGTCCTTCATGTAGCACTCCTGATTTTAGAACTGCTGAAAAAAAGTTTCAAAGGAAAAAATTTCAGACAACTTATAACTTATGATTAGATTAGAAGCGCATTAGGCTTTCATATAACAGGCTTCAGTATGCTTGCATCAGTTAAAGACAAAAGATCCTAGTTTACATTTTCACAATCCATGGCTCTGAAAAACACAATACCACCATTAATTAAAACTTGCATTCCTCTGGGAACAGAGAGCAAATGTCTTCTGTCACACCTTCATGGAGCCACAAAGCAAAAGATCAGAGTGTCTGACACAGACAGGCATTTAAAAGTTCAGCACAGGTTACGAACATCCTTCAGCACAAATAAGTTCATGTTTCAGGCATGAAGATCAAGCATGAACAGTTCATGAATGTGAACCATTCAGATTCAACTGATCTGAATTGTCACTTGAATCAGACCTAGACCACCAAAATCTTAGCATTTACTTCTAAAAATTAAGTGTCTTTGCCTGAAAAATCATCTCTGCCATCTGACATACCTGGCACAACAAGCAGCAAAGAGCCCAAATACATCAAAGGAAAAAGAGCCTTTGAACACTGGCTGCAGAGAAAGTAACGACCTACTGAAAAGCTTCCTAGAGTCTGCAATGCCCTTCAGAGAAGAGCAAAAAACAAGTGAAGTCCTATCAGACATTGCTTTCAAAAATGAAAAACACAGCATGAGGGTTATTTGCATAAATGAAGAAAGGCCTGAGGGACCTAAGCTTGATCAAATCTCTGAATGGTCCGTATAAATCAACAAATTCTCAGTTGCCGAGATAATAAAAAAAAATCAGGCACTAGCAGAGGAATTTAACAAATCAAAGCAAGCTCAAAGCATAAAGTAGCATTAACTTTTCTAGACACTTACTACATGTCTTTGAGCCTGATGAATTATAAATTGGTCCAAAAAAAAGGCCAAGGAAAATACCTTGGTACTTGTAACATGAGAAAATGGACACCAGGTTCAATAAGATTTTGCTTAAAGGACTGGCCACTGAAGGTGTAAGCATGAAAAGATAGTGTGAAAACATGAGGATTTTAAAGGAAAAAGTTATTATGTGGCTGGAAATAGTTATAACCGTGCAAAAACTCTGTTAACTTCAGGTGACTGAGTCACCTGAAGCAAGGAAGAATGTTGTTTTATTGTACTTCCATGGGTTGGTACAACAGGTAGAAATAAAACACTGTTACATAATTTAGAAGATTTCTAGTCTAGAAACTGGCTTTAGATACAGTATTTCTAGGCTCCAGATGTAACATTTTTTACAGCTTAATCTACAGCTTGAATTTTTATCAGCACACAATCCACAGCTTCTTTAGGCCAAATAAATGTACAAAATGTATTTTGTAACAGACATCCAGAAGTTCACTAACCTACAGCTTCTACTCTGATGATCACACGACAGGTTTTTTGACTGGAGCACTGCAAGTGAGAACTTGGGTTTTTTATAAAAAAAAAAAATACAACCTTCCTTCTGTTGTCCTTTCCACTCAAGTTCAGAACTAAACAGGATTCACATTGTCATTATGGCTACCGTTTTGTTCATTGCCAGATTGACATTGACATCATTATACCAGAGATTCAGAGTTTCAGAGATTTTTAAAATTTTTTTTTCCCCAGTTACCTCAAAATAGTCCATATAAGAGGCATTGGTTCAGTTCCTTACGTTACCATGGCTTTAACAAATTAAATGGCAATTTTTGAAATTCAACAACCTGGACAATTATTTATTATGAAACCTTGGAGAATATCTAATTATTTTTCAGCCACTGAGATGGTATCCATACACTTTAAAGGCTGCTCTTCCTTATGTTTGCCAACCTATACAGTTGCAAAAAAGCTACAAGATAATATGGGTTTAAGAGTAAGGTGCAATCCATTTAAGTCATACCATGTCACTTTCTCCTTAGCACCAATTAGTTGTGTGTTTTCAACTACCCAGTTCTACAGCTTTGGTTTAGACAGACGATTTCCTGAATAGAATTACATGCATTGGCTTCTTGCCAAAAACATTCTGACTAGAAGAGCCGAAATCTTCAATCATCAACTACAATAGTGTAGCTGACATTTATCTTCAGGCAACTGCAGTGTGACGTCTACAAACAACACTGTCCTACAAGACAAACTTCACTATCTTAAACATCACTTCATGTTGAGACTTAGGTATCATTATACCTGCAACAAACATAGACCAGAACTGTGGTGTTTAATGACATCCTCACGGCAGGAACTCAGGTTAACCTCAACCATAAAGTACTTCTAGCCACAACACTTTTTCAGCACAATGGGGAGAAGGGCAAAGAATTTAACCTGAAATAAATCAGCATAGACCTGTTGAAACCATAAAAGAACATGAGTCTCTATCAGCTAACAGTGAGTTCCTTTATTTAATGTCCTGTTCACTAAAATGTCTAATTTGCTGTAGTTATTGTTAAAGGATACAACTTGTTGCTTTACCATTTAGACAAGTCCCTAGTGAACACATGATGTGCAAGCCGGCTGCGTTTCCAACTAGCAAGGTAGCCATAAGACACGCCTAAGTCAGTTGTATAGGAATTGTAGAAACCAACTCCCAGTTTAAAGCCAAGAATACTCCATCTGCTACTGAAGAAAACAAGACAAAGTTGAATCCTGCCATCAGCCTTCTAGGTAGTGGTAACTACTGAAGACTTGAAAGCCTGATGAGGACAATTCACTAGGGCTAAACAACTTGGATGGTGTTTCTACCCAGGTGTTGATAAAGAAGTGCAATGCAGACCTTAGATCCCAATTTGTAAAGCATGGAAATCGCAGCAGACACTGCTTCTCCATAGCTTGTGGATAATATAATTATTTCAGCGACAGAAATTCTGCAAGGCTCGCATGTTATTTACAAACTGCAGCAAACTTCTGTTTCTTTCACCAAGGTGTTAGAAAGGTTCCGCTGCAAATGCTTCAGAAATAAAGTTTCCAACTCAGAGAATTCATGTAAATTCTTGATGGGTCACTAATGCCATGGAGAAGTAAAGTGTCACTGCTAATAACTTCCTAACTGACGACAGCCCTTCTTCCTCCTGTGTCTGAACTTCTCAACTGAAGTCCCTCAGGAACAACATGATGTACAATCAAGAGTCACATACTGATCTGCATGGTAAACAATCCATACAAAGAACATTTTAAGCTCTTGCAGTGGAAAGGAAAGAGCAAGGGTAGACAGAAGGTGGAGTATTATAAGAAAAGATAGGAAAACAACTCAAGCAAAGGATGCAAACAAGGTGCAACAAGAATTTTACATTTAGTATTGTTTGCCAGTGTAACAAGACAGACCTCTGCTTTGTTCAGCTTTTTTCTCTCAAGGGACGGACCACTGGAAGGACTTAAGAGAAACGTCTAATCTGCTGTTTATTTTCTGGTGATACTCAGTTATTTTACTTCATGCTATAAAAGGCTTGGGGAAAAAAACCAACCATGTTTCAATGTAATTTTTCCCCCAGCTCAAGCAATTTTCACTGGTTATAACTTAGATTTATCTGTTGCATGCCAAGCATTATTTCATTAAAATGCTGTGTTCTGTGGATGACTCATCAGTCACGCATTATTTCTGTAAACTACCTGCAGAACTCAGTGATGCCAGGCTGCAGAACACACTGCTAGCTGTTAAGAGCAGTAATAATTTCAGTTGCCGTTTTTGATGATAGGAAAAATAGATAGTCCTAATCTGGGAGTTATCATCACTGGAGTTTTTGTTAAGCAGGACCTTCTGTTTGCTATGCAGAATCTGAACCCAAGTTTATCACTACCCATTTCTCTCAGCAGATCCGTTTTCATGCTTGCAAATGCATCTTGATCCACTCTGATAATCAAATGGCATTTAACACACTCAGCATACAGCAGTAAGGTGGCTCTGGTGTTTTGTAACAGGACATCTGTTGGTAATACCTTTCAAAGCCAGTTTGTGGCAAAGAGAAGACCTCGTGAGGCAGGCAGTACTTCTGTGGTGCCAGAAACTTCTACGTGTTGCAATTTCCACAATAATCAAGCTGACATCATTCTGTAACAACTCTACCATCTTGGAAGTTCAACTACAAGGTGCTTTTTACAAGGCCTGACCACAGAAGCTAAATGTCCTTAAATCTTCAAGGGCAATATAAATACCAAGCCTCTCAGAAAACTTTGGAAAAGAGAGAGCCAGTCCTCCTGCACTCACTTGGCTTGTTTCCTTGCTATTTTTTGTTATTTTACTTACAGCAAAACAACTTAATAGTTGCAACAAACTCAAAAGGAGGAGTAAAGTGCCACAAGCTTCCTTCATTAAAGCATGTTTTCCAGTTCACTATGCCTGATAAAAGAGCCCAGGAATATCTCTACAATGCCAACATTGCTTCATTAGTTTTGTTTAAATAAGGCAACACACATCAATCCAACAGCAAGAGAGAAAGAATCCTTTCTCCTCTGACATGTGGGTATATGCAATGAAACAGCTCACATTTTGGCTAACAGATCAAAATTTTAACATTAGCACAGCCCTAGGGAAATAAAATATCACTTAGCTGATTGAAGGCTAGCGAATATTACTACTTTGGACAATCCAGAGCAGAAAATATTTTTACCTAATTCGTGTCTGCTGTTACGAAGATACTAATTTATTCAGCATTATAAAAAAAAAATTAGAAGAGACCCAAATGTGACTAAAATAACTACATTATTTCTTTAAAGCCATTAGCTTTAGGCAACATGCAGCACAAATACAACTAATAGTTCAATGAGAAATATTAATTTCTTCACTGGTAAAATTTAAACAAAGATGAAAAGCATTAGTTTCAAATCTGATTTTAAATCCTTCGCCTAAAATCTAGGTGTGGGTGGTTTTGTTTGTTTGGGTTTTGGTTGTTTTCTTTTCCCCCCAAGCTTTTCCACATAAAGTATTCCTTTTGTGGGAAAACACATTTATTTTTTAAAAAAAGCTTTTTAAAAATCAAAATTTAAAAACTTTGTTTTTTCCAGTTAAGTGGTACTTGTAATGCTCTGTATTTATGCTGTATTACTTCCACACTGCTTGACATTCTTACATTGAAATAAAAAGAAATCAGTCAAAGGACACACTTGTTAGCAGTAGAGGAAAGAATCTGTGGAATAGTTTAGAAAGTAACTAACCCATGAGTAGGTTCACAATGCTGTAGGATATTAACAAGACTTTTTGAAACTGTAGTGACTTTGTCATGTTTTTGAAAACAAACCCAACACATTAACAGAAAAAGGACCCCCCACACACACTCCTTTCCTGTATCTGAAAACCTAAGCTTTTGAAAGTAAATGTTTCAGTTATTTTCTAACCTTTAAGCCATATTTAATAGATACCCAAAATCAAGACATAAGATGCCACATGATTCATATGCACCTTCATGAACTACAAACAGAGTATCTTTCCTATCAGATAGGATAAAAAGTTCTTGCACTGTTTCTGTGTTGCGGAACATTACAAAGTTGAACACATGGTGTTCTGCAGCTGGACTAAAGTTTATTTCCTTGTTTTATTTATTGGACAAGGGCCTGAATTACACTTCTCTTCCAGCAATACAGCCACTCAATCCACAGAAGGGGTCACCTGCAGCAGTAGGTGTTCCCCCACACCTATTCCTTGTTACATGATTGCCAAGCAAACTGTCTGGAGCAGATAGCTAAGGTAAACCCCTCCCTAGTCGATGGGTTGGTCTGTCCTCCCCTAACAGTGGCACTGCCTCACAGAGAGATTAATGATCCTGCTTACCGCTTTGATCAACAAAGCGGGCTCCTCTCCCTCAGGCAGCCAAGGCTCGAACAGCTCCATTTAGTTTCTGCTGTTGACTTTGAGAAGGAGCATTACACAGGCATCAGGGCACAAGAATATGCCTTCCTTAAGACAGAGCTTACAACTGGAAGAAAAAAAAAGAAACTCACACAAGAGGGCTAAGCTTCTCCAGGTTTTAGACAGGAATTTAGAAAGCACTGAAGTTTGACCCTGCAGTGGAAAAACACACAAAACCCTTGTTAAATGGGCCTAAAAAATGTGCTGAGGAAAAAAGTTATCCCTACAACAGATGAAGGTTTTACTAAGGTCTACAGGCAACAGAATAACCCCAAATTATAGAGGCATAAGGAGTGCTCATGGGAAGAGATTAGGAATTCCTAGAGTAAGGCCCTCATTAAAGAAAGAAAGAAAAAAAATCCCACTTGTGTTAATAAACCAGAGAGCAATTAAGAAGTACCAACTACAACTGTTAGAGAGAGAAGAGGCTTCAAGTTCAGAGGTGAGAAAAGATCCTCCTATGGACCATGCAGGTGCACATTATACCAAAATTCAGTCCAGACTGGAACCTTCAGAGCAGTAAAGCAGTGCATTGCTTGAAATTTGTTTGACTCCTCCAGTGAGCATAACTATTTGAACAGAGCTAGAAAGGTTTTGCCTTGACTGTATTGGGTGGGGGAAAAGGAGGGCAGGGTTTGGAACAGCAGAGAGAGAGGGTAAAATTCTTAAGCAACAATTTTTAGGACTGACACAGCCTTTTTAACCTGGATGGAGCATACTGATCTTAAACCAGTAGACACATTCCCCCTCTCTTTGTGGAAGGGGAGAAGGAACACTAGCAGAAACATCCCAAATTGCAGATCAGTAATTACTGCAGACCAGTTAGACCACCCAGTATTCTAACATCTGGGGACACTATTCTGAGAGCACTCATTAAGAGGCACAGGGATGAGCAGCCCCAGTTCATGAACCTGCTTCAGCCACCACTTACAAGGAATCACTGTAGTACTGAAAGGGGCACATCTTTGGGGAGGACAGAATTGATTTCATAGTTCTTTTTTAATTCTAATGAATGTTTCCATCACCTACCATAGAAGGCTTGATTGCCTTGCATATATAAGAAACCACGAATTGGACAATTTCCCATTACATACATAAATCTTTGACTGTATCCCACTTACTACAGGAATGATCTCCAAACAAGATTAATATATGGTATAGTGGCATTATTAAACGTTAAGTAATCCTTCATAGATAAGAGTTGTGACACCTAAAATCTTAAAGTTTTAGAACTGGCAAAGAAATAATGCTTAGAATTTCTGTTTTCAGTTTCTCTTCCAAAAAAAAGAGGATTTCCCTTGAAATCCTTGATTTGCTGTTCTCTCCTTCCATTTGTCCACTCACCTCAACTGTTAAGAATCCCCCCAGTGTTTTAGGAGTTTTAGTGAGTTCCAGTCATGCAGCTAAATCACAGAGAACCTCACCATAACAAATACTACACCAAGTGGGAACAAATTAAAACAAACACCACCAGGGGAAACCTCTCAAACTCTGCAACTGCAATTACGTATTTTCAGTCATTAAATGTAAGAACCACTGAAGTTGCTGTGAATGCTATCTTCTAACTTGCATCACTGGCAGTCTCTACTAAAGTTTTGCTATATGCCATTGCCAAAAGCTACAGGTTTTTTTTCTTCCTGCTAGATAAATATCTAGCAGAGCTGAAAGAGAATACAGATGGAGGGTAAAGGAGGCTTAACACCACTAATTCATGCATCACTGCCGCTGGGCTTTGCTGAGCATTTCACTAGACTGCTTTCTTTCCAGTAGGCTAACACAATAAATCTGCATCAGAGACCAGTAATTTCATTAACTGGTTGAAGCTGGTTGGGTTGGAACACAAAAGATTTGGCAAGACTGTCAATTAGAGGGTGTATATTTACACAGTTTTCTCTGAGTGAAAGCAGAATTCATTCATAAAGAAACTTAATGGACAGTAAATTTTATTGCATCAAAGAAAAAAAAAATTCCAAATGTATTTAACTGACAGCTCATGTAGGAAGAAAGGGATTCTGCAATCACTAAGCTGTAAAAGTACTATTCAGGAATCTGAGGTTACGTGTCTGTCCTCACTGGTTACAAGAAAAGCCTTCATCTTACAGCACTATCTTTCCCAGAGGGCAGTTTCCACTCACCACGTGTAAACATGACATCCATGTACACAGGCTGTAAACACTGCTGCTTTTCTCTCCCAGTTGCAGCTGGAAATAGAAAGTTTTCTTATTTCAGACTAATAGGATTGTCTGAGGACTGCAATATTGTTAAACCTGAGATTGCTCAGAAACACCAAGAACCTATTTTAATGGAATGCCCTTTCAGATCAAGCCTATAGCATCATAGATTGAAACCACAACTCTCTGACTTTCCTACATACTACATTTCTTTGGTGACACTAAAGTATGACTCCTGTGGCTATTACTCCTCTTCAAACAAACAAAGAAAAAAAAGGATTTACAAAACTTGCAAGGAATTAGAACAGGAAAAAATATTATCACATCCAAGTTACTTACAAAATGAAAAGTAGTTTCTCCTAGCTTTTGTTGTATTTGGTATTCTACACGTTCAGGAAACAAAGCACTGGTTTTTACTCGTTTACAGTAAAGAATATTGGTGTATTGAGTGCCTATGTACACTGAAGCACAGGGCCAAAGGATACAGAGTATCCAGTTCTTTGAACTACTTTTATACACACAGGTCAGACCGCCCCTAGCTGACAAATCAGCATAGCTCAACTTAGTTTTCTTTACTTGCAACAGAAGTTTTACCCTTCTTTTATAAAAGAAATAGGAAAATGAACATGCCACCCAGATTATGGTCACTTTAGACTTCTCTCAATATTAGATTTTTCTTCCATAAATTTTAATAGAAAAAATCCTTGAAATACCTTCCTTGTACACAATGATAGGATAGACCAGCATGACCTCCCTGCCTTCTAGGATCTGATTTTGTGCTTATGTATCGAAGAGAATCTGATCCTAGCCAACTTAGTTTTCATTTGTGAAGCTGCCAAAGAAAAACTAGCTTATAGAAAGTATTTGGGATTTATCCCCTAAAACGAAGTGGAAAAAAAAAACAAACCAAACCAAACACACAGGTAAGCCCAGGATGGCATTAACCATGCAAGTATACTACAGTGTTATGCATCTGTTCCATTGCAGAAGCAGCATGCCAGCACACTGGGAGCTTTGCACAAGGGAGATGAACAGGTGCCTCATACATCCAGCTTCCAATGCTTGATGAATCAAACCTACAGGTGTTGCCCCACCAACACATCCCTCCTGACATTGCCCTTAGTTATTCCCTACTAGCGTTCAGAGTCCAGATCAATGTACGTACCTGGGTTTTGTCACAAAGAGGATGTTACCACACCAGTCTTACAAAGGCAAGAGACAGAACACGCCCCTGCTTCCCAAAGACTTCTATCCTCAAGAGCCATCACATAGAAGGTTTCAGACAAGTTGAACTCTTCACAAGATAGCCATAACTGACAATTGTAAAATCAACATGGGTTCCTCCCTTATCCTTTCCTCCTAGTCCAAATCAGCTGGAATACCTAGGTTTTGACATTATGCTATGGTGATGATTGAAGTCTATGTATGCACCTTCATCCATCAGCAGGCAACACACAATGAATTCACTGTTGTGATCACAAGATGCACATAAGATTCATCTACGGTTTCAGGCAGTGAAACAGTTTCACTTCCTCGAGGCTGAAAGAGTCTTAAGAAGAGATTTTGCCTTTGAAACCAGTAAACGTAAAAAAAAAAATGACTACTTAGCAGCCAATAATTAAAAGACAGTTACACATTCACAAGCAAGATGATAACATTGCATTGATGGTTTCACATAAAAATGAGAGACAGAAACCCAAGGAACTTCTCCATTATTATTTTAGTGCTAGACCCAGCACCCTTTTATTAACAGGCATTTTCTTCAGTAGATATTAAATGTGATAAATGTCATGTTCTCAAGTTACTGAAGGCTGCTTTCCTATCACTCGCAGATCAAGTTCAACTGACTGTTGAGCAGATGGTGGGAAC
Organism: Rhynochetos jubatus; assembly: GCA_027574665.1. Taxonomy (NCBI): domain Eukaryota; kingdom Metazoa; phylum Chordata; class Aves; order Eurypygiformes; family Rhynochetidae; genus Rhynochetos; species Rhynochetos jubatus. Next base: position 11,755,433 of record CM050663.1, read on the forward strand.
TAGGGTGCATAACATGTTCTCGATCTGACTGACACAAATTATACTCTTCAAGCTGCAGTTGAAGCACTTGGATATACCATTTCTTCATCCAGGACTATCAGACAGGTGGTTCCTTAGTTACAGTCATGCTGCCTCCCTAGTAAACTGTATTTCAATTATTATGCAAGTCACAGAAGTCTATTTTAAGATTCTTTGCTTTTGGTAAAGTACATATGGAGGAGGTTCTCTCCTGACATCTGAATAATCTGTCTTCACCTAGCAGGTATGTTTTCCTATCAGAATCTATTTTTTAATAACCTCCTGAAAAATAATCAGAAGAATTGGAATAGAATGAACTAGAATTATGCTGATGGGCACATACGCTATGTTTAACAGTGCCATACTAAAAAAAGCATTAAAACCACACTTGTGACAGAGTAAGCAAATCGAGTGAGAACATCTACACATTTCGTTTTCAGGTCAGCACACAGCTCCCATTTTCTGCTCCTTCTTGTGCCAATGGTAATAGTCTAGGAGTTGAAGCAACCTTGATATTGTTCCTCACTCCAGCTAGAACCCAGCTTCTGGTTGCAGAGATCTCTTCAGGCCAGAAGAACGGAGGTGCATGACTTCACTGCCTCAAGGGAACACAGTTACTATCACAGATGTTTCTCCTTCAGACCTGCAGTGAAACAGACCCTATCACAGGCAGTTAATATACATTCCTCAGGATCTTAGAAGCATTTGGGTTTGGTTATTTTTCTTTATGGCACACATCTCAGAAGTCAGGGAAGAGATCCCAGCGGAAAAAGTGCTTCAAGAAGCAAGCAACAGATGTAGTCCACATCCTGATAGAGCATGCTTGACTGTTACCCACTTGTTGTGAGGCTTCTTGTTCAGAACGCAACTCGTTGCGCAAGTCCTCCGCAACCGGATGGTTCAGGCTGACAAAACCAGAAAGTGGAGACAAGAAAGACAAGCTTAGAAAGCTCTGCAGAAAGATGAGCTTAGCTGGAAAAAGGGAATATACCACAGTTTTACATGAATCTAAGCCAACGTGATGAGATTCATTTCCAACAGTCTCACATTCAGCTTTATGACAAACTGTGACCTCCAGGCCTTGCATCAGTAGGTGGCTCAAGTAGGCTGAATAAGGAGAAAAAAAATCTATAAATTATCTGATTTTTCTAGCTCAGAGCTTTGGCCATGTGCCCAGTGAGCTCTCAATTATTTTAAGTCATTCAGTTACAGCAACTGAAAATACCTCCTCATTAAGATAAGAACTAGAGTTTAAGTGCCAGTTTACAGTGTTAGGAAGGACAGAATACCACCAATTTGCTGACTGAAGAAACACTGGAAATAGACCTCTGCCCCTCCTCTGAACACAATCAAGATGATCTCATCAGTACCCAAAGACCAAGCAGACTGGATTCTTACAAGAATATTTGGGCTCAAAAACATTTACTTCCTGAACCAGCAGAGGACTTGCTCATACCTGTACTATTAGAAAAACTGAGGTGAGTGGATTCCTTCCTTCAAGACAATGACACTGTATGCATGGTGACCATGATTATCAGCAGCACTGACATGGATGGTGGTCAGGTTACGAAGAACATGGGCAACAGCAGGAATACCTTACAGGAAATACTGGAATTGTTTCACGCTTGGTATTTCGCACCAGTGTCGGGGGTTAAAAATCTGTAGACACATAATGTAGACTTTCCTGCTTCTCTCAACTTTGCACCGTCTGCTTTTGCAAGACAACCATTGTGCCTTTTCTACCATCTCTGCTTCTCTACTTCGTGCCAGATTTCAAGTGACTGAAAGGTGTGCTTCTGTCTCAATGCCACATATATATATTATTTGGATGACAATGGCAGCAGGGACTTCTTTCTCTTCAAGTTTGGGCACAACTTATCAGATGAGTGATTATAGCAGCAGGATTCTAAAATTACCCTCCTACCAGAGATGATCTTAGGCTATCCCAAGATGTCATGTTGGACACTTGTGCCTCGTGCCTTGCATGACTTGATCAGTACACTTATTTTTTCCTATTTCACAGGTACATGCAATTATGTAATAACAAAGGCATGCCCACCTTTTAAGAAGCCAACACAGAATGAACAGGCCACAAAACTTGCAGATTTTAGTGCTCAAGGAGGGCAAAACCAGACAACTATTTAGGCAAGACAATGACTTAAATTTCTGAAGATATAAGAATTTTTATGGTATGGTTTAGCCAAAACTAGAACTAAGGACCTGAACACTCATCACATTTTCATTACTGTAGGATATTATTCACTGAAATAGATTAGGAGAATAGTGAGTACATTCTTTATTATGGAGTCACTTGCCAACACAAAAGTAAAAACACAACTGCAGCTGAAACTACTATTAGAACAATTAGCACTGGTTACATAAAATACACAGGCACCTGTAAGGGGCTCTACTGCAAGAACATTTGCTTTAAGAGAGTAGATTTCTAACCACGATGGTCTCCATGCTTACAGACAACTGCAGTTTCCCCTCATGAAGAAAAGCTTCCCTTCACCTCCTGCTAAAAAGATCCCAAAAGATATGTTAATTTTTCTTTAATGTATTATCTATTCTATCACCACAGCTGTCTTATCTGCTTTTTCCTCAAGGACTGATGCAGTTGCAAATACTTTCCTACATCCCATGACAGATTTTATTAATGACATCAAACACTGTTTCATGCTTTGCCTGGTTATTAAGGTCTGTGGCTGTAGCGGATATTGCATTGCTTTGTGTAAGTTCTGTAATTTTTCCGAGTTTTGATAAGGTCATTAATCACAACACAACTATGCTAATCCAGACTATACTGGTGTCCAAGACTGCTAACAATAATGCTCTTTAATAGCCATTCTCCTTTGTTTCATACTTACCTGTTCAGATTTTCTCTGCTTAGATAGCAGCCTTTTTAAACAAATAAGGGAGAAGACGAGGACTAAAGTAACACAATTGTGTTTCAGTAAAAATTCTTCTGAAGAGCAAGGATAGGGTAAACCTTATGAGGTCACCATCTCATTATGTCCTAATTGACCTCACATCCTAGTGAGTTCACAGGCAGTTGAACATCTGGCAATACTTGGACTTAAATGATGCAAAGCACTTGAAAAATCATAAATGAAAAGGAATATAAATAGCACTGAATTGTTCACTCCTCTATATGGTATCCTGACACTGCAAATCTTCTGCTGAGTGCAAGTACTTGTGCTCCTTGCATTTACTAACCAAAATGCCGGTTCCATTCAAAACAGCTTCTGAAGGGTCATTACCTACAGAAATCACTGTGTCTAAGAGCATAACTGAGCCCCATTTGGCAGGCTGCTCTTCTCATTTCATGTTTTGCTCTTCATTTACCTCCAAGTTTTTGGCTTTTGAACTATTCCAAGTGGATGCTGAGTACTACTGAGAAGCAATTGTAAAATTATGTACTTCAGTATTATTTTATTCTGCACCTCACCACCCACAGAGGTCACATATGTGTCTGTATGCACATCCATATATAAAATGCAGGCAATGTGTTACATATGATCTGAATCATTTGAAAAAGAAAGGAATGTAGTATTGGGAAAGGAAACAGACTGACTCCATTTTGTTCCTGTGGCCAAGGTTTCCTTCTTTTGTAGCACCTACAGTCACCTACTTTATTTTAGATGCCTGAAGTACAGAGATTACTTATCCCTAGGTAAAGCGCACTCAGCACTTGAGAGGATAAAAACCCAGCAGGTGTTAACTGCAGCAAGGTACAAAAGGAGCCCACTGCATTGTACCTGCATATAGCCAGCCTACTACAAGAGATGCCTTTGAGTAAGGCAGTAGAACTCCTGGGAGTCTGACTCCTTTTCTAAGCCTGCCAAGTGTTTAACACACTATTTCTGAACAATGCAGGTCAGAACAAGTCTTTGTTTGACTTAGTACCTGTCCTCTACAGCAGCCAACAGCAAATAGCCCAGAAAGAGCATGAACAGGGCACAAAAGTTTTTTTTTTTTCTCCAAAATATCCTTTCAGACTCCAGATAATTACAGTAGGCAGCATTCCTGAGTCAAGGATGGTGTTCTGGTGTCCTACAGCCCTGACTGAATCTCCCAGAAATTCAGGAAATTATTAAGTAACCTGGAGCATAGAGAGGACCCAACCCTTGACAACTGGATTCACTGCCTATGCACAGAGTATCTTCCCTCCTTAGTTCTGTTCCACCAGCTCACGTATCTAGTTGCATAAAAGAACAGCCAGCATTCTCTAGTGACCACCTTGGACACCTCTCTTCCATCTTACTCTGATTATCCTTTGTTCAGAGGACAACGTTTAGGGCAAAAGCATGTCTGAATGCAGGAACTGCCTACCCCAGGCTATGCATGTCAGCTCTTTTTCTACAACTGGCACCTGCCTAACTCAGGGAGTGAGCTCTAGAGGATTTCTGGCACAGCTCAGCTCTGAGTAGACTCGTTTGCATCCAGCTATCCATTGGAGCCACGATAAAGATGCTCAAGGTGATAAGCGATAATAAACGCCACAGCAGTAAAAAGCTCAGTTTCTGTGGAACTGTGCAGACTCAGTTTTCTGTAACCTGGCTACTTGTCATACACTAGGCATGAGTAATACAAGCTCCCCCATCAGGAGTGGGCATAAGTTACATGGCAATCTCAGACACTAGCTTAAAAATAAAGCTATGGTTGACCTTTTCAGGTGTGAAACTGGCTGATTTTGCAGGTACAGTGTCAGCTATGTGTTTACAGCAAGACTAGAAGTGTGCTTGTGATGTACATTTATTGCAAAAGTCTGAAACAGTCAAGTGATTTCAGTGCTCACTTATGGAGTAAGTACTGCAGCTTACTGTGCTGAGAAACAGGCAATATAACATTCCAAACTTAAATATACTCTATTAGTTACCCCACATTTAATTTTTCTTCAAGGAGATCACTTGAAGAAAGGGAAGCTCATTTCAGAAGCCTCCAGATAGCCAGCTTTGGTTTTGTGGAGGAGAGGAAGATTATACATTTGTTTTGCTTCACTGTACATCAAAGCTTTGTATTATATTTCTGACTAACTATTAATAGCATTCACACATAATGTACTTAGTACTAGTTGTATTTAACAGTACAACAGGTGAAACACAGGTACTTCTGTGGCTCTCTTACAGCTGTGATTCTGTTCTTAGGCAGCCCAAAGTACATTAACTGTGTGACTGGAAACAGGATTAGGTGTTCTGCCCGTAACAGAGAGAAAGCATGTAATTCTTGCAGCATTTCATGAAGCTATCTCCCTGGTCAAGCGTAATATTATGATAGACTTCAGTTACACTGAAAGTACATGATCCAAAAGGCAGGGACAGGTACCAGGACCTTGCTGCCCAAGGACTGGGCATAACAGACCAGGGAAGGACTCAGATTGAAACATCCCTATTCTTTGGGTGAAATTTCAGTGTGAATATTCAAACATAAGTCCATATCTAATCAGATACAGCAACAGAAAAAACAACTTAAAAGATGGTATGTGCAAACTTCCCATAAATACAGGAAATTATTACAGTAACCTGGAATGCAGACAAGACCCAACCCTTGACAACTGCTATGTTAACCAGAAGCAAGATGTGCTTCATTGTTATTTCTCTGGAATGTTAACCTTGCTAAGCATTCATACATTTTGGAAGTCTGCCCATCAGTTATGCAGTCCATGCTTTCATAACAGCAACATCTAAAAAAGAGAAAAAGCCAGCCCTGAGCTTATCTTTTTATTTAGAGCAGTATAAGTGTTTATGATAGCAGAGTACAATTTCTGGAAGTCAAATCACCAAAAGCTACACAGGATCAAGCAGAGATTACCAAGACTGATCCCTCCTATCACTTCCCCTTCAGAATAATAAGACACATGTTATTTAGAACAATATCTTATAGTTGGAAAAAGGGAAGGCTAAGAACAGACCTCAAACCTTTTCAGTTCTGAGACCCCATCCCCACCTACCCAAGCAATCTATGAATAAAACCAAGAGGATCAGGCAGTGCTGGAACATGCAAGTCCTAGAACACACTTTTGTGAACATGGGACAGATTTATTCGAACATAAGCTAGAATTAGAAAAATAGCAGATGGCCAATTGCACCGCTACTGAAATTCCAACAGCTTGTTTTGAAATGTTAATTCTTAAAATAAGGTTTTACAGTTGGAATAGATTCTTGAGGGATGACAGGAAACTTGGTTCAAACACAGCAACTCAGATTATTTTAAAGAATTGACTGGATGTCATTAGATAGCTGCATTTTTTGGCATTATCCTCACATCATAAGGTGTTCCTCTTGCAATCATAGCTTAAAAAAACCCAAAAAACTTCAGTTATCTTTACTTTAGACCAGTTTCTCCTGACAGGCTTGCAAGAACTCCTCACATTCTCTTCCCCAGCTCTACCATCAAGCTCTGAAGTTGGTTTTACTTCAGATGTAATAATTTTATAACCTCATTCCCACTCTGCTGTGGGTTCCTACATTTGGAAGCAAGATCCCTCATGAAGACTACAGCATAATATTAATTTACCTTTTCGGTCATATCTACATTAATAGAGAATAAGGACAGGAATAATCCTACCATGGACGGAGATCCTTGGGTTTAGCGTCGTAGGCAGAGACTGAATTCAACTGATTCCCCAAAGGCTTCCTGCTTAGGTTCAACCAACCATTCAAACTGCCCACCCAGAGTTTCCTCTTTTTCTTAGGAGAAACAAACCCTTTTTGGGAGTGAGGGGAAGAAGCTAACCTTCCACACCCAGCTTTCTCCACACCCAAGCCTGTTAAACAGACTAGAAGCTCTTTTCTCCTGCAGGAAACACTTTTGCTCATGCACTACGGCCAGACAAATTCAGGATACTCAAAAAACCACCCCGGGCATGCTAATATTATCATGTCTTTGTGTAAGGACAAACAACAATGGAAAGCCTTACTTTAAAGCTGTGATTAAATGCTTTTCATCACTCTTAAAAAGCAACCATGATGCCAATCCCTCCAAGAGAAACTTGCTTATGGCCTTAAGGTGAAGGGTCATTAAAAGCAGAAGCTGAACGCAGAATCACGGACTAGAAACCATATATAGCACTTGGAGTTTAGCCTGGGCTGAGCTCGTACACAGTACAAAAGCACTGTTCAGAGTGCTCAGAGGCGAGGTTCGCAGCGCGGCACTGAGCTACCACAGGTGCTTCCCAGCTGCCGGCCAGGCTGGGGGCTTCCTGAGGCGGGGCGGCCGCCCACCGGCGCCATCTTGCGGCCCTCGTCCGGGCTTACCGGCGCCGCTCTGCCGGGCCGTTATTATCGGCAGCCTTGGCGCAGAGCCCCAGGCGGACGGCCGCCAGCCCCCTCTGAAGGCGAGCCAAGCAGCACGGCACCCGGGGAAGCTGCAAGAGGGAGGGCACTCTGTGCGCCATGTTCCGCGCGGCGGTGGGGCAGAAGCTGCCATCGCCGACCACCGAGGGGAAAGCCTCCCCGCGCTGCCCTCGGCCCCTTGCACTGAGGAGCCCTGACCACAAAAGCACTATCAAAACTTAAAAGCAAAACATTACACTTCCACTCTAGGGCTTAAAAGGCTGATCGTATTGCCCCCCCATATTTAAAAGTAGCGCTGAAGGGCTTTTAGACACCCCACCTACCAGCAACTTCTGAGGGTGGCACAGCAGCCTTCTCTCCTCTGAAACCACGTGCGATGCTGTCTCTTCTGGGTCAAAACCCATCCTTCTGGCGCCCCAAACAAAGCAGCAAAACCTCCAACAGCCGCCGTTCTCAAGCCCACACTTCTTTATGGAGCCAGAGCGATGGGGCCCTGCTGAGGCACCGCCTCGTGCCAGGTGCGGGGCAGGTGGGCCCGGCCACTGCGCAGCTGCGGCCGCTGCCCACACACAGGTGCCGTGCCCCCCGCTGGATCGCCCCGCCACAGGAGGCACCCAGTGTAACGACCTGCAGGTGGGGGCAGTGCAAAAACACCCCAGGGGAATTGGTGAAGTAAGGGCCTTCAGCACTCCGCAAAATGGGCCCGCCGAGACAACAGAATCTGTCCGTATAGACCAAGTGTCATTAATGCTGCTTGTTCCTTCTGACGTCTGGCACAGGAGAGTTTTAAGGCCTTCCTCCTCAAGTGTCTCGCTGTTCTGGTCCTGTACCTAATTATAAATAATTATTTGTACCTGTGTTTTCTTCTTTTGGTGTTTCACTGTAGAGACAGATTTGTCATAGTCAGTATTTCTTAAGGTACAGCTTTTTCGGCAGACGATCAGCAAGACTAACATTAAAGTCAGGTCACAATTTCCATTACAAACACTGATTTCCAGAATCTTACTACCCTTGAATGAAAATGCCTTGGAAGCAGAAACAAAACTCTGTGGAAAGCAATTAAAGAACTGAACCAGAGGCCCAGTTCTGCACCTCCCACCACTGGTTTTATGAACCTGTTTCCACTTTCCACCAGTCAGTAATCTGACCCGTTAAGAACCGTATTTTCCCAGCACAAAGCAAAGCAGACACGTGTGGCTGACACCGTAGCGCCTGTCATGATGGACTGGCAGCTGCAACCAAACCCTGGCAGGCACTGTTGTGCAGTGGGTACAGGACAGTTTGTAGTGTTTAAACAAACACACTAATGAAGGCTTGTTTTAGAAAAACTGAGAGGCATTTGGGCACCCCGAACATTAAATCCTCATTTAATGATGGGAAGTGTATGTCCTTCCAACATGCAGCCACAATGCCGTGACTTTAACGAGCTGCTTAATTTTCTGACTCCTAAATGTACGTGATGGACATACGGTGTTGTATCACCCTCAGCTGGGAATTGCCTTAACTTTATTGTTTTCTGTTACAGTCTGTATGCTCTTCCAATGTTCGAGTGATTGTGAAAGATCAGTAAAGAAGGATTAATTTGAAACTCTCTGAAAAGGAAAAAGTCCACCAGGGAACCTGAAACAACAGTAAACCTGAGACCTATTGTACAGCATAAAAGATCTCATGAAAAGGTGAGGAAGCCTTTCAACTGTGAAAAATAATTAGAGATGCCACTGCAGAACCACTGCTGGAAGATACTTAAGAAAGAACCAGAAAAGCTAAGTACCCACCTTTTTGAGCAGCATTTTGTTTCCAGAGTCCCATCCTTGTGGATTGACATGGTACTTAATGTCAGCAGAGATTATGATTTACTGCTGTTGCTGTTACAATGGACACCTCAAATGCATTTCCATCCATCTTTCCTTCTGAATTAAAATTGGAGGGCAAAGACTGTGGTCCAAATTTAACAGGAACATAAGCAACACAATACTATGTGTTTCCAACACATTAATGATGAACAAGGATCCTTTGGGCACAGTTTCATCATGTCCACAAGGCCAGTGCTGGCCCAAGGGGCAATACCACTCTGTCTACTAGACACTTCCATCCCTTCTCTGGTTCTAGTATCAGCATTTGTCAATTGACCTGGGGGTGACATGTTTTTTGGTCAAGTTGCACCATAATGTAATATAAATGATAGAAGTAGCATACAGGAGGTGAGTGGGAAGTAGGTCCCAGCTTTTAGCAGTAGCACAGAAGCCAGTTGTGAAACTGCATTTGTCATCCACAGAAAATAGGAAGCAACATTTGTCAAGGAAGAGGACACCTTTTATTAGATGACCTGGTGCAGCTGGGAAAAAAACCTAGCAGTTTCCACCACTCAAGCCCTTCTTGAAGAAACCTATCTGCTGAGGAATGCATTTGCCAGTCAGTTTAACACTGAGAAAGGCACTTACCTGTCAAACCCAACCAAACAAAAACTTTGATAAATATTTGGGCCAGAAAGTAAAAATGACCGCACAGATTGGTAGCTGGATGATTTGTTTGTAAAACCAAGTGCAGTTCCTGTTGCAATTAGCATTAAGTTATTTTATATATAGTGGAAGTATTTCAACTGGAGACAACAGAAAACTTGCAATAGAATATTCTTGATCCCACTTGCTAAGATGCTGTACTGAGAGACTCAGATTCTGTCTGCAAATTGGATGGGCAAGTGAATTAAGCCCTTTTTTTCCTTCTTGTGCTACGCAGGTGAAACAAGCTCGTGCTTGTCTGTTGGGTGTTGCCACCTCCCTTGTGTTTCCAGAAGGGCTGTGCAAGTAGGAAAGAGAGGAAAATATAACTTGTAAAATTTGCAAGAGCTTTGATTTGGTGCAAGTGCCATGATGTTTGAGCTATAAGCGGTTTCTCACATGAATAGTGACTGAAACATAGTGGATCCTGACCTTGACTAGTTAGTGGCAGCTACTGTCTTATAGGAGAAAGCTCTTACGAACAGTCTCTGAGTGCATCAACTTGTTCTTGCAGCTACTGATTTCCATCTCTTTTATCTTTTGCTTGTCCTCAAAGTTAGTCAGTTCCTCTTTATCATACTGTAATTCTCTTGCACAATAACAGTGTTTCCCAGATGAACAACAACAGCAGGTTTCATTAGCAAACTCTTCATTATTACACAAAGGTCATTAATGAAAGCATCATATTTGTCCCTGAGAAAATTCATTGAAGATCTCTAGTAGCAAACTCCCTCTAGCCTCATAACTCCTCTTAAGGAGGTGCCAACCTCACCTTACATCCTTAAATCCCAAAGCTTCATTATAATACCCAGTATGTGGTTTATCTAATCTCCTAAATAGACAATTAATCATGCGTTGTAATGCTATAGTGACTCATACTTGCAGAAAGGTGCAGATTTCTCCAAATAAAGCATGTCTATCCTAAAGCTTGCGTGTAAGCAGGAAAAAGAGGATGGCATAAGACAGTAACAATTTACCAGGGGCTAAAAGGGAAAACATTTGAGTTATGTCAGAATCAGACAAAACAAGATGAACTGACCTGAAATATAGTGGTCTGACTAAAAGCCACGCATAGAATCTGATTCCAGCAACATCAAAGAGGTAGCAAAATACTCATTATTAATTTATCAGGAAATAATAAATAAAGAAAATGCTTGTTTTTTTCAAGAAACAGAAATTATATGTATTTCACACTTTTATTAAAATACAACAGTGGATATGGATTAATGCATCATCTGCATTAATCAAAAAGAATGTTTCCTTATTCAAAATAAAACAAAAGGCCTCTTTAAACTAGCATGCCAAGTAATTAGCACAACCACCCACTAGCTTGACCAGCTGAAGAAGGAAACACTCACCAGCCAGAACAGTCAACAGAGGAAACATCTTTTTGGTCCAGTCACCGACGGGTTGTTGGAGGTGTGCAAAGGAGTTCTCATAACCAGGGTGAATCACTGAGCTGGCTTATCTGAAGCCCTGAAAATCAGTAAGGTGTCACATGACTTACTGTATGACAATTATCAAGAGTATAAGATACACCAAATTTATTTAACAACTACTGCAAGTGAGCAGGGATGCTGAGTTCTTTTGTTGTTTCCTGATGCTGTTAGATCAGCATCTTCTTCTCTCCACTTTCTCATCATCAATCACTCCTTTGAGGTTCCCAGTTACTGTGCAGAAGCCATTTCCTCTCTGCAGTCAAGAACTGTCATGTTCACCTTGGCATCAAGCCTTATTCCTTGCTTCTTATGCCACATCACCTGTTCCTTTTTTCTGTTTCTTTTGCTTCACTCCTGGAAGATTTTTAAATTGCTTTATTCTGCTCTATATTTAATAGTAGGTTAGCTTAATAAAACATGTTTGATTTGTATTCACAGGGTTAGGTCTTCTTTCTGGCCTGTTGTCTAAAACGTATCTGGCAAGTTTATGACACGGTTTAACCTTGGCTAGCAATAAAGTACCACGCAGCTGCTCTCTCACTTTCCCCCTCCTCCTGTGGAGGAGGAGGATCGAAGGAAAAGACAAGGAAGCTCATGAATTGAGATAAGAACAATTTAATAATTGAATATAAATGAATATTATAGTGCTGCTAATAATATTAACAATACTACTACTACTAAGTAATCAAACTAATGGAAAATAAAACTAACTGTACAGTTGCTCACCACCTGCCGAGCAATACACAGCCAGGTCATGAGTAGCAAGAGTCAGCGCCACAGAGCCCGAACCTGAAAGCATTTGCAGCAAATTCCAGGCAAGCCCCATAAGCGGCAGCACAATCGGGAAAGTCAACTAACCCACCAACTCATTAAAGAATAAGCCAGCTAAGGAGCTAACAAAGGAGCTAATAAAAGTGTTATGGCCCCTCAACCCACTCCCCACTTATGTACCGAGCATGCCGTGCTATGGAATGAAATACTCCTTCAGTCAGTTTGGGTTGGCTGTCTGAACAGTGTGTCCCCCCACTGCTTTTAGTGAGACAGTTGGGAACACAGCTGCTGTATCAGAAGCTGGAAGAGACCTTGAATTTGGTGCAAGCACTCCCCAGCACCAGCTAAAAAACACCTTATCAGTACTCTCCTCAGGGAAAATCCAAAAACATAGCCTCCTACCAGCCACTGTGCTGTCCTGACTAGAACCAGCACAGTTTATTTGGGGCATATCATCCTGAAAAGCACTGTTTATGTTGGACAAAATAATAAGTAACCCAAGCCAAACATAGCTGCATGCAAAAAGTACACCAGAAGCTATACTTAATTTGCTATTCCATGTATCATAAACACATATATGTACCCAAGTACAAGAAAAAACATGCAGCTCATGATTAAAAAATGAAAAAAATAGTAAACCATTATGAAGAATGCAGTATTATTAATCTATAAACATATTTAAGAAATCTCAGCTTACTTAGAAGAATAATTTACAAGGATATGCAAAGTACAGCCAAGAATAAATGAGTTGGGAAATACCACGATTAAGACTATGAATATTCATTATGTTATACAACTTTACTACATGTACCATTTCTTCTACATGACATGTCTCTTATTCATAGTTAAGACAGGTTGATTCCTCTCTTACTGAGCTGCTATCCCCTATTTGATTCTGTTCTTATTTGTTCACTGGGCAAAAGCCAGTACTGTACTCAGCACACGCTGTTCCGTTACTGCTTTAAAGGAGGAGTATTAGTGGGTATGAGTCCTCTCCTCTTACATACAGATGACATCATAGCAGAGAGAGGGCATGCCTGTGCCACGCGATGGAGCATATTGCAGAGTTAATTCCACTGTTCCACTCCACAGCACACACAGCCCGTGCTGTCCACATCCGAGGATAAACTAACTTGGGTACCAAAGGCAGGTTAGAGCAGCACCACGCCGCACACTAAAACACTTGACTCCTAGTACAGCTAATCAGAGCTGACATGCTGTCCTGCTTGCAGTGCCAACTGCAGCTGAGAAACGTCTTCTGTGCGGCACTGATACAGAGAGGGCTGACGGGCTCTTGGCCACAAGCCCGGTTATTATAGGGAGGATGAAATCTGCAGAAAGTTTTATCCCTTAAACTCTATGACCGTGTATCAACTTGGTTACTGTTGACACATACAAAACAAAATATTGTAGAAAAAAGCATTATTTAAGGAAGAGATCAAAATTAGTATGCTTTAATTGAAGTGGTTTAATCCAAATGGCATTTGTGGTGGAAGGGGTGAGATTTTCCAGTAGGGCTCTAGAACTGTAGAGACTGTCTTATTTGTCTAAACCATTAAAAATTACTGGCTAGACACTGGACAGTAGACAAGACACTGCCTGAATCAGGCCTCAGGTAACCAGCCCCAGCTAACCTTGAGCAACAATCCTTCTTGATGCCGCAACCTAGGGTATAATACCAGACTTTTTTACTGAAAATCTAAGAGATCCTCTTATTAACACAGCTCCTTAAAACAGGAACTTCTTGCTTCTTAATAAACAGATAAATATGCTTAAATGTCTGAAAGCCAATCGAAAATTATCTTTGGTGACATCTGATGGAAAAATCAAATTAGGGTTTTCTCATCCCATTCCCTGTCATATAACAGGGGTCACACACCAGGATTTTTAACACAGTAAGTCCTGGAAAGTAACTATGACATCCAGTCATGTCTTCATTGGCAGTATGTTTATTTCACATAAGTGAACATACCCATTTGTTACAAATGCTTGAGTTTGCTCTAAATAATATATTTTTTTAAAAAGTAGTATTGGGAATGCTGTGTTCATGTTAAAGACATTCCTAAGGCTCTAAACAACAATTAGTATGTTTGTGTTACACACGCCATTATCATCATATCATTTTAATGTATAATACATTGTTTGAACATAGGTACTGTTTGAATGAAAGGCTGTACTCGGAAGGTCTCTGTATATGCTAAGAGAACTGAAGGTCAGCTTGTAGCATCCAGAAGATCCTGTTTACTGATTCATTCAGTGTTTCATAGGCATGCTATAAGGACACAGTAGTAGCATTTTTGCTTCTTGATATTCTGCAATGGTGGTGAGCTTATTGGATTTTTCTCACTCCCCTGTCATACGCCAGGAGTTTCTAGATCATTAATGATCAATACATCTATTTAGATAAGAATGATAATTCAGACAACTGAAAAATATATATGCTTCCTTGATGGCTCTGTGGTATTAGTTGCAAATGAATTCACTGTTTAACCCTCCCCTGAGTAATAAATGTGCTATTTGAAGAGCACATTTTAGAATCCTGGAGATGCTAGCTTTGACGATTCTGTAATAACGGCAGTGGAGTGTTTGATTTATCTGCCCAACCACTTTACAAATATGCTTCCTTGAAATCTATTGACTTTACCAAGATCCTGAGCTCTGCTTAGACCTTATGACCTCACTGTATATTTACTTAGGGCAGCAGCCTCTGCAGTTAGAAATGTAAAAATGTTCTCTCTTAAGTAGCTGCTCAGTGTTGTCAAAGGCTATTTATGAGTCCAAAACAGGCAAAACCCAAGATCCAAGAACACAGAATCCTTATTGTCCACACATTTGAAGCCACCCTCAATCTCTGCTTTACATTCATCATCCCTTTTGTCCATCATCCATGCCTCCTGTATGTGTGCAGTAACGACAGGCACAAATCTGGTTAGACCAACTGGGAAAGAAGCAGGCATAGGGTGTGCACATACTAGCCTAGGAGGCCGGGGAGTCAGCTGCATGTAGGAAGGACAGCCACAAGAGCCCCACACAAGAAAATACCACTAAGGAATTGCTTTCCTTCATAGATTACACGCACTCCTTGCTCCTGCACATGCCACAGACGTTTCATATACACGCTATTCTGTCTCCATCCATCCTTTCAGCTGCTTTGCTGCCTCCTCTGTGCAGGACACATTCTTCAAAATTCCTTCGCCATCTGGTCTCTGCACCACTCAGTCCTTCCTCACCGACAACACACACAACCTACATCATTGCAGATACCCTGCTATTCATTTCCTTCTTATTTGACCTTCTTCCTGGAGAGACATCATCACTTATTTCCTTAGTGACTCCTGAAAATACAGGTTTTTGTCCTGCCTTAGACTAATGAAAACAAGACAGACAAAAGTCATCACGGGTGAGGCTGCATAGCAGGTGTGACTACCTGGCAGTAACCACAGGCACCTTGAGCCAAGCCAGGTAACTGAAAGGGGGGCAGGGAAACTCAGACTTTTTTATTTCTCATACGTTCATCCCGTTTCGATGGAGATCTTTTTTCCCAACTGTTTATCTACATGCACAGTAATCTTAATCTTTATTATCAAGTTTACCAGCTTATGAAGGATGGAAGTCAGGCTCATTATTCCCAGCATCCTAAAGCCATTTTTGTGGACAGGATAGACTTCTGCAATCTTCCTGCTTTTTTATACTGAAATAACTTTTAACTATGATTTTTTGCATCCTATGCAAGGTGCTCCTCCAATTTTCTCTTAGCCTTCTTAATTTCCTCGTTATATTTGATCTGCCATGAGTTACGGACTTCCCTGTTCTCTTCTGGAGGACAAACTTCCTGTTACAAAACCAGTCCTTTCTAAATGACAATCACCTTAATTTTCTATTGAGCCATGTAGGGTTTTTCTCTGTTTTATTTTCAAATTTCAGCACAAAGCTTGTCTTCAGTTCTAACAGAGTATTTTTGAAAAGTGTCTAGGCTATCTCTAGGCTTCTTGGGTTTTCGCCTGCTCCTCCCTTAATACTTTCTCTTTAGTCTATCCAGTTGCCTTATTAGTATGCAGATCCCTTTCTTTAAATTGAACACTTGTGTTCTGGATTTATTTTGGTTAGTCTGTCCTGCTGCAGTGTGAAACCTAATCATAGTGTAACTGCTATTACAGATCAGCTCTCCCACATACATCCTGTGCACTGTTCAGGACCAAAGCCAGAACAGATTTTTTCTGGGACTAAAGATTAGTTGTTCTGGAAAACAGCTATTTATTACCTTCAAAAAATTTACTTCTATGTTCTGTCACAGACAATGAGGCATTAATTCTGTTGGTAGCTGAAAAATACTAGTACCTGTCCTGAATTTGCAGGTTCTCTAAACTCACTTAACATCTCTACCCTACATCTGTATCCTGATTGGGGGTGGGGGTAATAATGAAATCCTAATGCTACATTTTTTATTATCATTGTGTGATACATCCACCCACAGGGATTGCATACTGTTTTCTCTTTTTCAAAAATTTAATTCTGTTACACTTCATTGTAGTCTCCAAAAACAATACCACCCCTCCACCTGCACAACTTATTCTGTCAATTTGTGTAAAACTGATAGTCCGGGAACATCACATCCACCGATGACCCTCTTTCTGCAAGGTCTCTGAGCTGCCTCTCTGTCAGGCTCCTGATATGAAACTAAGCATCCCACTTCTCCCACCTCATTTTCCAGGCTTCTAGCACTGGCAAGTTTTCCCCTTGGTCTGTTGCCAACTACATTGGACACGCTGTCAACTGACATAGGAAGGAGTCTGGTTTGCTTTCCCAAATTATTGCAGTTACATTGCTTTCTTCCAGCCTTTTCAGACACGCACTGAACATCAGCCATGGCCATTCTGGGGGACTGCAGCCATCTGACATCTGTGCTCCTCTGCATCTGTCAGCTTCCTCACAGTTTTTAACACTGAGTTTTTAGGGCCAGCAGCCTGGCTCCTTTCTAACCGAGGTTTCAACCCTTCCTTCCTGTTCCTCCTCTTCTGAAATGCTCCCCAGTTCCTAATGTATGTAAATCTCTTATCCTAATATCTAAACTAAATAACTTCTAGCTGAATATTCTGTTAATTTCTGTTCATGAACAACAATTGATCATCATCATCTTAAAAACTCCCCATCCATTACACATTAGACTGCTACCAGAGCACAGAATTTCTAACATGTTTGAACTTTTTGAAAGCAGGCAGCTGCCAGATTATTAGCAGGCAGCTCAAATATCCTGTTTATCCAGACAATAATATTATCAACACTGCAGTGCAAGCTTTTCCCATCCAACTCTATCAATTTATCTCCATCATGCCTAGGAGAAATTCCAGTAGGGAAAAGGGATTGTAAGGAGCCCCATGAAGCCTCATTCCTGCCAAGCTGTTACAGAGAATGATGCGGAGAGGGAGAAAAGGATGTGGGGCAGCATCCACAAGCTGGAGCTTAACAGGGTGTTAAACACCAGCACCTGTTTGCAAAGTTCAGATAAATACTGGACAAGAAACATACTCGCTGATCCTTCCGCTTCACCTTATGGGGTGACAGCCATATGCCAGCATGTAAGTAGAAGGGGAAATTCAGATTAGTTGGTTAATATATTAAAAGAAAAGAGCACCACAGAAACGGCTCCTTAAGAGCAGAGCAGATACATTTTAACCTGCTCTACATGTGTGTTCTCATTTGAACCTAGCTTCTGAAATCACAGGCTCTTTCGGCAGAGGAAGGACTGTTAACGGTATAGCATCTACACAAAGGCATGCCACAAACAGCAACGACTTGTAGGCAACAGCAATTCAGCTTTAAAACAAAATCCTCTCTCTGCACCTCTTGAAAGAATTACCGCTCCTATGACTAGAATAGCCAAGCAATTGTGCCCCTCTTCATTTTGTCTCTTTAGTGTGACTTGTGGAGTTATTTATCAAACCGTATGCAGTGGCATACCTGATTTACAATGCGAAAGGCATATGGTAAAAATCATCTTGTTCAGCAGCAAGTACACCACTTGAAAATGTCCAATCCCTTCCCGGAGCTGCTCAGTCATGTGGTAACTGTCATGGGCTAGATGAACACTAGGAATGAATAAATTTGTGTTCCAGATCTGTACAATCTGTGGTTTGGAGTATCTGTTGCAATATAAGAAGGATTTCCATAGCAGCCAGATCAGATCAGCGAAAACAGGTAAGGGAAGCCAGAACTACAGAAAGCATTCTGAAAGAGAGGTGAGAGTTAATGGTCTCATCTTCATGTCAGAGAAATGTCATAAAGCCTCCATCACACCTGGATGAGGCATCGCTATAACCTAAGAATCAGAATGGAGAAAGGGTAAACAAAACATTGATTGTACCATCTGGTGTGACAAGCACATTACTCCTTGTAGGAATATGCCACAGATTCCATGACAACAATAACAACTCAGATATTTATAACTTTGAAAGCAAGTCTGTGTCTTAATGCCACAGTTTGCATTCACGGGCCAAGGATAATTTCCAAAGTTTTGCAAGAAAGTACCTTGGCTGTGTAAGGGATTAGAGGTGCTCTGATGCAGGCACGCCTGCAGTCTGACAGTGCCATTTTCTAGGACGGTATCTGCCAGCAGGGCTGGGTGCTGTAAGCAATGGCGGATCTGAAACCTACAGTGCCGAAAACTGATCAGTTTTGAATTGCTTGTTGGGCAACAGGGACACATACATACTGATCCATAAGGTTAAAATAACCATAATCTGTGCCCCTTCCCTTCAAGCACCACACATTCAATTTAAAAAAGTAGCTCAGTGAGTCTGTCATCTCTCACCTCTGCGTGGCCTGCAGACAGCATGTGTGTTTTGACTTTGGCTTCTTACCCCATACATCACGAGGGAAGGATTTTCTTGGATACATACATATTGATTCAAAGAATTAAACTAATGTCTTAGAGTTTAATGAGATGAAAGTTTCAGTGAAGTTTTCAGTCCTTCTGCAATATCCTATCTGTGATATTTTATCCTCAGTAAGCAACTCTCACTCTCTGAAAATGAAGTCTTTCTATCCAGAGTTCTTGCATATCCCTCAAAATCCAAGCATGGTTTGCTGTCCGTCCTGAAACTGTTAGTGGCATAAAGAAATACTGATATTCAATACACTGATCATTTTCACATATTTCTTCTCAATGCCTCTCCTTGCCCAGCACAACACCATATTTTTCCTGCCACAAGTACACAATTTCCAGAAGCAAGGTCCCATCACCCGTCCTTCGCCTTGATCCCATCACCTCCTCTGTGTAAGCTGCAGTATTCATGCAGCTGGGAGGTGAGCTCAAGCCAATTAAACATCCCAGTTTCTCAACTGATATTTCAGATTGTTGATTACTCTGCACAGCTGCTACATTCTGCACAAAAGCTCATGCCAGCCCAAAGAAAGCAACAGACTGAGTGGTCAAGGCTGCGCTCTCCTTTCAGCAACAGCCCAGAGAAGTTACATTAAAGAGATGAGTCACCACTGCCTAAATATGTCATCAGAGCAAATTACGTTGTCGAGTAACAAGATCTCAGTTTATGAGTTCCCACCTGTGGAAATGGTATCTCCACTGATGTCAGGAAAGCAAAAGATTTTAACAGCAGAGTAGATGGCGAAAGCTGCAGCTCATACACCATGGTCTTCTGACAATCTCACTGGCAGAGGGGATGCAAAGGCACACCAGAACCCAGCAGATTTCTAAAATTCAGTAGGAGAGGGTTTTTACATTTGATCTTCAGTGAAAATGAATGATTATATAACTCGGTGCACAGTGTGCAGTGAGTCAGCTTAGGACAGGCAGTAACAGGGCAGCCGAGTGAAGAGGCATAACCAAAAACAGTTTAAAACAACTCTCTCTAAAGATGCATTTTGATGTAGTGAAACGAGACACATTCAGAATTCAAAATACTTTAGAATATTATCACACAGTACAAATTGCTCATAGCCGGACAGTTACCGAAAGTTAGAAAAACTTCTATTTATGCTCCTGATTTTCTAAAGTGCCGAGAATCTTGCTGCTATCCCAGGAGGCTTTTCTCTAAATAAGGACTACAAGCCTGAACTGGATAGGAAAGTCAAGCAAGGCTTGTTAAGTACAGCAGTACAAAATTGTATTGTACCCAGACTTGAGTGGTCCTGTTTGAGGTGTTTCCTTCTCTTCCACCTTGCCTTCCATCAGCATATATACAGAACACGTTTTGAACAACCCCATTTTTTTTTCAGAATCTACTTTCGTAATACAAAGAACAAGCAGACACCATCCCAATGTTCTGGATGG
Source organism: Rhynochetos jubatus (assembly GCA_027574665.1). Classification (NCBI taxonomy): domain Eukaryota; kingdom Metazoa; phylum Chordata; class Aves; order Eurypygiformes; family Rhynochetidae; genus Rhynochetos; species Rhynochetos jubatus. The sequence continues at coordinate 11,775,741 of CM050663.1, forward strand.
CTGTCTAGAAAAGAAACTGCAGTTGCTAAGCTCACTGCTCCAAGCAGTCCCATGTGCTGTATAACCTTCAGTACCGGCACAAGCCAACCTACCAGGAGACCAAGAGAGATGCTCCTGCTTGCTCTCTGAAGTATCCTCATTGCACTTACCTGAAGATGCAGATTTGTGTGGTGCAGAACACTGGGGGCAATGGTATGGGAAAACATTAGAAAAGTGACTTACGTGTCAAATGCAAATAAAGAACCAACAACTAAGTCTCTCACTCCAATCACAGCTAAATAACTATGTGCCATACATTAATTTGTTCCCTTCAGTGTTACTGCAGAAGTTATACAAAAGTTCTTACCGATTTTATTTAAATCCTATGTAGGCATGAAAGGATTCATCCTGACTTTATGATAAAATGATGAAACATAACATTAACATGAACTTATTTATATGAGAAACCCTGCTGACAGAGTACATGCTTCATCATTTTATGTTGTTGCATTCTCTCTTTCCAAGAGTCTCAGCCAGATCTCTCATCAATTACACTCCTGCAAAAGAAGAATAACTCCAATAAAGCCTGTATAAATTCGTCGTTCTAAGAGGCAATATGTAATAGTAAGCAGACTTTGACAAAACTAGTAGATCAGAATAATAAATTTTAAAACCAAAGTTATCTATATTGTCAAAAGAAAAGAATACTGGTTTTAAAACAGAGAGCACAGTATGTATGATTCTTTCTACTTGACCATGCAAAATTACTCATGTTAACAGGAGTCTGGCTGTGTTCGTTCAGTTTCAGTTACCAAGAAGGGACCTTTCCTTTGCTGTATCTGTGCCATTCACTGGTAGAAAACAAGCTCCAACAAGAACTTTGCTTTCCCACAGACACCCTTCTGCTCGACTTCAGACCCTGGCACTATTGTAACTACAGCCTTGAAGTGTCCTGCACAGAACAGTGAACGCTACCAACTTGATTCAGGTAACCTCACTGCTGTGTGGTTAAAGAAAATAACAGTTTACCACTACTCATATAGTAGAGCAACTTAAGCACCACAGACAAAGGCCTCAAGACACTTCTCAAAAGAACTGCCTTGACACTTTTGTTCTAGAAGTAAGCATACACTCAAGGAAAGACAGGCAAATCCCACAGTTCAGTGGTAAGACTTCGACAGTGGCAAAAATATTCTATGTAATTTCCAAGAATATTTGGGTTGATTTCTCCCCTTTTTGGGAATTACAATTTAGAAAGCTTAACATTAACTTTTTTTCAAATGTCTTATGCCTCTTCAACTATAGTGCAGCTATTTTGTTAAACAGCAATGTAAAAACAAAGCAAGTTCAATATTGGATTAGCAGATGACAGCTCTTCAAAAATATTCTCATTAAAGTTGCTCAGAGCACCAGAAACAGGTTTTATGTTTTAAAAATTAAGTTACAGTGAAAGCTTCCTCCCTCTTACCATATCCTTGAGGACCTGTGAATACTGTTGTGGGTGGCAGTGTGTTGGCAAAGCAAATGCCAGCACACTGCCTCCCCTCACACAAGTGATTGATTTATCAGTTTAATAGAGCTGTAAATCGAGAAAAATGTTCCTTAAGCCTTAACAGTGAACTACAAGCAAATAATAGGCAACAAGCCCTGATGCAGAATTGAAAATATAAGTACTTGTGAAATAGAGCATATGTTACATTTTCCTGTCAGCAGCCCACAGAAAATCTGACTGCTGTGATTTCCAGCTACACGACGGGGTCCTTGAATTCTGGTGGCAGAGGCTCATAACATTAACGTTGGGTGCCCTTGATTTCAACTGCAGGGAGCACCCACGTGGTTTTTATTACATTGTGTTCAGTTTAAAACAGAAGGAAGGGAGTACAAGGGAGCTAAAAACAGTGCCACAATGCACTAAACCGAGAAAGGGTCCTCCAGCCATACAGCAAAACCAGAATTCTTTGCAATCAACTGCTGCTTTTATATTTACAGAATGAAAGCTACCAATGATATAATGGTTTGCACAAGATGTAAAGTGCTGTTAACGTGTTTAATTCCTCTGTAATTCCCCAAAGATTCCTTACGTACTTTTCTCCCTCCATCTAAATATATCATGGTCACAGCACCTGCCTTTTTTTAATTTGCAAGACTCTGTTTCTGGCATATCATGCCATTTCTGTCTGGAGTTTCTCCTTCCTTCTTCCCATCCTTGCAAATGTAACAGGACATTTGCTAGTTAACTCTTCTATACTGCGAAATCGAGAAAGCAAGCTGCATTGGAAAAGGATAGATGTTATCTAGCAGCCTGGAGCAGATAATTGCCAGCTGCACACAGGCTTGAGCCTTTAAACATCTGTAAGACAGTAAAGGTTTTCAAGGGAAAATTCAGTTCTCACTCATGATTAATTATATTTGTGTCATTCACAAACCAGTTTCTAAGTAAAACCTCAAAACTGACATGACATAAGCATTGGAGATTCTGTTTTTAAGAGTTATTAAAATTGAACAACTCAAGGCATTTTGGAGACAAAATTTGGGGTGGAGAGAGTTTAACCATAGATGGGCATTCTGTTTCAACTCCCTGAAAATATTCAGCTTGACTTTCATGCTTTTTTTTTTCTCCAGATTTGCTTCAACATTGAAGCAAATATGGGGTTTTTATTGCAAATAATAATAGGTATTCATTCAGGAAGGGGAGGTGGGTGAGTGGGTGGATTTCAACACAAAAACTGTTGAAAATATAGGGGGGTTGTGGTTTGGTTTTTTTTTTTGGGTGGGTTTTTTTGTTGTTTTTTTTTTTTTTTTTGGTAGTTGAAACTAATTCAACTAAATTAGTTGAAAAATTTCCAACTGTTTCTGTCTTACAGAACTGGAACACCAGACCTCTATTCCGTCTTTCACTAAAGAGTGGCAAATGCAGTGAGGAAAAGGCCAAATGCTCATGGAGATTCAGCAATATCTCTGTAGGCCTTCAAATCCTTTCCCAGGAGCTGTGGCTTTAGGAACAAATCAGGCACATCTTCTGCAACCTTGTCGGCGGCCCAGGGGAAATACACAGACACCAATCACATGGGATTGGCCTCATAATATTGGTCTTTCGTTCTTGTGGTTGCTGTTGTTTTTAAAGCAGTGATTGTCCTTACTGAGTCTGTTGTAACAGCCAAGAACACCCCACAGTACTCCTGCAGCAAGGCAAGAGCAAGGAAACAGGAAAGCGCAGGCAAGAGTAGCGAGAGAGAAGTGGCTTCACCCTGCCAGCACATCCCATGCAACAGCTTGTTTAAACTCTGCAGTGCCTTTTCAAGACTGACCTTCATTTGCTTCCACATACCCTCTGACCCCTTGAAGGTCTTTAATATGCTCAACTTTATCGTGTGGTCTTTTCACAATGATATCAGCTCTACCCCTTCCTACCACAGTCTGTAGAAATTTTTTACATACCATTTAATTAAAACTCTGTACTCAGCAGAAACAGAAGTCAAATAATACTGATCTGTTTCACAAAACCAACTTGTTTTCCCTACTGAAAAAACCCAAACTCCAAAAATCCCCAAATGCAACAGCTTCCAAAGTCCCTATTATGTCCGTGAAAGTCAGCAGTCTTCTGTATTCAAAAGCCATTCAAAATATTTCAAGAGTGCTAAAACGCTTCTTTCTTCTTCTGATGGTCTAGCAGCATATGCATGTGCCATGTTTGTCTATTGGACTAAATGCACTAAATGTTTAACATGCATTAAATGTTACTGAAGAAGCAAACACCGAATTCTTGCACTTGATGACTTCGCCTCTGTATTTTCCTTGCCTTGCCTTTCTTTGTTAGAATTAAATCAGTCGGCTGCACCCTCAACCTTTCTTTTCTACAAAATAATGAGACTAAAATTAGTTTTTATATAGTGGAGATAAATACGATCAACTTCAGTAAGAAGACCAAATCCCATGAAATTAAACTTGTTTATTTGCTTCAGTCTTTTAAAGTATTGGAGTAGCAATTTTTAAAGTATCGATACAGCAAACATTCTACCAAGCAGAGCCCAGACAAAAGTGACGCGTGCCCTAGCTTTACAGCCTGATAGCCTTGCCTACTGCTGACCCACAGGACCACATGCTGCTTGGAAGCAACATCAATGTAGCTAGCATTGCATTCTCTAGTTTCTTAGCTTTTTGTCTAACGAGGACATTTAAAAGTAATTAGTTAATGAACTTGAAAGGAAACAGAAACTTAGTTCATTCTAGAATCCTATTTACCGTAAGTTTAGCAGTTTTTCAGAAAAATGTCATTCTCCTGGATCAACTTACACACTGGCTAGATCATTACAAACTTAGAAACTCATTTCAGCTTGAAAAATCAAACTTACTGAGCCAAGTCAATAAATAATGCTGTTCAGTATGGTCAATAAATAACCAATCTAGCTGCTTTCCAAATCCATTTACAAGTAATCATGCAGACATTAAACCGTTTTATCAGTGATACCTAATGGCTACATAATAATACATTTATTAGAGTTAATAATTCCTGTTATGCTAGCAAATGGACTAGCATGGTTCATCACCATCCCTAATAGTCTCTTTATGAACTAAAAGGGAGGCTGTCAGGGAGTGATTGGTACACCACCCGACCAACGCTTCTTTAATGCACTGTCTCTCGTTTCTGGAGAAAAATGTTCAAACACAGATGTCATGGGCCTGTCATGTCACATTGTGACAGGTTCATTCTCCCAAGTTTTGTCTGAATAATGCAGTGATTGCAGCAGACTGGAACGTACAGAAAACTGGAAAACTTGAAAAAAAACGTACAAAAATAAGGTATTATCTATACTTATTATCTGTCCCGAAAACTTTCTGCCATTGCATTTCCATAGAAATGTATAAAGTTAGTTTTCATCTGTCAGTTAAAGCTTTCAGGTCCACCAAATGCATTTGATAGCCTTCAAGCAATCTGTTTTGCAGTTAGAGTTGGATAAAAAATTGGTTTTATTCCAAATAAGGTGCTCAAGACAGAAACTGTGCAGGAGAAAAGCGGTTCTGAAATCCCCTTTGTGTTCCTCCAGCTCTGGGTAAGGCTGTGTTTCCTCCTGGACCCGGGTACAGGCTTAGTTAGCCCTATCTTATACTTTATTCCTCAGAGGCCCTTTCCAGGCCCTGGGAAAGGGCTGTAGCACAGTCTTCTTCAGCTACATCCCCATCTCACCCCTGGCCTATTATTTTTCTTATACTGCTGTATGTTCCTCATGTCAGGGCTAGAAGCAGCGCTGGTGTGAGACATTACATTTGTTACCCTCTCCAGTCTTTGAAAAACAGCCATGAGCAAGGATATTTATTAAGCTGTTTCCTCTCTCTGAGGTCCCTTTTATATCACCAGAGTTGAGGATTTTGCATACAAGTTCTTTCTATTTCATTTTTAGAGAACATTCTTTGGCATTGATTTTGTCAAGATCCCATTTTCCCCCTACTGCTTCCTAAAACTCTTCTAAAAATGCTTAAAAATCCACCCTACTTAAGCTTCTCTTTCTATATCACAAAGTGGAAAAAAGAGCATTTTTAAAACAGAATTCACAAGCTTGTGGTCATTTAACTAATATATTGAATATAAAGAATATAGATGGGGAGATCGTTTTTGTCTGCTATCCTCTATTGTTTGAGGTATGCGCATCCCAAGCAGAAGCCTGTGACAGCCCTTCATGTCATCATGCAGAACATCAGCGATAACCTGGACACAGGCTCACCTAGCCACGAGTGGCCACTGCTGAGAGCAAGGAAAGTGACTCACCATCCTTGGACGCCCTGTAGAACCACCTCTGATGACTGTGAAGGGAATTAACATATTTCATACTGACAAGGCATATAAAAGATATGAGAAAGAAACAATACTGCGTCAGTGTCAATAGCAATAGAAATGACTTGCTTAATCTGCTGCTAGCCTGAGGTAGAGAATGTCACTGAAAGCTTACCTTCATCATATTGCGTTTGCAGGCAAAGCCCTGTCAGTCGACAGTCTCATTTATGGTTTCATATCTCTAATCTATCACCGAAGAAAGTTTTATTAAAAGTAACTGACAATATTATTCCCTTCCTTGTCACCATCCTAGCCTGAATCCCTGTCTGTTGTGGATATACTGAAATCATCTTACTTGGGGTAGCATTTTCTAAGGAAAAATACCGTACCAGTGCTGCCCACAGCCCTCCTTCTCAAGCTTCACCTGACTGTCTCTGCGTAATCACTGCGAAGAAAACAACATTAAGCCAAAATGTAGAATTTAAGGCCTGTTCATCCCTTGCTTGAAGAAGTCCCCGTGAGGGGCTATAGCATGGGGATTAAGCACGAGCTTGCACCCCCCTGCTCCAGGCTGTGCTCGGACAAGGACTGCTCCTCTCGCTCATTGGGACCCAGGTGGCCACGGGACTGGCTGACAGCACGCAGCCTGGGCTCCCTGGGGATTGCCCAGATGGATTTTGCTATGGGGCTGCCCTATCTCCTCCCGTCCTCGTTGGCTCGGGTCACAAATCTGAACGAAGGCTGAGAAATTCAGGGGGGAGAGATGTCCTTGATGTTCCTTCCTGTCCTGGGAAGGCAAGTAGCAGGAAAGGTTCCCTGTGCCTTCTTTTTTTCCAGCTAAAATGTAAATGGGATTTTGGCTCCATAATCTCTGCCAGTCAATGTCATTAGTATAGATCAGTAAAGCAGCTCTCAGGGCCGGACACGGTTTGGCACTCGCTGCTCAAGCTAACCTGATTTGGAGCCGAGTGCTGCTAAGCTGAACTGATTTTGCTGGAAGTTTTGCCCGAGTGAAGAATGCTGTCTAAGCTAAAGTCGAATGAGCCCTTGTTTTACACGTCCTATTTATTTGAGGCTAGCTTTTAATTAACAGTGATAAAAATATCAGGAGCTTTTAAATAAAAAAATACAGTTACATTAGCAAAGCACCAATAAATACGGGAAACAGCTGAATGAGGAAGAACATGAGCTGCATGACAGACAAATCCAAAACCCAACATTTTTGTGATGTGATATTAAGATGGTGACTTGCAATTTGCATGTATTTTAAATAAGAGACTCCCTTTTAGTTGTAAAGAATAATGCCTCTTAAAGATGATTCCAGAGTCCCTCACCAGAAGTGCGTTTCTTATGTGCTGAATTAATTTTTGCTGACTTTAACAAATAGGCATCAGTCACCCAAAACATGCCCCCCAGAGACTCAGCCAGTGAAACTTCACATAGCTCTACAAGTTATATGCTTAAAATATGCATTAAGTATTTCAAACCAATTCTAGGATGTTTTAGACCATAAAGTCTGCTTTCAGCTACTGTAGATCATTGGCTCTGCTTTACAAGATACATTTTTTACAGGTTTATAATCCAGTTATAAAAATGTGCTCCAGGATAAAGCTCAGCATAAAAAGGTCTCAGCTAAAGGGTAAATTTTTTTCATGACAACTTTGTTCTACTTTGTTTAGCTATTTAAGATTGCAGGTGTCTATAAAAAAATCCCTTTCCACTGTAGGTTTATGTACAATCATGCTTCCTGGCAGATTAAAAAACAAACAAACAAAACAAACCAAGCCAAAACAAAACAAAACCCCAAACCACAATTGCTGGAACAACGAGTTTGAAACGGTTAAGCTTTTAGATTCTTAAGATGATATATTAGAACACATTTTTCGAAGAGCTGTATTGTGCACTTCAGACCATACCTAAGAATGTAACGTAATAAATATGTAATTAATAGTTACATCCTGGGAGATTTGCGACAGAGGGCTCCATCAATGCACCTCTACATACTGGCAATTTGGAGTTCTTCAGGGCCCAGAAAACAACCAGCTGAAGTTGTTTGGTCTACTTGTTTCAGCCAATGCAAATTTTAGGGGTTATTTGATCCTAATATACAAATACATACCCAGGGTTAATAGGTCAAGCCCGAGAATCTAGTTCAAAGAGGTATGCCGAGTGCCAAGAGGATGCTCAGAGACAAGGCTAAGCACACTTAGACTGCAGATAAAATGCAAGATTAAATGACTATTGAAACAACTTGCTTGGGATTTTCTTGCAAGTCAAGATTTCATTCTTCATACATAGGTAACTCAAAGCTTTTACAGAAGTTTAATACCCTGCCAAGAATATTCTCTTTCAAGATCTCTGAAAGAAGACCTGGGATGCATAAACAGAGAGAGAGAAAAACAATTTGGAGAAAAGTTCTTTGCATACAGACCTATGTTCAGAATGAAGCCACGCAATACTTCACTCGAATCAGAAACTAAGCTCTTGGGATTCAATCTAGTCCTGTGGGTAAAGCCCCGCCTTTGCAAACACACATGATTTTTTCCATCTCATGGGCAATCACTTTTAGAAACATTTCTCTAAATTTAACCAGGAAGAAGACAAGAAAGCCAGACTGAAGTATCTGTGACCCTCCCAGTGAGCATCGCTTGGGCAAGCTCAGAACTAATTTAACATTCTCAGAGCAGAAAACATTCAGCTCAATGATAATGAGTGCAGGCAAAGTTCAGCAACTTGAGCTGGTTTATGTTCAACAGTTTGGCTCATAAAAGCTAATAGTAGGCTCATAATGCCTATAGGAAAACCCAGAATTATTAGTATTGGTCTATGAAAGTTCTATATATATATATGAAACATATGTAAAAAGACAGGGTTGGGCTTCGTTGTAGTTCTTTCCTAACACCTGCAGAAGGGATATTGTTGGGAAAAGCAGACATATGCTTTGTCCCCAGTCTTTATCCAGGGTGAGAGGAATTACTGCATTTTTGCTATGGTTTTGGACAAGCTGAAGCTGTACTGTTGATTGAAGGGCACTACATAGTAAGCATACTCAGTGGAGATCCTGGACATCCACAGCACACACCCTGGTTACAATACCATGTCCATATTCATTTAAATGTGAAACCTTTGGGGCTTGCTGTTAATTTACTACAGTTGTTATAGGCATATAGGGTAGAGTCACACTTCCTAGAAGCATCAGAGCTGTTGCTTCTACATGTAAGACAACCCAGAGAAAACAATTCCAGTGCTAATGGTTATATAAGTAGTTCAAGTGCTGATCAGCTTCCCAGCCCACGAACCTCACAAGAGTATTTTATACATTTTTCAGAATTATATGGTCGTACATGTCACAGGACAACCCACTTATAAGGTGCTGTTCACATCCTTTACAGTAAGACTTCCCTGATGTTTATTGCTAATCCCTGAAATACCTGGCAGCCTACCACACACCACCATCATCCAAGTATTAGTTAAAAATACAGAACAGCAATATGTTTCCATGAATCAATAACAGAGTACTTATGCCTTCTTAGACCAGGAACATTGTGAAGACCATTATGTACATCCAATTTTGTCTAGTGTAGTCTAAAAAACCCACAATCAAACCAAAACATATCACAAAATCCTGCAGATAGTGTGCAGAGAAAATGACTTATTTAGGAAAATCCTTCTCGTGATCTATGTGATATTAACCTACAAAACACTGGTGATGCTCCTTTTACTTTTTATACAGACATCAATCTTTGACTTAATAATTATTAAAATCAACATATCCAATTAAAAAGATACATTTATTATCTATCAGTTGCTATCCACACGTGAATGACAAGAGTGGTGACTTCACAAGTGGCACGTGTAACTCCAGATACTACGTCAGGGTTTACCCAAAGGAGTTAACTTCATCTTTGGGTGTTCAAGAATTATTGGAACAGTATTAAATGTTGAAGTCTACTGAAGTAAAAAAAAAATTAGGATTTTCAATGGTGATTCACTTAATTCATAAGAGTGAAATGTGTTGATGATTAAAACTGGACAGAAGAAAAGCCATTATTTAAGGTTTCCACCTTTAAACTCCATCACTCTGGCAGCAGCTAGCTCTTATCAGTCCTGCTCAGAGCAGTAAACCCATCGTTTTTAGAAAATTTGGACAGACAATGCCTGACCCAGGTGATAACTGTGGTTCAAATGCCAGTGGCTAGAGTGCTCCCTTCAAGTTCTCAGTGCAAACACTGGTCGTACAAATTTCACAGATTATGTGGGACTGTTCCACAAACAGTAGTGCAGGATGATCCTGGGCAGAGACTTCCCCAAACTGATTAAAGCAGCTATCTAGAAAGAAAGGACAAGTAGGATATATTCCTCATTCATTCTATTTATCATTTCTGTTCTTTCTGCATATTGTATCTGGACAATGTTTTAAACCACCCTGTTATTAAGCCTTTTTCTGCTCAGTGAGGACGACATAATTTTAATCACTGGGATGAAGTTACAGTTAGGCTAAAACAGCTCAGCCCCACTGTGGGCGAGAAGCATTTATCTGATGATCTGTCAGAGGCAGCTCTGCAAAGCTGCCGCTCCCCTAACAACAGGGCTAATATGATGAAGGTGCCCAGACTGAAATACACCCTTTCTGCTTAATTCAATTTCTGAATCTCATCAGGAATGGGAAGCAAGTACAGGCTCTATTTGTACTAAAGTGAACAGAAACGCACACAAAAAGAAATGACTCATAGAAGAGACTCAAGGAGCTAGGAGAGATTATAATAGTGCATCTAATTTTGGAAACATTTGATTTGTATCTCCTCTTCCAATGCCAATGGAAATAATGAAAGTTAATACCAGGTGCAACCATGCTTCCTGGCAGTTTTGACCTTTAAAAGAAAGAACTTGGATTTACAGATGACAAGATTCATTGCAAGGGCATCGCACAACAGTAAGATTCTGACGTTCAGCCTCCCTAAGATTTACTGGAATACCCCAGCCCATACAGCAATATTTCATCACCCCCAGGAAGCCAAGTTTTACTAACAAACATCCCTGTCTGCAGTTTCCACCAGTAATTCCTGAGACCTTTTTCTGCCTTCAAAATCATGTTAACCAACATGATCCATTTTTATAATCCTTTTTATCATAAGGCTCATTAGCATTAGACATTGCAAATCTAATACTAAGGCCTTTGCAGCTGCACATAAACATAGTACAAATATAATAAACATGAAGCAAATATGGACTGCCTGATAATAAAATCTAGTGCAATTAATTACTTCTGGCAAGCAAAACTAATTTAAGCACTAATCCCAGCAACTTGCTTTTCTGTCACTTCTTTTTGAACTCATTTACCTTACTGAAATTCACCCCAGTTACAGCTGTAGGTATTTCTGGACAAATTCACTGTATTTTGGAGACATATGTTCTGCCAACTCACACTACAGTAGAACTTCCACCATGTGGAAGAGCTCCAGGTTCACTTTAGTTAAGGCCCAGTTCTTAAAATCATTAACTTAGAGCTAAGCATTTACATCGCAGGCACAGTCAACCAACTTCTTTGGCAACTACACTTTTTGAAGCATTGCTGTGGGGATTACCTGTAAGAATGATAGAATAGTTTGGGTTGGAAGGGACCTTTAAAGGTCATCTAGGACGTCCTCGCTGCAATGAGCAGAGACATCTTCAACTAGATAAGGCTCAGAGCCCCGTCCAACCTGACCCTGAATGTTTCCAGGCATGAGGCATCGACCACCTCTCTGGGCAACCTGTGCCAATGTTTCAACACACTCATTGTACAGAATGTCTTCCTTGTATCTGGTCTGAATCTACCCTCTTTCAGCTTAAAACCATTACCCCTGTCCTGTCACCATGGGCCCTACTAAAAAGTCTGTCCCCATGTCTCTGGTAAGCCCCCTCTAATAATAAGGGTTAAAAGTAAATACTGGAGACATACTGGAGGTTTACATCCCATTTGTAAATTGAGACATCAGCTATCACCGTACACCTACAGTGTATTTGTACACCTGCAGGTGTACAGAAAAGAGCCTGTATTTGCAAATCAGTTATTACATGTGCACAGATGTACCAGATACTGACTGACAGTCAGTACCAACAATAAATTAGGTCTGGAGTGGACAAGCAATGCAGCATGTCAAACCAGACTTCTCAGTGGCAGTTTCAGAACTTTATCTCTCTCTTTTTTATTTTAACAGCTGTTGTTCTAGCTCTCCCAGCTTTATCTCTGGCCTATCTGCGACCTGGAGACTGAGAAAGGCTTTATTTTCTGTTCTTTTCCCACAAATCCCACAAATATCATGGTTTTTCTTGACATGTATGGCCATAATGGAAAGAAGATAAATTACAAAAGTGGAATTCCTCCTTTCTGTCTGCCCTTAAATCCTCTTTCTGGTTCCTAAAGACAAACAGTTGGACAATGACAATCAACCCAACACACTGTACTGCTGTTTCTCTGTTCTGTCCTTCCTCATTGTCTACCATGTGTTTTATACAGTAAATCCAGTGCACTGGATTCTAGTATCTAGAGACTAACTGAGACGCCTGCCTCGCTTGCCTGCACCCAGAATGCTTTTCCAGCACCTCATATCTCAGAGAGCCCTTCACTGACTGTACTCTGCAACCCAGTGGAAAGTTCTTCACACATTTTCATTAAGCAGGTAGAAAACCCATTTTATTAAAAACAAAAGATTATTTAACTTTCAGTAGTGCAGTGCCACAGCAGTTTTTCTGCCTTCATAATATATCACTGCAATGTTTTATTTACAACAGAATTTGTTCCAGAGATCAGTGATTAAAATTTGCTGTAGGCTAAAAAGTCATAAATTTTCAGATCTCACCCAACTGGTTTTAAGACGTTATGTACATTACGTTTTTAATTAAAAAGAACTTCAGCCACGATTTCATAACTTGAACAGTCCAGAAACTTTATGAAGTCCAGCTTGCATTCAATTACACTGCAAACACTCCACGGCATATTTCCATATGTGTCCCAATTTGCCTCCGGTTACTCTCAAGCTTTTCTGTTCTTTCAGTTAAATAAATACACTCGCACAGTCAAACCTGAAAGAAGTCCCAGAGCAACATGTAGCCTCTGAACCCCCAGGCCAACAGAAGGCTGCCCAGTGACTTTAATACGCTTTAAGTCAGATCCTAGAAGAGACTGTGGTAATCGCTGACTTCATTGCTTTGCCGTAGAGTGGCCTATAGACCTCTAGAACTAAAGTACTTAAAAACACCGAACAAGCAAAACAACACAACTTTATTTTCACATTTATAAGGGATATAGTTTTTCATATATTAAGGTATTTTTAAAGTAATTAATAAATATTTTTAAAAATACGATTTGTCTGACCTTGATAACCAAGTAAATATACATGCAACTGTGAAACCTTTATGCCTGGGGCTGCTGTGGTCAATTTATGTCCAACTGCAAAGGAAAAATATTTTCAAGACAGTACCTACCTATCTCAATGACTTGCACAGAATTTTTCTTTAAGCCTCATTTCTTTAAAACCCAGCTACACGTGCTTGAGAAAGGCAGGCAGTATAAGGGAAGCCATCAGCAACACTGTGTTCAGGATCAATACATGTTTAAGCACTTTTCCAAAAAGGCAGGTCCAGCGGGAGCCTACGGATATTTCTAGGAGTTACCTGGATGTCCCAGGAACATTGCTTTGGTTGAGGCAAACCTCAAAGTTCCTCTCTTGTTTTCATCTAAGGCTGGCTGTCCCTGCTGATGTCACCCTTAGCACCAGTGGCAGTGATGCAAAATAGTCTTAGTGTCACAGATTTTCTGGACGTGATGGTGTCCTCCTGCACCATTTTCTAACTCCATCACAACATCCGATACTGGTTCGGCAGCAACAGTTTGTACTGGTATCAGACACTTATTCAACAGAAATCTCGGCAGTAAGAAAATTTCTTCTGTTACTAAAATGCCTTAAGGTAACGTTTAGAGGGATGATCGCATACCTGGCTTGTTCCAAAGCTACAGTGCTATTCCCAGAGCACCCCATGCTTCAACACTCAGCAAGATACCATGAAGAGACGCGAGCTTTCAGAAGCAGCGTGCTATGTACCAATCACTCTACAGGCTTTTGAAGACATTCAATAGCTATTTTCTTAACTCACCTAACCACTCCCATGGAAAAACTGCAGACTAAGAAGCTTATCTTAAAGAATGAAGAATATGCTGGCTTCTAATCAGCAAAATACATAAGTATGGTCCTAACTCTGTCACAGCAGCCTGAAAACATTTTATTGAATCATATCTAGTTAATCTGAGTCAAACTTTTTTCAATGAGCTGAAATAGTGATAGTGCTATGAACAATCTTCAGGCATGTAAGAAGCAGAAAGAATTTTTATTATTTTTTATTGATATTTGCCTATTTTTGCACTACAAAAATATTTCCACAATGTTGTGGCCCCGCAGTTCTAGAATAATGAGGAAACTCTATATAATAATGTTTCCAGAGTGGCATAAATAATATTAATTATTTAATAACTTTCACCATTTAATAAATAATGGATATTACTTGATCCTGATTTGAATGCGTGATGGAAAAATCTCATTGGGAACCCTGGCTTGATCCCATTCATTAAGGAGCAGAATCTGCTCTCCTTAGAGATGAGTGCAAGTGTTTATTCCTTGGCAAGTCTCTCTGACTACAGGCAGTCAGAAAGACTATCTGTACTAACTGTACTGTACTGTTTGCATTCCCATACAAAAAAGACACTGCTTACTCCATGCCAGCATATAGCTCAATTATATTTTACCATACAATCAGGCTCATGAAAGTAAATGAATGCCGTTTTCACAATCTACTTCACTGTCTGTAGCATAATGCACAGATCCCCTTCCTCTTATTCCATGGTATCGATTGGCAAGTAGAGATTGCTGTGAGTGTAGGCCACAGCACAATCTTACTCTTCTCCCTTCAAAGCAACTTAGAAAACCAAAAAGCTATAGCCCACAAAGATGTCATTCATTTCTTCAGTTAACTGAAAAGTAAGATACGAGGCACCTAGCAGCCCCTGCACCACAGAAGAGACACTACTAAAAGAGATGCAAGGACTGGCAACGAAAACCAGCAATGAAACTAAAGATATAAATTATGGAAAGTAAACCTAAAAATCAATATGCTGCTTTTCGGAAAGACTGTGCTCAGTTTTAAAAACAAACTATTTTTTGCTGAATGTTTAATTAGCTATAGATTGTTAAAGAAAGATTCCAGACCATCTGGAGCCTATTTTGTAACTTGATCTGGAAACCTCTAGCTCATAAATAATCCCTGTGGGAAGACACAAACATACATACCACAACCTCATCAGCAAGTTTCTGGCATAGATTTTATGCCATCTTCACCTCCAGAGAAATCTGACACAAAAATAAAAATTAAACATTCCAGCGAAATACCAAAATACTAGAAACAATTGGAGAAGCAAGGAATCATTTCTTAAAATATCAAGATGACAAGAGGAAGGTTTATTTAAACCAAGGAGTCTGGTGAGCGACTTTAGCTTCTAAATGTTAAAAGATGTGGTTATTCCACAATGTCAGATAATCACCATATGATAAAGATACATCTTGTAAGCTTTTACAGAAAGCTTAAAATAAGACTTACAGTACCAGCAGAGGGACAGAAGCCTCCATCACACTGGAGAGAAAAAGATAGAGCAGCACACAGAAACTGAACAAAAGTTGTCTTAAAATAGAACTTGGAACGATGCCATAGTTAATAGCTATAAATACAGAATACACTGACGTATTAAACATGGTCTTTAAATACAGTTTCAACCAGAAGGGAAAAAAAAGGCAAGTTTTGACACAGATTTTGGTTACCATCAGCAGTACCAAGAAAACCGAAATAATTCTAGACAGTGACTAGTGAAAGATTTTTTTATTTTAAACTACGTTGGATCAGGCACAAAGGTTTCCTCCCTGCTTCTATACGCGGGATGGAAGAATTAACAAGATGTGTCTTAGTAGCAGAAACACAGTTTATGTACAATATTTGAATTACAGTCCAGCTGGTGCAGTATCTCCACGGGTGACCAGCAAATAATATCCTGGAAATGGTACAAAAAGCCCTTATTAAGCTGTTGACATACAGTCCACTTAAGAGATCTTTGCTGCTACGAATCAGACAAGATCTTTCCAGAGTATATTTTATGTTTTTTAATAAAGGTGGTACTTTAGGAATCTAAAGAATGAGGACTGAAAGCATAAGTGAGCTCATTCTGGCACTGGAAAGGTTTTCCAGAAAGAAAGTAAAAGAAAATGCTCAAAATACAAACTGCCTAACTATTTACAAACCAAGCTTCGATCTGGAAGTCAGCAAGGAAGATGTATCTCTAAGCTGGCCCGTGACGGAGTGATACCAGAGGGTGTTACAGGCAAACTTTTCATCCTCTTCCTTCCCATCCAGAAGTGCAGCCCGTGCTCACAGCATGAGATGCAGATGTGGGTACATATTTTCCCATTGAGATGGGGCTTGCATCTGGTTCTGCATGTGGTGACACAGAGTATTTCAAACATGAAATATATTTCCTTATAACCCTGGGTAAGTTATGAGCTACAAATGTGGTATTTGGAGCTGTTCAAGAACTGGGAAAGCTTTTTAGTAAAACCTTTCGAAAAATTCCTAGTTTCACAAAAAATATTGACAATATAATTGATAAATCAAGCCCCTTATCAAGCCTCTTTCAATGCTTAACACAAATTCCGAATATCCCTGAACTACAGCAATTTGCCTGCATCTACATGACCAGTTTTAAATGGCACACAAATGATCTTTAAGGGAGGAGTACCTATGAAGGGAAGAACGCAGACATACCAAGCAGAAAGCAAAGAGAGGATTCAAACTATTTCTTCCCCAAACCCCTAGAGATTGTTCATACATGTAGGCAAATTTGTCTCAAGATTTTTAATACAAAAAGAGATTTTTGCACTTCCTTCTACAATTTTCCTTAATGTTAAATAAGATTAAATATCTGTCACAGACATTTTCATAGATTATTTTAGCTTCACTTAACACATTACTATGTGTATGACGCAACAGACCCTACAGGCAAGTTTTTCTATGTTTTATGGATTTGCAAGGATGACACACATAACAATTAATTTATAAAATATTTTTTTCCAGAATGGTTTCATAGTCATTTCAGTTCCTTGGAAAAGTTCACAGAGGAAGCATTACATGGGCCATCCCATAGGCATCCTTTGCTTCCACAGTGCTCTGTTCATCACATCACTAAGCATTCTCCATTTTACTCATTCTTTAATTTCTTCAGCCGTAACAGTGTCGCTGTATCCAACTCCTAAACTCAGAGAATCCAGAGAACAAAAAATTCACAACTTTCCAGTCAGTTACTTACACTACATTTAACTCACGGAGGAGGAGGAAAGGCAGGTTACTGTTGCTCTACTGAAACTGAAGAGGAGGGACAGTCACAAGCTGTCTCCAAACTTGTACCCATCTGAGCATCTTTCCATAGAAAGCTATGGAAAAAAAGGAACCTTAGGTCATTGGCTTCTTGACTCGCTTTTGAACCTGGGGAGAACTGGTTTGATCGTTTTAAAATTTATGTGTCTTTCTAACTATCTATATTTTTATTTTAGTAAGCTAAAGTGAAATTGCTAAAATCATGTGATTTTAGCTGAAGTAACACTAGCAAAAACTGCAAAGACAGTAAAATAAAGCCTAACATTTCTCTCAGGGTGAGACCAGACATTTGCTCCAGCTGTATCAATTTTTTCTCCAAACATTTTTAATTGATTTCCTATGCTTCCGAGGGATCTGCTTCTGAAAAATATCAGTCTCTGCAAATACATGTTCTATTCCAAAAGAAAGAAAAATAGAGACCAAAAGTCATCACCCAAGTAACAGAAATGTAAAATGTAGATGCAAAAATGTCTGTGTGCGACAAACAATACTATTTTACCTAGTTACCCATATCTCTCTGTCTTTTTCATTATACAAATCACAAATAAACAAAGGCACTATGACAAACCCAGCAACTGGGAACACTTCACAGCAAATGCTCCAAGCACAGAAACATTTAATCACTTGACAGAGGTCAGTCATGGAATATTTATTTTTTATTCCTACCACATAAAACTGAGCTTCTGCCTAAAACTGTTCTGTGTTTAGGAAGCTGGAGGGAAAAATCCCTCCTGTAAAGTGGTGGTTGAAATTTACTGCAGCCATTGGTGAATTTAAATACTTGAAATTGTCCATTAAGGTATACTTGAGCATAAGAAAATGTCCACTGCCTTCATTAGGTTCTATTAAATCTTATCTATTTACAAATACATTTCCGTGGCTTCCACAGCTGTGACATGCACTGAAAGGGATAGCAATACTCCCATGATCTAAGCTCACACTCTTTTGTCTCTGTCATAAAAATAATGGACAAGCAGCCACACAATGCAAAGAGATAATTCTGCCAAAGGTTCTAGTGATATAAACCACAAGAACAAAGCCCTGAGAGCATCATTACGGTTAAGAGTATCTCAGTACTTTTGTGATAAACTCTGACGTACGGTTCAGGCATGCTAAACTGCAAGAGGCTCCAGCTTCTTGTAAAGGACAGGCTAGATGTAAATCCTTACACACAACAGAAGAGCGACAAATAAATCAGATCGTTTGGAACTGAGTGTTAAACAAAGAACGTACAGCTATTTCAAGGACATGGGCTTTGGAGGGAGGGAGAAGCTGCTTCCTTTAACTGCACACTTCCTGTAAAATGAGGTGGTTTTTTTAAATGAAATGACGGTTATTCTGTGCAATTATGCCCACACATACTCCTCAGCAGATGGTCAAGGCATCTGTACTGTTTTAACTTGCTTCAAAATTTTAACAGGTTCACTTGATGGATCTGCCTTCTTCCCTCCCCTTTGGCACACTAATTTCATCACTCCCAGCAATGATTTTACTCAGCACTTCATAGACATGCAACAACTTGACAGCTATACACTTTACTCTTACTAACAGCAGAACTAAATGCACTTATGTCCCATTATACTTACCAAAGTCCATCTTGGCCTGAGATTACAGGAGCATTAAAAATCCTATTTTGCTGCAAAAGAGCAAATTCAAAATTGACTATTTTTCCTTCCTTTAAAAGGATGGTATTTCTGGTGCTTGATTTAAGGACCACTTTTGTAGAAAAGTTGATGCAGACTAGCATTAAAGACTCTTCAGTACAGTGCCTTTCATCGCATTTATCTTACCATTTGTTTTCTTCAGCATGTATGTCACACAAGCCCAAGTCCCGAGTGGGACCTTTACAACTATACAGCAGCAGCAAATAAAGACAGACCAAGCTCTTTGCAGACCGTGATGATACAGCTCGCTAGTGTTAGTGGAGCAGCATGCATTTTCATCAGCAGAAAATGTAATCCTGTGTTTTTAGCCAGAGGACAGCTACAGGATTGTATATTCAATGGGCTAAATAATTCTGACAGTTCTTTTGGTTCGTTCTGTACTGGAAAGGACGTTCTTGCAGGGGACATCTTCCCAAATCTACTGTTTATGCAGATCCCGGGGGCAAACATGCACCTCCATTTAGTGTACAGCAGCAGGTAATGTATAATCTCACGTTTTCACTCATTAGGCTCACTGTATTTTGGAATAAAGTTAAAATGCAACTGAGGAGATAGTCTATCACTCTAATAAACAGTTTTTTTCCTGTTTCAGTGATAGGTATATAAAATGTGGATGCATCCTGGGAAAATTTTTACTTCTCTCATTTAATCTTAGCACTCTCAACACTTCTTTTTTTTTTGGGGGGGGGGGGGGGGTGGTGCGGGATATGATCCAAACCCTGCTAAACTTAGCAGAGAGATTTTCACTGACTTCTGCGAGCTTTGAATCAGACCCGTAAATTAGATTCTGACCCCTTTCAATAGTGTGTATAGGACTTACGGTCTATACAGCCTATCCCTGCAAAATTAGGACTTTGTCATCTCAGTGTTTTATGCACCTTAAAATAACTGCCAACAGACAGTGCCAACTATGCTGTTCATTTAAGCATATCCTTGAACCCGTGGTTATTTGTCTACCTGATTTTACTGTAACTGGCCCCTTGGCACTGATTAGGCTTCCTTCATCACAGTAGTTCTAGGCCACCCGACTTTCTGTTGGAGTATGAAGCTCAGGCATGAGAGAGCAAAAAGAACTCTGGCCATCTAGTCTCAGATTAATAATTTTAAATGGATTTTTAGCAATATATTTTATGAAAGGAAGCAAAAAACAAATGGTTAGCAATAGTCATCCTTGCCTATTGTAATATGGAACATATGGTTAATATTTGAAGAACATAGAGGTTCATATGCAGAGAGAAGAAATGTTTGAAGTTTAACTAAACTTTTCCCAAACTCCCCACAGTTCAGCCATAACCTCAATTTATATCATACTCAGTGATATCACACTTGATTCAAACTGATCAGTCAAGCACATGACAAACCAGCCCCTCAGCTTTACCATTCAGATACTGTTCTAAGCAAATACTCCAAACACACTAATTTTCACAGAGTTAATGTTCTTGCTTTATGATCAGTCTTCAAGGAACAGAACTCTAAAGGAAAGAGATAAATCATAAATCTGGAACTTCAAATTATCTCAAGAACCCTGTCATCCCAGGCTAGGTCCACCGTGAGCAAGACTCTAACCCTGGACCCTCACAGGACGACTGCAGCCATTTAGGGAAAATAAACAAACAAACCCCCAAAACAAAACCAAAAACTGTGAATCACCTAGTTCAGCCTTAGTCTGGTTTGGAGCTTCATCTGGCAATGAGCAGACTCATCTTCCACCTCCACTTCTCTGCTATAGCGTTCAACGCCAAGAGAAAAGGTGGGTGACTGCAGAAACGTCACATCCTAGCCAGTTGCACAGGAGAACCGCTGGAACGGAGAGCAGCCTTGCTGGGGACACCCAGCCAGTGCCAGCTGTCTCACTTGCTATTGCAAAAAGAAGAGGCAACGCTAAGCCATCTTCCAGTGGTTCACAGGCAATTCTCCATCGTAAAAAGGACTGCAGCCCCATGCTCCATTGTCACACCTACCAAGTTACTGGCCTCCATGGTGCCCCCCATGTGGCCAAATGGATGTTCTGGTTTGGTAGCATGTTCAACACCCTGTTTAGAGGCATGAGTGACTCCATAAATAGTGAAGCCATGAGAAGTCAAGGCTAGCAAACTTCTATCATCATTTCTATGGTTATGGAGAGACTGGTGTGTTTAAGCAGGAAGCCAAATTTATGTTCTATTCACTAATGGCTTACGGAACCCATACTACACACTCAGACAGTTTTGTAGTGCTCTCATTCAACCACATTTTTTACCATTAATATGATATCATAGTTGGGGAAAAATGTAGACAGAACAGAAATTTTGCAAAAGCCAGTTACTGAATGGGAAAAGGAATAGCTAAGTACTTCGTGTTTGAGTGGCTATTTGACTGGTGTAGTTGATCAACCATGTCATGGGGTAAATTTCTGTTTGGAAAACAAAACACTTTACTAGACCCATTTGGCATAATGAGAGAATTCAGATTCTATTTAGATCTACTTGCAAATTACTGACCTGTGAGGGTGACCTTGCTACTCTTTGATACTCTGTTTTGCCATAGCTGCAGAGATTTTCATTGTTTTGAGCTTCGAAGTTTCCAGAGGGTTGCAGTGAGTTTCTGTACTGGAGGCTCCCATCTGGTGCCTCTAGGTTTTCCACTATGTTTTCTAACAAATAGATCTGATTTTAATTAAGGGAGGTAAAGAAACAGGCCAGATGCTCTATAGTTATACAGATCCCTGAACAAATCTTCTGTCAGAGGAAACCCAGTGGCAACAAAACATCGACTTAAAACAGCAGCAAAACACAACCAGGATTATAGGGAGAGGGAGAAACACTCCCTTGGTTCCCAGAGGTTTGTGATGTGTTTTGATTCTCCTACATCTCCTTCAGGTAAAAATACTCAGTTACTAAAACTTTATTGATATACTGGATGAAACTTTTTTCAAATATAACTGATGCCTACTCTGTTGTAAGGCTCTAGTTACGAAAGTCAAAGCTAATCTAGAAGCTGCCCGATACATGCACCTATTTAGCATCTGAATAACTTGTAGTTAATTACAAATCTATTTGACTAAGGCAAGCATGGCGATAAACTGATGTATGGTTGGAATTTACACAAAAAGAATTACTTATCGTTTTCCCTAAAGTAGAACAAGAGCAGGAGGAATGATCACATTTAAAATAAATGTTGTAGCCAAAAAAAAAAAAGGGAAATTGAGCCTACAGAGACTACCTTATAACCAAAGCTTTCTAGGCAGGCTTGACAGCTGTCTACTAGTGGGGATTTACTGCTAGGTATGTATGGAATGAATCCATAATTTAACATTTATGTTAGTTTACATTTGTTAAAAAGTCCTTCTTCCTACTTGATTGACTGACATGCCCCTTCCCTCAGATCAGCCAGGGAGATCATTATTTAATTGAAAACAACTTCAATTTGCAAATTACTTGTATCTAATGGGGCTTTATTTCATTACCATACTGGCTGCAATTCCTAGTCAACATTCATCACTCACAAAGTTCCATTTTAGTGCAAACAACTATGCATTGCTGAGAAGTTATTTATAATATCCTAAATATTTTTCCTCTGGGAGAATATGTGCGCTTTTGCCTAGAAAAAAAGTAAAAAAAAGACTACACCATTCTACATTATACAGAGACATGAAAATCTGAATTCAGGCTTCCTTGCCTACAGTAATGTAGGACATAGAATTAAAGAGCCATCTATCCAGACAATGTTATACACAATGAGGATGTATTATTTCACTTACATATCTGCTTCCTCACAATACCAAGAGCCTATCTAGCTGTGAACTTTGGTGACAAACTGTTGTTTGTTTTCTTTCCACTTTCAAGTCCTAAAGAGCCAATTACTGCAGCCTGTCATTAATCCATTCCCAACCTGAGCCATACAAACACTGGAGTCAGAACTCATTTTTTTCCACACTGGCATAGGGCCAGGTAAGACCAACGGGAGCACAGTGAGACAAAGTGCATCCTTCCATGGATATGCCTCAAATCCAGTGTTTCTCCAAGTCCAAGTGACACATACTGTCCTGCATAAAGAGCAGGATGATGTATTTATTGTTTCATCCTTAAGGACAGTCAAAAATCCACCAACAATAAACTAAACAGCTCTATGAATTTCACTACTATTTGCAACTCCACTGCATTTGCACGCTGGATATCCAGCCAGCCTGGATAGCTGGCTTCAGGACCGACTTCCAGAATTCTCTTAGGGATTAAGTTCTGTACATTAACACAGAATCTGAGATGTGACTGGCCATTTTCAAAATTAGATTTTTGTTCTGTCAGGCTGCTTCCAGTCTTAGAACAGATAAACATTATGTTTCATTGCCTTCAGTTTTCACCCTTGTATGGACAGCTCCTGTTTTCCACATTTAATTGCATCTTTGTGGATTAATGCCCTTCAGCTCGTATCCTGGTTTTTCTCTCCAACAACAGAAGCTCAAACCTTACCAGGTAGGTCTGTCCCACCCAAACCAGTTAACTGCTAGCAAGAAGGCAGCAAATACAAATTTACAATGTGCTTAATCTGTTTGTAGCAGGACCCTTTCTAAAAATTCTTCAAGATAAGTAATGCAAGTTAAATACTTAAAATTTAAATCAAATACTGAGGATTTCTTAAGTTTTTCTTATATGGGTCACTGCCCCTGAACTATTAAAAAGTAACCCATCCAATTTATTTTGAATGAGCCCTGGCAAACAGTCAGGAACACTCAAAAATCTCGTGGAATGCCAGAGGCTCTTTTCTATTTCCTGTATTGAGTACATTTCACACCTTCCAGAGGATGTTTATTTAGGGATTAGACACCACCTCAAACTGCTTTATCAGGAGCCAACCATTCAGAGACTGAAAATCTAGTGCTAGAATTCTGCCGCCAACAAGTTATAATCCATGAAATCTGAACTAAATAATTCACTCAGTAACAGTGTTAACATTAGCGAGTGCACAAAACCACCAGAATCCAGACAGGAATTGTTTGCAACTCACCATGGTAACAGTGCACCAAGGCCAGCTACCAAAACTCACCCCTCCCCGCTAGATGACTGATTTTGCAGAAATAAACAGTATCAACAACCCTCTCCTTAGGTCCTTTTTGTTTCTAAAACAGATTTCAGTACCATGCTTTTGGAAATAACATGTAGGTTGTTTGTGGTGGAGTTTTTTGGAGTTTGGTTGGTTGGATCTTTGTATTTGGTTTTTCTTTTGATTTTGTTTGCTTGTTTGTTTTTAATTTCTCTTTACGTACTTAATTGAAACACTGAAGAGCTCTCTGTGTAGCCCCTATATGAATCAGAAATAGACCAATCCTGCTCCCATCAATGCTAACAGAAGCATTGCATTTGACTTCAAGGGGAAAGAGAATCAAGCCCTGTAGAGTGTGATAATATGTTGATAAGCACAACAATATTTGTTTCACCTTCACCCCTTTTAAACTCTTCAAAGGTTTAAATTTATGGGCAACAGTGTCCGCTCCTCTCAGAAGAGTTTTGCAAAGGCATAGCATTAATCTGTCACTTGATTTTCCACTTGAGCTATTATACACAACGAGGCCAAAAAAGCAGTAAGGTATGTTGGTAATGACTCCCACTGATAAATCCCTACAGATTTTACATTGGAGTGTGACCCCTACAGAGATTAGGCTCTTATTCCCACAGAAGCTGATTTGCATCTGGTTGGCTTCCTTCCAGATGGCGACCAGAAAGTGCACCAAGAAGATTTACACAAGACACTCTCTACATGGCTTTTGGATTTATGGCCAAATCATCCCATTAGCATACAGCTCTATTGTAACACAACAGTAAACGTAATTACATGCGATAAAGGCTTTCCTTCAGCACGGACAGCTGTATGCCACTAGCAGTTTATACTTACCTGATTCAGCATATGTTACTTTATTCATGTATTTTTTAATAGGAAACAAGAAAAATGTCTGTGTCACATCACATTAAGCATTTCCTACACATTTTCTCTGATGAGCCTTCTTGCTCTGAGCCCACACTTACCTTTCAGCTTCACCTTATAAATACTTTTGATGCAGTCATTTATTACCAAAAAAATATTTCTATGATAGCACATTTCTTTCTAATGTCACATCATCAAAGATGAAAGCAGTAAAACAGGTTCAAGAATTGCATCCTTTTCTGCATCTATACAGAATCTATGCTTACTGCAAGCTGTACCTTCAAAATGTTCTGTAGTGATTCTAGTTCAAGCATGTTTAAAGCAGTGCGTCTGTTAATGCTGAGGTACGTTTTTACTGTGGGTAAATCAAATAAAACACCACCTCTGGTTTGCCAGGGAAACGGTTGAGAAATATTTGACTCTCTCTTTCCCCTAATCTGTCTCTTCCAATGAGACTGAAGAAAGCAACTTCTGTCTCCCTGTGCTCTCTCTCAGGCGGGCTCCATGCTCCCGGGCAGTAAGACTGCAGTTCTGCTTTGCACTCCCACCATTTCAGCAAGTATTCAACACTGTTGCTTCTTCTGTCTCTGCTCTCACACTGCCTGCCTGCGCACTCCCACGAGAGGCAAGAATTTGGTCCTAAACTTCTGCCAGTGGAGGTGGTAGTATGTGCTACTGCTTCTCATATAAACGGGCTCTTCCCTTCTGGCTGCTCATCAGTTCCTCAGGTCCTGAGTATCCCTAGTTCCTTTCTTCCCTGCTGGCACTCACCAGTATGTCGGACTCGCCTAACAGATGCATGATGTAGTAATTTTCTCTTTGCAAACACGTTACTTGAAGCCTCCTGTGTGAATATATTCTACGTTAAGATGGCCCCTCTGGGCCCCTTCCATGCCAGCCAGTGGTTGGTACCTATCTTCGGGCCAGATCACACTGCAGTCATTCAGATTTTTAGTTCCCTCCTTAACTCCACCAGCTCCTCAGAGCTTGCTAATTCTCAGATTCCAGGCGTGCCTTTCCACAGAAATTACTCTGTCACTTAATTGCAATGAAATCAGTTACAGCTGATCTGCAACGCAGGTTCTTCCTGCTCATTTTGTCCCGTTTCCTCAGGCTCATATTTGCTGGTGATGAACTGAGCCGCGTTGTCTCATTTAGCTTTTGGAACTCAGACATTTTCAGTGCTGCACCAAAGGTCCCACACGGTGGCTGCGGGAAGCCAGAGTGAGGTTAGGATTTCATGTCATGCAAGACTAAATTCACCTTTGTGTTCTGCATGCCGGAGGTGGTCTCTCCTCTTCACTGTCCCAGCACACTCCCTGAACAAGCACAGCTGCACGTCAGGAGTTTAACAGATCATACTGGTTATAACTTTTATAAGATACTTAATGAAAAGTATAAAAATATAAACAGAATTGCTGAAAGCAGAGCACAAAAAACCAGTTGCTTCCCCCCACCCCTGCCTAATTTCACTATGCTTGAATGTAGCAACACTGGCAGAGCTGGTATTACCCTGTCATCATGTTCTGCAGCTCCTATCCAGCACCCTAGTATCACCTTACATCTCAAAAATAACTCCATACTGACAAGGAATGTTAAGAAATTAATGTGACTTTAAACCATTCATCAACAGTCATGCTATCCCTTGTTCGAACTTATGAGCCATTTTTTATCAATTATGCAATGTTCGATGTCCTTAATGCTCAAACATCTCAATAGTAGCATATTCAGAAAGAAATTCATATTCAATTAACTCAAAGCCTTCATATTTGCATATTAATCTTTGCTTTCTAAATCATACAGAAAGGTATTTGAAAGGTATTTGAAAGGCTAGGAGTGCTTCAAGCTTCTTGAACAATAAAAATGTTAGGATTAGTAGATTTTTGAAAGCCTTTTGGACAATAGTTCTAAGATCATTGATCCTCATGTATTTTCTTCCTGGAACTCTAGTTCCTTTACAGAGAAACCTGACTTCAAACAGTTTGATTCTGTTATTGGTGTGGTCATATAAACCAGATGGAGGGTGTACAACCTACAGTATTGCACAGCAAAGAAAAACTCTAAAATGACAGATTATTCAACGTAAAATTTTAAATATATTCAGGATTAAAGCAGAATATTGATTTTGCTGCTTGTATGACTATGGCAGAGACATATACTGGCAGAAAAGGGGGGTAAATGATGGCAGGGACTACCTTGATCACCAAGTTCAGTTTACCCTGAAGACCTAAACATATGTAGTAGATGTCAAATCAAAATTCAACGTCAACGCCCATTCTGCCCACACATACACAGCAGTTGAAAAACACTCACAGCCTGTAATGTGTATCTTTAGTATAACAGATGAAAAAACACCACCTTCAGACATCACACAGAAGGAAAGAGCAAGCGTATTTAGCAGCACTATAGATACTGCACTGTCAGGGAGTTACACTGAAGCAGTTGAACTAAGCCCAGGAAGTGAACTTGACTCCAGGAAACAGAAGAGCACAAAAAAATAAAAATCCCAACAGCCTCTGCCATCGTAAACAAGGATGAGAAGGCAAGGGGAGAATTCCTTATTCCTCTTAAATCTGGCAACTGCAAGCTAGATGGCATGGCCAAGCATGAGAGGAAAACCTAAACAGGATACTGAAAATTTCCTATAGGAATGACAGTATAGCATATTCAGACTCATATCTTTAGTTCCCAGCAAAGATAAAACAAAGGAACAACAAATGTAAATGTGAAAAAATAAGAATGCATGAGGAAGAGACAGGGGAAAGTATCCTTCTTTGATCTTTCAGGTAATTAGTGGCAATCCCCAACTAATAGATAACTAGAAACTAATTAGAATAGATAACTAATAGAAAACAAAAGACACTGAGTTTAACAACCCTTTCTAATCAATTTAAAATATTTAAGGACATCCTAGCCAGTCATTTAACTCCTTCCTTGAATTCATCAAGATCCATTTTCAAACTCTATGTTCCTTAGCCTTTTGCTCTACTTCAAAGTTCATTTCATAACTTCAGTTCTCCTGGTTACAAATTCAGTACCGGTGCTGGTAGCAGTGAAAACATTGCATAGATCACAGAATCACAGTTCTTTCCTCCTTACTAATGGATTAGCTTAAGAACATTCAATATCACAGAATATTGGAAATCTATAAACTTAATTTATCGTTGTATTTTAAATTAACAAGAGGGATTTCATTACTATCAAAAGTTCATACATGGCTTCCAAACACTAGGTGACAGGACTATAAATGTTATCTGGAACAATGCTTTAAAAGGGACCTCAGGAAGTACAAGACTTCATATAGAAAACATGGCTAAAAGAGCTGAACACTCCCCCCTCCCCAAGGACCTCACTGATTGCCCTTTCCAAATAACAATCCAATCCAAAATAAAACCAAACTTCCCTATAATCTCTTCTCCACCACGCCACCTGCCACATCTATAAACCTGATTTCCTTCTTCCCTGAAGAGAGGTCAGTTTTATCTTAGTTTTTCATTCTCATTGTTTTATGCTAGCTTTATCCTGAGCTGTAATGTTGCTTCTCATTTCCTGTTCCCTAAATAAACAGAAAATTAGGTTCTCGGTGCAGAACCCAAGTCCTATGTTCTTTCTTTCCTGCCAAAAATAACTTGTTTCAGTGAGCTCACTGGAATCAACACAATGCTCAGATTTAGCAAGGCTCTGTTTCTATAGCCTGTTTAAACAATGTATTTGATGGTGTCCCATCTGCAGCTGGTCTGAACCAAAACAGAAATATTCACAGGATCTTGGTTAAGCTGCTGTCTCCACAGTGAGGAGCCTAAACGCTTTATAAAATCCACATAGCTTTGCCTTCAGAGCACCTTCACTGTTCATTTCAAATGCTTAACAAACACCATCCTATTCAAACACTGCTAGAGGACAAGATATGCCATGAAGGCAGAATGTAGTCTGCAAAGTCTTCATTCCTCTTGATACAAATTAGAAAGAACTGATTTTATTATTGGTTCCAGCACTAAATTTCTGGCTGGTCACTTGCAAATGGAACAAATCTGAATTGTCTATCAGAACAACATACTTTAATGCCACTGAGCAGCACATTTCAGAGCTGAACTGACCAGATAACATGGAAAACACATGGAAACTGTGTTTCCAGAAACATTAAATGGTTAAAAAAATCCACTTTATATTCAATATAAATATCAGGTGTCTTAGGTCACAACCCTGACAGTAAATCTTAACTCTGTATGTCAGCATTAAGACAGAATTTCAGGTTACTGTATGCAAATACCATTGCAAAAGGTACTGGAGATTTCCTCTAGCCATGTCTGAGCTAATACTATACATACCTTCCACCACTACATGTTAATCATTCAAGAGAAATCATAAAGGTGCTACAGACTTCTCATGCCAATTCATGTCTCAGCAAGGGATTAGCATGTTACACAGACTGTTACAAACCTATATTGTATTATGCACCTAATGCTTTTGAGCAATGTCTCAAAAATGTAAAGTCAATTGGTAGATGACACAGCATTTGCTTACTCTGTGCTATTTTGCTGAAAGTTGTTTCAGACACTGGATGGTTGGGGAAGTTTTTCAGAAAAACACAATTAAAGGCCTTGGAGTCACAGCAGGTGTTAGTGCTTGTTTGTATTACAATACTGTCAAGGTTTCTGGTTCTCAGTTGATTGTTCTTCCAATCATACTTCAAATATTCTTCACAAAACATGCTGCCTGCAAACTTTTGTCGTTGGCAATGCAAGTACCAAGGTCACACGTCAATGCACATCAGTTGTACACGGCTCCATCTGTCTGCCCTCTGAGACTGGAAATGGAAACTTCCTGCATATGTAGCACAGCTCTGTATCTTGCAGAAAGGTTTTCAGAACCTACAACTTATTTTAGTTTTAATAGCTTTAATAGCATTAGCTTAGTTAAATATGCTAATGGGAGTTGAAAAACTGAAAAAGAAAGATGTGTTCGGCTTGTGTCAGGTCTGTTGCTGAGAGAAGCTCCACTTCTCTGTCCTAAACCCAACCCCCTCCTGCCATTTCCAAGTGCACACAACCATGTGGTTGGGTACTTAAGACACAGATACCAGCAGGAGAATCCCAGAGTGCAGGAGCTGAGACAGCAGACAAGAAGAGTTAACCATAACTAACCGGAGATTAGTTCTGGGGAAAGCCAGAGGCCATCCTACAGCTGCACTGCAGGAATGGATTCCCTGGAAATCAAGACGCAGCATGGGAAGATGCCAGAAGCAAGAGCACTCTCTACAAACGTACATAGGAAAGTATGCCGCCTGGAACTGTTTGACAGTACGTTATTATAGGTGCTTCTCTTAATCCACAGACACTCTCTGGATTTATCTGGCCTCTTCTACTTTAGGTAGGGAAAAGTTTTAAATCCTAGCGGGCTTTCCTTTAACAGACAGTAAGAAGAGAGACTAGGCTCGATGACAGTTCTTTTGGGGAGCACACAGAGCATAACACTGTCTATTCTCACACAGAATAATTATATCCTCTTTGCTTATTCTCTCCCTTTTGTGCCTTAACTCCCTATAGTTAGTTTTCATTGACATTCACCGTGCCATGACCATTCTGTTTTCTTTCCATTTTCATCAACTTGCTGATTCCCATTCCCATCCTCTTGCCTCTTACCCATATTTTCATGTACCACTTAGCTACCCCAATTCTTATATTCAAATCTGTTCTTTGAATTTTCCTCCATCCCCTATTTCTAGTACCCTTTGTCTCTGAATAGATATACTTTTGCCCTTCATTTTCAAAAACATCTGTCCACTTAGGCATGCTCTTGGTAATGGTGGAAACTAACCCAGCCTTCCCTACTCAGTGCAAGAAACAAATATCCTTTTCTCTTGCCTGCTCCTTCTGTGCACCCATTGCTGCCCACTTCTGGTGCAAATACTTCAACTTGCTACTGTTTCCAGCTTTTACTCTTGCACAGGGATTTGAGAAAGAAACAAAGAACCAACTGCCCCTAGAACAGTGTAAGGCATCTTCTTTTTTTAGCCTACATCAACTGAAGTGTTAGGATACACAGATGCTTTATCTCAATTTTTTCACCTATAAGCGAATTCATTGCAAGTATCTTTCAGTGACAGGTATTTTTATAATCTTGGATTTCTGCAACAGCCCAGCCATAACCAATTGAACCATTGCACTCAAATGTACAATTCTATTCCCACTCCATATCAGCAGAGAACCCTCCTGCACGCAAACTGAGCAAAACAGTCTGCCCTTCGCTGGGACTGTGTGGAGTCCAAAGTGGCCTACACTGATTCCCAGATGTTAAGACTTCTTTCAGTGAAGTTACATTTTAGCAACTGAAAGTTTCTTAAATCTTCCTGTCTCTTTACACCTCTGCCCAGATTCCTGAAAGTTCCTCATCTCAAAAACCCCACCTTTTTCCCAATAACATTCCCATACATTCTGTTCACTCCTTCCATTACTCACACATCATGCAGACGCTTGTGACTTCATCTTGCCTTTCTCCTGGCTTCATTTTTATCCGCAAACTCCTTTATGATTTTTAATTTACCTTTGTTTTTATTTTCTAAGACCCTTCAGCTTCTTCTCCAGTGTCTATTAGATTACTGTTATTCACAGTTAACCTGCTTTTCCTTCTTTTTTATACATCTTAGAGTATGCAATTGAATCTACAATCTTTCACCCGTCAAGCGTGATGAACTATAAATATATATTTAAGATATAATTTTAGAACACATAATTGTAATGTATAAAAAATATAATACATGACCTTAAAATTATGTCTCTTTTTATGTCTCTGATACAGAAAGGTACATACCATATTGTTAGTCTGTTAGGAATGCTTAAGGCTGCTGTATCAAATAACACATTTCCTGAAAAGCTCTTCCATAGACTCAAAACTTCTGTTTTGCTTAATTTGTCATGAATTATTCCTGAATAAACAGCCCAAAGATCTGAGGACTTAATGAAGAAAATGTACTTTATACAGGTTCCTCTGAAGTAAACAATCCAAACCATTACTCAGAGCATGTTGCCTTGCTTTGCTCTGTTGAAACAAACTCATGTCATAACTGAAAATGGGTTTGGAAGTAGGCTATGTCATAGATAAATATGAAGCCCTTTGCTTGAGCAAATCACAAAATTTTACTCTTCAGCTCACATTTCAACTTTCTTGAATTCAAACTATTTTTTTATATGATTCATTTAGATATTCTTCTACATTAAGAGCCTATCCTTAAAGGCACTTTACCATAAGACTACTGGTTTTAGGTTTTATTTAATTCCCCCCAACCTCCAAATGATGGATTATTACCAAAATTCTTCTTAGCAATACTGCATAAAGCATAAAAATCATTTATTGTGCTACTTTCTAGGCAAGCCAATCTAATAGACAATGCTTCGGACTAGGTAATATGTATTACAGTTACCACATGTATTACTACTAAAAATTCATATACACGAAATGAAACAGATACTAATCTTAAACATGCAAATACAAAATCTCTGCAAGCAATAGCTTGTGACATTTTTTATTCCACATCTGTTGTAGCAAAAAATAACGTGAAATCTGGCCCAAAGACTACTTCTAATAAATCCTTTCCTTTATTGGTAGAAATGTTGTTATTCACAATACAACATATGTTCCTCTAATTATGTTTTTTAGCAAAAGTATTTATGGCATTTTGGCCATATGTCTACTTATCCATTTCAGAGTAGGTTTTCTTTTGATGCATTTGCATTATATAATGGTCAGAAACTGATTAAAAGTTTGGGGTTTCAATACATCTTATTTGCAGTAAAATAGAAACCAAATGCAGACCCATCCAACGATTTTGAGCAATACTCAGCTACGGAAAAGCATTTTTATGAACATTACCACAGAGCATATGCTTTTGAAGAATCTATTTTTGAATGGTACACCTTTATCAGGACATAAACCAGCTGAAATCTAAATGTTTATCTCCGCCTGCCATTGCAAATTCTTTCATGACTGAAGTGAGATATTGAAAAAGCAGATGCTTCTGGTTCTTTGTATGTTACTTCTGATAGTTTTTAGTCAATCAACATGTTTTTCAAGAGTGGCAAACAGCTATAAAGCTATCTTATGAAAATGGCATACATGGAACATAACATAAACTTGGATGAATATTACTCTAGTACTGCAAATAAATAGACCATACTACAAATGAGAATAAACCTAAAATCCAGCATTTCATTAAACCATTTGAGATGCATACAGGCTTCGTTACATGCTTTTCTATTATGCTCTCTAAATACTTTGAGGGAAAAACATCTCCTTTCTGTGCTTTGAATTAAGCATGTCTGACAAGTACTGACCTTTGAGTCCTTAAAAATGAAATCTTATACTTGTTCAGGTAAATATAAAGGCTAATGGAATTAACACACATGATAAAAGCTACATCAGGAAAGTTTAGGGTTGGTCTTCTAAGTGCCACTATAAAGGTCAAGAGTACCTCATTCACCAGTGTCTTTCAAGCATCCTTCTGAATAGTCCTGAAAAACACAGTAAAAGCCAAACAGATTTTAAATGCTTGCTAAAAAAATAAATTGACTTAAACATGTACATCAATACTTCTAGAATAAAGGACCACACATACGGTCACTGCTGTTTAAACCAGTGAGACCCATTTATATCAAGCGTTCTCATCTTGAAGAGGAAGAGCGGAAAGTCATTTCATACAATCTACTAAAAAACCGGCTTCTGACTTTTAATGGTCTAGGTTAGATTTGAATGTGAACAACACTGCATTTCACCACCAATAACCTCAATTATTTAGTTGCCTTAAACAACCTCTCTTAATTTTCTGCTACAAGATAGCCCTTGAATTATCTTCCTCTTTGAAGCAGAATGTCTTTTAATTTCCTTTGAAGGAAGATATGGTCAGACTTGTTCTACTGCCAGGACGAGTGAGCAAGGGGCCCAGCAGCAGAGGGCTCGTGGGGAGTATCACAGACTTTACTGACCAGGAGGTTAGATTCATGCTCGCTCTCTTTTTTAACCAGAGAGTTGCAATGACGGAGGTGTGCTGATCGGCAGGAGCCAAAACAACTTGAACCTAGTTTTCTGAAGCTCTCGCACATTGCTATCCATGTGTTCCAGTTCAGTTCTTACAACAACCCAGGAGATAAGTTAACATGGAGACACCAGCCTTTACAAACCAAGATACCATCATGTACATTTATTCTATTTACTTAGACTCTATGCTGGCGTAGGAAGGAAAGAGCAGAATTCAGCATTCTTTATCACACAAGGGCCTGACTTCATTCTCTTAAGATCACTTCTGTCCATGGCTTTCTTCCTTCAGCAATTTTAGAAAAAGCCACAAAAGTAAATGATGCTAACGGTAAGTTGGTGTTTGGGAGGCTGTACTGTGAATCGCTGAAGATTAGCAGAACTGCACCAATAAAAATCTCTAGGTACATTAAAGAAGAAATTAAATACTCAGTGCATACATTCCAGTTGGGGAAAGTATAAAGATACTAATTTTAATATCTTTAAACATTAAGTCGAAATACTTGGGCTGTTAGTAGAAAGTTATACTTGCTGACTAAATCTACCTTAGTCCTAGAAGTGCAAACTAAGTGACCGCCCCTCAGTAAAACCGTATCTTAGCATGTTGGATTTTGAGAAATTAAAAGATAGGCAAGCTTACTATTTTTGTGCTCAGAATGAAATCTTCCAGAAAATCAAAATAGAAACCTCTAAATCTTTTTTAATTGAAGTGTTCTAACATACCACCCAATATTTCCTTGAAATAATAACCATGGCTACTCAGGATAGCAAAGTATATTTCCTTCAGTACTTTAAGTATAACAGAGACATTTCTCCAGGCAATCATAGAAAATGCTTTCCAGATTTAAGAATGAAAATGGTTTTGTTAGCATTTTTGCCAAGTGGAATATCTGAACAGAGTTATAAAATGGCTGTATGAATTAGAAAATATTATCCCTTCAGCACACGATTCATGCTGTAAAATCAGAATCACACAAAAAATGATAATTCAAAGAAAGAAATACATATATATATTCTTGGGAAGCTCAACTGTATCCAAGACAGCACAGTGAGTATTCCTGTATTTCCCAGCTTTTTATTCCATATGGGTACGGCCAAATTGGTAGACCTGGTTTTAGAATCAGAAATATACTTGACCTAATTCCTTTAGAAGTTAACCAGTGCTGCCCTGAAATCAAATAAAGGGATTGACCAGAGGTACCTGAAGGTCAATGCTTCTAATGGTTTGAAGAGCAGCTCTTTCATCATTCCTGTTTATTTAATATAGGGAACAAAATACACACACCCCCCAAAAAAACCTCCCAAACACCTTTATTCACCTTTCTTATTTGCTGTTCCTTACCCTAAAATTCTGACTCAGCCATTGACTTCAGAGAGAGCAGGATCAAGCCCTGAAAGAATAAAAACACTCAGTGGGCAGGAAGGGAAATAGAGATGAATCTGAAATTAAAATTCCTGTAAGATGTTTCTGCTTAGTGCAACTGAAACAATCCAATTCCAGGTTTGCAGCAGAAGTCACAGAAATGCAACTGCCGTATTGACTAGAGTCGCTATAATAATGACAAAGAATCAAAATAATGATGTCGTTTCAAACCAGTTCACAAAACTCATTGCAGTCCCGGTAACATATTTTCATCGCAAAGCCTGCAAACTTAGCAGCAAATGAATGAAACCAGTCCTGTGACTGATAGGTAAATTCAGGTAACACAAATGAATACCTCTGTCAGCGTTTCTCTCCCATTCTGGATAAAGTGGAAATACTGGAAACTTGGGGACATCCCGAGTGGTGCAGGCCATTTTATTCCCTGAAGCAATGCTGCCATCTTGCGAGGGAAATGCTGAAAGCAAGCTTTCCTCTTCGAGATTTATCCGAAGTGACTAGGGGTTTATGAGACACAGAGGTAAGGAATCAGCAAGGATGGGAACTGGGAGCAGCCTGAGCACAGCGGACATTTGCTCTCCTGCCGCGTAAATAGATATCTGTCTGAGCACATAGCGGAGGTGATAAGCAGTACTGTCCAAGAACTGAGGTCCTGCAGGTACGCTCTGTCTTAGCTGAATTCAGCAGCAAGCAGAACTTCCAGCGTTGCAGTGGTAAATCCAAAACGAAGTGAACTCGCATTTCAGGTGAAAATGAAAGTGGAGGAACTACGGACAGTCCATGCTAAAAGTCGGTGAATTCCACTTCCTTTCTTTTAGCTTTCACTATGCAGCTGGTATCTTGTACCGCCGGATGGGAAAATCCACGCTATTAAAAAAATGGATTTTGCAAGGTCAGATACTTAGCTCAGTTCCCAAAGTTACGTACATCCATCCCTGACATTAGGGATGAAGGAAGAGAGCGCAGTTTAAGGGAACAAGGTCTTTTCTTAAGTCACTGACCAAATAGCAGGCCGTTGCGTAGGGAGAAGTTTTCACCTGTGCTTTCTCACCAGGAAGTCAGGAGTGTGTAGTAACGCCCTTCCTCTACATTCTGTCTCTAACTCCAATGGACAGAGAGAGATTTCAAGACACTAAATGTGCCCACCTACCCTTGGGTTTAATGTAATAGCATGGGCTAAAGAAACACCAACTGCAATTAAATCTAGAGTGAAATTTTCTAACAATGTTTTTACAGCTCAAAATGTCACTTCAACAAGTGTTACACACCCCCAGCAGGAACCTGTTTTGAAAACAAAGTAGCTTTAATAAAATCAAAATATTCTGACTTCACTTCTGTGAATGGAGTATTTCAATCTTCTATTTTCATGTTTAAAATGCATAACAGAATACAAAATTAAAAAAAAGTTTCATTTATAAAAACGAAAGGAAGAAGACAATTTATAATATTGCAATGACCATATGCCATAGAGTCTGCATGCACATTCAACTTTCACCCAGGAATGCTGAAAATCTCTTAAAATTAATTTTATTAGCATGCCTACAGATTTCCTGTGTTCCTAGGAAAAACAATCACTTGCTCTTTCTGCTTGCAAAATCCATAACCCATGTCTTTCTGCAAACTCTTCACATCAGAAACAGTTTCACGCTATTTGGGTTTTAGCTATAGCTATAGTAACCTCTCTACTGTCCTAATATGTAAATTTTTAGATATTACATTGGGTTATTAAAATAATTCCTTTTGCAGGTGTTACTAAAATGAAGCTGCTATTTTCCAGCTGAAGCAACTGACTAGTAGGCAGAGGACTACTAGTTTCCATCATTGCTGCATAACATCAGATTTTATTCTTGCTCTGTCAATTACAGCTCTGGGTCTTTATTTATTCCTTTGAAAAACAGTATAAAACAGCATCTTGTTACGTGTATTTGAGGCAAACAGGTATTTACACAAATGTAAAATGCTTTAGTATCTCTGAAGGAAAGACACTACAGCCTCAATTACCAGACATGTCAGCACTTACTAGTTGAAAACTAGGTGTAATGTTTTTATTAGCTTGCACCACCACCCCTGCATGTAACGTGTGAGCTAAGAACACCTTTTTCTACTTCCCTGCTCCTGCAGATGGACAGCCTGAGGATGCAGAATTCTACCCTAGGCTTCCCAAAGAAGTGTTCTTCACTGGGAAACTGTAAACCAGAAAATCTGGCCCTGTATAATCAGAAAATGGTTTTGTTGTTTGAATTAGCAGCCGGACCTGTCCTTAGTAATTACTTGGAAGCATACTGAATGAGGAGACATATTCTATCTGCTTCTCTGTAAAACACACTGCCTGCTATTCACTACAACAATGCCCCCTAATTTTTATAATTCAATATACTTAAGGTGTCTGGAGTCTCTAAACTCTGTAGTCATTTATTCAATCTGAAACCACTGCCTAAAACAAATGGTGTTTAACGAGAGATTAGAATATGCTGTATTTCTCCTCCCTCTGCAGTCACCTTGGATCCATGGGTAATAGCCTCTGAATCCTTTGATGCTCTGCATCACCACTGTAATTCCTGTAAATAAGAATGCTTCTGGCCTAAGAGAAGAGCAGGTATGAGGAGAGAGGAGGACTGCTGTGACAAGCATGCATGAGCTTACCCACATTTGCAACCAAAACCTGCTCTTTATATTTCCTGACACTGGTTACCGAGCTGACACTCTGGGAGTTTTTCTTTGCTGAAGTCTGAGAGCTCTTAAAACGGACTCAGGCGATGTATGTATTCCACTTGCAAAACAACCTTACAGTGTCAGCACTGACAAGGTCCCTTTAAAGTTAAGGGGGGTTGGTTTTGATGTTGTATCTGTGTATCTCACCTCTGAATTTTTGCCCTCATGTATTTTGCCTCTCCTACACACCTGAGCTTACTTTGCGTTCTTGAACTTGTTAAAAAAGCATTAGAACCGTGGGGATCAGAGGACATGTTTGCATGGGTGAGATGCTTTATAAAGCCTAAGATTTCTGTTACACTACACAAATTCACATAGCTGAGCAGATTAATTAGCCTTCCACTGAGAACCACATCTTTAGAAGTGGTCAGGATATGCAGAAGCCCTTCAAAGGAAGGGATAATTGCAGTAGGAACTTAGCAATAGAGGCTACTAAATGAGGAGGAATTTAAGAAATACATTCAAAGCTAATGATTTAATACACAGGATTAGTCTTTTCTGATTCTTTGCAGCTTTTCTGTTGATAGAGAAGGACACATTAAAAAAATAAATATACCTATTATGGTACAGTGCAAACTAAGAATGTCTTCACTACCCTTGTGGTTGGTTTTAAAACCACCCAAGACATGGCTCCTGGTATGCGTACACTGCGCTTCCTTCAAACAACGCAAAGCCGTAAAGCTTATCTAACTGATCAGTTAGGAGCATCCCCAGGAGTCAGCAAATGCCCACTGGAGGAACCAGCTAGTAGAGTCTGGGTGCCATTATGTCCCCACCTCTGCAGCCTTCGGTTCAGTGACAGCCCCAAGAAGACAGCCTCCTAGAAGTGCCATCAACAGCTTACAACCTGGACGACCCAAACTGTGCTCCAAACAGTGCCAGAAGTTTGGGCACCAGAACAAGAACTGAGGCGGCTGAGTCTCTGAGCTGATCTGAGCTTCCTACATACATTCCCATGTCAAAACCCCCTCTTTTTAGCAAGCAGTAAAAATCACGACTCTATTTGAAGTGAAAAGGGGCTGAGAAGACTAAGCCACTTCCAGTGTTACAAAATCCTACTTCTATTATT
The DNA here is from genome assembly GCA_027574665.1 of Rhynochetos jubatus. Lineage (NCBI taxonomy): Eukaryota > Metazoa > Chordata > Aves > Eurypygiformes > Rhynochetidae > Rhynochetos > Rhynochetos jubatus. The sequence continues at coordinate 11,814,692 of CM050663.1, forward strand.
TTTTTCTTCAAATATTTTTTTTTTCCTTCTTCTTTTGCAGAGTGTCAGTTATGGCTGTACATTCACCGATCTACAAAAGCCTCTACAGGCTGACTTCAGCCAAAGATCCAGCACACCGGCAGTAAGAAGCAACTATCAGCAGTGTCTGAATGAAGGTTGGAGCACCAAGCTTTGGAGGAATAGTTTAATGACTACTTACCAAAAATATTAGAGGAATAAATTATTACAGTTACCAAACTTATTACAGGAATATCTAAACATCCAAATTCCAGTATGTTATGTGATAACTGAACCAAGAATTTCTACTCTGAAGATGTTGCTATATAAGAAAAGTAAAACACTATCTCTACAGAAGAGCTCTACCAAAAGTAGATGAAAAATAGCAAGCAGCTACATTGGCACTATGGAAGCGAGTAGAAATGTAGAAATCTAAGAATGGCAGCACTTTGATAGTAACTCTCCCAAACTGAAAAATATCTTCTCTTGCATTCTCTATTTCCTGCATGTTATCTTCACTCCACCTGCTGAATTAGGAATGCTTCTGCCATCAGTATTTAACCAAACCTGGTTTTGCTCAGCTTTTCAACAAGTCTCACTTTCACTGTTGTCCATGAAGGATGGTAAGTCCTTTCAGTATGGCCTTGCTAGTTCAGGTACTCTCACTCCATCTTACATAATAAAAGATTTATCATGTATCTCTTCAGACAAAAAAAAAAAATAATTGAGTTTACTGGAGATAGTAAGTATGTAATAAGAGATTGTTACGGAAGCTTGTATTTTGTCACGGTGACCATGCTATCCCACGTACTCCATATGCCTTCTACATAGAAGCATTGCACACAAATCAGCGATAGCTTAAGGAACTGTGCTTGCCCCACTACTACAAATGGAATAGGCAAACAAAACCTGAGTGAGATCAGAAAACCAGAGCTGTGAAACTGCTCTCCCCACTGCTCCCTACTCTGGATCCCTATCTTGCCTTCCCATCTAACCATAACATCTGAGAAAGCACATGATTTCCCTTTCAGCAGCAACATTGAATCTGATAGATCTCTATAAACAGGAATCTGAAGTTACCGTATTTTACAAATTGAACAAAGTGCATTTAATACCTTATCCCTTCTTGAATATTTGTTTGCACTTTCAAAACCAGTAGTAAGTCAGGCTAGAAAACACAAGTGCCTAATTATCTCAGTAACCATATGAAAAGCAAAGCACCATGAGTATTTCATCAAGACCTAGAAAAGAGAGACTGCAGTTAACAGAAGAGCAGCATACCACTCTTCTGTTGGAGCCATGCCTTAAGTATTTAAGAAGGTTACATCTGAAGATGAAAAAATATTTATGGGTGGTGCAGACTGCTAGATGAAGGAGTAGGATCATGTTCCTGGCATACAAATGAAACACTGAATTTCAAATTAATGTAGCTCTCTGTAGAAAACATACAGGTAGCAGTAAATAAGGGCTTTATTTAAATAACTGCAATGTTTAAATCAAAAGCTAGTATGATTTCTTTTAATGAAAAAGAAACTAATTTGCCACAAAACTAACAAGACTAGTAAAATGCTTTCATAATAACAAAGTTATTTTTGGACTAGTGTTGAATTATGTTTTTTAAAATAGCAAGAATATACAGTGTTTCTTTCTCATACTTTAAATGCCTTTAAATTTGCTACATCTAAATCCAACAAAATTTCCTTCAGTTGAGCTTTCTGCATCTCTTATTCTTCTTCCCCAAAACCAAAGACAAAACACTATTAACTACACAGAAACATGGACTTTACAGGCATCCCTTGAAAATAACAAAAAAAAGGTCTAAACATAAACTACAGAAAGTTATTCTAGGACTTCAAAGATACCCAAGATGCACACATGACCTGGTAGCAAGGACAATTCCTACAGTATCACAAAAGAACCGCATAAAGGTTTTTCTATCATGCTGACAAAATCCTTCCCTATTTAGTTAACCTTCCTTTCCAGTTACAGAACTGAACATTAACACTGAAACATGGTCACCGAACTTCAGTTATTCAGCTAAGAATCTAATTAAACTATTCCCATTTCAGAAATTATGAGAAGGTATATTCTTACAGCGCATCTTTAACTGGCTGAACACACAGAGTGGAGCACAGACGCCTCTGGACATTATTGTGCAGAAGGCTTGGGGAGAATACAGATCTCAGTAGGATAAAGCAAGCAGTCTTTATCTCTACTAGAGGTGTAATAATTTCAGTATCAGAGCATATTTCTTTCCAACCCACTCACTACATTCTACTATAGTGAAATCATGTCAGCCTTAACAGCCTCTAGTGAATCCATGCAAATACATTCCTTTTTGTTTGCTCAGCACTGGAACAACAAGGATGTTTTAGCCTTATTAAATTCCTGGTGGTTTTCTTCCCCCTCTGTTTTCTGGCACAACATTCAAGCGTGGTCTTCTAGAAAACTCAGCATCTGAATCAACTTTCAGTGTAAAGAAACAAGATGAATTAAGCAGTATCTGAACACAGTTTCTTTCCTTAAATATCTGTGACTTTGCTAAATCATGATTTTGTCTTTCCTGTGAAAACACTACACCTGCAGGAGGATGTTTAGTGGACCCAAATGTTTACATATGCTTAGAAAAAAATGTGAAACCATCACCTCTAATGAGGAAAGCACTCCTGTGTTACCATCACCTGTTCTCACTCTGCAAGGCAAAGGGAGGTCTGGTCACTGTTCGAGTCAGTCTGCAGGTCTTTTCCTACTTAATAAAGAGGTGGCTAAGGCTGGAGAACTGGGAAAGGTATTGCACACTCTCTTGTTGAGGAATTTCTCTTCCCCATCTTCATGTCATACTGCAGTGAGAAACCTGACTCTTCATCACAGGTTTCTCTGTCCAACAACCCCTGAGAAAACCGTAAAAGACCTCTACAGCCTAGGGGATAAGAGGTCAGAGGGGGGTTTGGGGAGGTAGGGTGGGGCAAGGGTTTCAACTTCTGTGTCTTTCTAATTATTAAAGTTTTGTTTACAGAGCAATACTGTCAAAAACAACTACCAGATTTAAAAAGCTCTTGTCTATGAGCAAAACCACGGCATATTGCCTCAGTTCTCAAAGTCACATGACAAGCTCCCTTATCCCTTAGGCTTCCTTCACTGAATTCAAAGCCCACGCTTTAAGTTTTCGTCTCCAGTGCTGCTAGGCTGGATGACAAAAGACACACTGTGCTGCCCATACAGCTGTTTAATTCCAGTGACACTGGCTACTAGTAAACAACCAGCAGAGACGTCCTTCTGCAATTTCCTGTTCTTCCCAAACACCGCTCTGATTCCACTACCAAAACAGCTCCCAGCAGAATCACGGACCTGCTGTGCAAGGTGCCTGACACCTAGAGCTGCCTCTGACTGAGTACAGTACGTTCAGTTTTCTCAGCAGCAAAAGGCTGCTGTGATAAAGAAAGGAAGCTGAAATGGTTTTACTTATTTTTTTCACATTTTTATAACCTAGTAAATTTTCTTATCTAAACCTTTCTTAATTACCACTATCTACTGCCATATCAGGAAGTAGCTTTACTGCTTTTGCCTTCTTTCCTATAAAGGCCCACAGGAAAGTGTTTTGGTTCTTCTCTTGGGATATAAAAACAAACAAAAAGAGAAAGCAGCTGGACTGTTATCATGCTTGTTCTTTTACAGATGTTTATTCCTTTTCTGATCAGTGCCACAGCTTCCCATGCATCCAAGTTCCCTTTCATTGAGATTAGATTTTATTTTCTTTTCTGCCCCCTTTGTCTCCTATTCTTTTCCAAACTTTTTGGATTTGCCTTTCACTTGGCCATGTCCTTTTCTGGAGGCTTCTCTACCATTAAGCTAAGCTTCAAATTTACATAAAACAAGCAGGTTTAGTTCCTTATTTTGGGTTTAACTGGGAGATCTAAGGAAAAGAGAAAAGCCTTGAAAATAATGTGAAAAAAATCTAGTATATACAGTAACTTGCAAAATGTTAAGTGTCATGAATTCCAGCATGTATAGCAAAGTCTAATGTTCACACACAGCTCTGTCATGCTGTTCCTATGCCTGAAATGTCTATATTCTTTTCACATGCTTTCTGGCGATACAGTGTTGACTAAGCACAAGGAAACACTGTTAATACGATGTTAGTGCACGCTATTCAAATAAAAATAGTCTCTCTGAATACCCAGAGCGATGTTAATCTACTCACATCGAGCCTCCTAGGATAGTGACAGGGGAAGGTCTAATTGTGCTCTCAAGAAAATCTGAAGTTGTTTGTTTTTTTTAAATTACATTAAGACGTTATGAATTTCAAGAAACAAAATCACATCATGCTACTGTTAACATTTCACGATGAGATTCTAACATCTAGCTTCTTTTAATGTATAGATACATCTAGTTTACAGTAGAAAAGATTGCCCGAGTTACTCTCAGATTTAAAACCCAAAGATTTCCTTCTCTGGGTTCAAAATAGCAGCACTCATCCACACTCTTAATTGTCTCAAAATTGGCATACTTGATACGGGCCTTTAAATTTAGGTATTTCATGACAGAATATGTTTGCTAAGTAGTACTAGGTAATGTTAATAAATAAAAAGTAGAATACAGTAAGTAAAATCACACACAGGCCTGGTAAAAAAGTAAGAAAATGCAAAATAGCTAATGAAATATAAGTGGACAGTTCAAAATCATAAATCTCAGCTATTCCCAAGATTTAAAGCTGCAGCAATACTCAGGTACATTAAACGTCATTAATTCAACAATAGCAGTTACAGACTCCCAAAACAAACAGTCACGGGAACAACATAACCATGTACTTGAAATCATACTTCTTACAGCTCCATACAGATGAAGTGAGTACTGCATGGAGAAACACTGGCTTGTTTTTTTATCTCATATGTAGCTCTACAGTCCTGCCTGTGAATGTGCCACAGGTATTATGGTTTTAACAAGATTTCTTCATACTGCATATTAGTACCAAATTAACTCTGTGGTTGAAACATCTTACCTAACTACGGTTTTACAACACAACATTGCCTAGAACAAAGTCATTGAGCAATCCAAGTGCGCTGAGCGGCATCATTCCCAGTCACAATTAGAAATAGCCAGCACAGCACAAGTGACTACGAATGACACTGAAGTTTCCCAAATATTCACTTTCATTGGAGATTTTAAAAAAATAGCCGGTCCACTTTAATTCTTACTGCTACCACATTTTCTCATGCAAATTAAAAAAAGTTAGTTCCTTCATCCTAAAATAAAGCTGTGGTCTAAGCAGCCAAAGAATCAGAATCCAGCTAGCAGTGAGGCTTTGAGAATTTTTCTTATGCCATGAATTCCTCATTTCCAAAAATTAAATCAGAAAAACATCTTCAAAACACCTTTTCATGAACATTATTTTATTCATTTTAACACAGGAATTCTTGATTAACTGTTTACTAAAAGGTGCCCTTTCAATTTTCAAAAGCAGCACCATAAAATTGCTATTACTGCTGAGGAATGTACAGAAGGACCCTGAAGATTCTGTTAGATCTAGTTTGGATTTATAGAAATGTGGCAATCAAAAAGGATAATAGTCCTTGTGTGTGACTGCAGGCAATAACTACCATCCTAAGGCTGCCAAGAACATGAATGTTTTTATGAGATAGTTAAAGCTTCATTAACCTCTTCATGACTGAAACATGTATACTACACTAGTGTCATCCTGAATAAATTCAAAGTAACATGGGATACAAACAGCAGATTAACAAAGGATGGGCCACCATAGTTTCAGCCTGCCTTTGAAAAAATCCGGGACAGCAAGAACAGGAGGAGAGTGAAGGAGTAGCAACAAAGTAGGGAAGACCAGACTGACACATGGTCCGGGTATTAGAAAAAGATTTGCAGTTAGAAAGGTATGTAATAGGCTTTTATTTTTCCTAGAATTCAGTGGTCAGATCAGACAAAACAAACCAAACAAAACTAAAAGATAAATATAACTGTCTATTATTTTTGTTTATAACACCTTGGGCAGTTTCAATGATAACGCTCTGATGATCTGAGGCTTGCATTTTCCCCATTTCAGAAAACCTCCTGGACTTAAAAAAAATCTTCAATACCACACAGATCTTGGGTGCAGAACAGGATGGGGACTCTATTCTAGATGCAAGTGTTCCTGTACATAGAAGTAAACCTAGAACATGAAGAAGTTACTGGATGCTTTTGGCTCACTCTTATGCTGGTAGACAGCATTCCCATCAGCAAGTCCGGGATATGATTTCCAGTAAGTATTTCCATTACTGGTGGTATCAAAAGCACAGTTCTACATGCCCATTAGTATTTAAAATTGCTTTGGGCTGCTTAATGTAAACCTTTTGTTACTATAAGGAACACAAAACCAGCATATAGGCAAAGGCGTAGGGCATGAAAGATGCACGTTTCCTGCGTAAGGACGGGCATAGATTAATTCCATATGTAAACACGGTGGTAAATACTACAGGGCTCAGCCTGTTATTATATCTATGAGCCTGGCATTGAGACCCTTCTAATTCACGCGCCCCTGCATTCCATGGATGCACCCTACATTGCGAACCAGCCACACAAAATGAGCCCTCTTCCTTTAGCATCGCCATATAAAAGAACCCTCTGCTGAAGAGCGATGGATGAACAGATTTGGGTCCAACTCAAATGAACTGGAATTTGTCTCTACCTACCTGGGCATCTCTGGTAGACATGCCTATATGTAACAGTCCCAATTAACAAGCCTGGTTTAAATCACAGGTGAGAGGCAAATGGGTATGCATCTACCTTGTAACAGCTGGCACAATCCAGTGCAAAGAAATAACAGCAGAAAAAGAAACGTACTTCCCGCGCTAACAGCAAATTGGCATAAATGTGCAAACATTTCAGAGATCTGCAGCCAAACCTTCTCATCAAAATGCAGAGGAAACACCAGCTCTCCAGAGGCATCTTCTCACAAAGGCAATGGTGGCGAACAAGAACAGCAGTTACAAATTTTGGTTTATTATTTTTCCCATGTTAATTCAGTCCTAACAACAGATGTATTCTAAACATGTAGAATTAAAAAACAAACAAACAAACATTAAAACTGATATAAACAACATGAGATTGTTTTAGAAACCACATTCTTTCTTAAGACTCTCACTAGGTAGTGCTTTGCCTTAATCTTTCACCCACAAGAGACCACTGGTTCCACAGGATTACTTTATTAAAGCAGACCCCACACTCTGACAGGCTCCTTACGGTCAGGTCTGGATACAAAACACAACAGCCAAGAGTCAGTAGCATTTCCTTATATATGACCCAAGCAACACAGGAGACAACTTGCTGGGAGATTTCAAAGGGCATTTTACCAACGTCAGAATACTCTGTACACAAGTCCCTGCCCAGTCTGACTCACGCTGTGTCCACACTGACATTCCCTGCATATGCCCTGTGACAGCGTTCCCGTGCCAGAGCTCCAGTGCTGGCAGCTGCTCTAGAATGGCAGCTGACATTTTAAATGCTATGTAAGACCTCTTTGCTGCTGCCAAAGGTAAAGTTACATTAATTCATGCAAGAAAGAGCTTTGCAATCCCCACAGCGGACTAGTCCTTAAAGCCCAAGAAAGCTGCAGATGTTCAGGAGAAAGCCTATTGCAAAACGAGGACAAGGTTGGGCTCGGAGACCACAGAGCCAGCAGCAGGTTTTAGACCAAGCCTCCAACAGCTGTGCACATACAACCTAAAAGCTACTTCAGGGCTGTCACACTGTGGGGACACAATGTCTGCTATGCAGGCTTCACAAGCAGGAAGCTACAGCGCTGCAGGCACATGGATCTCCCGTGACGGACAGGAGGGAGCCTTGGCAGAAGGAATGACCACAGATGAAGAGCATACCCCTCTCTGCCCCCACAATCCTAAACCAGTTATAAAATAACCCAGACCACCCCAATACTCTTCAAAATACAAAGTTCCTTCCACTAACAGTAGAAGAAAAGCATTGGTGGGGGCACAGAAAGGAAAGCAGGAGTGGTGTCAAGCACTGTCAGTAAGCAGCATTCACCAAGAAACAGGAAGAGGGGTGTCAGCCCCCTCCTGCTTTCCAACTCCACCCCAGTAGAGAAGGCTGGCAGGTCTTGATTCCTGGACAGTGCAGACGCCAAAGGCAGCCCAGGGCACAGATCCTGCTCCAGGTACTGCCTCTGCACTCCAAGCCATGAAGCAGCACATTCAAAAGATGCCAACTGCTGCGCTTCCTTTGCTCCCCTCAATGAGGGGATTGGCTGAGCTCCAGGCAGCTGTGAGCCACCACTTCACACTGATAATCATGACATCTTACAAAGAAAATGTGAAGAAAACATGTTTCATCCAGGGGAAAGCCACCTAGGAACTTAAATCTGGGATGAAGGAATGTTCCCTATGTGCTAGGGCTTGCTGAGGATGGGAAACCACTTCCTGCTTGGACAAAGAGCTGTAAGCAGTATAATTAGCACTTGCCTGTAATATTAAACATCATCAGATTTAACCTGAAGGGTCACTGAGAAGCCCTAATGCAAACCTGAACTTTTTAACTCCCCTGGACCCAGGGGCAGCTGTAAATACTTTGTGTGTCCTTACTGAGAGCAGCCCCATGGGAAGCTAAGCTACACTGTTATTTTTTCATGTCACACAGTCTCATTTCGTGCTGCCTTTGCACTTCTGCAGTGACTCTCCACCAGCAATCCCTCATGTGCAACAAGTGTTAATTCACATTTTTAAATATACTGGCTACGTCACTGCGAGCTGTTTTTGAACCTCTGAAATAACTGAACCACTTTGGTGACTGACATTACCATCATGGTATGCGTTCAAGGCAACTCTCCGCTCTTGTTTTCCCACACGGAAGCTATGTTGCTGTGCATATGGATGTCCCCCCTGCCATCCCGCCTCCCCCCAGCCTCAGAGGAGGGGTTTAGATAACACACTAGCCCATATTCCAGGGAGGATGTATGCAGCACGCTCGACTAGTCACACATTTAAAAAGACAGCAGATTTCCTAGCCACTGCACACATTTTAGATAGAAGAGTTACAGTCTGGCCGTGAGCCTAAGCCAGCAAACTCTGTGTGAGATCTGCCTGGATCTCACCAACTCTGCATGACACCAGCCCACACCTGTTTCCAAACCCGCATCGCACAAACTGGTAGTTGGCTGGCTAGCACATCTGTTTTACTCCCAGTGACCCTGGGAAGGTTTTGACAAGTGCATCAAGGGGCCAAACACCCTGGAACCCTGTTTTGTTTAGACTATTAATGCTAGAAACTGCTCAGTAGTTTCAAGTAGAATGTTGAAAATTTTACGTCAAGCTGATACCAGAATTCAGTGTTAATAAAGGAATCCATGGTCCTGCAAAATTCTCTGCAGTATTTCTATTTCTTCTTACAACTGTAATTTCAGTCTCAAACCCACTGGGAATTCATACATAAGACTAATGTTATCATGGAAAAGAAAACTAACTTCCTAAGCTAATATCCGAACGCTCAGTGAATTGAAACCAGAGTAAGAAGATAATCTTTAACAAAAGCATCAATGAATCTTGGTTGCTGATTTATAATTCAAATAATCCCCAACTGGTTTGATTAAAAAGGTCTTGGCATGAATTACAGTGTCAGAGGACAGAGAAACACTTGCATGCTCATCAAGATTAAAGCAGAAAACACGGTTTAAGAACAGCAGAACAGAATGTTTAGCACTGAATTTAAAACTGAGTTTCGTCCTTATTCTCAAGAAGTTTACCTTCAGAGGGCCGCTCACCTACTGACTGGGCCTACAAGACTATTTACAATGGTCTTTCTGAAGCAAAAAAAATAGTTTTCCCATAGTAAATCTCCCATTTAAAGCTTTAATTTCCCACAGCATTCTCAACTCTTAGAAATTTATTTTTTATTTCCTAAAACACTGCATACAATTCTTTAGCCATGGAAGACTAATATTTTGTTTTAAGATACAGAACATAGAAAACTATTTAATGATTCCTTAGCTTTAAATTAGTACTTTGAGTCCAGCGCTTAGCAAATTCAAGAAACTGTCCAAAATGCTAAAATCGAAACGCCCCTTGCTAACAACAGTTTCAGAAGAATTAAAAATAATCAGCCTTGCCTGTTTGAAGATCTTAATTTGCTCGCTAGTCTTTTATTGGCCTGCTTCATATTTAGGGAGCCAAGATCGAAGAAATGCAAATCCAGCAAAAGCAACTTTAAAGATACAGAATTCTATAATTGTCCCTTCTTTACTTTGTACTAATTCTGCTTGTTCTCCCTAACAATTCTCCCCTGTTCTTCCCTCTCCCTACCTGCCCTCCATCCATATAAGGGTCAGTTTTATCGATTTTTCGATCAACCCCTTATTGCAAGGACTGGATGGCACAGTGAGTAGGATGCACATTTTGGGGGAAATGGTTCAAAACCATCTGTGCAATTCTGGAAAAGTTACTTGAGGCTCAAATAGCAAAATAACCAGCAGTGCAATGAACAGCTGGATTGCGATAGCCTGAACTTTCACACATCTCTTCTATCAGTAGATACGGACTTGCCAAAGACTGAAGAGGGGAGAGGCCTGCGCCTGGTTTTCCTTAAAGTGCTGACAATGCAGAAGAGCTCTAAAAGAACACTGCATCAGCACTGGCTACATTTCCACTGCTGGCAAATGTGGAATGGCTGTGTCATTTTGATATTCATTAGCAACGTGCCAAGGGTTGAAAACTTCAGGTTTTTAAAGCTTCTTTCATTATTCGTCAAATCTTGGATACGGGTGTTGGGACAGGAGTGTGTGAATTCTTAGTGAAGGAGAAATTACTAAAACATAAACTTCAAAAAGGCTGTGGAAGGGGGGAGGTATCCCATTCCCAGAGTTTAAAAGTTCATCATCTCTTATAATGAAGTCCTGCTAGTTTCTCTAGCATACTGATGTTACACTACATTTCTATTAATATGATGCATAAATTGCTGTGATAAGTACTGTATTGACTACAACTAGCTGTGTCATTGAGTGAAAACTGACACACCAGCATTTGTGACTCCTTAATGAATCTCTGAACAACAGTTTGCCAATCAACAGCCTAAGAAATTTACCTGTAACTGCAACTCCTGCCTAATTTTTAGTCTATCAATTTTTCTTATTCACACTAATAACAAGTTAAACCTGTGGTATATTAAATCAGTCTTTACATAAGGCCAGGATTTCCTTCGTGAAACCTGAATTCTGCGTATTACTCCTTAAGTCTTCCATAAAGAGATTAAATCCTGTCGCATCCACAAATTACAAAAGCTTCTGAAGATTTAATTATTAACTAGAGATTACTAGCCCATTAAAGATGTTTCCTGCACACATGCTACACTAGATGTTTGCACAGTTTTAAAGGCTGGCAGGAGGATCTAACAGTATTTCTTTAAAAAAAACAAACTCCTGATTGTTATCTAGTAGGCACATATTTGTGGTATCTACTTCTTTATCCCAAAAGAACAATATGTTTTAATTAAAGTCATCAAGTTCCATAGCTTTTCCCCTTGTTAAGCATAAATGGCAGGGAAAAAAACAAACCACATAAGAACGTAACACTTTAGAAAAGCAAAAGAACTTTCAAAAGTAAAATCTCTGAAAGCTTCTGGTTCCTGAATTCTGGATTCCCTACAAAACAGAGGAAGAATCTCCTAAGTTTCAGAGAGTTTTTGGGGGAGGTGGAGGGTTGTCCCAAAAAAAAGGGAAAATAAAAAGTAACACCAGGCCTATCAGTCACGTGTCACTAATTGGAGGCTCTCAGCCAGGGCTTTGATGATTGTGTTGCCTTCTATTGCAAGCTTGTGCCACTCTTCTGGTTCTTCAACTCAAGTACTTGCTCACTGGTCTCATTTCTAATAGCCTTCACTACAACGGGTTTCAAAAATTACCCTAAACACAGCATTTCTTGGACAAAACCAAAAAGCAACTTCAATTCTGCATTTTTCCACAAGAGGACACTAAAATAATGAGAAAAATAATTGTACAAAATGTGCAGCTATCAGGTACTATTCTTCATTAGCTAAGTAGAATGTTTCACTTTAAAACTATTTGCAGTCGACACCTATTTTAGTCACTCTAGTATCTGGCTTTTAGCATGCCTCAGGTGACACAAAAACCAGATACATTTAAGCTTGTTGTAAACAAAAATCAACAATGATGTCCCCAAAATAATCTTGTACTTAATTTGAAAATGCACTATTAACCCTAAATTTAGAGAGATGTAAACACGTGCATAACTTCAAAGTACAACTTCTGGGCACCCAGAAGAGCACCCGTGTCAGTGGGATCAAGCTGTGCTTACTCTTCCACTCCTGGTCCGCTGACCCCACGGCCGAACAGCAGCCCATCACCTCCAGATGTGCAGGGAAAAACGTGAGTAAAACAAACTGAACCTGCAACCCACGTCCCCTGCGCTGCTGGGCTCTGGGGAGGACCACTCACAGGCAGCAGGGCAGGGAAGCTGTGAAGGAAAGCGGCTCTTCGTGTGGCGTGGGCTAGCTGGCCCTCAGGCCCGCCATTACCTTGGGACAGACGCCCAGCGGAGGCGAGCGCTGCTCCAACCAGCGGCCGCAGGCCCCCGCGCCTTCGGGAGGCCCTGCCGGCTCTGTGCGGGCCGCGCGCCCGGGAAACGCTGTTCTTCCCTTCCCCCCTGCGACTCGGTTTTAGCCATCAGCTCCTCTCCCGCGCCCGTCGGCCCGCACCGCCACGGATGGGGCGAGCGGGCAGACAGCGCGGAGCCTCCGCCCAGCCCGGCCTCAGGCCCGTTCCGGGCTCCCCACCGACGGCGTTTCCCGCCGTTGCTCTCTGGGGCAGGGTAACGCGAGGGAGCGGCGCTGACAGCCGGCCGCCATTTACAGCCCCCGAGCGCAGGGCGCGGCAGCCGGGGCGGGACGTCCGGCTCTGCCCTGGCCGCCCGCGGGGTTCACACGCTGCTTCTCCCCCACCGCACTCAGTGGACCGCTGCGCGCCTCGGCTGGCAAACGCGGCGCTGAGCGGGGCTGCAGCCGCCGGAGTGACGGGGAGCGCGGCGGCAGGACCGAGCCGGGCCGGGCCGCTTCTCGCGAGAGCGGCGCCGGCGGCCATTTTCCCTGTAGATTGGCGGCGGGGGCGGGCGTTGTGGCGCGGCCCTCGCCGGCTGGGGCGGTGGAGGAGGAGGAGGATGAGCCGCCGGCGTCCCCCCGCCTCCCGCTGCTGACGACGACGCTCGGCTCAGCCTGCTGCGGGCCCAGCGCCGCGCCACCGGCCATGGTGCCTAGCGAGGAGAACCAGCTCGTCCCCAAAGAGGTGAGGCGGAGCGGGGCGGGTAGGGGGGCCCGCGGGCAGGGCGACGCAGGGGGAGAGGGTGGCGGCCCCTGCGCCGCGCGGGAGGCCCGGGGGGGGGGCGAGGAGGCCCGGTCTGGCCTGGCTGGGCTGTCTCGGTGCGAGGCCCAGCAGGAGGGAGGGCCCGGCTTTGTGAGGGGGCTGGGCAGCCCTTATCCTGCGGGGAGCCGGGCCGGGGGTTAATGGTGGCGCGCGGGAGGGAAGGGGAGGCTTTTCCGTGTGTGCTGGTGTAGGGAGGAGGGGGCTGGGGCCGAGCCCGGGCTGCGCAAGGCCCCGGCGGCAGCCGGCGAGTTGCACCTGTCTGTGGCGGCATGCGGGGAGGCCGGCCTGCGTGGCGGCGGGGCCGGGCCGGCGGCGCCTGCGCTCGGCCGCGGGCCGGGCCGCTCCCCGCGACACAGAGCTGTGCCGAGCCCGCCGGGAGGGCAGCCCGCCTCCGGGGCCGCCCGGGGAAGGCCTGGGCGACGGGGGCAGGGAGCGGAGCAGGCCCCGGCGGCGAGGCGGGTCTCTGCGTGCCCGAGGGCGTCCTCGGTTGGGGGAAGGGGCCGCTCCCTGCCCGCCCGGCGCCGGTACCGAGCGCTGCAGAAAACGGGTGGTGGTGCCTGCGGTGAGCGGCGGAGAAAATGTGTCCCGGCTCAGCAGTAGATTGAGTTTCCTTTATTGTGGGCCCCTCGTCTCTTCTCTGCTGCAGAAGGAAGGGAGAAGGCTTGTGTCGGCCATAGGCTAAAGATAAGAGGCTGTGTGAAAGAGGAAGGCTAAGCGTCTGTCCTGCAGCGATAGGCAAATGACACGTGTCAAGGAAGAGCGATACTGTGCAGGGGAAGGAGTCTTCGAGTGATGGCCTGAAATGTTTGGCAACAGTTATTCGTAGAGTTTTATTAGCAGAAACTTTATTTCGTGAGCTGGTACACTTACATATTCAGCGAACTTTTTGGACAGTTTTGCTTTTCTGATAAGTTACTCAAACCTTTCCTGTAGCTTTTCATCGAATGTCAGTGTTTGGTTACATGTACCTGTTCCATCATGCGTTCTTAGGGGAAGCTGTGTGAGGCAAGGACTTCAGTTTTGTCTAGTTTAGCAAAAGAAGGTGCTGATCCTTAAACGGTATCCTTGAGCACAACTGTGAAATACCACAATACTGAATTTTAGAAAACAAATTTTTGTGCACAGAGTTGTACAGGTAAGTATTGGATAAAGGACAAGGGTAAACTTTACCTCTTGTTTGCTTGTTTTAAATCTGAAGGTTTAAAGGGCTAGGTTAAGTCTTTTTACAGAAAAGAGAAAGCTCCAGAAATGTCAAACAAGGGATGGAGTGTGGTAGTTAGCATGCATAAATATTTGCTTTAAAAAAAAAAAAAAAGTCTCCTAAGATATAAGACCAGGGAGAGAAGATAGTGGCTAGTGTATGTAAGTATTTCATTTTAAAAACAAACAGGTAAAGGAGACTGGCAGGAGAAACCTTGTGGCATTAGTTGTAGTTAACTGTAACAGACAACATGATTAATAAAAGCTGAGGCTGTTTCTTTAGTTCTGTGTATTAATAGTATCCCTGTTGGCTTTAAAGTTGTATTCAGAATATACGTATGATTCAGATGTGTATTTTTAACTGACTCATTGGACTAGGATTTTGAATGCCCTTTTATCTGTAGGGAGGGGAAGTGTGGGTAAAGGAAGATGAATACATGTTATTACAGATATGGATATCTTAAACATACAGTGTGAAATCTATAAACTTTGTACATAGATAATGCTAGTGTGAGTTGCTTTTTTTCAGCAAGTTTTCTCCCTTTCTTTATTATGTCCCTGTGCATTTTGTAAGTAAACAAAACAATATTAAAAAAACAAAACAACCCAAAAACAACTTGAGGAGGAAAGCAGATTAACTGACTGTGTTAAGACCATCAGGTTATATGTTGTAATAGAAGTTTATCTTCAGCTTGTTCAATGTTTTTCAGTATATCCTCATTTTTATTTCAGTCCTAGGAAGTTTAACAAATCTTATGCTACAGCATTCACAGTAAGTCCTTTTGAGATTCATTAGAATCACAGACTGGTTTGGGTTGGAAGGGACCTTAAGGACCATCTAGTTCCAACCCCCTGCCATGGGCAGGGACACCCTCCACTAGACCAGGTTGCTCAAAGCCCCATCCAACTGTCCTTGAACACTTCCAGGGATGGGGCATCCACAGCTTCTCTGGGCAACCCGTGCCAGTGCCTCACCACCCTCTCCAGGAGGAAGAACTTCCTGCTATCTAATCTAAATCTCCCTGCTCTCAATTTAAACCAATATTAATAGTTTCATTGCAGAGAACGTCTGAGTTACAGGTAAACAGAATTCTCCAGGTCTAAATTCTCAACAGCCTTCTGCTAAATATTCCTATTAAGCTGTTAGCAGCAGCTGGAGGCAAAGGCGATCGTTTGGAGTTTCAGTACTCTACGTTAGGGATGGATGAAGGGTTACAGTTGATGGTTTTGATCTCTTCGCAACAGGCTGAGTGGTATCAGTTGTACAGCTCGCTGTCTTGTGCTGTTTCAAAGATTAAACTGGGATGTGGACCAGTGTCTGCTAAAGATGAGTGCACAACCTTGTTTATCCATTGCATTGCAGTGTAAAAAAGCAAGAAGAAATGTAATGTTTTTTGTGTTAGGGCAATCTGGGGAATGACTCATCATCTAGAGGAGTAGATGGGAAAAGTGTTTTGATTCTTCTCTACAAGCTTATGTGATGCCATATTAGATACCCCCTATTACTGTATCCACAACATGAACAGCCTCTGTGTCTTAAGAATGCAAAGATAGGTATGGAGTTGTTTGCAAGTCTTGAGTGTGTGTGTATCTGTGTATGCTAACAGGAGTTCAAATTGCTGTTTTTCAGGTATATTGCATGGAGTTTTTTTTCATTAGCTGTTGTAAAGAATAAGAGCATGTTTTCATGGCTACAAAATGCTAGTAGTTCCAGTGCAGCACTTAGAGTATGTTTTATTAGTCTTTTTTATGAAAATTTTTCTTTTGAATGTTGTATATGTTCAGCTGCATCTCTAAAGTACAGGTAATCAGGGCCTTGTTATTTTCTCTTGCTCATAACTTTGGCATGAAGTTTTTTCATTTGAAACAGATGTATTGAAGCTGTTTCTAATAACTTGGTGTTGGGATTTCTTTTTTATATTAAGATTTTTGCCCAAGTTACACAGTCATTTAGTAAATTCTTGTGTTCCTACCACTACCTAACTCTGTACCAACTGTTCCTGTAATTCTGTGACCAATAATGCATTATAGTGGGGGCAAAGAGAATCCCTGTGCAGCAGATCTGGGGTTCAGTGTCAACTGCTCAATGTTTCTTTTCCTTCCAATCCTCAATTCTTTTTCTCTCTTCATCTGAAAGATAACTCATTCAATTTAGTTGTCTTCTATATCCAATAAAGCAGAAAGCATTGAGTAACATACATGACATTGCTGCACCCTGGGAGTAAATGCTAAATATGTTCTTTAAATATTGGTTTATTAATAGTTATTAATTTTTCCTCCATTAGTCTAGTAAAACAGTAACCCTGAGGAGGGAGGGGCAATAGTATAAGTGAGATGATAATGGAAATAAGAAGAAAATGTGCTATTAGAAGGGAGATCACTTCTGTAGCTTTCAGTGTTTCTGAGAGGAAAAGTACACCTGAAACTTCTTTTGGGCAAATCTGCCTCAAGTAGAATATAATAAAATATTCCAATCAATACTGTTAATGAGAAATTTAGATGCATGTGTTTGTTTACTGGCAATGTAAGTGAATTTTACTAAGACTTTACTTGCAAATCAGGATGTATTAGAACTTAATGAATATTGTCCGGAATTGGTCAGAAAATAAAAAGTGTGTTTTGCTGTGAGGTTTTTGAAGTGTCTGTGCCACTAAGTAAATAAATGCTGTGCAGATACTTTCTCAACATGTTCCAACATGAACTGTCAAAAGTCACCTGTCAGAATAAATACATGTATCCTGTGTACTTGCTGCCATTAAATCAAAGAAGGTAGTGCGAGTTCTCTCTCAGCTAACTAATGCAAGTATTTTAATCCCCTAAACTAATGAATCCATTTTAATCTTCTCTGTGGAACAAATAAAATATGCTTCTGGGTGGGTATTGCTCTAACTTCTATATTGGAAGAATAGACTCAAGGTATTAGTAAAGGGATGCTGTTCTTCTCAATGCTGAAGACATCCTTGTTCTCTCATTCCTGTGTATTAAGAGATTGTACAAGTGGTTACAGCTTGTGTAATTTGTCAGGTTTTCCTGCTTTCCTTCCGGTGTGCTCTGTTGTAAAACATAAAGGTATGGTTGTGACAAATAGGAAAACTGACTGCTTCGTTGACTGAGCAGATATTCTGGAAATCAAATTTAGGAAACAAACAAAAGCCATACAGAATTCCACCAAGTAATTTGTTCCTTGCACACAGACACTTGCCAAATGATACTTGGGTAGTAGTTTAGTTTGGTGAATAAGGCATGGGAGTAGAAGTCAAGGGCTTTCCCTGCTTAGTTCAACCCCTGGGCTTCTCAGTCGCGGTGTAGTTTCCCTTGCTGTGTACATCTGTAGTGTGTGATGATCAGGTTAACTGTCTAATAGCACCTTGAGATCATGTGATTAAAAGGTTTTGCCTGAGAGGCACTGACTGCCTCTTAGGTAGTACTTGGTACTGGAACCTCAGTCTTCAAATGCTGCTGGCTAAAGTTCTTACTCAGTTGAATAATGTGACAACTATCATTTTAGCTTGTTTTCTTTGCTGTGGTAATAATTTTGAACATCACCACAAACAAGAAATGCAGCTTTCTTTAGTGTTTTACGAGCCACTGGTGATTAAACTTTCTAAATCAAATTAATACAGTAGTCTAAGTACAGTCTGTATTTTTTTTTTTGGTGCAGCTGCACACTTTCTCAAACTGTCAATGAACTTTTTCCTAAGCTTGGAAGTAGTTTTCTGGAGGCAGAGAATGCTTTAAAGATCTGTCTCTTACATTCTGCACTGGCTTTCTTGAGCTCAGAATATCCGTATAAAACAAAAATGTTTCTAGTGCATCATTTGTTGTCATTTTTAAATAGATGAAGGCCACTATTTCTATATTCTGTTTTTAAAACCTAAGTACCTGCGGATTTTGATCAATGTGGCCTTGCACCATAGGACAATTCACATTTTAAAACTACCACACAGATACTGATGAAAATCATTATTATCTAACTGCCTTTTGCTGATAGAACACATTTATATTGATGGAAGTTTAAAACTTGTGGACACTTGCTGAAATAGTCTCGTACATTGACTTTGTGTTGCCTTTCACTTACATGCTTTAGTCCAGTCAGAATTAAAGGCTGAGTGGGGAAGGTGTTATTTTAAACCTTCTCCTAGTACATTTCAGTTGATACAGCAGTGCACTAAATATGTACACATTTCATATATCCAGTCACAGCTCCACTCTTTTGTATTTGAAGATATATTAGGGTTTAAGTAAGAAATAGTGAAAGTTACGTCTCTAGAAAATTGAGTGATTGAGTTACAGACACATATTTAGCCTTTTATTCCGTTTGAAGAAGCTTTTGATTCCTTTTGTGAAAACTAAAGCTGTTAGTTTACACTTTATGCCTTTGAGAATTAACATGGTATACCTTAAGGTGAGCTGCCTATTTAGTTCAAGACAAGAAAAATAACAATGCTTAAATATTCTCAAAATAATGCTACTAGTAACAAAAGAACTGATAAATGAAATACTAGTAAGTCTCTTAATTTTTTTTTTGTAAGCCTCTGATAAAATGTTAACCATCTTGATCAGTTTCAGCCACTGTGAAGCATGTAGTATTTTTTTGGTTTTTTGCAATGTTTGACATGTAATCAGCTTGCATTAAGCAACTGCTCTTGCACTGCATTGGCAGAAGAAATATCTTCTAAAGAGGACATGTTGGCTGCGGTTTTTTAAAAGAAGGTAAAAATCACTTGATTGAATTTAATCTTTGTGACAACAGGGATACTTCGGGTGCTTCTGAAAAATGACAACAGATTATTTTTAGATTGGCAGTTCTGTGGATAGCTTAGAAGTGGTGGTTGTGCTGCAGTTCAGGTGCATCTTCTCAGTAATCAGATGTGATGAAAGCCTTTTAAGTAACATGAGGAAGCATGCACGAATTCCATAGGGTTGATGAATGCTCTAATTCTGAAGCTGTGTGGGAAATATACTTGATATACTATGAACATTTTCACTGTAAATATGTCTGAAAACAGATGTAAACAGCATTTTTTTAATAAATCTGGCAGAGTACTGCAGGAGCTAAAGGAGTGGAAGGCAGGTATGTTTACCCATTTGTATAGATACTGTGTTGAGATTAGTGAAATTACTGAAGGAAAAGAAAAAAAAAAGGCAAAAAATTATTTTCATCCATTAATATATAGAAAAATCATCTAGGACCTTCTTCATATATACATTGTCATGTCTGTACCTTCTGTGGAGATGTGCTTTGGCATCCGTGTTCTCCCTGGAGCCCTTTGTGGTAGTGGTAGCAGATAGAGTCCAGGCTTCATGAGTGCTTATAGTCTTGACTATTATCCTTCGTTCTGTGCAGTAGTGCTAGAAAACTACACAAAGAGTCCCTGCTGATCCACCTCACAGCTTCTATTTGTCCTTCCCCAGCACCATGTGGACAGTTGAAAATTAGAGAATTACTAAAGAGTTAAAAATTACCCATGCCTTCACATCTTTTAATCTGTAAACTGTACAAAAAATATATTTTTTTGCATACACAGTGATTCTTAGTGAAGTAAACCACTTTCAAAACTGTCCAAAAGGAGAAAACTTGTTACTATTTTTGCTCAGACACTAATTTGTTTTTCTGCTAATGTTGCATTTGTAACTCAATCCAGCAGAAAATCCTCTAGAATATTAGCAGCATAGGAAAATGTTTCAGTAAAGTTCATGGCGGTTCTGCAGTTGAGGGAATGGAGGGCAAGGGCGAAAGCACATCCAGTGCTTCTGTGACTCTCCATAGGAAACAAATGATGTGCTTGTAGGTTAGTACATAAAAGTGTAATAATTATCTTGTGATGTTCTTGCAGCCTCTTTTCATTTCTTTTTTTTTTTTTTAGAAGGAAGGAAAAACAAGGAGCACAGTGATTAAGAAGGTGCGGGCAAGATGCAAACAATTAGCAATTATCATCACAGGCAAAACAGACTCAGCTTGGGGAAAAAATACTAATTTATCACCAGTTAAATCAGAGTAAAAAGAGAACTAAACCCAAATCTTAAAACATTGTCTGTGTCCCCCCCCCTCCCTTCTTCCCAGGCTCAAAATCACTCTCTCCTCTTGAGCGATGCAGGGGGATGGAGAATGGGGGTTGCGATCAGTTCATCACCTATCTGCTCTGCCACTCGGGAGGATCCTCACACTCTGCCCCTGCTCCAGCATGGGGGCCCTCCCACGGGAGACAGTCCTTCATGAACTTCTCCAACGTGAGTCCTTCCCAGGGGCTGCAGTTCTTCACGAACTGCTCTAGCGTGGGTCCCTTCCGTAGGGTGCCGTCCTTCAGGAGCAGCCTGCTCCAGTGTGGGCTTCCCACAGAGTCGGGGCCTCCTTTGGGTGCAGCTGCCTGTTCTGGTGTGGGGCCCTGCCTGTGCTGCAGGGGGATGTGTGCTCCCCCTGTGACCCTCCATGGCTGCAGGGCACAGCCTGCCCTCTCACCATGGACTGCAGGAGAATCTCTGCTCCAGCACCTGGAGGATGTCCTTCCTCTCCTTCCACTGACCTTGATGTCTGCAGAGTTGTTCCTTTCGTATCTTGCGCTCTCTGTCTGCAAAATCTACTCGTCTGGGTTTTTATTTTTTGGGAGGAAGGTGGGGAGTTTTGTCTTGGTTTTCCCTTCTTAGACATGTTATCACAGAGGTGTTATGCCTGTGATTGGCTTGGCCTTGGCCAGCAGCAGGTCAGTCTAGGAGCCGACTAGCATTGGCCCTGTTGGACACAGAGGAAGCTTCTAGCAGCTTCTCACAGAAGCCACCCCTGTAGTGCCCCCCTCCTCACCCCCCCCCCCCTCCAACTTTGCCATGCAAACCTAATACATAAGGATATAGGCCTAAGAAGACTGGTTCTTCAAGGTGTTCTTGAGACAGACATATTTGAAGTCTTCTGAAACACAGAACTTAGATGGAAGATAGCTTCTGTAAAACTGAAAAGTAAATGTTTTGATCTCTAGTTCAGCTGTCCCCTGCCATATCCTTTTCTATCTGTAGTCTTTTGAACACCCTAGATATAGGTACTTATCTCTGGCCCCATACCAACTTTTTCTGGTTGTCATTTCTGTTCTTTTATAAATGTTTTTTACAAATGACCCAGTAATCCACAGTAGGAGAGGAACAAACTTTCAAAGGTAAATGCTAGCCTCATAACATCCTCTTTATTTCTGAGGCATGGTGTTATTTTTGGACATATGTAGAAATTTGGAGGTAATAGGCTTTGAAACCTGTATGTATTATAATTTGTCCATACGCAGTTTACAGGAGTGACAGTTAACAGCTGGCATGCAACTGTTTCAGTGATGTTGCAAACACTTTTGTTATTTTTTTTAAAGGAAAATTTTTTTACTAGAGAAGCATTTTTGAGGAGGTGGTCTTTGAAAACAACAAATGAATTCATAAGCTGCACGGGGCAGAGAAGAGAGTAAAATGTGCACCCCTTTTTGCAAAAGGAACAATGCCACAGGTGCTGTGCTACAGAATTTTATTTTGTAGCTCTTCCCAGTTTGCATCGGGTCATCCATCAGATGAAAGCGTTCTCAGGGTTTACTTAGCCAGGGCCATGAGTTTCATTATGGCCCCGGCCTTCTTCCGTGGTCTCCATCAGGCTGGAAGAGAAGAGTGAGCATGGGGTAGGGGCAAAAGCAATAGGATTGCATCAGTAATGACACTTTTTGTGCTGCCAGGCCATTCAGAATAGAAGGGGGGGGGGGTTACTCCTCTTGTCCTGTGAGCAGCACTGACATTTAGACACTCATACTTAAGGATAGAGGGTGTAATTTCAATCTTTCAGGGTACCAAAGGAAGTTGTGATATGTCCAGGTGGTGTTGGTATTTAGTAATTTAGGATATAGACATGCATTTAAAATCGTACTACTGTGCTGGTTTAGTTCTATCACAGTCCCTTTCCAGGAGAGTTACAGGTTCTGTTGTGGAGCCAGAGGACTGACTCAAGTTAAAGCTAACCCACTGAAAAAACAACCAGAAATGATTAATTCTAAGAAGGGTTAGCTGTCTGAGCCTGCGCAGCATGTAGCTGCATGGCCGTTTGTACCAGTACAAGAAAGGGCGCAGCGTGGGGGTGGAAATAAGCAGGAGGGAGCAAGACTGCTGCTTCTGGCAGCAGTTGCAGCTTTCAGGCTTTAACTGCTTGTATAACTGGAGCATTGCCGTGTTCAATGAGTATGTTCATGTTGTTGTATAAGAGTATCATAATTTTTTTTTTAATTGCAGTGTTCTTAATGTGGTGCCTCAGTCAGGCATCAATTTAATTCTTTCATTACCATGTCCTGTGAGTAGACCAATGCCCAGCCAATTCCCAGGTAGAGATTGGAACCTAACTAAACCCCCTCTTTTCCATTTTGTTGCTGAGTGTGTCATGTCATTATATGGCATGGAACATCTCTTTGGTTAGTTTGGGTCATCTGCCTGGTCGTGTCCCCTCCCTGCCTCTTGCACACATCCCAGTCTGTTCACTGGGGGAGCAGAGCAAGAATCGGAGAAGGCCTTCGTGCTGTGCAGACGCTGTTCAGTGAGAGCTAAAACATTATTGTTACCAGCATTTTTTCAGTCACAAATCTTAAAGAGCACCTTAGGGGCTTCTATGAAGAAAATTACATTTACCCCAGCCTGGCCCAGTACATGTTCTTTTGGTAGTTTTCCTTCCTATTTTCCAGTCTTGTTCCTACTCAGAAGGATAGACTGAAAGGGCTTCCCTAAGTGGTGTGTCTTTGATAGCACATCCTGGGGTTGGGGGCGGAAAGGAGGGGATGAAGGTTGAACAATTAGTGAAGTAGTAGGAATCAGGGTATTTATTCTTGAATGCGGATGGTATTTTAGGCTCAGCATAAAGTATTTTTTTTCCTCACTAGTAATGGGACAGAAAACCTCTGTTCAGTTTCACTAACTTCAAAGCACAGTTGTTGGATTATACCTGGAGAGACTTCAGACAAAATGAAAAATTACGAGTTGAGGATCAAGTATGCTATTCAGGTACTCACAAACCTGATACCATGAAGTCAGATTCAAAATTAAGTCATTGTGTTTAAAGGTTTTTCAGAATTATTTTGTCTCAGGAAACATTCCAACACAAGGTTTATCAAGTTAACAGCTCAAAATTATTTTGTTTATTGAGACCTGCTGGAGTCAGTGTTTATAAAAAGTGTATTCAGTCTGCCACAGGTATACCATAAAATACTTGTTTGTGAAGTATGTTTTGGTTCAGGCATCTCTAAGGGAATTCCAAGTGCACTGTTTCGCCGTTTACTCGTATGTGGCTGCAGTGAGGCACCTGTGCAGAGTAACAAACTCAGTGCTCTGACAGTGTTGTACGCTGTGTTTTAAAAAGAAGTTGCTTCTTCCCGCTAAAGTAAAGCCAAATAGGAGTTCCAGTTTATCTGGAGTGTCCAGGGCGATGGAGACAACCTGCTCAGTGCTTTGCTCATTCTGGGACCTTTAATAATTCCTTTTTTATTTCCTGAGGGAGCGACCTGCTCACCTGGCTATAGCAGGCAAGCTGGCCTTTAGAGAAGAGCTTCGGGCTGGGAAAAGCTTGGGGTTTGACTAGCCCAGCAGTGGGGAGAGGGGAGCCATGGGCTGTAAGGACTCTCTGAAGCCCATAGTTCAAAGTGCACAGGGTGAAGAGGGTTTTTAGAATGGAGATGGTAACCTACCCCTCTCTGATTATTCTATCCTTGCTTGTTGTATAATTGAAAAATCGTTGGCTTTCACATTTTGTGCAGAATGCAGTGCTGTCAGTGTATATCCAGTGTGGTGTTTAAGGGGTTGGACCTCTTGGAATAAGTGAAAGAATTCCTTGAAATAGGTTGATAGCAATTTGTCATCACTGAGAAATAGAGTTGAAACAAACTTCTGTTCAGTTGAACTGTAACTAATTTCTAAATGTTTCTGTGTGATGATACTTTAGAAGTAAATGGTACAAGTGCAGACTACTTCTTTGTGATTGAAGTTATCACATTTCACTTTATACTCGTCATTGCTGGAAATGTACACCCAATCAGTTACACAGACTCGGAATGTACACCCTAAAGTTTAACCAGCAGTAATGCGATAGGCAGTAGTCATTTTCATATGGTAGTCTTAAGCTGCTAAAGCTACGTGATGTTAGAGAATTGCTGTCTTAGGCTTAATCACCCAAGTTATTTTGTGAATGTAAGCATGATGTCTGTCATTGCCACTTGCTACTGATCTCTTTCTTTCCTCTGTCTTGCAGTGATTTGTAAGAATTATTTATAGGGTGTGGACATACAGGAACTTTTCTACTGGTGATCATTTGAAGTCTCAATAGGTTATTAACTTTACTTGGCAGTCAGACTTCACACATCTGTTATTCAAACTCTTGCCCTGAAACTTGTGATTTTGCTTACTGGATCATGCTGTTGATATTTTTGCCTGTTGGAAATATTGGAATTTGGAAATATTGGGTAGAATCTACATGAAGTTTGAGCTTAGGTTTTGGATTTACTTTCAATCTTTAAAAATAATTTTATAAAAGCACTGAAGCAGGACTTAACGTTTAGTGAGAAACTGTCATTTGAAAAGTAAAGTATGTTTGTCTTGGTTTGTCCTTATAAGGTTAGTAAAACACTGCTATAGAATTTTAATTAACTCAGTGGTTCAAAGCTGAAAAATAGGAAGCCACATCTAAATGAAGTGTTAAACCCACTACGTTTTTGCATTTGAATATTGTTTTGGCAGTTCTGGTAACACTGATTTTTTTGTTCCTCTATTTTCAACAAATGCACAATCTATATGGTCAACGCTGATGTCTCAGTCTTGCAGATGGCACTGATAACAATGCTTCATTTGTTAGCATATGCAGTATTACACCTTGAATTACTTGAGTGCTACAGTATGCTTTACACTCTGCAACTGTGCAGATCTCATGTAAAAAAGATGAAGTATTTTTTAGAAAGGTACATGGGGTAAATGGTTGTGTGGTGAGTTGATGCTGGCTGGACCCCAGGTGCCCACCGAACTGCTCTATCACTCCCCTCCTCAGCTGTGTGGTGAAGAGAAAGTGAAATGCTTGGGGCTCAAGATAAGGACTGGGAGAGATCATTCAGCAATTACTGTCACAGGCAAAACAGCCTCAGCTTGGGGAAAACATTAATTTATCATCAGTCAAAATCATAGTAAAAAGTGAACTAAACCCAAATCTTAAAACATGTTCTCCCCACCCTTCCCTTCTTCTCTGGGCTTGAAATAATTTCTGCTTGTCCATACCTCTTCCCCCTGCAGTGGCACAGGGGGATGGAGAATGTGGGTTGTGGTCAGTTCATCACACGTCTCTGCCGCTCAGGGGGAGGACTTTTCACTCTTTTCCCCTGCTCTGGTGTGGGGTCTGTCCCACGGGAGACAGTCCTCCACGAACTTCACCAATGTGAGTCTTTCCCAGAGGACTGCAGTTCTTCACAGACTGCTCCGGTGGGTCCCTTCCATGTGGTGCTGTCCTTTAGGAGCAGCCTGCTCCGGCCTGGGCTCCTCTCTCCACAAGGCCACGGCTCCTGCCAGGAGCCTGCTCCAGTGTGGGCTTCCCATGATGTCACAGTCTCCTTTGGGCATCCCCCTGCTCCAGTGTGGGGTCTTCCCTGGGCTGCAGAGGGGTCTCTGCTTCCCGTGACCCTCCATGGCGGCAGGGCACAGCCAGCCTCACCGTGGTCTGCACCACGGGCTGTCAGAGAAACTCTGCTCTGGTGCCTGGAGCACCTCTTCTCCCTCCTCTGCTGACCTGGGTGTTTGCTGAGTTGTTTCTCTTCACATCTTGCTCTCTCTCTCTGTCTTCAAAATCTCCTCTTCCGTTTTTCCCCCGCTGCCTTAAACACGTTGTCACAGAAGTGTTATGACTGCGATTGGTTCAGCCCTGGCCAGCAGTGGGTCCATCTTGGAGCTGGCTGGCATTGGCTCTCTCAGACACAGAGAAGCTTCTAGCAGCTGCTCACAGAAGCCACCCCTGTAGCCCCCCTGCTACGAAAACCTTGCCACGCAAACCCAGTGCAAATGGCACGCTTGAATGTCTGCCCAAGTCAGACCTGTGTGTGGATTGCATGTTTCTATTACAAATAGTCTTTTGCAAGTCTGGTCTAATACACAGTCAGGTGTTTTTGACATGCAGGTTTGGGAATGTCATCTGCTTTCTAGAAGTGGACTAGTGTAAAAGATGGAGTGACTTGAGATGACCGTGTCAGTGTTTCAATATTTTTAAGATGTTACTATGTGGACATACAATTTCAAACATATATTGACCAGAATATTAGCTTGAGAGGACTTAATGTGGTAAAATAATCATAGGATGGTTTCCTAAATTGTAGCCTTAAGTAGCAGTATGCATTTGCCTTTTTAGATGCTTATGCAGTTGAAGTTCTGCAACTCACTCAACCTGAGCTACTGGGGGTGTGTATTCTATGTCACCATATGGCACAGTAGCAACATTAGGTCTTCTCAGAGGTACAGAATAGATGTGCTTGTTACCTGAGTAATTGCTGTTATCTCTTCTGAGGAAAAGGCAGGAGGATATTGTTTTATGTAACTGTGTGTGTTAGTTTGAAACCCCTTAGCTATGTAGTTATTACACCTCGCAAAATGTGAGTGTATTAAATAATTGGTTTGGTGAATTCCAGAGTAATTTTTATCAGGGTAAAATTCAGGCAACCTTATGTATAGTATGATCTTTGTTCTCTTAATTGTAATGTAAAGCATGAATTTCCATGGTGAAAGCAGCTTTTCTGTAAATGTAGAATGTAACTAGTGGTTAGTATAAAACATAGTTATAGAGTGGTGAAGTGAATGATTTAATTGAAAAGTAGGGAATGCTGTGGTTGAAAGATTGATACATCTGTGTGATTTGTTGTGTCAGAGCACCTGAAGGCTCTTAGTTACTTCTAAAAGTCCTGAACATCATACAGACAGTCTAATTTGTAAGTTAAATTTGTTTATGTTATGTGGAATATTGAAAATTAACTTTTGCCATTCAGAGTTTGTGTAGGTTGAAGTAACTCTTGAAAATCTACCAGCAGTTTTTGGCTGAGAAATCAGGAGCTGAGAACCCAGGGTAAGAGCATAATTACACACGCCCTGTGTGTGCTGGATTTTCTTGCCTGTCTCTGGAGAAAAGGAGTTCAGGCTAATGTAAGGGCTCTTTGGAGACACTCACTGGGAGGAAAATTGAAAGACTTAATGTCTTCAGCACAGGGCAATATACCGATGACTATCATAACGTTATAAATCAGCAGTTACAGAATTATGCTTGGGGACTCTATTAACCTTCAAGTCCCTTCATCAGTGGAGAGTAGGTAAAACTGGTAAGCAAGAGAACATTAAATTGTGGTCCTGTTTTGTCTTCTGTTTTTTAAAGTTTTTAAAATCACTGTCAAATCTGAAATTTCAAACTGATGTGTAAAGAAAATAATTGCTAGATATAATTACTAATCTTGGATTATTAAAACTTCATAGTTGTCTATACGCAAAGAAAGAAAAATCTCTCCTTATGTGTCATCCTGCTGAGAAGTTAAATGCAGTGGTCTAATTTGGGCTGGTTTTGTAGGCCCTTTTGGTGGGGCAAGTAGAGCACGTCAGTAAAGATTATGTCAGTATTTTCTGTTTTGATACTCTTGACTGAGGGCAGAGTTGAAGAAATTTGGAAAAGAGCAATGATGTTATTAGCATCCTCATTCTCACTTCCTTGTTTTCCTTTCCAGAAAAATAAAAACTGCAATGCTTCACATTAAAAAAATTGGTTAGCTCGATGTTTGCCCATAGTCAGAAAAACAGTTTTGTTCAGGTGTCTTGTACCATCAGAAATGCAACAACAGAGATACTAAAGCAGTTTTTCTTTAAGAGTGCTGGGAATAAGAAAAGTCAGTCACATCATCTCTTTGTTACCTTCAGCTGAACACGTCATATTAATAAGAACTTTCCTACAGGAAATAATTCAGGCATGAAGGAGCAGTTTCATATGAAACTGGGTAGCTTCATAATTTATAAAAGCAATAATAAACAGAATTAAAGGATTATATGCTAATCTTGCACTTAAGCCATTAGGGTAAAACGTTTACTTATGTCTGGAGGGCTTTTTTAATAAAATGAAGGAATTTGTTAGTATGAATTTATATCTTGAATTGTTCACATTTTCTTATCCACTTGGATTTTTACCTTAAGAAATGTAGTCTGTATTACAACTTAACTAACATATTATGTAATACTGCTCCTATGATAATTTCAGTGTTGAAATAGTGTGTGCTGAACTTCATGTTAATAGAGCACTTGTTGGAGTATTTGGAGGCTATTCCTTTTAAAGTTATTCTGTGAATCGTGGTTTGGAACTTTGTAATTGTACTGGAAAACTGACTTTATGGGGAAAAAAGTCATTTTACTGTTTTTAA
Source organism: Rhynochetos jubatus (assembly GCA_027574665.1). Lineage (NCBI taxonomy): Eukaryota > Metazoa > Chordata > Aves > Eurypygiformes > Rhynochetidae > Rhynochetos > Rhynochetos jubatus. The sequence continues at coordinate 11,843,669 of CM050663.1, forward strand.
GGATTATGACTTGTTAATTTTGTTTTTATACACTATAGGATATGTTTTGGAGTTGCAGACAAAGTATCTTTGCTGAAATGAAGAAGAAATTTTCACAGGTAGACAGATGAAATAATCTTTGTAAAATGATAACCAAGAGGCATAGTAACAGCATGATGCTGTGCTTTTGTTTATTTCTTAACCTGAGCATGAGCCATTGAATTTTTTGTGCATGTTCTTGAACACAAAGGTTATGTACGTATTAAATGCGGTCTTAACAGTAGAAGCTTCGAACCGAGTTGTGTTTACATGCTTTTATGCTGGTGTGTGGAGTTTTGGCCCTTTGTAGCTTTTCCTTAAAAATTAATTGTGTAGCTGTCATATCAGATTATGTAATGAGTAAAATTATTTTGGGTTTACTGTGTGGACTCAGTTTGATAACAGGCTGGCAAAGTCGTTTACATGCCTACCACTGGCCAGTATTGCCTTTTACACTATTTTTATAGTAAAGTAGCCACAAACAAGATGTTTGCATTGTTGTCTGCTACTTAGATGGTATATGTGAATGCTTACCATGAATAAAGTTGGACTGAGGTTATGTTTGGTTTATCTATTTACTACGAACAACTTGAAGCAGCGGCAGTGCAAATGATGGCGTAATACCCTTTGCTGTACTAACCCTGAGTTAAACCAGTTCAGTCTGTCAGAATTACATCTGTGAACAAGGAAGAGAGGATTTGTCTGACATGGAACATCCAGCAACCCAACCAGCAAATCTTCTGTAATCTTCTATAATTTGTTTGCTTAATGTTATTTCCATCCGTCAGATACTGTGTGTCTAATTATTTTCAGTAGCAACTCCATTATTAGTCACAACTGATTGACTATCAAAGCTAGTGGAGAAAATGTGTGTAGGAGTTGAATTTATAAGTATCTTGTGCAGAAGGGAGGGGAGTTAAGGTGTTGGTTGTGTAAAAGCAGTAGGACAACAAGGAATTAGGTCTCCAACGGAGAACTTCTATTCCTGACCTGCTCATATCCAGTAGCAGGTCAAGTTGTAGGATCAGTACAAAATTAGTGTGCGAATTAGTAAATCTGTGTTAACTTACATTTTCCTAGAAGAAGCTGTATGAATAATAGCAAATGCCTCTTAACCTCTCTGCACGGCCCTACAGAGGGTGGGCTTTCACCCAGAACAAGCCTCTGCCATTGCTGAGGAATCTGGGTCATGAGATCTTTGAGTTTGTTGGGGTTTAACTGATGCTTATCTTCTCCAGAAAAATCAAGAAAGTAGACCACGGAACAACCTTTGTCTTTTCTTTTGTATCCACATGATGAAAGAGACAAATTGTGTGCCTGTTGTTTGGGTGGGGGGTGGGGGAGAAGAATGAAAGTGTGCTGGGAGATTTAAAGGAAAGAACCGAGAAGTAATCACTGGTGAAACTTAAGTTTAGTCTACTCAAATACACCTCTGTGTCTCTCTCTGGGTGCTGTAATTTAGAAGTCAAAGTAATGTTGACATATGATAGCCTCACATTTATGTTTTCTTCTTAATGTGTGGTTAATGTTCCAGGAATAGTTTTGGCTGTCTGCTTGGGAAGTAGTTTGTAAACCTGAAATGGTGTCTCAATCTTTTTGAGCATGCAGTTAATGAAAATTTCCACACTGGACGTTACATTTGATAAACTTTGGAAAATAACACTTCAAAGTCTAAAGAAAAATCACAGTCTAAAGTAGTGTAGTGCAGATTATGGGGGTTGTGTGGTTTTATTTACATTTCTCTGACAACTTTTTTTTGATAATGATAGGAACAGACACTGCAGTCAGCTAACATTTTATAGTTGTCTCAAGACTGTCAGCTGATCTTGAAATTTTGTAAAAGGAAGGGATGCAGCATCAGCTAAATGTTTGTTTCTTTTTAAAAGGTTTGGTGATGTAAGGGCTTTCATAAGGGACTGTACCACTTTGGTGGTTATCTGTGTTGTGAGGCTGGTTGTGTAGAAATACAACGGATGCTGAAGTTGTTCAGATCTTCATTGTAGTTCTTCATTCTCCAGAAGATGCTTATGATATGGCTGATAGTTTTAGCTTGAACACAGATCTTGCTATTTATTAATGTGTTTATCCACTGAAAATAGTGAGAGCACTGCATGTATCTTTTTGCCTTTTTAGATGATGTGCCTTTTAGCCATGGACTGAGATTTGGGTGCTCTGACATACGTTGTTAATACTTTGTGTGTTGCAAGTTGAAAAGGCCAAGTCCTTGGGAGCTAATTATTCCTTTTACTGACCTGATGCTTTCCTGTGTGATCTGTATTTAAATATGAATTATTCCTTACTGTTGTATTATTTTGGATAATTGATGGAATTGGTTGACTGTGCTTTCTTTGACTTCTTAAGTTTATGATGGGAAAATGCCATTTTCTTGGCTTACCTGGGTCTGTAAAATTTTATCATATTCCATTGCCACTGACATTCAAGTTTGCTACTTTTCTGATTTCAGATATATTGAAGTTATTGTTTAAAATCTCTGTAGTTTGTCTAGTATCCATTTGGCAATGATGATTTTCTTACTCTGTTCAGGCAGAAGAATTTCTCCTGTGACTCATGCAGCAGTGGACTTAGTAGAAGAAAGTTGGTGGTCTGATTATGAAACTTTGTTTAATAGTCAGCATCCAAGATTATTTGGAAACTTGCAAATCTTCTGTGTTGCATTCCTAAAAATCACAAAAGGTGTAATTCTACCTCAGCAGGATTTATGGTTACATCAAAGCAAAATATGAGCTTCAGGTGGTGATTTGAAAATCTGTTCTTGATTTGAAGTAGTCTTCTGTCTGCTTACTGGTGGAAATTCTGTGCAGAACTTGAGCAGTTTATCTATCTATGCAGTGATCCACCCATCCAAACTCTGTCTTCTTTTATAAAAATTGAGCTTGTTTTTTTACATATGTCTTCCCAAACTGGAAGGTTCTTAATTTTCTTATGCCTGCTTTCAAAAATAAAGCCCTGTTTTAGGATCATTAGGTTATAAACATATACCACGTTTTACTGGCGAAGTGTTGTTTTAAGTTTTCAATTAAATTCCAAAATGTTCTTAGCTTTACTCATGAGTTGTTGCCTGCTGTCATTTCAGGTGGAAAGTGCTGCTGAGGAACCTAGGGTGCTGTGTATAATACAAGATACCACAAATTCCAAGACAGTGAATGAGCGTGTCACATTGAACCTGCCAGCTTCCACACCACTTAAAAGGCTGTTTGAAGATGTAGCTTCAAAAGTGGGCTACGTGAATGGAACTTTTGATTTAGTGTGGGGAAATGGAGATAATGTAACTGATACGGTATGGCAAAAGTGCTTTTTATTTCCTCTTGATAGCAAACATTTAAACCTTCCCATTATAGAAAAGTGCTGTCTGTATTATGTAGTGCTCATTTAGTTCCTGTAAAAGTGTGTTCTCACTTAATTCTTGTAATCAAGTTGAATTAAGCTGAATTGAGTTCTCACTTAATTCCGGGACAGGCTGACACCACTATTTTGATTTGGCTGAATTTTATTTTGTATTATATCTATATTTTAGTCTCAAAGTGTGCTCTTGATTCATATATGTATTTAATCATTAAACAAAGGAAACTAATATGATTCAGATGTAATGCTAGTTTTCATTATTAGTTTATATTTTTAATAATAATACCCATGATGATTAATCTACCTGTTTCCTATGGTTTTGTTTGAGAAATGTTTTCTTAACAGAAGCATATGCTGTGTAGTGACTTTCCATGTTTCTTATATGTATTTGAATTATATGCACAAAAATCATGATTAATATGACTGCTGTGCCTTATTGTACCTTAGTGTTGGTTTTAGTCAATATGATTTCATAGAATCTTTTAGGTTGGAAAGGACCTTGAAGATCATCAGCTCCAACCATTAGCCTATAACTGCCAAATCCATGACTAAACCATGTCCCTAAGCATCACATCTACATGTCTTGTAAATCCCTCCAGGGATGGTGACTCAACCACCTCTGTTGCAGCCCATTCCAATGCCTGACAGCCCTTTGGGTGAAGAAATTTTTCCTAATATCCAATCTAAATTTCCCCTGGTGCAACTTGAGGCCATTTCTTCTTGTCCTGTCACCTGGGAGAAGAGACCAACCCCCACCTCTCTGCACTCTCCTTTCAGGGGGCTGTAGAGAGTGATAAGGTCTCCCCTGAGCCTTCTCTTCTCCAGGCTGAACTCCCTCAGCCCCTCCACACAGGACTTGTGTTCCAGACCCTCCCCCAGCTCTGTTGCCTTTCTCTGGACACGCTGCAGCCCCTCAGTGTCTGTCTTGCAGTGAGGGGCCCAGAACTGAACACAGGATTCCTGGTGCGGCCTCACCAGTGTCCAGTATAGGGGATAATCCCTGCCCTGGTCCTGCTGGCCACACTGTTCTGTATGCAAACTATATAGGACACTAGATGGCTTGATGTTCTGCAAGATGGTGTCTTGACTCCTGAATAGCTTAACCAACCTCTAAGTCTTAAACTGTACAGTAATACTTGAATTATACTGTTTCTTAAACTGTTTCAAAGTTCTTTCAGTATTAGTGATGAGTATGTTTTGTTTATACTGGATAATTAATTATTTTCATTTCATCATAGTGTGTCAGAGCTACTTCAAGCAGTGTACTTAAATGGAATGTTAGTTGCATATAGAACTGGTTTTTGTTAAAAAAGTCTTGGTGTGGTGTTGTTTGTCTTTTTTTAGCAGACTCCAATAGATCAGAACAGTGACAAAACTGTTCTTGATGCTGGTTTTGAGCCAGGGAAGAAGAACTTTCTGCATTTGACAGACAAAGATGGTGAGCAGCCTCACATAATGCCGGTAAGTAAAACCTTTGCTCAGCTACCTGCTGTGTTGGGTGAAGAGATGTATGGTCTGTGTATTGCTCTTGAGATCAAAAAATGAAATAAAATTGGGTTTTATGTTTCATACAATAAGCTTTTTCAGGAACCTTTTCAAGAGATTAGACAAATGTTTTACACTTCCAGGTTTTTCCTGGATAGTACCAATTCCTATTAATTTGCTGTCACTTTATTCATGCTTGTCAAATATTTATATAATGCTTTGGTGTAATTTTCTAAGGTTATGTATTTCATGAATCTTTGACATATTTAGAGAGAAGTCTTAACAATACAACTTTAATCATGTACCTAATCCTTTGGGTGTTGGGAAGCAGTATTAGGCTACTGACAGAATTCTCAAAAACAGCAGTCCTGTATCAAGAGCAGTTACCTATTTCCATATTTACCTTTAAGAAAAAAAAATCCATATATATGAGTGGTCAGTATTGCTAGAAGCAACTGTCTGTCATAACGAAATATTTGATATTTCCTGTTTCTCAAATGTGTGATGCAGTGAAAGATAAAAGCAGCTGCAGTTATTTAAATCAGGGATTGGATAAACTAGTGATATATTAAGATTTATTACTCAGCTCTTGTGTCAGCATAATGCTGGCCTACTTAGCCTTTGTTGTGGGCTTAATTATCTGAAAAGGGGACGCGCACGCACACATATGTTTAAATAATTGTGCACAAGGTCAGAATTTGAGGGTGATTCTGAAAGGATATTGAATTGTAATTTTTATACCTGAAAAAGAAAAATCTCATTCTGTATTTCAGTGCAGAAAACTGGAGACATAGGAGATGCTAAATTGCGAACTTGCTTGTGGTATGCCTTGTGGTACTGCATTTGATTATACAGTATTCTAAAGGGTGTTCGCTTCCACTAGTGTGAAGGACCATTTCTCAAGGGGTTGAGAGCTTGGAGGGCACAATTGATGTTACTCAAGCAACTGTGTATCTGCAGTTTTACAAAATATGTGTGATATGCTAACGAATTTCATTTCTTAGCCAAGACAGGGAATACAAACTTGTAGGTGCTTCAGTAAAAATGTGTTGTCTTATTTTTGCATAAAATCAGTCTATTTGTGTTTTCAGGAGGAGTCGAGTACAACAGATGACAGTGTGCAAGACAGATTTATAGGCCCTCTTCCAAGAGAAGGCTCTGTTGGCTGTACCAATGACTATGTCAGTCAAAGCTACTCTTATTCTTCAGTCCTGAGCAAGTCGGAGACAGGTACAGTGTTTGTTCTCTTGTAAAGGCAATGCTGTTTTGTAATTAGCGTAGCAGTTTATTAAAAAAAACCCTACATCACTACTCCATTTTCCATCATGATTTCTACAATATTCTTGTATCACTTTGGGAAGAGAAGAGCTGTGTCCCAGCTCTTCTTTCTTCTCTTGTGACAGTGTAATGCGAACTCTGTCAGGGGTCCTTATTTTCAATATTAATTTTCAGCTGCTGTGACACTGGTTGTATAGTCAGGATTGTATTAGCAAACGTTAGACACCTCAAGCTTTATGAGTACTTGAAACTCTGTTATAGAGAGGTTGTTGCCAAATCTCTGCACTCCAGGTGTTAACTAAAGTCTTCCTCCTTTAGCCCCCGGTTGCAGTTTCTCTGCTTGCACAGTGATTCCCCAAGAGGTTCATTCTCTGCTGCCTGGCTCCCCACCAGCAAGCAGAGACTCCCTCTGGAAGGGAAGCAGAGCTCTGCCTCGCAGACAGGTGCTGGGGCAGATCCCGGGAGGCTGGCTGGGGTGTTGTTGCTGTGCAGGGGGGCAGAAGAAGATGGTAGGTTATAGCTTGGTGATGAGCTAATAACTCCTGATACTAGATTTCTTGAGGTGACACAAAGAGGACATTCGTATTACACCGGTTCATGTGTGTGCAAAATTTTTTTGAGAGATAAGAAACTTCATTGGCCACATAGCTTTTTTTAAATTTAATACTACTGTGAGAAGATTATTGTATAAAGTGATAAATAAAATACACATGTTGTAATTGAGTCTCTTCCCAGAAAATGCCTGTGTGTGGTATGGAGAAAGCCTTTTCAGTACTACTAGGCACGTAGATTGGTTTATTTTAATATTTAGAGCTTCAGAGTATAAATAGGTGTTATTTAATTTCTTTATTACACCAGTAATATGTTGCTTCAGTATATGTTGCTTATTTATTGACTGTTGTTAATATTGTATATTTTGGAAAAAATCTTTAAATGTCAGTAAGATGAATGTAAGTAAATAATACCCTTTTCTGCTACTAAAAATGACACTGATTTTTTTAGTATCTGTTTTAATTGGTTATTTTGTGAGAAGGTTTTAGAAGGTACACATGCATGGGCACTTTAGAGACTTTTTTCCTTTGTTTATCATTCTGAGATGATACTACAAACCAGCATAGATACAAATTGAACTTACATTATAACTAGAATATTTTTAGTTGACATCAGGCAATAAGCAAGCAATAAGTACACAATTGTTTCTTAACAAATTCTGGAGTCTTCTATAAAATATTTAAATTGACTATTAAAATATTTGCAGTTACCTGTCCCCCCATTGGTACAGTATTCAACATCAAATATTCGTTATTATTGTGAAACATAATTCACAATCACTGCAACAGCTTTGTGTCATTCAGGGAAATGATTTCCTTTGTGTAAATTATTACTCCTTATGGCTCTCAGAAGTGAGCAGTTGGAATACTCCCTCAATAGTGCAAGTAGCAATAAATGCCAACAACTTAAATACACATTATCACAGAGTTGTTTCTCTTGTCAAATGTTTGAACTCTTAAAGTGATTTCCCATCTTTTTGCATTATTTCCCTCTCATTCTTGTATTTTTAGGTTATGTGGGGCTGGTAAATCAAGCGATGACTTGCTACTTGAACAGCCTTCTGCAAACACTTTTCATGACTCCTGAATTTAGAAATGCATTATATAAGTGAGTATATATAACCAAAGCCTGTTCTTTAATTTGTCCTGGTATATATTGGTAGGAGATCTTTGTGAATTCCTTCTGTCAAAATTTCCTTGCTTGGATACTGAAAACTACACTTGAAGTCAAGACTATTATAAAGTATATCTGCTTCAGATTTTAGTAAAATACTAGGGTATGTTATTGGTTGTGGCATGGACAAGCTTTGTAAAGAATTTGCCCCATATTAAAAATCCAACTTAATTTCAAGTTTGATACTGAGTACGGTTCATGTCTGTATTTATGCAGTGAATGACTTCCAAATTATTTCATTCGTGTTGGGTTTGTACTTTTAAAGAATAGGATTGTCATTTACTGCAGAAATAAAAAGCAATTCCATTTGACTTTTCCCAAGAAACAGAGTTTCAGTTGGCCTCTGTAATCTGGCAGACCTTTTGAAATGTAATAAATGCAGATTTAAATGCCTTTTTTAGTAATGTTTTCAAAGTATTTTTAACTGTCAAGTATCTTGTGTTGTGAATAGATGGGAATTTGAAGAATCTGAAGAGGATCCTGTGACGAGTATCCCGTACCAACTTCAAAGACTCTTTGTTTTACTGCAGACCAGCAAAAAAAGAGCAATTGAAACAACAGATGTTACAAGGAGTTTTGGATGGGACAGTAGTGAGGGTAAGATGGAGCTATTAAGCTTGTGTGATTTGCTTCAGCAGCTGCCTGCTAGAGGCCTGCACTGCTGTTGATGAAGAAAAATACCAGAGTAATTTAAAAAAAAATTACTAGAACCCACTTTATTTCAATGGTAATTTTATGCTTTGTTGTGTGTGTTTGATTTTTGAAGAACTGATGTCTGAGTTCTAGGCTTCTAAAGTAAAAAGCATTATACTTTTGTAGTTAAGCTGTCATTACAGTTGTTAATTGTTTCTAAAGAAGTAGCTCTTGGAGAATCTTGCATCTGTTTTGAATCATAAGTGTCAAATGCGTATGTTCCACTTAAACAGAAAATAATAGGTATAATTCCAGAATATCAAACACTGCATTTGTCTTTTTGACACTTATATAGAGTGATTTTGCCCCATAACCTTCTGATTTTTCCATGCAGTAATCACACAATGATAAGGAGTTGGAAATTGAGTTTTAGTGTATCAGCACAAAGTGAAAATAAGTCAGAACGGGTTTATTTTATAACAGTGCATATTAGCATTTCTGATTTATGCATAAACGTAAGCAAGTTGACTGCTTGTTTTTCTAACTTGAAGCAGGTGCTTGTGCAATTGGACACAGGTTGAATAGTGAATTATGTAGTACGTAATAGGTACAGGCTTAAACAAATTGGTAGCTTTTTAGGAAGTATTCTCAGGCTACAGTTAGTACTGGAGCTAATAACCTCTCGTTTTAATTAAAATTAATTTCATTTTTTAACAGCATGGCAGCAGCATGATGTACAGGAGCTTTGTAGAGTCATGTTTGATGCTTTGGAGCAGAAATGGAAGCAAACAGAACAGGTAAATGTGTAAAAACTTCTCTTCATTCAGGGGTGTGGTATTGTTGTGGGATTTTACGTGTTTTTTTAAGGATGATTGTGAAACACTTTAACCGGATTTTAAATACCAGGTTATTGAAAGTCTGCAAGAGCCAGTTTTCTTGTTTGATGCAATAGCTAGGCTACTATAATGTACGGCTTTTAAGAGAGTGTTGCTTATGTTTTCCTCCCCCACTTAAAAGTGGAATATTCTGAACTCTGGATACTAAGTCTTTATTTGAAGTACAGACAGTAATTGTGTAACTCCTGTGGTAGCCTCCTTGCTGTCAGCATTTATTAGGCTACACTGCAGGCTCTTGGAGCTCAAGCCCAGTCTGCTAATGTAGGAGAAAGTCAGGAGTATATTCATGATACATGCTACATTTTGGTAAGAGACCAACTTGCTGCAGGCTGGTTTTCAGATCTGTCGATTGACAAATACTTTTATCTTTCCCTAACTGCACCTGGAGACACAAGGAAGGACTGCAGTATCAATCTATTAATGATGTCTGCAGGATCAGGCTTGTTTTTAAAACATAAACTTCAATTTTAGTAGTTTTGTAGTCACTCTTGAGATGTGACCGTAAAGTAGACTGTGGAGCTTATATAACATGGTTTGAGATGCTCATTTGATAGGTGTCTTGTGCAGTGGTGGGGCAGGGAAAAACAACAAATCAAGAGAAGGCTGTCCTGGCATTCTAAACGTGTAGCCATGCAATGAAGATGTAATTTAAAAGAGGTAATTCTGTGTAAAACAAGAGAAAGGCAATATGTTGCATTTCATCTATTTATAGACTTGTATATCTCTGTGTTTCAGGCTGATCTTATAAATCAACTGTATCAAGGCAAACTGAAGGACTATGTGAGATGTCTCGAGTGTGGCTATGAAGGCTGGAGAATCGACACTTACCTGGATATTCCTTTGGTCATCCGGCCGTATGGCTCCAACCAGGCGTTTGCTAGCGTGGTGTGTACTATTATGCTGACTGATAGTGCATCCATACACACATAGAATACATAATGCGACAGTGGTATAATTTGTTACATGGTAAGTATCATCCTAGATACTCCATCTTGGGGTGTTCGTCTTTGTGCAGTGAACCAGCTAGCAAGTTCTAGAAGAATTTTTTTTTTTGGCTTTTTGGTTTATTTTGTTTTGTTTTTTCTTTTGCCCTTCAATGAGTCCTACTGGTGCATGTATAAGGGGAGGGGAAATGCAACTTTATTGCCTTCGGGCTGCAGTAATCAATTATTTTATTCCTGATAAAATCTTTAGCCTTTACCCAAGATATTTTTATGAGATCACTGAAGTTTTGTTTGGGTTGTTCTCTTTATTGACACATCTGCTAAATTTTCATAGCACTGTTGAAAATCTTAGTGAAAGAACAGAATGTTGACTTAGAATTTAGTTTAGGTGCCATGTTGTTGCTGTGCTTTTTAAAGTTCACTTCTCCAATACCATATGCTTTTAACAAGCAATTTAATGATAATAAAACCTCCCTATCATACATCAGTGTTCTTGGACACTTTTGCTCCAGCATTACTGATGCTGGCAAGCGTTTATATTGCTTGGTAAGTCTGGAAGGTTTTTGTTTCAGTTTTTCCACCCCCCTGCAAAGAAGGGATTACAAACTGTGAAATTCCACTGTTGTGGCTTAAAATACCTGTGCTATGAATGAAATTGTGAGAAAAGAAAAGAATAAATCAAACAAGTCTTTCAGTAGAGGTTGTTTTAAGCAAACACTTGTGTAATTGGCTTACCAGGATTTTTTTATTATATTTTCCTTTTGTGTTTATTATACTGGCAATATTCTTTAGGCACAAATAGTCTGTAATTCTTAACAGTAATTCTGTTAAGAATTGTTAGAATTAGGTTAAACTGCAGTTAGGTTCAAGGTACTTGATACTTTAAAATTTCAATACCAATCTTAAGAAATAGTAAAGGTGAGGGACATTGATCTCACAAAAGGATTCAAGTTAATAAAGCCCTTTGAATTCTTTTGAAGATTGCATTTAAAATTTTTTACAATTATCCAGCTAATTGAAGCTGTATTTTGAGCTGCCAGTCCATTGATACGGATTGATGTATTATGTAGATGGCTTCCCTTTTCACCTTTTAAAACTCATACCTAGCAGTACTCCCTAAAACAATTTTGTTATAATTTTTATTCAGTGATGAGATTTTTCTGATATTTTAGAGTAATGAAAATGATTCAGTTCATGTAGTTGCATCATTCTGCATTTAACAATGCCTTGTACCTGTGTCTCAAACTGAGAGGAAAAAAAAAAACGCCAAACCCTTTGTATATTTGTAAAAACACAAGAAGCTTTAACAATTACGAACTTAAATATCAGATTATTAGTGTTTTCATATTTCTACTGTAAATCAACATTTACTGCGGTTACTACATTGAAGAAAAGTGTTAAGATTTTTGTTACACAGAGTTACATGGTTGCAATTTGTATTGATGCTTCAATTTTTGAGCTTTTTTTTTAATACATATTCTGATTATATTCAGTTGATTCTCCTCCCTCCATTTGTACTATCTATAGCAGATGTCATTTTTAGTTGTGTAGTCTTCAACAGTGGGGAGATATGGAGGATACTTGCTTTTGGAGAAGGGAAAAATCGCCTGTTTCTAAATGGAATTCTCTGAAGGTAGTATCCTCCATTGATCCATAGATGATGGTGATTCAGTAGGTGTAGGTGAAAGGGCATGAGAGATCAAAAACGTCACACATGCGCTAATAGGGCTTATAGAAGGGAATGTAAAACATTTTAGACCTTGCTAGTCAGCTCCTGAGGGAACTTGCAGCAGGCGACACAACCCAAGATAGGGGATCTAAGGAGGATACTACCTTCAAAGAACTCTAGTTAGAGGTAAGTGATTTTCCATTACTTTCTATTTAGAGAGAATGGATGTATGAGCTTTAAGTAAGGTTAATGTGTAGAATGCCACATGAAGTGTATTATCCCACTGTTCGACATTGTGTACTACCAAAAAAATGCCTGGAATGTTGCATTTATCTATAAATATATATGTGTATTACTGCTTACAAATACATGGGAACATTGAAGAACTGGGAAGGATAATGTTATGCTTTCTTTATTTCCTAATACAAGGTAATTCTGAAACTCTTCAGTGTGTTTTTAAGATTTTCTTTTCTGATTGCCTAGCCCATCCCCCAAGTTCCTGTTGTAAGACTACATAGCTAGAAACTCATTAGGGCATCTCTGGGGCACTGGGATCAGTATGTGTCTCAAGATACTTTCTGAAAAAGTACTTGGACTATTTGTAGTATTCAAGGGTGTGGTTTAAAAAATCCTGAATCAGTTTTTTTCTTGAGGTCAGCAGAAGTATAGTTTATAGTTTATTTCAGGGAGGTAAACAGGAGCAGCAATTCACATCCTGATTTTGTAGGTACTATAATCTTTTGTATAGATGTCTGAATTTACCAGCATTAGACATAAGCTAAAAAGATTATTCTTGACTCCAAGACATAAAAATTTTGCAAGATGAAGAACAACTGAGGGAAGGGTGGATGCAATGGGGAACTAGCTGGCATGCTGAAATAATGTTCCTAGGAACAGTGGAAATTGCATTGTCATACCAGAAGACTAGTAATAGTAAAAGTATTCTGGAAATGTAGCAAGTACAGTTCTGTGTTATTAAGTGTTGTTAGTTTCCCCATCTTTTGTACGTTAGCTTTCCTTTTGAGGGTGTAAGTATGCACACAAGTAGACCTTTTTTGGCAGAAATTCACTTGGACTTCTGTGTGAACTGACTGTGGTCTCCTTGCCAAGTAAAACTGTTGAAGGCAGTTAGGATATAGATGATGTGATACTTGCTTTTCTGAAGCTAGATTGGTAAGGGTCTTACGTTTTTAGCTGAGCATGTTCTTTGGACATGGGAAAACTAAATAAGCTCTGAAAATCTGAGATGGCAAATATTCTAGTTCTTTTTTTCATGAACAGTTTTGCCTAATTATTTCCTGTGTAACTTTTTGTAAATGTTCTACTGCTCCTGTTCACAGGCTTTATACAAATGCTTGCAGTAAAGCCCACCAAACTCCTGATTATGTCATAATGTATTTTTGTGGAGAAGAGTGTGTCCTAAATGCCAGTCTTTAGCAAAGACAATGATTAGTTTGAACTGTTTGTTATGGCATTTTAGTCTGCTGTTACAAGTCTCATAATCAAAATATTAAAAATGAGATACACTGTGAAATTGGCTGGACGAGGCCCTGAGCAATGTGCTTTGAGTTGGGCCTGCTTTCGGCAGGGAGGTAGGATCGAATGGTCTCCAAAAGTCTCAGCCCATATTGTTCTTTTGATTCTGTGAACTATATAAAAAAGTTTAAATGGCCGTTGTCATACTTTATCTATTGCTTGATCTTTTATGGTGTATTTTGAAGTGTGTGTGTGTTGGGAATGGTCAAAATGATTAGTAGCTCTAAGAATACAGAAGAGTTACCTCTTCAAAGGTAGAGTTGCACAGAAACAGGGGATGTCATGCAATACATTGTGCAGCGTATAAGCTTTATCATTGGTTTTACTGGGTCAAGTGTTGAGTAGAAAATGGTGAACTGCATTAGAATAAAATTGTGTTATGAAACATCCTTATTGGCAGAATTAACTGGTGTAAAGATTATAGGAGAAAACATAAATGAGTAAAACCTGTGGAACAGGGTTTCTTTATACAAGGACTGAAAATATTTGGATGTTCAGAGAGCTCAAACATGATGGAGTTCTCGAGGTTTAATCAGGTTCTTCAAAGCAAAACCACAAGAGTAATACTACTTCATTCAGTGTTTGGGGGTCTGAAAGGCCATCACTTTTTTCCATACACAAAAATTTTTTACTATGCTTCCTTGTCAAATTGCACATCACATGAGTCTGTGTAAGTATAGTAATTTATGTCCCGTTGTTTGTACATTCTCATTCGTTCATGCTGATGCATGAATTCAACTTTTTTCTTAAAGTATTTCTACTGTCTTAGCTGGCATTTGCTCCATAAGAGATAGTTCTGTGCTCATTATGTGATGTCTTTCATTTTCAAGTTTTCTGTGTTGGATATTAACTATTTTGCTACCACTGAAATAGTTCTGAGTATTAATTCTATAGCTATTTTACAGAATACTCAGAATGTACTAATCTCTTTCCCTTTTAAGCACATTTATAGCTTGCTTAGTCTCTTACCTTTTAGAATGAGATTTCTCACATTTCAGTACATAATCTTTACTAAACATTAACCATGTGTTGCCTTTGAATAAAAAGCAACTCAGGCTCTGTAAAGTTTAGGAAGTAAATAAGTAGACTGTAGTTCAAGTCAGAGTCTAAAATGTTGTCTGAAAGCTGTGCTTTCAGGGCTGTTCAAAGGCTTTTCTAGGTGGATCAGAAGATGAAGTGAGATGACTGCTGTTGTATTCAGCCTGGCACATTTTTCATTTATCAGTAGCTGTCCCCTGGAATACAGTTCTTATAAAGTCCTTTCTCTTAAAACAGCAACAGAGCTTTTGTAAAGCATTTACTTTGTCATCTTTGCTGCTTCCCTGAGTTGTCAGAAAGAAAGAAGGGAAGAATTTGGAGGCTTTTTGAAGAACTTGGCATATCTTTGATTTCCTCCCAGTGTGACTTGGCAAACAACGTTATTTAGATAGTAATCTTGAGTTCTGTGCCAGCCACCTTACAGTGGATGAACTTACTGTGCCTAGTTAAGCCTCCTCTTACTTATTCAAACTTCAGGGAACAGCTACACTACTTCATAAGAAATGATTATTTTTAAAGCCTTGTTTCTGTTCATACTTGCTTTAAACTGAATGTCTCAACGTGCAAGTGGTATTTGTATTTTCACCTCCACAGGTGAACAGACAACTTCTCAGTTCCACTTGGAGTTCAGAAACCCAAAGCCTGCTATCTTGCAAGGTGACTGGGTTAAAGGTTTTAACTTCTAAAATCTGTGGGTAAAATGCTTCACTGAACCCATCTCAGTATTCTTAGCGAATCTTGTTTGAACAAGTTTGTTCTGAAGTATATACAACTTCTGTGCAATATCATTGTTGCAAACTGTGTTAGAGGGAGAACTGATGATGAGTTTGGTTGTATTTTGAATATTCTTTGCTGTGGTGAGTAGCAAAGTAGAAATAATTAAACTGCTGGATTTATGGATTAGTGACAGATCTTTTAGGCAGCTGCCAGAGGACAGAATTCCAGTTATCAGTGAGTCGCTTCAGAAGGTTTATTCTAGGAAGCCGGTTGTGTCTTTATAGGAGATGACTGTATCTCGTTCTCACTTCTTTGGGAGTGGAGCTCAAATACGCCTTCTCCCCACCTTTCACTTAAAAGAAGTGATACCTTCAAATGTAGTTTCTTAAATTCATTTGTAGAATGAGACTAAAGCTGTCTTCAGGCAGGGCACTGAGGAACTGAGTAACAGTTTTTTCCTGCTGCCTCGCCCCACCCTGGTAATTATTGGATGATATCTGTTGGGCAAAACTCTTCCTGAAATACACAAGAACCATCTCAAAATTCTGGGAGGACAGGGCCAAAGCAGGGTTAAAAAATAAGCTCATTTTCACAGCAGTCAGTTGAACAGACATGACTGAATGTGTTGTGCAAGATAACAGGAGTAAATGTAATTTTAAACTGCATGTTAAAAAAAAAAAGGACAGTTTGGATTAATCAAATACTGAATGAAACATAGCAGTAATTTGTGGTTTGGCTGTTTAGTCTTGGGCTGGGTAGAAAGGTTGGTTTCTCTTAATATTTTCCTGACTCTCTGTATCAGTTTGTCAGTTAAGTTTTGGTTGGAGATTTAATTGAAGTAATTTGTATGTGTTTGCAATTTCATTGTAAATTTACTGTTCTGAGTTACACCTACATAGTAAACACTTCTTAAAAATCAGGTAACATCTTTTTATTATTAGGAAGAAGCACTGCATGCTTTCATTCAGCCCGAGATTCTTGATGGCCCCAATCAGTATTTTTGCGAACGATGTAAGAAGAAATGTGATGCAAGGAAGGTAAAGACAATCCAAATGATTTGCAAAAATGACTTTTGGTAAACACAAGTCCTGACAGTAGTAGCATAATCTTGTCTTTGCCTCATTTAGGGTCTGCGGTTTCTGCATTTTCCATATCTGCTGACACTGCAGCTGAAGAGATTTGACTTCGATTATACCACTATGCACAGAATTAAACTCAATGATCGTATGACTTTTCCTGAAGAGTTAGATATGAGTGTCTTCATCGATGTTGAAGATGAGGTAAAGTGTTTGGTTTCAGAGAAAAGTGAAAAGTATTTAACTTTCTTGACATTTCTCATTAAGAAAATTAAAGTTTTGGTGTAATAAATCCATTTTAATTATATTATTGATCTACATCAAATTGACATTGCCAGATATTTTAAGTTTTTAAATTTGTCTGTGTGGATTTTTGTTATCTTGAAAAGGAAGCATGTTCTCTAATTATAGGGTTTCTATGCTTCAATACGATGATGTTTCTGATTTCTTATATCTTCACATGAGTGATTTAAAAGCACAGATCTCAAGGCTTCTACCTATACTGCAAATCCAGAATGAAACATGTTTATTAAACTTGTGTCTGAATCTGTTTTGGTCACAAGAGATGAGGTAAAGTTTTGAAACCTTGAGTGCTGAGGTCAGTCCGAAAACATCAACGATAATTCCTTCATTCTGACTCAGTGTTGTGTGTGCTGTAGAAATGAGATTTGTAAGACTTCGTTTTTCATTTGTATGTTCTGGCTTTCAACTCTTCTGGGTTTGACCAAAATTCAGGTTGTGCAGTTACATTCACCAAGGAGTATTTAATGTGCCTTCTGCGTTAAAGACTAAATTTATTCCTCTAATTCCATTCCTGAAAACATTAGGTCACTTTGCTAGCTTGCAGTGATACAAGAGAAATATTGCACGGATATGCATATGAAGAGGCTTTTCTGACTCCATACAAAGCTTTGGTTTACGAAGTGTGCCTTTTAAGCAATTTGATACCTCTCAAAGTGTTACTGGGGGGCTAAATAATAATTAAGATTGATCTGGGAGAATAGAACTTGAGACAAAATTAACAACTGTCAGAAAAGTAAAAGAATTATCCAGAGGAAAGAGGATCAGGTAAGAGGTGAATGTACTGGCTTGTACTAAATGAGCTGCATTCATAGTGTTGTTCATGTTAGGACTTTAAGCTAATAGAACACTAATAGGGCTTACTGTAATACCTTGACTCTCTCCAGTGAGTTCAAATGGAAAAAAATCTTGGTGGATGAAAATATTTCCAGTCAAATCAGTTATGATTAACAGGGCCGTGTTATAATTGGATTTGTTATCTGATATTGGACTTCCAGGCATTAACTAGTAAATGGAACAGGGTAGTAACAGATACAATCTTGTCAATATGAAACCAGGTAATTACCATTCAGTTGCACACAGGACATGAAAAATTGATTGAAGAGGTGAACTGAATACTGTTACTAACAGAAACAAGTCAGTTCTCAGTGCAGAATGCAGCAGTCTCTTGGTTTTTGAGGCATTTCATGTTGTCCAGATTTAATTTTTTTTATTTCATATATTGTTATTTCTTGTTCTCTGTAACTGGAAATGTTGCATAATACTAGTATGTATGTCTTATTTTTAAGAAGTCTCCTCAGACGGAGAGTTGCACTGATAGTGGAGCTGAAAATGAAGGCAGTTGTCATAGTGATCAGCTGAGCAATGATTTTTCTAATGATGATGGAGTTGATGAAGGAATCTGCCTCGAAAGCAATAGTGCAGCAGAAAGAATTTCTAAAGCTGGCAGTGAAAAGGTATGTTTAAAACAACGCTGTGCTGGCTCTGATTGAGATGGAGTTAATTTTCTTCACAGCAGCCCGAACAGTGTTCTCTTTTGGATTTGTGACTAAAATACTGTTGACAGCATGCCAGTGTGTTAGCTTGTGCTGAACAGTGTTGCACGGCACCAAGGCTTTTTCTGTTTCTCGTTCTGTCCTTGCAATGAGTAGGACTAGGGGTGGGCAAGAGGCTGGAAGAGGGAAATAGCTGGGACAGCTGACCTGAATATTCCACAGGGATATTCCATGTCATACTCCCTGCTGTGTAATGTCATGCCAGCAGTCAAAACTGTGGGCTTTCCAAAGCAGCTGTTGGTCAGAGACCTGGATGAGCATTGGTGTGGTGGTGCGAGCTGGTGAGTAATTGCCTTTGCATCACTGCGTCCCTTTTTTCCCCTTCTTTGGTTATTAAACTGTCATTACTTCTGGCTATAAGTTTTCTCGCTTTTGCTCTTCTGGTTCTATCCATCATCCCACTTGAGGGGAGGAGTGACTGACGGGATGGGTGCTTAGTTGCTGGGCGGGTATAAATAAATCTGATATTGGGGAGGGAGGAGGCATGTGTTTTTAGTTAGATTCCAGAATTTAACACTACAGCAAATGAAAACATGCTACCAATTTGGAGGTCACATGAGAATAAAAGGCCTTCCCAGCTTGTCAGACAGAGAATTCAGAGAGAAGTTGTTCTGGCAGCACACCCTCAAATGGAAGACTCTTGTCTTATGAACAGTGTTTTTTTCTTCCTTTGAGATCAACTGTCAAAGGCCTACCCGCTTTAAGTGCAAAAGCATCTTGCATTTCAGTAGAAGACTGGAAAGTTTTGATCAGTCTCTACCATCCATTTCTTGTCCTTAGAAAAGCAGTCGCATAGATGAGGCCGTGGGTCTAAATGTTCAATAGTCATTCAGCCATCTTACGTTCACAAAAAGAAATTGAGCAGCAAGAGAGTCTAGTATAGCAGTCATTCTTCTGTGGGACAGAAAGATAAGCAGAGATCTTTGAGAAACCTGAGTTTTCTTGCCAATACAAACTTAATCAAAAACATAATGTATCTGTAATGCAAATGTCATGTCATAGAATCAGAAGTTTTAAGTTGTAAGGGGCCCTAAAGACCATCCAGTTCCAACCCCCTGCCGTGGGCAGGGGCACCTTCCACTAGACCAGCTTGCTCCAAGCCTCATCCAGCCTGGCCTTGGACACTTCCAGGGAGGGAAGTGCCCACAGCTTCTCTGGGCATCTCCCTTCTTTGAGTTTAAAGCCATTACCCCTTGTCCTGTCACTACAGGCCCTTGTAAAAAGTCCCCCTCCAGTTTCCTTGTTGGCCCCTTCAGGTACTGGAAGGTGCTATAATGTCTCCCCGGAGCCTTCTCTTCTCCAGGCTGAACAAACCCAACTCTTCCAACCTGTCCCCATAGCAGAGATGCTCCAGCCCTCTGAGCATCTTCGTGGCCTCCTCTGGGCTCACTTCAGCCAGTTGAGTAGTACTGACAGTAGCTTTGGCTAGTTAATTGATATTGCTTGTTCTCAAGGCCAACTAGCTGTCAAGCCATGTTAGCTTTTTGGTTTGGATATCTTAATAGTAGATGCAGTATATACTAAGAACCTACAGAGCATTTCCTCTGTATAATCTAAAAATATTTAATTCTTGTAACACTTACATGAGTCAATATTGTTCAGTTTTATTTTTTTTAACGTATTTGCAACACTGAAGATTGTCCTTAGTACCCTTTATTGCCCTTTATTTCCTTTTTTCCGTGTATGAGAAGAAAGGTGTATGACAGCAAACCCGGAGTGCTGTGAGAGAAGTTAATGTGGAGTGCTGATAAGCGTTGAAGGGAGTGTTGCTGGTTTGTAATGTACGTTAAGGGGCAAAAAGCAACCTTCAAGAATGCAGAGCAGGGTGATAGCAAATAAGCCTAAGCTTTGTAGCTACAGGCAAGTTGGTCATTACTCTGTTTCTTGTGTGGTGATATGTTTAACACCTGTCTGACATAAGAAACACAATTTCAGAGCTCGTAGAGAAAAGAAGTAACAGTAATGCATTTCCATGTTTGTTTTGATTTTTGTTTTTAAGTTGTTCAGTCTTTCCACTTTCTTTCCCAACCAGTAAAAGGGGAAATTTCTCTTCCATGATTACATACTCTTGTATAGTGTTCAGCATATCAGAGCTCTGGTTTTGTTCAGTGTCTGCTGCAGTAACGCATGTGTTATACAGATCTGTTGACAATATCCAACTGTTTATATATTTGGGTTAGTGTAATTGTTTGGAAACTTTTTAATGGGATCATTTGGTTACCTTTATTTAATATATATCGCACTTTTTTCTTCTCTTCCCAGAGTTCTTTACTGTATGAGCTCTTTTCTGTTATGGTTCATTCCGGAAGTGCTGCTGGTGGCCATTATTATGCTTGTATAAAATCTTTTAGTGATGAGCAGTGGTACAGCTTTAATGATCAGCATGTTAGCAAGGTAACAATAGTATTTTTAGTTACATTGTGTACTCGTGGATGAAACAATAACTTTGTATTTTGTGTGTGATTATTTTTTTTTTCACTTATGTATAGTGAAGCTGGTTTTCTGTGCAGGTATTTCAAGCATTTACATTGTTGCATCTTCTAATGTCCTGCCTCTGTGCATGTGTTTCACTCATTAGCTTAACTGAAATCTGGGGTGGTTTTAATTTCTGTATGGGTTTTTGTGTATTGAGGGGGAGGAGTGTTTCTTCTTCATAGTGAAGGGGGGATGGTTCATAGAGGCCTGGATTCATGCACAGACCAGGCTGGATTTAGAATTTTGCCGTGTATACATGTGAAGAATACTTCTGAGAGAAGTGTATTTGTACATCTCAAACCTGTCCTGCTGATGCATTCCAGGTGTTACATGTATCCGTAAGTGTTATTGCAATGAAGAACCTGGATAGTGCTTTTCTAGGAAGCTCCTGCTTTAAAAAAAAATTGTTTACATTTATTGTGAAATGAAGAGGCAGATCACTCTGAAACAGTTGTGGGGGTTTTTTGCCATCAGCCAAAAAGCAGAAATATTTTTTAAAATTAGAATGATTTGTGTGTTATGTAATGCTATTTTTTCTAATGAGAATAAATGCATCTTCATTAGTGTGAGTTACTCAAATAATCATTAAATTGATTTTCTGTTAGATAACTCAGGAAGATATTAAGAAAACATATGGTGGATCTTCTGGAAGCAGAGGGTATTATTCCAGTGCTTTTGCTAGGTTAGTACTACTGTAATGTTACTTTTCTTCCTGATGGTGTTTTAGTGTAATGAATGGCCAAGATGCATGTGCTTAACTTGTTAGCTGAAAATTAATAGTAGATGCTTCAAATAGTTGTAAAAAATATCGATTGCTGTTTCAGATCATTAAAATAATGTGATATATATGTTGTAAAATCTTTTTTGGTTAGTGTATTGTGAAGATATGTAAGACATAGCATTTCCTTACTGAAGGAAAGAAACAAAACAACTTTTGAAACCATGTTATCTTCCTACCTGATAAATTCAGATAACTGTTCACTTTTTCCACCAGCTCCACGAATGCATACATGCTGATTTATAGACTGAAGGATCCAGCGAGAAATGCCAGTAAGTACATTTTGTTAACTAGTTCCTGTTGTGGAATAAGGAGATGTTTTACATGCGATGAGTCCTAATTTTTGTGAGGGTGGTGGTATGGTATTTTTAGGCTAAGCTACAGTAGCTTTAATATAGGAAGCCTTCTTTTATAGCTTCATTCATTACTCTTCTTATAGTAAACCTTTATGAATCATTAGGAGGTCTTCACCAAATGAATCTTCTAAGTTTTTTTAGTATTTTGGAGATCCTGGAAATAAAGAGCAGATACATTAGGTGATACTGAATAAACTATAATGTAATTCTATGTCAGTGTTGTGATTGACAGTGGAATAAAAAAATTACTTAAAAATTAGTATGTAAAAACTTAATAATGACAAAGTTTTACACTTTATAACCAGCCCTTACTGTTTGTGTTTCAGTTAGGTGGTGAGACAGTATACTGTAAGTTAGTCAGAAACAAATCTTGAATTTCATGGTCTTTTATTCCCCTCATCTCTGCTGTAGGCATCCTCTAAGCCTTGGTGAACTATCCCCATGTAATAATTGACAAGGTGATTAATCTTTGAAATATGTCACAGTGGAAAATGAAGATTCTGTTTGGTTTCAAAACAGGAATGTCTGGTTGGAGGCTTCATTCAAGTATTGGCTAATTTCATAGGCTCTTAGACTGTTCAAATTACTAATAATTTTAAATTCCAGGATTTATCTTGTAGATTTTTTTAATACTGTATTGTTTGCTTGACAACAGTGATGTTTCTCATTTAAAATCTGAGCACACCGAAATGATACAGTAGTAAATGGAAGTTTGATAGAACTTTTTTAAACTAATATCAAAATAGAAGAAAGCCTGTTAGTTTGCTATTTTCCCCTTCTTGTTAATCCCTTGTTAGAAGCACCGCTGTGGAAAAAAACCAGAGAGCAGTGGCTAGCCACGTGCTCTCATCAGCACCGTGACTGTAAGAATCAAGTATTTGGTTAATATTCTAACTGGTTGAATGGAGCCAAATATTAATTTGCCTGCAGCATCAAAGCCATAATTGTGTTTTCTTAAAGGAAAAATTCAGTAGTCTGCCCCTGTAAAGCAAAATTAGTTGGTCTGTAGCCTGGTTGAAGTTAGGCTGATAAGTAGTGTAGCCTGTTCTAAGTTTTTGAGGGGTATGTAGTTCAATTGCCAGAACTTTAATGCCCTGAAGTACACAAAAAAATCATCTCAGTGAATAATTTTTCCTAATACCTCTTCGTTTCTCTCTTTTTGTTTTCCTTTCTTTTTCATTAAATGCTCAAGTGCTTGGGTATCCCACAGAATAGATTCAAGCTCTCAGTCATCCTTTGTAGGTTCAATATTTTGATAGCTGGATTTAGTACATGGTTTTGAAGTGGTTTCAACATGAGCGATACTGTTGAAGCCTTTTATCATCCAATTGATAAAATAAGTCTTAAAAGCAACAAAAGTGACGGTTTCGATATTAGAATTATTGAAACAATATTACTCATTCTGCTAAGAAGTGAATGTAAGTTGTATGAAGTTTAAAAATAAACAGCAGTCATGAAGTCTTTAAGTCAAGAGCTGTCTTTGGAAATAGGTTTTGTTGTAAGTGCTATGATTGTTAATTCCTCAGCAGTCAAATAAAGAAACTGAATCTGTTCTTTTGGATTTCTTGAGCATATCAAACCCATTTTTTAAATCTGCAGAATTAGTTACCTGATTTCTTGTAAATAGGGGTGGCACCAGGATTGCAACGACTGTATTTGCAGAAGTTAATATTTTAATTTTTTCCAAACTGATGAAGTACTGCATGTTCTGGTTTTGTTTCTGATTGTGAAACAGTCTCCTGAAGTACATTAATCTGTATTAAGTGCAGCATTTATTTTATCACAATATAGGTGATATCTTGTGACTTTTATTATCAGCTAATTCACTTTCTAGAACAGAATTTACTGTTATTGTAAAAACAAGGCTCAAGTGCAGTCATCAGTTTCATGGTGTTTCTTTACAACAGCATAGCTTCCCTTACTGGTACTGGAATATTGATCTTGTGCTAATAGCACTTTCTGCTGTTACTGAGGTATAAACGAAAGGCTGACTTCCCTTTCATTTAAATCATGAGAAAGAGAACAGGACGTGGTATTATGGGAAATTTGGTTAGAGAAGAGAGAGGGAAGAAGGCAAGAAAGATGGATTTAATATACCCATAATCCTTAACGAGTTGCCCACAGTGGAAAAAAAATATTTTTTTAAAACCACTGTGTTGTTTTTTACAGAGTTTCTTGAGGCACATGATTATCCAGAGCATATTAAACAATTGGTACAGAAAGAGAGAGAATTGGAAGAACAAGAAAAGAGACAACGTGAAATTGAGCGTAACACTTGCAAGGTTAGAATTTCTGCTGAATAAACTAACTACATTTCCAATAAGAAACGTTTCTACAGTAAATAGTAAATGTTTTTTACTACAAGGACTCTTTTGTGCTAAGTGTATTTGCATCATTAACTCTTCTAAATTAATTGTTCATCTGTTGGAAGCCTGTACGCAGTGGAGGCGTCTGTTAGAGGTATTCACCAGAGATTTTTGTTGAGTTTGTCTTCCATATGAATATGAATTGGTATTAAAACCAAACCCAAACCAGTTAATCTGACATCACTTGTTTCAGTGAAACCAATTCCAAAGAGTATGTAATGCTCTGTTAGGTGTTTCATGCTATAAAATCTTTCTGTATTGTGACTCTTTCCTTTGGGAAATGATGTTTCTTAAACTAACTACAAGTGACATATTTGGCAGAAAGGGCAAAATCTTTTTCCAACCATAGATTCAATACTGACAAACAAAATATGACATGTATGACTTGCAAGCATGACAGTCAGCTGCCTAGCTATGAATCAAGTGATTGTTTTATTAGGGGGTTCTCTGTGGTTGTGGAATATATAACTCTATGTGAAAAAGGAATTTCATGTTCGTTGTTCCTATGTGAATTTTGTTTTGGAAGATTTGCACACTGCCTACAGTTTAAAGAAGTTCTGGTTATAGATTTCTACCCTAGCTTGCAGAAAGATAGAGGAATGCCACACTAGTGCTATCTAATGTGCCTTTGATGTTTTCGATCTGTAGTTACGTTACCAACTGAAACTGTCCTGCAGCTGAAGTAGAGCTACAGATGTATTTGATGTTAGATTGTTTAAATACAGGGCTGTAAGTGTACTCTAATATGTAAGATATTTACAGATACCTTCGTGATCATTTTTCTTCCTTTTCTGGTTCATAGATTAAATTGTTCTGCATGCATCCTACAAAACAAATAATGATGGAGAACAAATTAGAGGTTCATAAGGACAGGACACTGAAGGAAGCTGTGGAAATAGCTTATAAGGTATGCTGTGCATAACAGAATAGTTTAATTGTTAGATGTTATTTTTTTCTGCTGTTGTGTCCAAATTTTCAGGTTTTAAATTTCTAATGTTGGGGGGATGTTTGCACGGGGTTGGCTGTGGGATTTTTTTGTTGTGGGTTGGTTTTGGGGTTTGGTTTGGGGCTTTTTTTGTGGGTTTGTGTTCAGGTTTTTTGTCATGTTGGGGATTTTTTTAAGGTGTTCTAGTGGGGGGTTATTGACAGAGTTTTCTGTTAGTAGCCATCAGCTGATTTCTGATTGGAATGATATAGCCCTCTGGAACCTGTCTTCATGTGCTTAGATACACATACTTTTCAAACTTTCCTCTTCTCTGCATTTTGTTGCAGACTTTGATTTTAAAAACGCGTATGTATATAGCACATGTATGTATAGAATATGTCTGATGTTTTTGTAAAACCAAATTGAAATCTGTGAATTCAAAGGATTTCTTGATATACATGTACTGAGATATTTCTAGCTTACAGGGGAAAAATAAACTCACAAATAAACCATTATTAAATGTTTTGGGGTGTGTTTTGTGTGTGTGTGTGATTTAGCTAATGGATTTAGAAGAGGCCATTCCTTTGGATTGCTGTCGTCTTGTCAAATATGATGAGTTCCATGACTACTTGGAACGATCTTATGAAGGAGAAGAAGATACACCAATGGGTTTGTTACTTGGAGGTGTCAAATCAACATACATGTTTGACTTACTATTGGAAACAAGAAGACCTGACCAGATTTTCCAGTGCTATAAACCTGGTGGTAAGACACGCAATTATGTATAGTCAAAGATACACTGAAACTACATGGTGTGATGGCATGAAAATAAAACTTGTAAAACCTATAACTTCATATGATGTGTGAAAGAAGAAAAACGTTGTTGTACTAAATTTTCTGAAGTCATTAACGTGAGCCACGTACTGTGCTGTGTTACCAGCTTTTTTCTAATTGAAGCAGTTCTCAGGTATACTAAAATTTTGTCAAGCTATGGAACATTTTTGCCTGTTTGGCATTAAAATTCATCTGAACATGAAGTTCTGAAATTGGACTGCTTTTCAAATTCATTACTGTTTATATGTATTTAATGCAACCCCTTAATCAGTACATCTGGCAACTGTATGTGTGTTTTCTTTGCCTGTTGAATACTCCCTTTTTTTTATATATATATATATGGTTTTGTTTTCTTTTTCCTCTTCCCTGCAGAGGTCATGGTAAAGGTTCACGTAGTTGACCTAAAGACTGAATCTGTTGCTCCTCCAATAAGTGTACGAGCTTATTTGAATCAAACAGTTTCAGAATTTAAACAGCTAATTTCAAAGGTAATTTAAGGACTTTTATTACAGAGTTCTAATTCATTTTGACTGTGAAAATACGTTATAATTTAAACATCTAAAATGAGGGCCTGCCCCTTTTTACAGTTCATTGTGTGTCATGTCCAGCAGGGTTAGGCTCGTTGTTGCAGTTGAATTTGTCTATCTACTCGCTGCTGCTAAAAGCAGTCATCTGCTTATTGCTTCCATCCAGAGTTCTACCTTGGCTTTTGCACAAGCTTAGCTGCTGCCTGGCCGTATTGCTTAGTAGCTTACCACATAATAAGCTTTTGGGGGAAGCTGAAGAGTAGGGTTTGTGTTCTTTTACTAAGGGTTAGTAACTTACCTCACTGAGTGTCCAATCAGTGGCAGAACTAGTGAACTGTTACCATATACCTGAACCAACGTGTAACTTCCCCCATTGGCTTCAGTAATTGAAATTAACATCCAAAGCTGACCATGTTCTCCCTACAAAACCTCCTTTTTATCCCAACAGCCACTAGTTATTAAGATGCAGATGGATGTTTATGTTTTGTTAAATCATGGGATATTACTGCTTCCATGGAATTGAACCACAGATGTTTTAACTGTGAATTCTGTGTAAAATAGTTCAGTGGTTGGTGTAACTTCGTAATATTTGTTACAAAACATTATTTCAGTAACTTGAGTTCAGTCTGACTAAGAATTAAGTTAGCAGTGTGCACAACCTCGTACTTGAGAATATTTTTTTATTTTCAGTTGGTTCATACCCTAAAGAATAAGACTGATCCTTTGTATTACTGGTCACTAACAATTTGCCAGTTCTCTGCAAAGCCAAGCCATTTTAGCCTACTGAACTTTTGGAGAAACTGACATTTGCTACATGTCAAAGGATGGAGGAAAGAAAGTAGGACTGAACAGGTTTGGGAGGTTTTCCCCTACATTGTCTTTGAAATTTATATGTTGATAAACAAACCTTCTCCTCTCCCTATAAATAGTCTTAAAAAATGAAACACTTGTTCCAGTATTTGAAGTTACGTATAATGCACGCACTGCCTAACTGTCAATGCCTTGTTTTAGGCTACACACCTGCCCGCTGAAACAATGCGGGTAGTGTTAGAACGTTGCTACAATGACTTGCGTCTTCTGAACGTTTCCAGCAAAACACTGAAAGCTGAAGGCTTTTTTAGAAGCAACAAGGTACATGCTCTGATTTTTAGAGTTCATTTCATGTTTGTAGATTTCACTGTTGAGTTGTAAAAGGTCTGGATATCTGTGTATTATTCATAATGGGTACCTGGCACTTACTTCACTGAAGTACTGCATGGGGTTTTTAACTAGTAAATACGGTGGTGCTGATGGATACTGTAGGCTGTGTATGAAACCAGCTGTGCATACCAAAGTAGAGCAGATTGAGAACTGGGTATCTGGTTGATACTCGGGATCAAATGATGGTGAGGTTAACAACCTTACAATAAAGATTTTTTGAAGTCAACGCTTCTTTTGGGTACAAAGGTTGGCATATTACTATAAAAGCTGCCTAATTTGTTTTCTAAACCTTCTGAACAGCTGTGCCTCCTCATAGTATTAAAGTTCTTAGAGAAACAAATGTCGAAACTGAGAGCAGGTTTTTGGTGGGGGTTTGTTTTAAATTTGGTAATTTATACTATGCAAATTCCCCTTAGCCAAGTTTATATTGATTTTCCAGAACGACTTCTAGTAAATGTTTCCAGTAATAGTTGTGTAATGCATTTAGAGAAAGAGTAACTTAAATAACATCTGTAGCACTGCCCTTTTTACTACAGTGTTAATAGCACATCTCCTAGCACACGTTGCACATCCTCTGCCTTTGAAATTTAGGCTGGAGAGCACACTGTCCTCGGTGAAGAAAGATTAGCAAAGGCTTTAATGCCTTATAGCTGAGCAAAACAATGGCATTGACTTGTTTCTCGGTTACTTCAAGCCCTTTTGCATTCACGTTGTCACCGCCACACAGCGACCTTTGACAAAGGGAAAAGATAAATTTGTTCCCTTGTATTCTAATTTGTGCTAGTGCTTACCTATGTATGCGTTTAAATATTTCCTATTTCTGAAGCTGTACTGGAAAGTAAAGACTGCCAGCTGTAGCTGTGGGGCTCGTTTCTACCATAACTAGTGTTAGTGCTCAGATGAAGGGTGCCCGTGAAGCGATACATAAATACAACACTGAATACAGAAGAGCTTACTGCAGCTGGTTGGTCTGGTTATAGCTCACTCCAATCTTAACATGATTATGAAAACAAACAAAAATGAAATCATTATTAAACTACGTACTACTGAGTCTTTTTCTAAACATGTATTTTTTAAATTTTTTAATAAAAGGTGATTTTTCTTAGTGACATTTCTAATGTGTGCTCAATTCTGCCCGTTTGCTATTGTTGCTTTTACTTTTATTTAAAATAATACGTGCTAAAACTGTTATTTTATGTTCAGGTATTTATTGAAAGCTCAGAGTCTTTAGATCGTCATGTGGCATACACAGAGTCTCATTTATGGAAACTGCTGGATCGTCATGCAAATACGATCAGACTGTATGTTTCATTACCAGAGCAATCGCCTGGATCTCAGCTTAGACGAGCAGTTTTTCAGAAGTGTAGTGGAGATTCGGGCAACTTGGATGAAGCCTGTGAAAGAGTAAAAGGACCTGTAGGTAATATGAAATCTGTAGAGGCAATTCTGGAAGAAAGCACAGAAAAGCTTAAAAGCTTGTCCCTACAGCAACAGCAGGAGGGAGATAATGGAGACAGTAGCAAAAGCACAGAAGCCAGTGATTTTGAAAACATTGAATCACCTCTAAATGAAATTGACTCTTCAGCATCAGCAGAAAACAGAGAACTTGAAAACCAAATTCAGATTTCGGATCCAGAAAATCTCCAGTCGGAGGAGCGGTCAGATTCAGATGTAAATAATGACAGGAGTACGAGTTCGGTGGACAGTGATATCCTCAGCTCCAGCCATAGCAGTGATACTCTATGCAATGTGGACAATGCCCCACTTCCCTTGGCTAATGGACTGGATTCTCATAGTATCACAAGTAGTAGGCGATCAAAAGCAAATCAGGGGAAGAAAGAAACCTGGGACACAGCAGAAGAAGATTCTGGAACAGATAGTGAATACGATGAAAGTGGCAAGAGCAGAGGAGAAGCACAATATATGTACTTTAAGTCAGAACCCTATGTTGCAGAAGAAGGTTCAGGAGAAGGGCAAAAATGTATGTATTCCATAAGTGTCTTCAAATAATCCAGCTTTTGTTACTCTTTAATTTATATGCTGTGTTAACAAGTCTAATGTTGGCATTGAAAAACTTAATTATGTGTCAGATAAGAACTAAAGCAAGTGCAAAGATGGGATGTGGTGTCGTGTTCAGCAAAAACCTAGACTAATTTTGATCGTGTATTTGAACAGTGTCTTGCTTTTTGTTTCAAAGAAAATGAAAAGCTACCTATGAGAGACATACATGTACTTCATTATATTGATAGTGTTTTCTGGAGAGCAAGCTGAGTTGCCTTCCAGTGAAAGGAAAACATCACATCTGCTGCTGCTGATTCACCTGTTTCAGAATGCAGTTATTTACTGTGGTTCACAGAGCAATAATTCTGTTAACATTTAGATTAACAAACCTGAAAACTCCTAGTCATTTGGTTGTAAAGAAAATTCAAATATACTTGATCATTTAATTCAGTAGACTGAATAGCTTTTTTTAGTCTAATGACTTGTAACACAATGTAGTCGTACTGTAATTTGGAGTGTAGTCCAAATTGCATATATAAGAAACACAATTTCTAAAGATAAACTGTACACTTTGCTGAATTTCATATTACTACAGTGTCTTTTCCTTAATTACAAAATGATTCCATTAAGAAGTCCCTTAATCTAGCCTTGATCTTGCTTTGTGGTATCCTGTGGCCTTCCAGAACACAGAGTTAACCAAACTAAATCCTGAAAGCCAGGAGAAAAAAAAAAAAGATTTGGGTGACGTGCCTGGCCAGCCCCATCTCAAAGCGCTTCTGTCTCTCCCTTGAGGCAGAGGAAACCTGTAGTAGGTTATCTGCAAACATTCCATCTCATTCTGTTTGTTCTCTTATGGAAGGGAGAAGACACTACTTTGCTCCCCTGCTTCACTGATTGCAAAACAGGGCAGCTTAGAATGGCTGTGTCCTCCAGGAGTATCTGCCCATAAACACTTAAAGTACAGCAAGGCTCTTAAAGGTTACAGTAACACCCTCGGATAAAATGTAAATGTGCCCGTTAACTATAATTCCACCTTTTCAGTGCTGTTTCGCTGCAGGTGATAAGTGTGAATATATGGAAATAGTGCACTGGAGTGGTTTTTTTGGCAGCAAGGTGTTTTCATGCCATTTTTATTTTTGCTTAGGGCTGATGGTGCATGTTGATAAAAGAATTACGCTGTCTGCCTTCAAGCAACATTTGGAGCCTTTTGTTGGAGTTCCATCTTCTCACTTCAAAGTGTTCAGAGTGTACGCCAGCAATCAGGAGTTTGAGAGTGTTCGGCTGAATGAGACACTTTCATCATTTTCCGATGACAATAAGGTTATTCAGAAATTATTTGGAATCATTGAAAATTGCATTGGTACAATATAGACAAACTTAAGAACATAAGTTACAACTTTTTGTTAACTGGCCAGGTGACATTATTACGTTGGTCTTGGTAGTGTGTTACAAAGGGTGATTTTGATATGAGTTCTGACATGCTCCTTTTGCCTTCTAGATAACTATTAGACTTGGAAGAGCCCTTAAGAAGGGTGAATACAGAGTCAAAGTCTATCAGCTTTTGATAAATGAGCCAGAGGTAAGGTGTTGAATATTGCAGGTTTGATTCATGAAAATATTATGTGCCTTGACCCAGTTTTTTCTCTGAAATCTTGGAAAAAAAGGTAGTCTTTTTCTCTGTGTTTTCATGCAAGTTTTCTTGGATTTAGAAAGGGAAGTTGTTTATTTCTGTTCATGCTCTTCCAGGTATGCAATTGGAATGTGATCTACAGCATCTCTTAAGTGTCTGTATTTCTGCAGTGTAAATGGACGACAAACAAAAATAGTTATTTCTTTGTTTTCCTTAAATGTAGGGAAGTCATGTAGAATTCTCTCCTAATAAGAAACTGGTTTTGCTCATAGCTGCCGTTTGCAGTAGTGTTGCACTGATACGGTTTGTCACATTCATGCACTGCAGACAGTGCGTATCGGAAGGGTTAGCTGGGTAATAGTCCTCTGCAGAAGAGAAGCACGAAATAAAAATACTTGTCTTGCAATACCGCAGGTCACTTGCTTGTTGCAAATTTTGGGACGTGGAAAGTATAGAAGTGATTTCACTAAATAGATTGCAGTCTTTAAAAGTTGACTTTGTATGCACCTTAATTTCTGATTTTATTTTTTGTACCAAACTGAAGAATACATATTAAAAATGGATAAGCATAAGAGACTGAGGCTGAACTGATAAAGCAGGGAATATGATAAACTTGAAAGTAACTTCTAGTCATGGGGTTTTGGTCTGTCTGACCAATGAAAGCAAGAAAGTGGCATTGTTATTATCATATGGCTTCATTTAAAAGGTCCTTTCAGATTGTTTAGACTGTTAGTGTACTGGTAGCGATTAGTAGTACATACACAAGACGCTATTTCTGCAGTGGCACGCGCGTCGAGTGTTGGAATTTACAGCCCTGTCAAAGGGCTGCTGCTGTACAGTTAGTTAAACCTGGTTTTAATCAACGTACTGCCTGCCTTGTTTATGAAAAGCATTCTAGGGGTCATTTTCTGAGGTGGATGTGACTGGGCACATAACATGAACAGGTGGCAAATCTACTTGTTTCTGTTTAAAAAAATTTGTCCTTAACCACTTTCTGTTTGTTCACAGCCGTGCAAGTTTCTTCTAGATGCAGTTTTTGCTAAAGGAATGACTGTCCGGCAGTCAAAAGAGGAGCTGCTTCCTCAGCTGCGAGAACAATGTGGCCTAGACCTGACAATTGACAGGTAAAGAGGCTGCAGTCCACTGGTTATGATTAAATGTTACTTTAAAATGTGGGGTGTTTTTTCTCCTGTGGAGAAAAGAAGTTATGAAAGGAATAGAAAGAAGTTACTGTGGTCTTCGAATCAAATTGTGAGTGCAAACATTAATTTAGCAATTCTTGGTTTTCATCTCATGTAGAATGATAAGGGGAATAATACTTACATAAAACTGCCTGTGCGCAGTGTGCCTACAGGCTTAGATCTGAGAAGTTCTATTCTTTCTAAGGATGATTTTCTTCTTCAGAAAGGAGAGCATTATATTAAAAAAAAAAAAAACCCCACAACACCAAAAAAACCCCAGTTCACAAAAACCCACCTTCTCTAGATACAGGCTCAGGGTAGATGGCTGTAGCAGACTGCCTCGTGTGTTATCATAGGGTGTGTGTACAGCTCTGACCCAGCACTGCCTTCCCATTACCCATAATCAGTGGATAATAATAATGGCTAACAGAATAGTGTAAGTGTCCAAGGCCAGGCTGGATGAGGCTTGGAGCAGCCTGGTCTAGTGGAGGGTGTCCCTGCCAGGGGGGTTGGACCTGGATGGTCTTTAAGGTCCCTTCCAACCCAAACCATTCTGTGATTCTGTGATAATCAGTTATCTTATCAAGGCTGAACACACTCTGGGGCCTTGTTTGCACCTACTGTCGGTGACAAGTGACATGGTGTTTGCTGTGGAACAGCTGTCACTCTGTATTCACTGGAATTAAGAAAAACCCGTAAGCTGCGGTAAGCAAGATGGTGGGCCTGGATATATGCCTAAAATGAGACTGGAGCAAAACATGAGAAGTGTTAGACCTTTCCAGTTGAGAAAAGATGTAGAAAACGTAGACCTAGGCCAGGTTTTTCTCCTTTCCTCAGCATGATTGGGCAAAAGCATTTTTGACTGGCTTATGTTCTCTTGAGCCCCATAAAATTTGTCTGCTTCTGTGTGTGGAGAGACTATTAAAATTGAAGTTTTGAACCTGTCTTTCATCTCATTTTAGTTGTTTATCCCTTCATTTACATCTGTGTGTAAACACAGTTCATCCTGTTGGTTTGTGACTGAATCAATGCAGTAGAACTGAGTACATAAATCAGACCCCAGTCCTCTTCTAATCTTCCACCTCTTCTTTCTTCCCCATTTCCCTCTCCATAAGGAAAGGAGAAAAAAAGAAAAACAGAGCAGCAGTAAATCATTGGGAAGTGTTTGGGAATATTCTGTTTTGTAATCCTAAATAGGAAACTGTTTTCTTCCCCTAAATCCCTACACACTTCGTGCACTGAACAAGCACAACAGAGGCTTGTTTTCCTTGTGTTCATGAGTGAGGTAGCAGTGAGCGCCAGCAGTGATACCCTGCTGTCAGGACTACTGCAGAATGTTCAACTCATTGCTGACAAACCTAACCAAACCTTGCGTAAATGAGTTGTATTTGTTTTGTCAGGAAGTACGCAGTTTGGATCTCTGGCGGTGGTGTTTATGAGCAGATAAAAACTCATTGTTTTCTTCGTGATGTATGTACAGGTTTCGCCTGCGAAAGAAAACCTGGAAGAACCCAGGCACTGTGTTTCTGGATTATCATATCTATGAAGAAGATATCAATATTTCAAGCAATTGGGAGGTCTTCTTAGAAATACTTGATGGTAATAATATAGTTGACACTATAAAATGTGAAAGAAAGTAATGTTAGATTCCACCCCACCCCCCATAGAGAAGATTGGAAAAAGTCTTTACAAAAAGGAGAGAAGGGAAAGTACAATTACTGACATTTTAATAGCATTTTATTAGGAAAGAAAAACAGAAGCAGAAAGATATGAAAATAATAAAAGCCTTGCATGAAGCTGGAAGGGTGGGTTGTACCAGTGCACATTTCCTGTGGCTGCAGTGCTAACAGCAGTGCTGGTTTGTGGGTTTATTGGAAACTTTAGGACATGCTGTAGTATAGTAGGCAGGTTTTTGCATCTGTATGTTTTATTGTACATAAAAACTGTAGGAATGCCTGTATGTTATGCTTTTACTTGTAGCGAGCTGAAATGTATGTGTGTGTTTGCATAATGCATACCCAATTTGTTGTTGAAGTCAGCACAGCTGTTCAGTCAGCAGTTTTCAGATGGGAGTTGAGAAACACCTTTTGTCATGAAGTGCTAAATTTTTGAACAGACCTTGTTCTTCAAAACAACTTTGGAATCAAATGTTAGCAGTTTGTTTCTTAAATTCTCCTTAAATACAATTAAAATACGATATTTCTTAAGCTACCCTTTGCATATCACTTAAAGTTTTGATTCTGAATGCAAGGGCAAAAAAAACTAGGCTGTGGTGGTTTTCCTCTAGATTAACAGATTTTGCTGTCAAAAGGATAGATGAAGAATGTGAATTGCATTCACTCAAGAGCTTTCTTCACGAGCATAGCTGGCTGAAGAAGCTTCATGGAGCTGTTACTCCAGTATTTTGGAAGTTGTGTCCAATCCTGGTGGTGTTAATTTTTAACAGTATTGTGCCAATGCAAGTACCGAAATTTAAAATGAACGTGGGAGGTTGAGGAGGGCTGCAGATCCCTGTAGATGTATGTATCAGCTCACACTTCACTGGAACTTTACAGTTATAAATGTGTTTTAGTTGGTTTAGGTTAATTGCTCTATGGTTTGTGTAGGCAGTAGGTCTCAGAGGTACTGCGTTCTAGACCACTGCGGCCCACCTGGTTCACAGCCAGGCCATCTTACAGACTACGCGGTTCCAAGTATTCTGTAATACTTTGTGTAACTGTCCAGCTCTGCCCAAAAGATGCTACTTTACTCCACTTGTGGAAGGTAGATCCCACTATATTCTGTGAAAATTAAGTTGTGTGTACCTACTGCTACCACAGAGGTGGTTAGAATTGTAAAGGCAACTTCTTCAAGTCAGGCTCTGTAAGGCCCTCCGCCACTGCTTTCACCTTCAGCTAAGCACTGAAGACATCAGGCAGGTAAATAATGCAACCTGAAGTATTTTACAGTGCAGTTTCTTAGCATAGCAGCTTTACATCACACTGTTGCAGACACATTTAAATTGTTATTCTTCGGTTCTGAAGAGACCTTAGGTAATTGCTTCAGACTTGAACTAGATGCCAGGGAGTACTAGGTGGCTGTATCTTCATTTGGAACAACGGGTTAGTGTTAAAAGGCAGCACAAACGTAGTCATAGGCAAGATTGTAGAAGGTATTTAGGGAGAAGCCTCAACAGTGGTGGTGGTGTCGTGCAAAACAAGCATATAGTGGTAGATAAAAATGTTTAAGCCCCAAGTTCTGCATGCTAAATTACAAAATCATGGACTGATTTACAATAAAATCAGTCTTCTGTTATCATTTATCTGCTTATCCACTTCTGCTTATGATTAACAGTATTACCCTGTCAGCCAGAGAAAGCTGTTAACCTGGAACTGGTAGGAAAAGGCTGGAGGCAACACATACTAAAACTCTTCAGGGTGGCTGGGTTTAGTCACAAGTGTATACCTAGCATGTGAAATCCAGGAGTCGAATGTGGAAAGCTGCTTCTGGTGAAGTAAGTGAAGCACATGAATAAATGATTGCAGAGGAAGGTATCATGCAAATGCAAGGTCTGGAGGTCAGCCTCTGGTTGGGTGGTTATATATTGCATATATAGCCAAGCTGGGTGTGACAGAAAAACGTGCTCTGAAGAGGAGTAAATAGCATGGCTTCTAAGAGATGCAACCTATGAAAAATTACCTGAAAGGAATTGAACAAAGAGACTTTCAACTAAATCTTGGTTCCTTACCTGCCCCCTCCCCTTTGCAACACTCACATACCACCTTTTTCTTTTAAGGGTGCTCCAAGTAGCCCAAACAACTGTGTTACTCTGTGTGTATACGTAGTGCACTCTTCCATATTTGAGGATGCTTATGCTACTCCCGTAATGTCAAATAGGGTATTTTGTAATGTTAATATAATACGTTTTCTTTCCTAGGAATAGAAAAGATGAAATCCATGTCACAACTTGCTGTTTTATCGAGACGATGGAGGCCATCGGAGATGAAACTAGATCCTTTCCAGGAAGTAGTGCTAGAAAGCAGCAGTGTTGAAGAATTAAAAGAGAAGGTAAAATGTGTAACATGATGAAAACAGCTTGTGGCTTCTAAGAGCATTATTGTTACCTTCTGGTGGGAAGCACAGAGATGTCATAGCTACTAAAATCTTGTTGCACGCTGATTTCCACCCCTCCAGGAACTCATAACCTGTTGTATCCTATTACCAAAGCCATGTGAATTATCAGTGTTACTGCTTACGTTTGGTATCAAAGTATTCAGGTGAATGCATGCAAAAAAAGTCATATTTTGAAATATAAGCACCACAGTATTATCTGTGTCCCTTATCCTTGAGAAACACATGTGAAAGGGAAGCTAAACTACAGTCAGGTTTTTTTTTTTCAAGCCAGTGCTTTGGTATTCCAAAATGCCAGACCTTTCAGCCTCTTCATGTTTGAATTAGAGAGCTGTTGCTCAGGGACGGCACAACTGTACCAAGTACATTGAACTCTATTTTGGTTGGAAAGAAATACAGCTTTGAGGTGGGTTGGGTTTTTTCTTCTTAAGGCCAAAACCCTCTTAACAGGTAAGCAGACGTGTGCCATCCTAGCAGAAATCTAGAGAAGTAGCATCCCCCGTATGGAGACTGGTTTATGGTCTGGTATATCACGGGGTTCTGCTCTTCGAGAAATGGTTGCTTCTGTGTGGCAATACCCAGATGCAAGAAGGTCACTTTGGATGTTGAGGCCAGCAAAAATCCTGCATCAGTGACGTCTGGCAAAGTCTTACCTTATTAAAACACTCGGCATTTTTAAGTTAGGGATTAGTTCCTGGACTGGAAAGAGGAATGTTGTTCAGCTACTGTAGACTGTACCAGCCCTGGGTTTGGGTATGTACACAGATTAAGCTAGGGACCGGTTGCTCGTATGCTTCGGGCAGAAGTGAAGTTACGACTACAGGTTCTTGTATGCAGTCCTCAAGATTTCTTCTTCACTTACACTGGAAGAAAGAGTTGTCTCGGTTTCTTGTCTGAAGAACTGATACGCAGGGAGCAATTCTAGCAGCATTCTCTCCAAGAGGCCTTAACCTTTCAAATCCCACCAGCCATAAGAGAAATTTGAATTTGACACGTCCAGCTCTTCTCTTTCAGACAAATTTTATTAGCAGAATGCAGGACTAATACATTTCAGAATTTGTCTGGCTTTTGTCAGTGTTTATTTACCCTGGTTTCCTAAGGAATTGAGAGTTAGAAAATTACACTGGCTGTTAAGTCTTTTCTCAGCATCAGTTTAGTTTGAACACCCTTGTTTGAACTGCAGATTTGAAGGGGGCAAGAGTGCTAGAGTCTTAACGGTTTGGGAAAATAAGCAGCCAGAGATAAAGGCAAATCTAAGTTGGTGTCTCTGAGACTGCAGCCCGCACTCGAGTTAGGGCAAGGCAGAGATGAATGTGTGCACCAGGAGACCGCTCAGCAGCGGGAGGGCTCTGCCAGGCACCGCTGGACTGGGCAGCCAGGGAGAGGGGGTGGAGGATGTGCTCTGTGCACCGGGGAGGTGTGCAGCAGGGGAGCCGCAAGGGGAAGAGCAGCCAGTGGTGCTTGTTGGGGAATTGTGGGGTGGTCACGGTAGGAAAGACAGATGTTTGTCGTGCATATTTGATGGCTTTGCCTGTTCCCAGGTCGACTTGATGATAATAGCTTATTTTCATCCAGGGAAACTGCTGAGCGCTGACTGATGGACCTGAAGGTTTCACATTAGGCAGTTGGTCTCTTTGTATCTCGGAACTTGGATGTTACTAATTTGTGGTTTCTATTAGCCTTTTTGTCACCCCTTCACTGTTATGAGCAGTGTGATGAAATACTGTTACAGCAAGTCTCACTTGTGACACACTAGTAACTCCAGAAATGTAAAAAACTTGTACCCTGTCACTGTAATTTTGTGCTAATACTTTGGATCATTTGAGGGCTTCCAAATAATTTAACTGACTCCTAGATTTGGCAGGTCTGTTGGCTTCATGTAGGTGCTGCCTAATGTTGTGGAATAGTTTTAAGTCCACTGTTTTCTTCACTTTACAGCTGAGTGAAGTAAGTGGAATACCCTTAGAAAACATAGAGTTTGCAAAGGTAAGTAAGATTTTGTCTATTTTTACCTTCCAATGGCATCTATGTGTAATTGAATTCAGTTTTATTCACTAAGTAATTGCTGCTTCTCAGGGTAGAGGAACGTTTCCGTGTGACATTTCCATACTAGAGATTCACCAAGACTTGGACTGGAACCCTAAAGTATCTACGTTGAATGTCTGGCCTCTGTACATTTGTGATGACGGTGCAGTAATATTTTATAGGTACGTATTTTATCACAGTGTAATAAACCATGCAGAATATCTGCCTAGAAGATTTGAGGGGTGATGTAAGCAACACACACGTAAAAATACTTTACTGCTTTAAAGAAAAGAGGGTTTAAAGCATTGAGCTGAAATGTTTGTGCTTCTCAGGTTCCTCAAAACCGGAGTATTTGCACTTACTGTTTAAGAAAAAAGCAACTGCAGGCTCATACTCAGTCCTCCCTCCCAAAGCATTGAAAACGATGCTGAATGCTAAACTAGCGGCTAAAATAGAACCTTATCCCTTGTGGAGTCTGTGAGAGTCTTGCTGTAGGTTTTAGAGAGCAAGGATTTTATTTTCTGACTTTATTTCTTTAAGAAATTAGTATGCTGCCCTTGGAAAAAGGGATGTTACAGTAAAAATCAACGGGAAAAATGTTCTTCAGCTGGCAGCAGTAGCCCAAAGGCACTGAGAACCGAGAGCTTGAATGTTGTCATTTCCGCTCAACGTGGCGGATGGGGCAAGCTCACGAACACGTGGCTCCTACAGTAGTTTTCGAGGGGAAAACAGCTGGCTGATAGTGTGCTGGGCTTGAAGAAGATGATTTGGGAGCACAGCTGGTAGTTTCCGGTAGGGGCTGGCTGACATGCTGCTTCCAGCTCTTGGTGCTGGGCCCAAAGAAAGAGCAGCGTTGTCACTGTCTGTAAAGAGCAGAAGTTACCAGGTAGGTGGAGGAGTACAGGCGGGGTTATTGTTGCTCTCCCCTGGGCCTGCTGTCAGTTAGACTATGGAATGTGTCTGCTGCAAAAGCAGGTTTAGACAGACTGGTAGTTTCTGGAGAAGAAGAAAATAACCTGTAAGGGGTGTTTTCCTTAGTTGTGTGTACTAAGTTGTTCCAAGTGAAAAAATCACAGAAATCCGATGACGATTATTGCATTAATCTGAATTTTATCATATATTTACATTTTAGGGATAAAACTGAAGAATTAATGGAATTAACAGATGAGCAGAGAAATGAACTGATGAAAAAAGAAAGCAGCAGACTCCAGAAAACTGGACACCGGGTAACCTACTCTCCTCGTAAAGAAAAAGCACTAAAAATTTATCTGGATGGAGCGCCAAATAAAGATTTGACTCAAGACTGATACTCGCTATAGCATTTTCCCTGGGGAATTTTTTTGTTTCAAATCAAAAGGTTCACTACTACTGTGTAGTGCCATTCCGGCAGGACACTCTCTAGGTGTAAAGCGCTGACACCAGCACTGGTTGGGCTGTGTCACCAGCCAGCAGCGCAGTGCCCCCTTGGGTCACTGACTTGGAATCATGTTGTGCACTATAGTCAAATGTACTGTAAAGCTAAAAGGGATGTGCAAATAAAGATTAGAACTAAAACGTGGGCGGGGAGGGAAACGAGTGGAAAATTTTGAGGACAGTGTGCACATAGTAGCTAGTGAAACTAGCCTCAAACAGGATACTCATAGCTTAATAATAAAAGCTGTGCAAAGGCCATGAAAGAATCCTTTTTTCTGTTTGTTTCACTGATACACGCATTACCTCATCAGAGAGTCCGAAGTAAATGTTGACGCGTTGGTTCCAGGAGAGCAGCAGCAGCGGGTCGAAGGTGAAATGGAAGTGCTGGAAGTGTAAGGTTTTAGAATATTCTTCCATAAACCAGGCAGTCTGGGGGGTGTCTGCAGCAAGGCGCCGGCGGGAGTTGGCGCGATTCGCAGAAGCGCTGTCGTAAGGTAAACTGGTTTTGAAGAGGTTACGGAGGCCGGTGAGCAGCTCTATTCTGTTGCGTTCATTGTGTAAATAAAGTCTGCCCTGTCCGTTCAGCGGATGTGCCCTTCAGCCATGTCCCACGGTATTCCTTTTCACCTATCGACGTTCACTGTGTACTTTCGGAAGCGTAGTTGCCTATTTAAAACTGTACTCCCTTTATGTTTGCCGATGCTGGGTACTTTAGGGTTGTATTTCCCCTTGTTTATGAAGCTTTGTTTTGTTCAGCTGCTTTTTTTGTACGTTTTGGGTTTGAGACTATTACAGGTTTGCATCTTCTCCACCCACTGGAAGTCGTTTTGTTTTTCCCCGAGTTGATTCCGTAGCTGTATGTAGTCAAACCTTGGGGCAACCTCTGACACCTCAGCGTAGAAACTCGGTAGTTGAGGTTGTGGTGCAGAGACTGATGCAGTCAACATGATTTCATTGCAAAGCCTAGGAACAGCGACTTCTTGCTTTGGTCCATAAAGATCAATAGAGAGCAATTCTCCGTAGTTTTTGGAAAACCACCTAATTTATAACAATCAAAAGATTTTGGTAAACTTTTTCATGCCAGATGCTGTTTACAACAATGAACATGCCAATAAAACATTTGTTCATTCTGTTGTCTTATTTTAATCATTAAATGCTGTGGGTTTTATTTGAAAAACGATGGAATTATTTCATGGAAATACAAGACTCTTCCCAGGCGATGTCAGAACTGCGAGGCCGTGCGTATGTGGGCGTGCGTGCGCGTGCACGCGCAGCCCCGGGTCTTGCAGGAGGTGTGTTAGAGCCTGGCTGCTGCTCCGCTTCGTTTCCATTCACACAAAATGCTCAGCTGTACCCAAAATCCCTGAGGAGTCTGGCAGCCTGGGAGCCAGGCACTGCGCAGAGTGCTCCCCCTTCCGTCTGACCTGTGCCACCTCCTGGCCTGCACAGATCAAGTGGAAGCGGGAGCAAAGGAAGCTAGAGGGGCAAGAATCTAGAGCTGGAATAAAACAGGGTTAAGGAAAGAATTCCAGAAACTGCTTGCTTCATCCCTGGTTGTATCTGGGACGCTTCCAAAGAAGTTAATTTAAAAGTTCCGGTGCTCACAGAAACTTGGCTAGGACAGGGGCATCCTGATTCCGGTCCCGTGGCACACTTCCTTCTGCGTTAGTGCGCAGGAATATATTCGGGGTGGGGCTGGGAGGCATTTTTCAGCATCTTCTTTGCGTTCTCATTTCAAACTTCTGAGTTGGACCATGGGCGTTTTAAAGAAAAAACCCCTTCAGTTTCTGATTTGCCTGGTGGAGCAGAAATCTTGCTGAAATCTGGTGAATACCAACAGTTTATCTGTCAGGGACTGAGGAATCAAGACACTTAGAATGGAATAATAATATCCTTCATCACTGCTCTCATGAGGTACTTTTTTAAGAGGAAGATTGCAGTGATCTCTAGTTCCTTCTCTTTGGGTGGGTGGGCGGTGGGTCTTTAGGGACAGACAGGAGAGACGAATTCCCTGTGTGCATGTGTTGCTGTGAGAGTTGGTGGCAGCAATGAATTCTTCAACTACGTGACTGTTCGGATGAACCATCCTTCCTGTTCCTGATGGTAATGGTGAGTAACCAATGGTCTGGTACCCAAGGTGTTGGTTGAAAAGCTTTCATAGAGCAGAGGGGGTGAAACGCTTGCAGGCTGGTGCCTGCACTGTTCTCCTCTATGCTGATACTCAGGGTACGACGGAGACTCTATATTCTTCGTGTTCAGCCCTTTTAGCTTTGGCTCTGCTGTTTTCAACAGTATTTTTTGCCCTTGAGAGAAAGCCCTGAGCAGTCAGGTTGAAAGTTCCTGTATAGCAGCCAGTGTGCTAGATGGCTGCAAGCGTGTACATCTGGTGGTTATTTCTACGGGAAATGGTGTGGGCTTTCGTTGACAGCGTGGTGTTTCTGGGGAGGCCAAGGACCCTCGTCTGCGGAAGTACAAAACTCCCGGGATACCCCAGCCGTGGAACGCCCGCTGTGAGGTTACACTGGAGGCTGCTGCGGGACAGATGGCACCCATCGTACGCAGCTGAAAGGCAGCGCTGGGTCTGCAGCTATCGGGGTAAGTATCCTTCGTCTTTTCCATCCTTACGCTAGGAGGGGAGAAGGGACGACATGACACCCAGAATCTGTATGTTGCAGCTTCACCAACTGTATTTTCTAAAGGAAAAACTAAAAATATTCCTTAAACCCAGTGACTAAACAGTCCAAGGTAGATGGTTCTTAGTCTAGGAAAAGAAATTATTCTAAACACATACTCAAAAGTCGCTTGTACAGTTACTGATAACTTACGCTTATAGGTATTATTTAATTAGTACACGTCCCGTGACGTTTATTTTCACTGTACAAGGGGAAAGTACTAATCCAGAAGGACCAGTGAGAGAGCTCCCACTTGTCTGACAGAAGGTTTGGTTCAGGGACTGAATGAATTCAACAGGAACTGGAACATGCAGGTTGGTGCACAGAGAAGGATGCTCGCTGAAGCCCTGGTTTATTGCACTTCTATCCAGCAGTATGTGTTTAGGATTTACATAAGCAAGACACTAGACCAAAAAATCTAGAACTAACTAACTAAACTCGCTGGTGTTTGGACTTTAAATTTCATCTCCCAGAAGCAGGTCACGAGCTGAGTCAGGCTCAAGCTTCAAGCCTGCTTGGTCCTCCAGACTTTCTAATTCCTTACGCACTTCCTGAATGATGCTGCTCTCTTCGTAATCGGAAAGAGTATCTCTGGGTATCAAGCTG
Organism: Rhynochetos jubatus; assembly: GCA_027574665.1. Classification (NCBI taxonomy): domain Eukaryota; kingdom Metazoa; phylum Chordata; class Aves; order Eurypygiformes; family Rhynochetidae; genus Rhynochetos; species Rhynochetos jubatus. The sequence continues at coordinate 11,887,002 of CM050663.1, forward strand.
AGAAATGGCATCTCATCCGTGATTAAGGGATCTTCTTTTTCGTTGTTCCTGGTCTCATTGGCGGACGGTTCGCACACAGATGTAGTGCTGTGGCTGGTGGAAGAGAGAGAGACGTCTGGTCATACAGGCGGTACATCTTGCCATGTTCTGCTACTTCTGTAATGAAATTCCTCATTCCCTCCCCGCAGGAAAGCACGTTAAATGCACAGTACTGTCAGCTCTACCTACAGCTCAGTTCTACCACACCCCAATCCATCTGTGTTGCCATATCCTCCTCGGAAAAGTTTTCCTTCTTACTGGTCGTGGCATGGGCTGACGTACCTTCCCTGAGGGTGATGGTGCTTGGGAGGATGGGACCAACTCTGCTCCCTACCTTCGATCACGTTTACGGACCAAAGTGCTAATCCAGTCACTATCACGCAGGAAAATAAATGCAGAAGCACTTGGACACAGAAGGGAGAAATAGGACCCTACATCTCTTATCACAGCTATGCTCTCTTGTTCCAAGCCAATGGAATGAAAATGGTAGTGAAGGAACAATCCTGGGGAGCTTATTTCACACATCACGTAGGTTTTCTAAACATGCTTTGAAACGATCTCTGTTTCTCCCAGGGAAATTGCTGATAATGCCAATAACTGTCCTTTTAAAGACTGATTAAAGGCATGATATATCCAAAGTTTTAGCTTCTAGCAGAAAATAACGGAGTCAGCCTGCCTCCTGCTCCGGGAAACTCGGTGATACTGAAGAAGTCTGCACAGTATGGAGCGTGTCAGGTCGGAACCGTCCTTGTGACGAAAGTGACCTGGAAAGCTGAGCATGGAACATGCCTGTTGGGACTTCACTGCGTGCATGAAAATGTCTTTAATACCTCCTACAGGTGAAAGCAAGCGGAATGTCTTAACAGCAGTCCAGCTGCACACAGCACGTTGGTGGACACGAGCTGCGTGGAGAGAATGAAATTGGAACGGCGTGCCTCAGCAGCTGTTGGGACTTTCGGGCTGGTGGAAAAGCAGTACCAGCCTGATACACAAACTTCATTCACCCTGGGTGAAGGTGTTGCCAAGCTGTGTGGGACAAAGCAGCAAGCTGGAGCAAGTTTCAATGCCGCTGATGAGAAAAGCTGTCTAAACACTTCCTACTGGGGAAGAACCTGCAAGCTCTGTGTCCGTTTAGCACAGAAAAAGACCCCCCAAACTCTGAGGTAGCTTGCCTGCCCAGTTTTGATCCTTACCTCTGGGGCTGGCAGATCAAGCCACTTGCACACGGGCATCGCTCGAGTACTCCATCGGGTTCCAGTTCCCAGGTGATCAGGTTGAGAAGCCTGTTTGAAGGGTCGTGGCAGGGTTCACCTTCCTCAGGCAGTGGAGTGCACACCGGAAACAGCAGTTCTGCGTGCCAGAGTAAGGGAATTTTGAGAAGTCGTTAAGTGTTTGCTCAGCAGAGATGGCCTGATCTCTAGGTCTATACGCAAGACACAAGACAGACTCGACTTCCCCGTACGTCCTGGGCAGCCATGACTTCTCTCCACTAGGTGGGAGTACGACCTAGTGGTTTAGCACAGAAGTTTCAGCTCAGCGAGCAGGCTGGACAAGAGACCACTGTCAATAGGTCGCACTGCACAACTCCATCCCTTGGAGCTTTGAAAGGCTATTCCAAACCCAAGAGAAGTAGCATTACTGTGAATCCTCTGCCATGCACAGCATTAATGGTTTAAAACCCTGAACAGAGAAATAGAGGTATTTTAGAACCCTCTTATTTTTCCTATTTCTTCTTTGCAGAGGTTGCAAACAGAGCGATGGTTCAGAGACTAAATAATGGTGTTACAGGAACTACTGCTGCTCAGAAATCATTAACTTATTAGCTTTTCTATTGTGGAATTACTCTGATGGCATTTGGGGCTTGGCACCCTTGTTTCTGCACGGGGCTGAATTTCAATCTGCGTAAGAAATGCTGTAGGATACGTCGTTTGGGTCCTGATGCTAGGAGCTTATCGTGCCAATCCTGAATTCAGCTCCTCCAGCTGTTCCTGTCGAACCTCCCTTCTCGTCTTCATTCACCTCATCTTCTGTGGTATGGCAGTATGAAATATGTGAAGAGCTCTAAGTTTTTAAAACTTGGCCAAACCCCCTACATACGTGTGTGTACACAGACACACACATGCTCTAACGTGTGGGACTTCCCAGTCCCTAATTCCAAACCCGACTGCACCTTAAGCAGCAAATGCTCCACGTTCACACGTATGTTTATATAAAAACTGTAGTAAAGACAGCCCAGTCGTCATTAGGACAACCTTTTGCAATATTTTAGTGATGGAGAGAGGCCTTGAGGTTAGGCCTAACCTGAAAAACCCTGATGCACTTCTAAAGCAGACAACCACAGAGAATACAAACCCATTGCTATTAATCAATAGCTCTATTTAATGTTTTAATAATAGCGTCCCATCAATTCTAGTCAGTATTCTTACTTTTTGCATTGTTCTTTCTGGAGACAGAGGCTTGTACTAAATTTCATTTCAAGCCAAGCGCTAACTTACACACACAAGTGTGTCTTACGCAGCTGAAATCATCGCCCGGAAGATGCAGCTTGTTCGGCTCCGGTGGGAAGTGAGGGCTACGGAAGCAGCGTTACCCTCCCAGCAGCCTAGTGCAGTGCTGCTAACGCCAGCGGAGGCACACGACCGATTCACTCGTCTCTCTAGCATGAGCAGGGACTGAGAGTCCTGCACAGCAGAAGTAACAGGCCTTTACTGAAAGCGCTCCTTCCGTCGCGCTGCAGGATCGGAGTACGAAGGAATCTCCGACAGGGCTTGGCAACGCTTTAGGCAGAACTCTGATGAAGGGGGAAAAAAACCTGCTCTAACCAATGAACCTCAACTTCCTCGACATCCAAGGTCCATTGTGTGATACTCAGAATTAACAAGGAGAAGCTGAGCAGACCCACTTGCCTTTGGATGGTGTTTGAGCGTTCTCCTTTGCTTCCTGAAATGCCGGAGTAGCCGATGCACCAGCAGGCTGATGGTAGAGCAGGCAGCCCAGCCAGCAGGGACAGTACAAGGTCACCTCCTGCTCGTAGCCAGAGTTAGGGGAAAAGTTATCTAGAGAAGTTTCTACCTGGTGTGGGAAGATGGCTGGAACTGTATCCTGTCACTCCAAAGTGACGGTGAACGATGACAAAAGCAATGAGGAACTAGCGGGTGTAAAACAGCAGAGGCAGCTGGGCCCTGACCAGGCAGGATTTGGGGCTGCTTTCAGGCCTGACACCTCCTCCTCCACTCCTCCCTTCTGTAAACCAAGTTTCACACTCCCGTGTGGACGGGCAACGCAAGCTGGAACATCATTCCCCTACGCATCTTGGCTGTCCGGCCAGTGTTGCACAGCGCCGTGCCGCGGAGGGCTCATACACGACGCAGAGTATGACAGGTGTCTGCGGTCTGCCTGCTGGTATGAAGGAGAAGCCCCTTTCTGTAGTCTCATTACATTCTTTTGTACGTTTTTAATTCTCTCCTTTTTGTGCTTTGGGTGAAAACCTGACGCCGAGCTCTGCTACCATTAAACGTCTGACTCCCTTCCGGAAACGTGCTGGTCTCACCTCTAGCGTGCATTCTTGCTCTGCTGCGCGCCCGACAGGCTGTTTCTCACTCCTGTTACGGTTTTACGATGGAGCTGGCACGCGTGTTCCGCAGCCAAGGGAGAAGACCCCGTGGCTCCGTAGAGATTTACCCACTTCACCTGGGCACAAGAGCTAAGCATTCACGTTCCTGTGTGACAAACCAAAGAGGATGGAAAGCCAAGTCTGTGTACCTTTCTGGAAGGCGCAGCACGTTCCAGGGTTGCAGTCCTGCTGGCTCTCACAAATGGTGCCGTTCTCTCCTTTGGAAGTGGATTTCCTGCACTCCCCCCACACGCAAAGCTGGTCTCCACAGCACTCCACATCCCGGGAGCAGCGCTTGCCAACGGATAAAGCACACGACACAACTGTCACTCTAGCGCTAACGGCACCTATCAACAAGCCGCCACGCCCAGAACGAGACCCTGGTCCGGAAGACAACTGCGCGTGCGTGCTTTAAACATATGCACGGCGTACCCCCCTGCTCCGACAGAACTGCTGGGCTTCTCGACGTCCAGCATCCGCGGAGCCGTTTGCCAGACAGGAACCTCCGCAGCAGCCTACGGCGCTCCCTCCGTGCTGCTGCAGCCCTGCGGGCCCTGAGCTCGTCCTGTGGCGTTTACGCGAGAACTGGTCAGCAGCCAGCCAGCCTGCAGTGCAGCGTGGAGCTCAGGACGGCCTTTGCCAAGCAAGGGCAACAAAAATAATAAAAGCTATGGCTGGAAAACATCACTGACCTTTTCCCATCGTTACATGGAATTCACAATTTGGTCAGGGCTGCTTTCGAAGAGCAAACCCTTCTTACCAAAATGCAGTTTTTAGCTGTAGCAAGAACCAGACCTCGTTTGTAACCAGGAATCTTTAGAGAAAAATTCTCTCTGAAAAGCCAAAGTGCTTTACATGACAATTGTGCCAACGCTTCGACTACACACACCTAATAAAAACGGTGTGTCACTGTCTGTTTTTAGGCAGTTTGATTATCAGCTCGAAGACTCCCAGTAGGTCAGTGTTTCAACAGCTTCTTTCTGTCTGCGTGAAGCCCTGCCGGGCAGCCACACGAAATCAGAGTTGCTTTCCCAGCGGACCCCACAGAAGGGCTTAGCACAGCGCAAGAAGCAGGACTCCGCTAGCGCTATTAAGACCTGCTAATTAGAAAAATGTTTTGTGATTAGGGGGGGTCTAGGCCAGGGCATTGATCCCACCACCTTCGGTCTGAGCTCACTTTACAACAGGAGTGTAGCTAGCACCCAGTTTTTACTCTCTTCGTCCTACAAATGTTCTACTGAAGACTGCGAAGGGGGAAGGGGTGTAGGTGTTAGGTCATCCCAATCTGGGTTTTTAGTCATTCCATGTTAACATGAAAAATTATCAGTTTAGCACTTGGTAAAATCTGAAGAATCAGCTTTCTTAATGACACTTGAGCATACGCTCGGGACCGGCGCTTCAGCGAGCATTCAGTTCGCTGGCGTCAATACAGCAGCTCCCTGAAGCTATCAAGGTAATCAGGAATTTAAATAATTTGGGGAACAGGCTGGTTTAGATTATAATAACCCTATTGATTACATGACTTCAGAGCAAGATTTGCTTGCCTGTAGAGTTAAGTGTCTGCAAATGCTTTGAGGAATGCATTTACCTGCATCCCACCCCCAGGAAGGGATGGGCAGGTAAAAGGCCTTTTCCACAGACTGCTCCTACCCTGGATTTTCACCACAGAAACACCCTCAACTTCTCAGGCACCTGTCACCTACAGAAGATAACCCAACCACTGCCAAAACCTTCTGTCTTCTAGCTCAAATGACAAAATGGACTGCTTCCTGGGGTTCACAGGTTCCAGTAACGTAAATGATCCACGTAAGACAATCATTTACGGTCACAATTGCACTAGGGCGCTGTACAAGCTGTTAACGAGGGCAGGAGCACAGGCCCTGCCATTCTCTGTGAATCAAGAGCAGCAAAGACCAACTGTCCCCTGAGCCTCTGCCCATTCCACTGGCAACCTACTGTGTGTTAGTTTACGCTGTCCTCAGGCCACCGAACAGGTCAAGCTTGCGTCAGGAGGAGCGGAGTGCAGGTTTTAAAGCACATGAGAACAGAAACCATAAACCTTAATTGTGTTAACAGGCAGAAATTAAAAAAACCAACCCAAAACACTCTACACGTCTGTTTTTTAACCTCATGCAGAAAGCTTTGCATGGTCTTCTCTATCATTTTTGACTTGCTGACATTAGCAACAGTAACATGCACTGAGTTTCTAAGGACACATGAAATCGTTCAGGACTTACTGTGTGCTGGGTTTTACAGAGCTGACACTTGTATTCAAAGGTGGAGAACTGGCAATATTTCCCCGTTTCACAGTCTTCATCAATGATACACTCCTGAAGAAAAGGAGAAAAAGTGTAATTTGCCACTGCGTGACAGAAATCCAGACCTCGTCTTGAAACACCAGAAGGTCTTGATTGATTGTATTTGTTTGGGAACCAAGGAAAAACGCTGGCTTCGGCTCCTCACGCCGCCCCAGCTGGGTAACAACAACGCTACCTCCCTGGCATGCCTAAATATTGTAGCCCCAAAGTGCTAGGAGCCTTCGCTTCTTGCACAAATACTAGTAACAGCAACCTCAAGACAATAAACGATGTTGTTCTGCAGGCTTGTGGGGGTTGTTTTAAGGGGAGGGGGGCTGAAGACATTTGTACTAAATCTGTTCTACTTGTATTAGAGCACAGCTGTGATTCATTCCTTGTCGGCTGTTTTTGCAGGTGGGGGGCAACACTGAAGGAGAGCGGCGACACTACAGCGGCTGCAGCAGCCAAGAGAATCTTTCTGCTCTGCGGGAGGCCACTCTGCAGCAGCTTTCGGGATGCCAGGCCAGGCAGCTTGGTGCTGTCCTCCCTCCTCTTCCCCAGCACCATCAGTGCCAACTTGAGAAACGCCGCAGCTTCCCTAAGCCAGCAAGGACAGCCCTAGGGGAGAAGGGAAATGTGTTGCCTTGTCCTTTTACCTGCTCCTCTGCTCCCCTTTGCACGGGGCAGACAAATTCTTCTCAGGCAACCTCTGCAGTGCCTGAGCGTTTTTGTCAGCAACAACTTCTCTGCCGAAAAACGCAGAGCTTCTTTCCACAGGGCTGGTAGTGTCACACTGCCCCGGGACTTCCTGCTACGAGCAGCAGCACCGTACAGCCAGCACTGCTGGAAGCGGCAGGGGTCATGCACCGTTCCGTTTCCTGGTTGATGGCAAGTCTCCCATGGACCTATCGCCACAGCTCATCACCTGCAGGCTCACAGCTGCAGTGTCCAAGTCCCTACGTGTGCACGTTAAATCCTTACTTTAATTTCATTGGAATATTGCAAATTATGCAGGAGCGGATTCTCAGCTGACCTCATTCCTCCGGCACCTCCCCGCTGTGGAGGGAGTTGATTTACATTTCACCTGTCCAAGAACGTGACTTCCACGCTGCTCGCTTCTGAAACGCATGTGACAAACTCACTGTTTCCTCCCCCCTCGTTTGCTGCACATGAGCGTCCAGCAGACAGGTCTGAACACTGATTTAAGACTGACAAGTAGGGAAAAGCCACACACTCCGTTGAGGAAAAAAGGCCCCACGGTTCCCTTCCGCCTCAGCCTTTGGAGCCCAGCTCAGGCGCTGGAGTAGGCCCCACGGGCGCCCCGGGTGAGCCACGGCTGCGCTGCAGGGCAAGCAGTTACCCATTTTGGCCACCTGGGATGTTTAAACAGTTTGATTTCCCAGGACAGCGAACAGAAGCCACACACAGTCGAAGGCCTGACTGTTCTCCAGTCAATGACACGATATTCATGTTTCTAATTAAGAAGCGGTCGTTTCAGCTGTTTTCAGACATTCGTATCACTGGGTCTAAGCTGCCATAAATCATCATCATGTTTTTGCAGCTTCGTTACTCCAGTACAGCGTGTGTTCTGCTCGTCTGCCTCCGTGGTGCTACGCCATCGGGTGGGTCTAAATCCGAGTACTATACAGTATGTCGGAGGTCGCGCAGTTCCAAGTTAGCAGTCAGCCACCTCTCCAGCAGCCACGCTCCTTCGGGCCAATTTTCTGTCTGTAGCTCTGTCTGTCTGCTTCTTTTACGAATCCCTCCGTGTGAACCGTGCTCAGAATAAACCATACCGTTTCACTCCTGCGCCATCCCCCTTCAGGCAAACAGCCAGGTCTCAGGGCTGTCAGTTTTTCCAATTGTCCCTCTCCACTGAGGAGAAACCTTGCCGCAACCGTTCTTAAGCTCATGGAATAACACGCTCTGTAGCTCTAAAACCACCTAACACCAAAGTTGCAATTCTCACTGCTTTCTCCCGCACTAGTGAGTCTCACGCCAGAAAACCTTTTCCCCCTCTCACTGCACTGTGTCCCACTAGTTCAGAATTCCAGTTTTATGAGGGTTGTCAGTTAGGGAAAAACATCCCTTCATGGTTTTCTTTCCTGGCATGGAAAACACTTGTTCTCCTATGCTCTCTGTGAAATCCTGTGCCACCCTCCAAACCAACCTCCTGCACCCAGGTATTACAACCCATAGTCAGCGCAGAACTCAGTAATGCTTACACATGCAGATATGTCACCGTTTATCTTTTTTGGAATGCGCAGTTTGAGAAGTGCTAAACAGTAACGCACAGTGGAAGCAAACCTGCCTATTTATTGTTATTATTATACTAGGAGCCACAAACAGGAGAAGCCAGGACGGAGGAGAGCATGCTATGTACCTGGAAGTACGTACTCAGCATCCTGTGGTGTAATATTGTACTCTGCAGTGCATGCCCTGCAACACCTGAAAGCAATTTGGGGGTTAGGATCTGTTCCAAAACCAACACGGGGAAAAAATACCCCAACTAAACAGGGAAACGTGTGGAAAAAGTTCCCTGTATTACATAAGCCAACTGCTGCTGAAAGAAACTTCAATTTCCTTGTCTTTGGCAGATTATGCCAAGCCATCGTTTGCTTTCCTAATGAATGGCATATTGGGTTTGCGCGGCAAGGTTTTGGTAGCAGAGCAGGGCTACAGGGGTGGCCTTGTTGAACTCCATGAGGTTGGCAGTGGCCCGCCTCTCCAGCCTGTCCAGGTCCCTCTGGATGGCATCCCTTCCCTCCAGCGTGTCACCACACCACACAGCTTGGTGTCGTCAGCAAACTTGCTGAGGGTACACTCAATCCCACCGTCCATGTCACTAACAAAGATGTTAAACAGCATCAGTCCCAGTACCAACCCCTGAGGAATGCTGCTCCTTACTGGTCTCCACTCAGACACTGAGCCATTGACCAGAACTCTTTGGGTGTGACCATCAAGCCAGTTCCTTATCCACCGAGTGTCCACCCCTCAAATCCATGTCTCTTCAATTTAGAGACAAGGATGTCATGCAGGACAGTGACAAACCCTTTGCACAAGTCCAGGTAGATGAAATCAGTTGCTCTTTTTGCTTGTTTTGCTTTGCTCTTTTTCCCCCTAATTCCTAATTAACACCCAAGCATAGACTAGACAATATGCTCAAGTCTGTCCTGACACTGACTTTCAAAATGGAATCACTGATTTTCAATTCAAAATTGACATTCATCTATTCCCCCTGCCCACTCACACTCACCCCGTCGCCCACACTCTTAAAAAGTCTTTCTTCAAAGACAACTTTAAACAAAATTCTCTCTTCACTATTCCTATCTGCAGGCAATATTTGTCAGGGAGAGGCAAATGACTGTCCGGAACGAGCTTTCCTTTCCTTCTGGGCTCTTTACACCTCAGCTCCGAACCCAGGAAAGCAGAGGAAGGTGCTGCTGCTGACTTTAAATACAACTTTGTAATGGTGATTACTACATCGATCAAAGCCAACAGCTTCTCTGAACAAAAAGCCTCTTTACATGTTTCTTAAAAGCTCCTGACAAAAGTTTCCTTCTCAAAAACCTGTAATTGAGTGTTCCCCTCCATAAACGGCACCTACAGATCCTTCCCAAACAGTTCCGGAGCTCACCCAGCTGTATCTGTGAGACACCGGTGATTCCAGCCATGGCCAAAGTGCTCCAGCAAAACCACTGGCTCACACTGGAACGGGCATTTCTTACCAATCAGCGCTTGTAAGAGTTAATACTTACTTCTGTGCCTACATACCCTCTGCTGGGTTTCAAGTTCTACAAGTAATTTCACGTAGGGCTGGTCTGCATTACTGCAGCAGACGCAAAAAGTGCTGAGAGTAAGGAAAAAGCATTAAAACTGTTTCACATCCCACATGTACTACAGGTATTAGAAAAATGGCAGAATTACATAGAGTGGAATATTGTTTCAAGGAAACCACTACCGTAGTTTGAATTGCCGTAGCGTTCCAGTCCCCGATCTCTTAATTGTCTAGGCAGGGCACATAATGCATTTGTCTTCAATGAGATAGGAATTAATTTGCCTTGAAATACCTCAAAACCTCTGTAATACTTTCCAGCAGAGCAAACCTCTTCCTGCTGTCCTGCCAAGTACGCAGCACTCATAAAAATAAGGACTACTGTTAAAAAGAGACACACCAGAAAGAGCGGGCACGTGCGTTGCAAACTATGCTATTAGTCACATCCCAGCGCCATGTGGGAAGGGCAGCTCGGCGTGGCTGTTCCACAGGAACGGGACTTGTGAGCTCTAAACTCATAAACAGAAAATACAAGGGACTCCCTCAGTTTTGTTTTGACCTTCTCCACAGAACTAATCTCACCCGTTTCCTTTTCCCCTGTCAAGAAAACAGAAACACTTTAACTGGAAAAACTTCATTTCCAGCACTCCACATGGTGCAATATGGATGGATGCAACATGCCGTGACGTAACTCAAGATGGCCCAAAGGCACTTCAGCTTGGCTTCAGGTACCAAAAGCAACACAGCTGCTGTCCAAAAGTCTCTGGAACTAACTGAGGCAGGTTGCAGTCCCCCAGTAAACTGCTGCCTCCAAGGCGAGTTCAAGAAGTCCACCCCTTTCTACAGCACCTGCATCTTCTCCCCACGAATACAGCGCTCCTGTCACTGATCAGTCTCTTGAGCAGTTAACGTTCCAGGTCAACAAAGAAGTAAGTAAAATGTCGTATTATCCACAGCTTCAAGGAATGGAAAAAAAAACCTACACACAAAAGCAAAAAAACCCCAAAGGTTCCTGACAAATGTGTGAGACTGATGAGAAAACTGATGCCACGAAGCTCTACCAGATCATGTTCTGTTCACGCGTGGTCAGAATCTCTGTATGTCGTGTAATAATTTCATGGCAAGTGACTCTGCTGCAGCAGTCACTTTATTTTCTTCCCTCACACCCTCTTTTTCTCACTAAGCATAATCTGATCCTGGCAAGACTACAACCTCTGCAAATGCTCCTGAGCAGGAAACACAGTGCAAAGAACTTAGTTCAAGCTGGTTTGGATTGGTATCAGAGGAGGCACACTAGAACCGTTCACATTTGGTAGGAAACCCCCACAAATTATAATCTGACAGGTAATTAACTTCGTCTGGAAAGCAAGAGCTACGCAACTAAGAAAGGAGCACAAGTGCCTGTCCAAGCATACATCTGTGTACAGCCCTATGTCCCGTACCGCAGCGATGGCAACAGCAGCACCCTCGTCTCATCCCACACACTTGCCCTACAGCAGGCAGGACAGGTTCTAGCACGGAATTCCTTTTCTTCTCCTGCTGGTCAGGTGTACCGTAGGCAGAGCAGAATGGTCAGATTCTGACAAGACGACCTTCCCTTAGGCCTTCTGCAAATTTGGTGCCGTGCTGTGCACTCAGTCGCTTGTTTGTAACTACAGAGACCGTAAAATCTTCTATATCCATAATTAGGAATACTCTCAAGTTAGGCAATCGGGCACCCAAACCCAACAGCCACGTGCTCCATGTTTCATTGCTCCATGTTAAGAAAAGCTTTTTCACATAGTATGAGCTTATCAAATCAGGTCAAAATACTGATGCATGTTTAGGAACTACATTTTCCTAATGATTTTGCAATTAATTTTAACAGAGGAACGCATCTACCTGTGGATCTGTTGACCGGAGAACAGCAATTTGTTGACCTCTGATAACCAGACAATGTGTCTAAAATACAGCAGCAGTTGCAGAAACACTGTAAAAGTGTGCTAGAAAGCTCGAAAGTGCCATTATTTCTAAGTAGTCAGTCAACATGTAAAGATACAACTTGCTTGTAACGGTGTGCCCGGGGGCTGGATTTTAATGCAGCCGTCTCTTCTCTCTACAGTTGGAAGCTACAACGTTTCCATGATTCACTACCAAACTATGTAAATTTTGAACATTTATAAAAGCAGAACAACCCAGAGTAGCTGTACACAGCAAGGATGTGAAACAGCTGTGCAAAAAAAAAAAACCCAAGCAGTTGAAAATAAGATTTCTGTACTTAATAGCTGTTTGCTAATCTTAATCCCTAAATTAAGAGTAGCAGCCTGAGACAAAGACGCCAACTGGTGCCCAATCCCTCACAGGACTTATTTCAAACCCTGAATTTGATGTGCTTTGTTCTTATATGATACACTTTTTTGGCATCTTACAGTTTCGACAGACTTATTTACTGTGTTTAAGGTGTCAGGCAAAGATAATACTACTAGAACAGAAACACCTGGGTAAGAATTCACCCACGATGGAGTCTGCCTACAGCACAGTGTGGGAGAGTGCTGTTACTGTAGAGGACAAGGAACAATTTCTTTTCCGTGAGCTGAAGATGGAAGAAGAAGGGGGGTAAATTACAGCAATAGAGACGTTACAGTGAGCACAGAAAAGCGTTGGAATGAACCGTCTCCAGCACCTGAGGATTTTGAGAACACGTAAGATGAATGTCTGCCTAAGGAGTAGGCACCTGGGTGGTAGATGTTGACTTTTTGAGGCTTCTTCCAGACATCCTCTTTGGGGCATTTGTTGGGATTACAATAGAGCCTTTTTTTTGTTGTTGTTCCTTAATTTAATTCTCTGTCTGAAATCATGTGTCTACAGGATATCAACAATATTAGATGATGACCATGAATATTCATTCCATTTCCTAAACACTCCAATGAAGAAGAAATACAAAAGGGTCTCCAGCATACTCTTCATGACCTCCCACAAAGGACATAAGAATGAATACATTACAAATTTGTACCGTGTATGAAATCCAAGCCAATCACCTACCAGGGGACCAGAACTTTCCCTTGTTCATGGCTATGAAATATTGTGGACGCAGAAAGACCACTAAGGTTCCCCCTCGCCTGACACCATGATGTCAGCCTCTCTACATGCCGTAAGATGCTGCTTCCTCCCTGTGGGGTGAGTGGATTTTCTAAGGGAACAAGTTTGAGGGATTCCTCATGTGATATAAATTCACAGAACAGGCTCTGAGTCATTTCCAGACAGAGTAACAAGTAAACACATCCCAAACTCCCACCCCACCCTGTGTATCTTTTTACCAGTTATGCTATATTACATATATTACTAATTGGAAGGGAGAAATGGGGTTGTTATTAAGGTAAGAATCGGGGCAGGTAGAAAAGCTGGAGGGAGATTTACTCTGTAGGCTGCAGTGGTGAAAAACCAGGATTTGACAAGCTACTGCATTCCCTGGTGTGCTACTCCTCAGTGCTACCAAAGTGACTCAGTCCTCCAAGGGCAGGCAGACACTCACTCCACAAAAGATGCCAAAATGCTGGGTTTGACCCAGATGGGAGGAAGAACAGAGTGTGACTGACTTGGCTGACATGGAAATGCACTGAGAAACTGCACTATGACCTCTTAACAGATGTCAGTAGATCACAGAATTGCCACCAGCCCACATAAAAGATTCACTCTCTTGACTGTATCTGTTACTTTACAAAGAAGATGAAAGAAACCCATTTAATTTCTCTTAGGATAAATAGGTAGATCTAGTAGAGGCAGAAAGTAAAAGCATTCATGGTGATTTGGTTTTCTACCTCCCTACAACTTGGACACGATCTGTAACGGACATCTGGAGAGCCTTGGTTCCCCCCAGCATGCCGGGTGTGAGAAGACTGAACGAAAATCAGGAGCAAAGTCAACAACCTCTATTTGGTTTACACCCCTCCCTTACCACGGCTTGTTTGCAGAAGAGTTTTACCAACCAATATACAAGCAAGGAAGAAGCGGACAACTGAACACGATGATACCTCCCCACAGGTGAAAAGCTTCACACAAGCCCCAACTTATTCCCCCAACTAGCCAGAATGCTGTAAGCTTTAGAAGCGGGCCCTGGCTCTCAGAGGGACACTGATGAAGCAGTGGGTAGGCACTGACTAAGAGGCCTGTTTTGTAGCCTTCTGGAGACAAACTTACTGGTTTACTGTTGGGTTTTTACTAACACCATCCCCCAGAACATTGAATCAATCCCAGGCACTGTCACTGTGTTACAGTAATAGCTTATTTTTGGTGAGGAGAAACTTATTCCAAGAAAATCTTTCTCTCTTCAGTATTTAGCTACGCAAAGAGTAACAGCCCAGACAGATAAAAATGGTGAGGCAATTCTTCAGCCAACTCGGTTGTGCATAAGAATAATCTTTGGCGTTTAACTGGAATAGAAATTCCACGCTATAGCACATGAGGATCTGGCAAATTTTAAAACAACCATAAACACAGGCATAGACCTGAACTACCAGTGAAGAACGTTACTGTCAGAATATCTGTTAGGCAAACAAAATGCTGTTGTACTAACTTGACCGAAAAAAGCTTACACTAAGTTAGACTGATAGGAAACAGGAAGAAAACTCTTCCTATAGTCACTCTTTTATTTTTTATTTTTGTTCCTAGTAAAGTAAATGTACTAAAGTTACCTGAATTACTTCAGACTCCCACTGATACAAACGGGAGCAGAATTTGATACCTTTAATTAGGAGTAACCCCTATGCTGTTGCATCAGTTATTTGCCTGTAAATCCAAGCCACTATTTAAGACCAAAGAAAAGTGATAATGATCTGTGTTCTCTGACCGTTGGTTGTTGTGCTTGCAGCTGAAACACCTGCCTGGGTTGCCCCACCTCTCAGCAAAAGGCACCTTGCTTCTCTTCACTCTGACAAGCTCCAGTAGCTGTTTACACCTGCTTGTTTGTTCCAGGTCACCAAGCAGGATATCTGAGTCCATGGAAACTGCAGTCTCACTTTTCTCCACATCATGGCTGTTGCAGCACTATAGTATTACAAAGCCATCTTATGTTTGTACGCAATATCCACTCCTGATTCCCTGTGTGGATCTCTAACTTTTTACACAGCATTCTCTCTGAGAAAACAAGCCAACTGAGAATGGACCAAGTTCAGTAAACAGAGATGTGGACACCGAGCTGTACGATACACACCTCAGCTGGCAATTACAGGGATTTCCCACCTTCTTCCTCCGAAGGTTTCTTCATGCAGGATCACAGGCGACACATGTTTTTCAAACTCCTCATGACAGGTCTTTCATTGAGGCTAACAAGCAGATTTTTTCGGCTCTAGTCCAGCAAACATCAGCTGACCAGTAAAGAGATACACTGTGACTGACAATAAATGTACCCTATCATCCATGAGCTAAATTAAATCTCTTAATGGCTTCTGCATCACGAAGAAGCATTTGCTGCTCATGGAGTTACATACGAATACCCAGAGGTATGTGCACACCCCGTCACACCTTTCATACAAGAAGCGTATGTCCCTTGCTCTACAACAACATTCGTAACCTCAAAGTAATGAATTCTATATTAAGTATACAAAAACTACCAGATTTAGGTATCATGGGAATTTTGGCTAGGCAGAGACCAGGATATCAACCCAGCAATGCACGCAGTGTGTCTACTGATAGTTTAAGGTTGTTGAGTGCACGTCACCAGGGCCTAAAAGTTCTGTGAAAAATGAAACAAAAAAACTGGACCCAAATGTAGGACTGGGATGCCCAAACCAAACATCTTCCCCCAGACACCAGCATGCAGAAGTCAATGCCAAGATGCTGCGTGTTCAAATTCCTGCCATCAGCGGCCCTTCGGCAGCGCTGCTGATGGAAAAAACGCCATTTCCATCCCATTAATGCTTCCTCTCAATTTTCAAAGCTCCTTTTCTCTTCAGCACCGGTAGGAACTCCTCTCGCTTGAGCAGTATGAATCTCAAAAAGAGCGACTCCAGTAGATGTGGCTGACAACATGCTTCCTGAATGACACAGAAGTTGGTCAAACAGGGATCAAGCAGTTACTTCAGCAGGTCTGGGTATCTGCAGAGAAGCGGAAGCTGGGCTACGAGTGCTACAGCTTAGCCATTTAAAACCCACTTTTCTCTAGAAAAGGGGGAAATAGAACCCCAGACATTAATGTTTAGTTCTTCGATTATTTTCTTTCTTTTTACTATTTTACCATGAAACTGAACATAAAGGCTGAAAAATGCTTCAAGTAAGGCCATTATAACGGGGATGCTATCCATGCTATCTCTACGGATAAACCAGTGACCTGACTCATGGTCACCTCCAGAACTTGCCAGATCAGCTGGTAAAAGAGCTGCAGGGATCCAGACAGCAGCCTCTAACCGTGGAAATAAAGGCCTAGTATCACGGGGCCTCTCTCCTGAGCACCTGAGTGTTTGAAATTACTCACTGACCAGCTGCTGTGTTTGCACAAGGTGGGTGCCACCTACGCCTGCGTGTACAGGCACACACCCACCTTTGCAGAGGAAGAGCAAATATAATCAAATATAGACAAAAAATTAATCTTAGGTACGCTAGATCTGAATTAGAAGAGAGAGCTTATATAAAATACTACTCTAAATGCAGCTCAGAGGAAATGCAACCGATCTTTGAGCAGCCAATCTTACCGGTAACGATTTTGTTTCCGTTTATTCTTCACAGGTCAGGCTAACGTATCACAACTGAAATAGGATGTGCCAACAAGCTAGAAAAGATTTTGATTTTCATATGGTAATAAAGGGTGCTGTTACTTTATCTGTGTTCAATACTTGAGTTTACTACTGGAAATACTCTAATAATTTGCATGCTAACCAAAGTTGCCCAGAGAACTAAATTACAGAGTATTTGAGCCTCAGGCCCAGGAGCAAGCGGATGTAAAACCCTGCACAACCATAAAAAAATGCACATCCAGCTGCCTCTTCCCTGTATTCGGCCTCTTTAAAAGATACAAGACTGCTGGATGAAAGCCTGACATCTATGCTGGTGACTGTCAGTCCTCACCGACATCTGAGAAAGTGCATGTTAGTCTGGGAATGTAAATGGCGCCTCTGATAATGCAGCACCTCTGAAGAACGGGACTGCACTGCCAGAAATGGCAAGCAGCCCAATTCCTCTTCTGGAGACTTAGAATACTGACAGTCTTCTGGCCATCAAAATACTGTCAAGTGAGCCATTCAGTGACAAAGAACACAGTCTAAAGCGAGCACTTTTGTGATGCAAAGCCAAGAGGAAATACTCTCTGAGAGGGAAGAGTGTGTGTGTGTGGATTATGGCTTATGTTTCTGTAACAGTGTGTCTGCACTGTATGTATGCGCACATACTTGCATATATTTATATGCACTACGTATGTGTGTATTTGTACCTCTTTGCAAAAGAACACAGGGGTGGTGCAGGCACTGCGGTTTAAAAGGCAGATACAACCTATTTGCCTTGAAGCAGCTTCTCCAGTGCCGAATTTCATCCCAGCCAGTATGTGAATTCATTATTGCAACACAGGCTCATCACAAGACGAATCTCTGCCTACCTGTGAGGCAAAGCCCAAAAATGTGCCTGGCCAAACTTTCAGTGATTTCCGTGGCTCTCAGCTCGGCTCAGAGAATAAATGTCAGCTGAGGGTTGTAGGGTTCCAGTTATTACTAATTACTGCAGTAATGTATAATACAGAGTTTACATTTCAGAGCATGTGGTTTTGCTAAGGTGTCTGATGAATTCTTGTATTTACCACCCAATTTTGTACCTAAAGTGCAGGAGCTGTGGGGATCCTTAACTTTTATAAGCTAAGCCTATAAACTGAACCTGACACAGGTTTAGTTTTCAGCATTCAGTTTCCCTACAAGCGTAACAGTTCAGCTTGTGTGACAGCCTGTGCCTGTTTCTTTTACTTGGCAGATTGAAAGTAAAAACAAAAGTGCTGTTCTAAAGAGGCACTAACCCGCAGCTACTGCAGTAGCATCAGAACAAAGGTCCTGTTCCCAGTGGCTGGCTCCCTACAGCCTCTGCTACCAAATTCTCCCTCCCCAGAACAAAAAGTCAGTATCGCCCTTTTCAAATGACTGTCAGTACTTACAGGTACGATCCACAAACCTCCTGGTGCGTTACACTCCACAGCAGGGTGAATCACCCACGGGGGCTAAGGATGTGCACTACTGAACAGCACACGCTAGCTGTGTTTAGAGATCCACTGAGATCACCTCCAAACAGATTTCAAACGTTTCCATTTTTAAGTGCCTGGAGAACACAAAACCTACACATACATCACTTTGTTGCTAACATTTAAAATAAGCAGCAAAGAAGCTGAATTACTCTTCCACCAGCCAGTGGTCTGTGAAGCCCACAGCCCAGAAAGTGACACACAACACTTCCAAGCATGAAAATTTATAAATATATATATAAACTACCTGAGGGGCCAATGCAAGGTTTTCTACAACTCCTTTTCCCAGTACTTTTGTCTTAAGTTTACAGATCTAAGCAATAGTGCTTTTTGATTTGGACAAAATTTTTCTTCCACTTGGTCTCCCCCTGGCAGCACGTTTCTCTTGCTGTAACCCAGATTTTCCAATTCTCAGCCTCATGCCATCACTCCTAAAATAGCTCTTCACCCTTGCAGCACACTAAGTAATTCATATTCCTCCCTAATGTTTGAAGTTTTCAAGTATTTTCTGTTATGCATCTCTTTGTCGAATTAATATATGCGTGTTTTCCCGCTCTCCTTAAATAACAGCCCAACGTGCCTGTTGGTTGCTTTTCCCATTTAGCTTTTTCTCTAACTTGGCAACCCCTAAATAAGGTGTTTGTATCATGGGCATGCTGAAAGTTCAAAATGAGTGTGAGAGGGGAAATAAACATTAACAAACGTAGCTTTGTTGCAGCAGCTGCTGCAGAAAGGATGTTGATGAATAAAGCACCCCGGGATTTAAATGATCAGGAGTTAGTTAGATCAGTTCTGATGATGCTTACATCATCACTGAATAAAGACTGCCACCATGAAGGTTGGCAAGAGTTAAACTAAATTGAACCACAAATTCAGATGAAGGCAGGTGTCAGAGGACACACTGACAAGTTCTGTCTTAGTAAGAGCATACAGAGTCCATTTTCACAGATTCACAGTGTTAGGGGTTGGAAGGGACCTGGAGAGACCATCTAGTCTCTTTTGGTAAGACTGTAACCGAGGAAAACCTAACAGTTGTTCTAGGTAGTGGTACGTGCCAAATTTCTCATGGGCCTGCCGGTGTTTAGCAAACTGACCTGTGTTTGCAAGGCTCAGGTAAGGAATATTCCTGATCTTAAGGATTCTTGAGAATCCTTAAATGACTGTATTTCCAGAAGGGAGGGGGACTGATCGTCCAACCCCTCTCCCCCTCCCCAAAGTGACATTTCACAACCAGTGGTCCATCACTAGGTTTGGCTGGAAAGCAAATTCAGCCCCATATTGTTCCACAGACTCCTCACAACGGACAATCTGGGGATTATTTTCTAGTGTTAAAAAGTCTATAAAGCGACTTTTTCAATGAAAGCCAAGAGTGCAGCGAGGACATACACAAAGCACTGTTATACTAAGGGTTTATTTACACTCACTAGAAAGGGCTGTGTAACTGCCTTTGCTATCTGAGTGCAACACTGACATTTGCCAGACAAACTGAAGATTCAGATCAAGCACCTCAGTTAACCACAGCACTGAAACTCCGCTTCCAATGTAAAATATAGTGTTCCTAAGTTAAATTAATTAAAAAACCAAAACATTTTGCTTAGCCCTAATGGTTTTGTGTGTTTTAACACATTCAGAAATTTTGCTAGGTGAACTATCACCTTCTTATGAATGAAGAACCCCAAGTATTTGTTCAGTCTTCGAAAGGAAAAATCCTGTTCACTTACATGATTTCTTTTGTTTTCTCCATCTTTTATAGAGGTAATAACTGTCTCAGAAAAAACCGTTGATCCAGTTTTGTTATCTGTAACCTGACAAGGCAAAAGA
Source organism: Rhynochetos jubatus (assembly GCA_027574665.1). NCBI lineage: Eukaryota > Metazoa > Chordata > Aves > Eurypygiformes > Rhynochetidae > Rhynochetos > Rhynochetos jubatus. The sequence continues at coordinate 11,906,735 of CM050663.1, forward strand.
ACGAGACATCAAACTACATGTTTATTAGTCCTTTGTTACTCTCAGTTCTACATTCTGCAACAATTAACCCACCTCCACCCCTCCTTCTTTTCCCATTTCGCTGTCACTCGTATAAAATGCTAACCTGGGGAGAAATGTAGATGACAAGGCCACCTCCTTATCTATTTAAAATGTCACTGTAATGAAGCTAACTGAGCAGGGGATGGCCATGTAATAGCTGTACCTGTATTCGATTTTTAGCAGGCACTTTTTCCAAAATAAATTATTTCACATTAGCTGTTTATGATATGTGCCCCTACACAGTGATTAGGCAAGCAAATAAGATACAAGAAAACCCCAGTGTAAATATCATCTGGAAAATTTATGCTTCAGATGATTATCTTAAATCACCAAAAAATGTGCAAGGTTGTTTTTATTTTTGAAGAAAAGGTGTGGAAGGACCAGCAGCTTGCTATACATGTTTTCTCATACCTTATCAATTTCTTGATGAGTCTGAACAGTTTTATTACCAACTCTGGTTTCCGTGTTGGACTCATTATGGTAGTTGGGAGGTAAGTTTTCAAAGTTTACTTCCGACAGTTTTTTTGCCCCTTCCTCTTCAGCTTCCATCTGCCAAATTTAAATAAACCAACGCAAAATTAGCAAAAATTACACAAAAGAGAGCCAGCAACGCTTCTTGTGCAGCCCTCAGCAACACCCTGATAATTATGTCATGCTGTTAGTACAGATCCCCCTGTGCGGGAACGCTTACTCAGCTGTTTCAGCCGTGACCACGGCAGCTCTTTCAATGGACTAGAAAAACAGTGGCGAGCTAAGCCCTTGAGCTCTGGGCTGTTTAAGCCAAAGTCAGTCTGTGTGAGCAAAAAGCGTGAGAACACTAGTGACAACTTGGTATCTGCACAGGCTGATGCCAGGCAACAGCCCAGCTTTCTGTTTTTCCCAGAAAACCACTCAACACTTAAGACAGACTCTCCCACCTGACAACAGAGATATTATTCTGTCAGGATGGAGAGACACAGCCAAACCCCCTTGAAGGGGGCAGCAGCCCTGGAGATCAGGGTGCGAACACCCAGAATCTCATTCTGTTTCAGTTCCCACTGCCTTTGCTCACCAGATGAAGACTCAACACACAGAAGGAGTGCTCTCCGAACCAGAAAAGAGAGTAAGCTCAGCAAAGGGCGTGAGCCTTGTAAACAACACAAACTCTGAGGGAGTTGTGTCCCTTCGTTATCTGCAACTGCTCTAACAGAGCTAGGAGGACACATCTTCAGCCAGACCGACCAACAGAGTTTTCCCCAGAGTTTTCTTGTGTGTCTGTTTATTTTAAATGACAGCCGCAAACCTTGTTAAGTGTAAAGCATTTATCTGCTACGACACGGCTCAGATGATGCACATTTTGTGCTGTATACAGACATTCCTCAATCCAGAACTGACTAAGGAAGAGTAAAACAGGCAGAAATGTTTACTCCATCCTTATTTATAGCTAAGCATATTTTTGGCACTGCGTACTTTAAAAAAATTGTCTCAATGTGTTTGCAGTCCAAATGAAGCGGATGACAGAGGCAGATTTCAGCAGCTGTCCAGAGGACAGTAAAAGTTCAGAAATTACCTAATTAAGGTCTTTTTTCCCAGTGGGCTGTCAGCAAAAAGGTTTTTTCAGACTATGTATTTTTGAATGAGAGGAAAAGAGAACTTGGAAGGAAGATTCTTAACATGAAGGAAGAAAAGCGCGGAAGGGGAATGTAGGAACAAGGACTCTTGATAGCGACACGAGAGGATGGCTCGGGGTCTAGACTCCGTCCCTGGCTTTGAAACAGGTCCTGGGCGATTCTGGGCAAGAAAGGTGAGATCAAGACACGGCATTACGTCAGAAGTAGCCTGCTTCTCCACACGTGTTTTCAGAACTGTCTTACACCTTTGAATCCTGGTGTGGGGTGACCTTCTGTGCCTCAGTTCCTGCCGCACAAAGACAATAAAATAACTCTTCACCCCTCCCCTTGCCATTACTGTTATTTTCTCACTTCAGGATGCGGAGGGGCTCTCTGCCTGCTTTCTGCCTCCCTACCTGCCCGCATCGCTGCGGCGGGAGCCCTCCCGGTGCCGCCGGCGTAGCCGCAGGGCGCTCGGCGGGGCAGCCGCGGGGGCGGCGCAGGCGCTGCCCGGAGCGAAGGGGCAATGCCGGCCGCAACACGACAGACCTTCCGCGGCGGCAGCGCCGGTGCCCCCGCGCCTCCCGCCTCCCCGGCAGCAGCGCACACCCAGCTGAAGGGCTCTCGGCGCTGGTCGCCGCCTCGGGCAGCGGCTCCTCACGGGGCGGGGGGCGCGGACAGGGCCTGCTGCCGGCTTCTCTGTGGCGCGCACGGGCCCGGCCCCGCTGAGGGAGGTGAGCGCGGAGAGGCGGCCGCTGACAGGGATCGAAGAAGGCGGGTGAGAGGCTGGTGCCGCCCGGCGCTGCCCGCAGGTGCGGCGCCGCGCGGCCCGGGAAGGTGAGGGAGGAAGGGGCCTCCCACCCCGCGGGCCCACTCCCCCGCCGCCCCCTCACCTCCTGCACCGCGTTGCGCAGCTTGTGCTGCGTGTCCTCCATAAGCGCCTCCACCTCCCGCAGCATCTCGCCCAGGCTGGCGGCCCGCCGCCGCCCGCCGCCTCCCGCCGCGGCGCAGCACAGAGCCCCCAGCAGCGCCGCCAGCAGCGGCCATCGCCGCCCCGTTCCCGCGCCGAGCCGCATCGCTGTGGCGCCGCTCCCGCCGCTGCCCCTCAGGCTGGCGGCGCGGCGGTGGGGTGGGGAGGAGCGGGGAGGAGCGGGCGGCTCCGCAGCGCTCGCCCGACCCCGCAGCGCCGGCCCACACCGGCCTGGCCCAGCCCCCGCAGCCCCCCGCCGGCTCGGCAGCGCCCGCCCGGCCCCCGCAGCCCCCCGCCGGTTCCGTAGCCCCGGGCTCGAGGGGCAAGGCTGGGCGCCGGAGGGGCCGAGGGAGGTGGGTGAGAGATGCTGAGGGGAAGGAGCAGGATGAGTTTCCCGTTCAGACCCGAGACCTTCCTGCGGTTGTTGTTTTGTACAGGTTTAATACGAAGAGGATGGTGGGAGCTGCCTCGCATCTCCATGACGGATTTTGCTTTCCAGCCTTTCCGAAAGGTGCGTTCAGCTCCGAGGATCAGCTAGGTCTCTGGGAGGTGACACGTCCTGCACCTGGCAGGCCAGCACCCCACTCTCCCAGATTGTCTCCTTTCAACCTTTTTATTTCTCAAAAATTTCAGACAACGTCATCATTTTGTATTGGCGTGCGTCTTCCCCAGTTCCCACACTGATTTTTCCTGTTTGTGCTGCACCCCGGAATTTCATGGGCGGTGTTTGCAGCAGTTGGTTCACTGCTCTGGGGCAACACTGGTACCAAGAGAGAACTGACCTATACGTCTCGTTTTATCTTGGAGCCTGGGTGAAAGGTAATAGTGAGTAAAGTGTTTCTGCAGAAACTATTTAAGCCCTGACAATTTCCTGCAAGTGCATTGTTACCAGTACAAAACCCAGTGTTCCTGGCGGCCTAAGGCAGCTTCAATCAGCTCTGAATGCTAGCAGAATGCAGTAGAGAGCAGCAGAGGTGGGAAGGCCCCTGTGTCCCAGAGGGAAACCCTCCCTCTGCCTCCCTGCCACAGCACATCATCCTCCTTTCAGTGCCACAGAAGGTTTCATTCTGGACACACTGCACATCTTAGTTTATTGGTACAATAGTTTGATTTTTTTTTTAAGTGTAAACCTCTTGGACTACACAAATAACAGTGTTAGGAATTACCTGGAATGGATTAATAGTTTAACTATGTTCCATCATGTTGCAGGAAATGTGGCATATGAAACCATCTTGTACTGGCAGAGAAATGTTGAGACAACATACTCCTTCCTCTCTTCCACTGCTGTCTCTATGGGTAGGTTTCCATTTCATCCACTGCTCCAAATAAGCTTAATAATATTGCCTTTGACAATGTGCAGGTGACTCTTAAGAATTCAGAATTTTATTTTTTCCTAGCTTTAAGGAGGAACTGAAGGTTACATCCGATGAAATGAAAATATTTTTTAATTACAAACCGGAGGCCCAAATTCCCAAAGGTATTCAGTCATCAGACTCAAGAAAATTGAATTGAAGCCAGACTCTTCTTTGTAATACCTTTGTAAATTTGGGCCTCAAACAAATTTTCCAAAAATCTAAACATACGTAAGTGTTAAATACTTTAGAAGACGCATGTCTAAAGAGCTAAAGTCTCCCTCTCTTGCAGTGAGATGTGGGCCACAGTCCCAAGCCCTGTCTTCCAGCCAAGACCCTTCCATGCTGCCTTTGATGAATGTGGTTTAAATAAAACAACTCTGACAAGGCTGACAGGATATAAAGTCATGCATTGTTTGACCGATTAACCAGATGCTGCAGCATAGGCTTTATTCAGTATTGTTGCAGTGAATTAAGACTACATTCATCTTTTAATAGTACTGTGGAGTAAGCTTAAAATGTAATCCCAGTTACTCAGACTGTTTTCACAGACTCAGTTTTCCTAGCTCCTTTGAGAGAACTTTCTTTGGATGGGGATTGAGCTGAGTGGTGAGTGTGCACTTGTGTCCCAGGATGGAAGGTCTGCACCTGAAGTCAGTGTAGAATAGCTCTTCTGTTTTTCCACTGTCACCTTTGTTTGCTTATTAATAATGTCCTTGTGCTCATGAGGCTTTATATTCACAGTGATTATAGCTGGTTGAGCCAAATTACATCTCCTTAGCTCAACCTGCAGCACCCTAGAGCAGCTGCTTAGATTCACACGTTTCCCTGGAGCTGGTGAAGGCCCCTGCACACATAACAGTTGTGTCTGTGAGGAAAGCCACGGGCATGGGGGTGGTGTGCCTTGTTCATGTGTTGAGCTGGCAAGACACGAACCAGGTCTAGTTCACAGTGACCCCATGTTGTGCCTGAGCTCATTAGCCTTACTGAAAGGCAGGTATATACTTTAGTGCTATGCTAGCAGCCTGGTGTGGTTCCCAGCAGGATTAGGTTCTTCCCTTCATTTGAAGCTAGGTGCTTTTCCCCTCAGAATCACTTGATCTGGGTTGGAAGGGACCTTGAAGGTGATATAGTTCCAACCTCCTTGTTGTGGGTGGCATTACTATAAACCCCAAGTCTACTCCTAGTACCTGGTACTTTTTTGATTTACAATTAAGTTATAGCAAAGCATGCAGCTAACATGAGAGCTGTTACTTGTTTATTTTCCTTTGAGCAGAATTTGAATGCCCATGTGGAAAATTATTCCTTTATGGCTCTGTGTACTGTACAATAGTACAGAAAATAGCTACACTTATATAATTATATTGACATACAGCCTAAATCAAGGCCTCAGGTACTTTAATTACTTCTACTGAAAATGTGAAACTGGGATTATCTCCCACTGAGGTTAGTGGAAAAAACCCCACACGTTTCAGTAAGGCTTACGCTCTGTCTTTAAATAGAATTGCTGAGGTAGAAGGAGCTTGTAGTATTGATCACCTCTTCTGGTCATTTGTTCTACCGTTTTTATCTTGTATGATTAAAGCAAGAGTGACAACCATGAAAAATAATAAAAAAAAAAATAGAAATACATCTGTGTTTAATGTAACAGAAGCTTGTAATCAGCTTCTCTCCACTGCATTTTTACAGCAGGAAGAAAGCCACGTCTATATTGAAAACACTGCTTCTGTTTAGAAGTGGGCTTCTGAGGACATGGGATAAATTTTGGATAGTGTGTTCTTATGTTGGACTGGTGCAAAGGCTTGTTTGGTAAAAGATGTGGGTATTAGGTTAGGTAGAAGATGTCAGATCATGTGTTTTGGACTGTAACAAATTTTCATAGCTAATGTGCAGCCTGGAGAACTGGTATTTGTGTAAGACAAGCTAACACAGATAAAAAGCATCTCTTCCTGAATGTATATAATACACAAAAAAACTACATTACACAAACCACGTATGATCTTTTTGTCCAGATAGAATTTATTCTTAGACATTAATTTATTAATTTAGAAAGGACATGATAAACTGGAATAATTTTAGCTGGAAACATAGTTAGGAAAAGCATATCCCAGAGATACTATGTAAAAAGCATTTGTAAGACTTAGGTCAGCCTCAATACGTGACCCTAAAAGTGGGTTTGAGACAAAAATGCCCCCCTGTCGTGGTGAATGCACTCGTGTCAAAGGCAGACGTCTTCTGAATCAGTGATTCTGGAGAATAGAAACCACCTTCTGGTTGGATGAGTTCTGAGACAAAGGCCATGCTCCTGAAAGCAGCGGGGTAGGGAGTTGTGCATGTTTGATTTATTTTTTCCCACACATTGTTTATTCATTTAAAGGCAGTATATATTATTCTGTTTTCTGTGTTTCAAACATCTGTTATTTAGCATGTTCATTTACCAATTAATTAATTGAGTTCTTTTCTCTTTCCAACAATTGTGTTGAGGACAATCAATCAATTAGTATCTGCAGAAAGGAAGAATAGCAAGATGTCTGGCTAATGTACAACCTATAAGATGAAAAGAAAAGGCAGCCTTCCAAAGTATGGAAGTATAAACAACTTATAACATCAGTACAGCAAAGAATCTATCACCAGCAGGCAAAAATTCCAGAAACTGAAAGCCTAAATTCCCTGCTGAAGGGGAAAGGAGAGCATGAGACAGGGAGAGCAGAGTTAAGAGAGGGAATTAACACCAGCAAAGTTTGCAGTTTCTACCAGTGTGAGCCGTATTTCTCGGCTGTTCCTCTGGATTTCCCTGCAGAGGCTGTACCTACCGTATGGCTGGAGTCAGGCCGGGAGGGCTGCAGAGGCTGCTACAGCCGAGGGATCACCCTGCTGCTGGGCTGACCCTGTCACCTGCAGAGCAAATTGCCCTGCCTCCCTGCAGTGCTCCTTTACTCCCCAGGTACACAGAACACCTACACCAAAGTACCCGTTTGTGGCTGTTGGCCCATGATGATTTTGGCATGAGGCTCACGGGACCACTGGCCGGTTTGGTGCCGGGTGGTCAGTGGAGGATCATAGCTAGCGTCTTGCTGGGGACTGTGCTGTGCCGACGAGTCCCTGCTAAAAGCAGCTTGAAAAGCCAGGTGTGACAGCAGCCAAGGGCAAATCAAACTCAGTGCAGCTAGCTGACAGACTGGAATAACAGCAAGTGACAAACCGAATGCTTTATGGTCTATGGTGAATTTATATATCCATACTACAGTCTTGAAAAATACTGCTTAGCATGTTAGCAGGAAGTTTAATTCCCCGCTGAAACTGATTGCTTTATTAGGGCAGTACCAGTTGGGGGTTTTCCATGGAAGAGATGCTGTCTGGACAGATCGAGATGTGATAACAGTATTGATTGTCTACTCTTTTTACTGGCCATTGCTTTTATCAGATTGCTTGGAGTTACAAAGCTCTGAGTTGTAGTAAAAATATTTTTCTACTGATGAGGTTTTACAGTATGGAAACTTGTAAATGTCAGGACTGAATAACTGTAAGTATAAAAAAACCAGAGTTACTTTGCTGCATCAGCTCAGTGTTTAACTTTCTGACCATTTTTGTGTGTTAAACATACATAAAATTTTAACACTCAGTCTAAGATCTAGGAGCTTTAGGAAAGATTTAGGAAAGAATTAGGGATTTCAAAGCAATTAATCATTTAATGATCATAATTTTGTCAGGTCTTGCTCAAGTAAATAGGTGTTAAGGACACTGAAATGCTAACATGTTTGGGAGAAACCTGACTGCACTGAATTATCAACAGAGAGTTTCCTGGAATTATGGGTCCTGAAAAACTCCTAATCTAATAGTTTTTGGGAATAACTGTGCCTCATTCTAGTTTAATTTAACTTGCTCTGTAAATTGATTAAATCACAAAGTAGTAGGACCTTGTTTAAAAAATACAAGACTATCCCACATAGATTTGATTATGAACAGTTATTGAATTTAATTTTCATCTTGTCAGAACCAGAGTAACTTTCAGGTGTAGGTGAACACCCCGTGGGCCTTTATTTAATAGATTGAAGAAGAGATTTGTGATTTGCCTAATTTTTTTTTTTTTTTTCTTAAGAAAGAGAGGGACTTGTGATAGTTTTATTTTCACAGCTGCAGAGTTTAGAGTGGAGCTCTATTATCTCCTTTTGGCCTTCTCATGGATGATTATAAAATTTTCTACAAGTTAGCTTGTCATATGCCAGGGATTTACGGAATATTAACCTCTCAGCTGACAGTAAACTCTTGACAGCCTTTTTAAACACAGTCATAATGTGGCAGCTGTATTTCACTCAGGAAAAACAGAATTATGCAAATACAAATATTTTTCAGTTTTAATGACACATTATTTAGCAAGATAGCTGCTATGCATTTGAAAGATGAACATGCTTTGATCTCATTTTTATTGCTTTGTGAGCTGTATTTTCCTTTTGAGGTACTCCAGGTTTTAACTGGTGAAGACTTAATTAATCAACAATGCCTATTTTTTTAGTGTATCTTATATTGTTTCAGTTACTCATGACCAGAACGGATGGAGCAGTGAGTCACCTACCAGACGTTATTATAGCTGCAACAACAAGAAACCACATGAAACCTCTAAACTGTATCTGCTTTCCAGACCACAGAAATACAGCATGTTGAATTTTCTTTGACTTACGCCAACTGCAAAGTCTGGTAAGGACTGTTTTCTACAATCCCGAGTGCAAATTATGTGCATCGGCAAGCAGAAGTATTCTAGCACATGTCCTAGACACTTAAGTGCCACTCCAAGCCATTGGCTCCATTTAAAAATAATGACCTGTGGCAGTAAGGTTCTGCAAGTTATAAGAAAGTATTGATTTCTGTTTGTAATACTGAAGTCCATGGCAGTGGATGAAAATCTTCTTGCTGCTCAAATGCCCATGTGTGTTCATACAATCAAATTGCACTTTAAAACTTCTGCATGCTAAGTTATTCTCACTATCCAAAAAGTGCAATATTATCTGATAAATGGAACTGTAAATTCTTTTTACAGAAGTGTGCACATGTGTTTTTGTTGGGGAGAGCGTCAGCTGACAGTCCATAACTGACACACTCATGACGACTGTCGTAGTATTTCATCACAGGGCATGATGATGTATTTGTTTCACAAAAGACAGAACAGAATTTAAGCTAAAATTGGGCACTGTACTTTACTTTCACAGATTTTAGCAGATTTATCATGATTTATATCCATGTAAGAGGAACAGCTCAATTATTTCTGGTTTTAAAATTGCCTGCCATTCTGAGTTAGGGTAGTTTGTACATCTTTCCACGATGGAATTGAAGTTTACTTCAATTAGTATTCCTTCCAGGATGGGTATTGCTGCCTTGGTTGTTTTTTTTTTTTTCTTTTACTGTTTCATGCCACACAGTTTGTAGTGGTTGTTATGGTGAATAAGTTTGTATATTAAATAGGAGAGAACAGAAATCCCACAATAAAGGTTAGCCATTCACAGCCGGCTGCTTCCCTGCGGCTACAAAAACATAGGAATCCTTGTTCCGGAGAGATCTGACTTTTACAATTAATAAGTTAAAGATGCCCTAATCCATTTGCTCAAACTAGGGCTAGCCAGTATTCTCATCTGACTGTGTATCTTCAGAGTTGCTAGTGCAAGTACAAAGTCCTTGATACACTGATATTTAACTTGCATATGGCCCTTGTTAAAGTACACCAGAAGAAGCCCTTGAATGATTCAGAATGCAGGACTGTATTTCATTAAGAGAAAATCGGTGCTCCCTCCATCTTGCCTTACTGAGTTTGTGAATCATGTGATCCATTTTTTTTCATGGGTATGTTTTTTTACTTCAGCACACTATTTCCCCACATCATCTGCTTTTCAAGGTGGTTGTTGAAACCAACAGAACAAGGATTGCTCTGTGAAAATGAGTTCACTCAATTTCTCTTGCCATTTTCCTTTTCTGATGAGAAATGTTCACTGGTGACTCAAGTTCTCACATTTGAGGATACAGGAAGGGCATAGGGAAAGGAAAAGGTGGTGGATCCTGGTAGCCCCTCACAGACCATTAAAATTTGGGAGACACCCACCCTGTGTCCCTCCCTGCATCTCCCACTGCACCCCCGGCTTACCTGCTGCCCTGGAGAGATCTGCCTCTCTCCTGCAGCATTTCAGTTGCTGCTCATCCCCAAGCATGGGAGACATCAGAGTGAGGTTCCACTAAAAAGTGGCATTTGGGAGAAGGCATCAGTGCTGGCATCACTGGCTCCAACCCCCTGGCAAAAGCAGCACAAATAATGGCAAGAGCTGGTAGCACTCTCATAAGTCGTGAGAGATGTACTTTCTGAGATAAGACAAAAGAACCAGCATGCTGTCTTGAATGTGTATTCAGCTGCGATTTCCCGGCTTTTTTTTCCAGTATTATTCTGGCAAGATGCTTACTTAAATTCCTATTGAAATATGAAGAGCAAAGTTCATAATACATATGGAATATAATTTAAAAAACATTACTGCATACACCTCTGTGAACTCACAATATCTGCAGTCGATCAGGGCTGTTATTATTTAGCTTTAATACAAAATTATTATGCACACAATAATATTTTTAAGTTTTCTTTTAAATTCAGGATATTTTAAAATTTAAAGTAATGGACTGCGCTATCTCTTGCAGATTATGAAACTAAATTTTTATTGTTTACATAATCAAACATAAACCCACTAAAACAACAGAATTGGGACTGGGTCATCTATATGGAAAGGTTTTAATAAGCATCTTGATTTTTAAAACGTCAGATACACAAGGGAGGATTCTACTTTTGATGGAGGCCTGAATCCTATGTTATTTAAGAATCAGAAAGGGTGTGTGAGCAGAGGCAATGACCAAACTGTGAAAATTACAGCAAGCACTTTGTTTGGCAAGTTATTTTCACGTACTCAAATGCGAGTGGGCCACAGTGGTACTGCGGGGTGCATGTACATTTTTGTCATCACATTGTAGGACCAGCAGCTGTCAGCCCCCTGCAAAATAAAATCTAGGTGACATTAGCATCACAAATTACCCAAAGGAGAGGGAAGATGTGCTGGAAGAGTGGCATATGGATAGCAATGGCAACAAGAATTGCCGCATTGCTGAGAGAACTGTGAAAATAAACAGCAAGTGGTACCATGAAAGCAATCGGGACAAGACCTCCCAGAGCACGTAGGTTGTCATTGTCTGTAAAGCCGATCATCAGAAACTACAGATAAGCACTAAAAGGACATGGGAACGGCAGATGGTGCAAACTGCAGCTGGAAAGAGCAGCAGGACGACACGAAGCAGCTCGGATGGAGGAGGAGTGATTTGCCATTGTTGCCAGGTGCCATAAGTGTTATCAGTAGATGTGTGCCTGCACAGCAACTGTTGAAGAGGATCACAGCCTGTTAAAAAGCGCTATTGGCAGGCATGTAGCTTTTGCACCTACTCTGAAAGCTACAAAAGCGTGACTTGTCAGGAAGGTGCAAGCCCTAAAGATACATTCCTGCTGCTGATCTTATACTGTGCAAAGATAAGAAAAGGAAGAGTAGTTGGAAGTTGTTTACTTTGTATCACCAAATTTATCATTTAGAAACAGGCTGTCAGAAAGAACAAAAAAAGACAGATGATGTGACTAAGTTTTAACCAAAGAAAACCCAGTATTTGAAGAAAGAAGAAACAATAAAATCATGATGCCTGCAGAAAAGCAACGTGTTCGTTAGCTGCAGGGGACAACTGGAATTAAAAGGGCAAGTTGTGGAAAGAGAGCAATTATTGAAAGAAGAGAATATACTGATTTCAACTGAAGTTCATCAAGAACAACTCAAAAGCGTTTACAATGGCCCCTTTGATATGGTCTTATGTGAGAGAGGAAGAAACACCCATAATTTGCCCAAAATGAATGAATGGATAAAAGAAATTACCATTTGTGCAAGGTAACGAAGACAGGGAACTGAGGGAACATTACCCATGTGTCCAACAGAGCCAGGCAATCAGGGACTGATTGGAACACAGACATACAACTATCAGCCATATTTTAAAATAAACTGATGCATCAACATGGTTGTCAGCCTGCAGCAAAACAAGTCATGGTAACTTTCTAAGTCATGCTCTACTGAGATAACAGGTGCAGAGTGGATGTGAGACAACTCCACACAGGGTGCAGTGAAGAACTCACCTGCATTATGGGCTTGCCCAGGCTGAGTGAATCATTGACTGGGCTGGGGACTCAAATCACATTCTTTTCACCTACGTAGCCCCTCAGTTTCTGAATAGTGAGGCTTCTCTGGCTTTTGGAAGTGTGTTAGTCTTCCAAGAGCATGCTTTTTATTTCAGCACCTTTGAACGTCTTCCTGCAAATAGGCCACAGGTTATATCCTTGTCCTTATATATATATGTCCTAGCCTTACATATTTTAAGGCAACTGCCTTGTGATTTGCAAGTCTCATTTTGTTTCTGGACTCACACAGCCTAAGGCAGGCAGCCCTGCGGCCAGGAGCTGAGTAGGAAGATGTCACTTACTTAGCTGGAATAAGGCATTTACACTTCAGCTTCTATCTTTCACAAGACTGCATCCTTTCTTGTATCTCTGACTGGCTGCTCCCAAGCTTCCAGTCAGACAAACACTTTCACAATGTTATTGATCTGTCAAGTTCTGCAAAAGCGAAGTACAATTTCTGACCGTGCTATATCCTTCATTCCTTCTATGATACATACGTGACACAGGTGTGGCAAGGGGCAAACACATCTCGTGTCTCGTTTCCCAGAAGACTATTGGCATAATTTAGGACAAAAGATTGGTTAATAATCCATGCATCTCAAAGTTTAATATACTTTAGTAAAATTATACACTGCATAAAGCACAGGTTTTCATATGACTTTTTAACATTCATATGTTTCTTTCCAGCATAATTCACACAAGTGGGTGTATTCATATATATTTGCTGCATGCACGTGCATCCGTGTCAGTCTTTGAAGGAGGATAGTGCATCTGTGTCAGCCATTGAAGGAGGAGAATTTCACTGTAAGTTACCTACTTCTGCAACTGTGTTATTTAATGCATTCTGAATTTTTTTAGCAATTACCACTGTACTTTTTTACCACCTCCTACATAGAAATGTTTTTATGGGCTGGTTGGTCATTCCCGTATGTGTGCGCTGGTTGTGGCTGGGGTAGAGTTAATTTTGTTCACGGTAACTGGTTTGGGTCTGTGTTTTGGTGTTGTGCTGAAACCAGCGTTGATAACACAGGGATGTTTTCATTACTGCTGAGCAGTGCTTACACAGAGTCAAGGCCTTTTCTGCTCCTCACACCCACCACCAGCGAGCAGCCTGGGGGTGCACAAGAAGCTGGGAGGGGACACAGCTGGGACAGCTGACCCCAACTGACCAAAGGGATATCCCATCCCATATGGCGTCATGCTCAGCATATAAAGCTGCGGGAAGGAGAAGGAAGGGTGGGACATTCGGAGTGATGGCGTCTGTCTTCCCAAGTAACGGTTACATGTGATGGAGCCCTGCCTTCCTGGAGATGGCTGAACACCTGCCTGCCCATGGGAAGCGGTGAATGAATTCCTTGTTTTGCTTTGCTTGTGTGCGTGGCTTTTGCTTTACCTGTCAAACTGTCTGTATCTCAACCCAGGTGTTTTCTCACTTTTATCTTCTGATTCTCTCCCCCATCCTGCTGTGGGGGAAGTGAGCGAGTGGCTGTGTGATGCTTAGTTGCTGGCTGGGGTTAAACCATGACAGTGCTTGTGTTGAATAAGCTCTCCTTTCTTTCTCTTACCTGCTCCATTTGGAGCCTGTGGTTAATCATGCCATTGAACTCAAAGCTGTAACATTAGTGTAGCACACGTGCACTACTCCCCTAAGTAGTTAATTTTCACCAGTGCGGCATCCAGTTCTTTACTGGAGATAATCTGAAGTTGACATGAAATCTAAGAAACAGGCAAACTCTTGGTGCTGATTTCAGTTACAGCCTCCTCCTTGTTTGATTTCAGATTCCCTTTCAGGGCTTGGGCTGGCATGGACAGATGTCTCTGACATTAGGGTAGGAGGGGTGGGCTGAATACTGGAGCACACTGAGCTCATTCCTGGACCTAAGCCTGGGTCAGAACTGGGTCTGATTGATCTGATATGATCAGTATCTCTACAGCTAGTCAGCTGGTGAGGTTGGCTTTTAAACGACAGTCAAAACAGTTGTAGGCTCTGGACTTGTTTGATTAAAACTGTTTCTCCCCCTGTGGTGGGAATGATGTGGAAGCATAAAGATGTGTTTGTGTGATAAGGAACTGTGAAAATGAGAATACAAACCATGATACTGATAGCATTTTAATAAAAAGATAAGAGAGAGGGTCTTACTTGCAGTATAAAACACAGCAAAGCTGTAACAAAATCATTTTCTACTGACTAATATTTTGTTGTAAATGACAGTTGAAAAATGAATCATCAGAAATTCCTGTCTTTACTGTTGTCTGTGTACATGTATGTGTTGGTTTGGGCTAGACTCTCAACTGCCTATGCATTGCTCTCTTTTCAGCTCCACAGGACTGGAAAACAAAAGTGGTTTTTAATCTAAGGCATTCTGTAACCTCCATTGAACTGCAAGGCTGAGTTCTGTGATGACTGAGTGTGTCTCAGACAGCTGCATGGCACCTAGGACTCGCCACATGCACAGACTCATTACCTTAATGTAAAGACTGCTGAACTGTGTCCCTGGTACAACCATCCTGCCTCTTCCATGGACCCCACAAGGAAGCTGAGGGGGGACTTTTTACAAGGGCCTGTAGTGACAGGGCAAGGGGTAACAGGTTTAAATTGAAAGCGGGGAGATTTAGATTAGATATAAGGAAGAAGTTCTTCCCAGAGAGGGTGGGGAGGCACTGGCATGGGTTGCCCAGAGAAGCTATGGATGCCCCATCCCTGGAAGTGTTCAAGGCCAGGCTGGATGAGGCTTGGAGCAACCTGGTCTAGTGGAGGGTGTCCCTGCCCATGGCAGGGGGTTGGAACTAGATGGTCTTTAAGGTCCCTTCCAACCCAAACCATTCTATGATTCTATGATAACATGGTTTTCCTTCAGTCACAGATGTTGGACTGTGATCATTATGTTCTGGTTTACAGTACAAAATGTATTTGTAGTTTACATCTAATACTGTCTATCCACTTCATAGCAAGCTTTCACCGATGGTGTTTCTGTCTTCAGAAGGCTTTCACTCTACAAATTTGAGAAAGGATCACAACAGTGCACATGCATGAAGTTAACTTAGGCGTTTCTGAAAGGACATGTAGCACCATGTAAGTACCAAGAACAACTAAATAGAGTTTCTGCTTGGTTTCTTGTAATGGTGTGTACTCAAACTGAGATAGAAGATGTTCCCCACAACACTTCCAATACACTAGTGGTTTTTTAAGTTAATGGGATGTTACAGTTTGAATAAGTATCTGTTTGCTGATAAACAAAGGAACTGGGCAAACACTTCTCTGGAAACATGATTTTACAAAGAGCATCTTGCCTTATAATAAAAATTTGATTTAGCTTGTCTTGGACAACTCTTTCTGGCAGTTCACTGGGTTGTATCATTGATGCTGGAAAGTTGTCCAGAATTAAGCTTGCAACAACTACTGACTGATAGTTCATTTCAGAAAAACTACAGGCTGTGGATACATTATCAGTTTTCTTACTCATGGTGTATCTAAGTAATGAGGTTGGGATGTTAGTTGTTTTTTCCATGTGTTATACACTCGAGTGTAATGCATGCCTCTAATTTGCCATTTGAAATGCTTCTGAATAAACAAATTAGGAGGAGGACAAAGGAAGCACTTCAGAGGATTTGAGTCACACCTAATATGTAAAGGAAAGCTAGCTCTGTTGAAGAGATATAACAGAGACCAAGGAGTTAATTTGTTCTGGTGGATCATCACTACATACTTTGGTTCCCAGACACCAGCCAAGTTATTTCTCAAATGCCAGCCAAGAACTACTTGTAGCTGGCAAAAATCCACAGTTATCAGTGCAATGGAAAAGGGGTGAGACATAAAAAAAGAGCAGTGTGGCCCTGTTGATAGTGAGGTGTGGGTTCCTGTGCTCTTATCCAGCCTGTAGGGGTAAGAGAGTAAATAGTTAACAGAGATAACATTTATACAGTGATTAAGCTCAATGGTATGTGTGATGATTCCCCAGGTCCCTGGAAACTGTCCTGTGGAGTACGTGAAGTTCATACAGGACCTGTGAAGTTCATATAGGACCTGGTTTCCCAGAGGTTCACAGAAAGACCATTTTAATTGTAAGTGATTTCAAGTAATACTGGACAGCTAGTTCCTCAGCTATTTTGTGTATGACACATTAGGAACACAAAGAGCTTGAGAGGTGGAGGGAGCACAGGTGAAATGCTGATAAAAGAACACAGAAACCTTTCAAAATCATGATTACGTGGTGTTGTTGCAAACAGAATGTTAGTGGATCTAGCAGATCCCCAAAGCTCCCCAAACCTGTGCAACGTGGTGAAAATAAGGTATATTTCCAGTTCTGAAGCGAACAGGTGTGCATAAAACAGGGCCTCATAAAGCTCAGCGTTGCTATAACCCCTTACTCTTTGTGTGCCCCATTGCTTAGGAAGTGCTGACCAGGTTCTTACAGACCAAAAAAAATACTGGGCTGTAGAAAAAGGTGTGTCACACATAGTCAAATCAGCCTTGGCTGAGCACATACGGGAGAAGGTGAGCCATGGAAGATTTAAACTGGGGGTGAACATTGCTTTCCAAATAACCAGGAGTACCAGGTAGGAAAAGCCATGCTTCCTGTGGCTGGTTAATCATCACGGTTAGTTGATCTCTGTAGCTTGTATTAAGGAGTCCTGGAAAATCAGACCATTGAAATTACAAAAAGCAAACAACATTAATGCATTCTTGTGCCTTTTTCACTGTAACTGATGACTGTTAATACACTACTTGTCTCTCACTCATCATGCAGTGTTTTGCTCACCCCATACTCATAAGCACATGCGAAATCCAAGTGGCTGATTTTCAAGCAAACCTGAAATATTTTTTTTAATTGTAACTGAGTTTAACTAATACCAAACGTTTAAGGGGCATTGAAATATTAGTCTGTGACCAAAGTCTTGCACCTCTGAGCAACCTGGTCTAGTGGAGGGTGTCCCTGCCTGTGACAGGAGTTGGGAACTAGATGATCTTTAAGGTCCATTCCAACCCAACCCATTCTGTGATTCTATAATTCTATGTTTGAGTTGCCTAACTGTTAAAGACTGTAGAAGCACTTTCTCTGACAGAGAAGCAGTAGGACCTGTGCTCTATTTAGCCTCTTGAACACATCTGTGTGCACAAGTATGTGTGTGTTTGTGTGTGTGCACAGGCCCATGTTCATCTGTTCTTCCTATTGTAAAAAAACTTACATGGATCTGCTGCTCTTTAAAGAGAAAATCTCCCCAGGCAGTCCCAAACTGCATGTTACTGTTCTGAATTAATATTCATAATTCTGATCCTGTCCAAAACTCGAGGATCTGAAATGTGAATATGAGCTGGTGTGGGTCTGGTCGTGGCACACTGGATGAAGAGTGCTGGGGAGGGACGCCAGCGCCATCCAGGAGCGTCCTGTGGAAATATCCCCATCTAGTGGGTGTCACTGGGCTGAGGATGCTCCTCTGGCGTCCCAGGACACTGCCTCTCCACTGTTGTTAAAGCAGTTGCACATCTGTTGTTTTCCTGAGAGAAAACAGCAAGGGTAGGAACCTCCTGTTATCTGTAAAATTATCTCAGATTTTACATAGGTATTCTAAAAATATGCACAATATTTAGTATGGTCTGTCAGTGACAGACTGAGTGCTTTTCTCACTCCCGTGTACACCGAGTCCGTTATGCCGAAATAAGTGACATTATCTCTGATGGTTTGTCCAGGAATTCTCTGAATGAGTTTTTAAAGGAAATCAAAAACACTGAAAAGTTTTCAGGCTGGACATACACTTCCCACAGTTAAAGGTACTGCTTATCTCAGAATATATTTTACGTAAGGATTTCATTGGGATTTGAGAGCCGGTATGTTTGTATATATTCATTAATGTCTTCCAGACAAAACATGCAAAAACAACGTGAAAATACAGTATTATCCTGACGTGAGACATGACTACAAAATCCTGTATCTACTCTCCCCCCAGTCTTTTTGAGGGAGTTGTTCTTAGCTGGTGAGAAGAGGAAGTTTGTTCCTAGATCCACTAAAATTAGTAGGAGTTTTGACATTAATAGAGTTAGGGCTTAGCGAGGAATATTTCAGGAAGGAATACAGCATAGCAAAACCTGCAGTACATTCAGTCCTAAAGAAAGTATAGTACTCATGTAATGGTCACCCGATTAATGCTTTCTTACTTGTCTTTCTCAGAAAGGATTAGTGGGTGCAATAGTGTAATAGTTATTTAAGGATGGTTGAATAACGTAATGGCATCTAACTCATCAGGTGCCTATTGCTGATATTCGTAAGCAAGGGCTTTAGGTTCTCCAGCATCCCATCCAGGGATGAACTTCTCTCTTAAATCCGGGCTGCAGCACATTCTGGGGTTTTAGGTAGAAGGTGAGAAGGGTTTCTGAGAGGAACTATGCAGCACCTCAGGTGACTGGGATTGGACAAAGTCTTCACCTCTCGTCACACTTTTTAATGCTTATCCTATTATCAACACACATAGGATATACATGGTTTTACACACTCACACATGCATGTATATATATTCCTAAGAATAGGTAAGATCCTTTCTCGGTGAACACATTTATGGATATGTATTACTTTCTTATTCAGCTGGCTTGTCACATGCATGCATTTTTCTTCTCAGCAAAATTTCCCTCAAAATAGTTTACATTACAGTCTGAGGGGTATTGTTTTAAAATGTAGGTTTGAGTACCGTGGTTATGAAACCAGGAGGTTAACGTCATTAGCTCAAGACAGGCACTGTGGAGACAGGTGCTGTGTCCGTTTCTCCGTGTAGCTCTGCCAATGCACATTAATCTTGATCTGCAGCATTCCTGCTATTCCAGTCCTGGGCCCCTCTTGTGCCAGATTTTATAGTTTATTTGTTTATAGGTATAGCAATGTTTCCCTTGCAGCAGCAGAAGTTATTGTGAATGCCATTTACTCATTTCCAACTCTGCTGGTATGATCTCTCTTTTCTGTAGTGCCTGTTATGACGGGAAGGGCTGAGACATGCGACTGGCTGGCACTGAAGTAATCCCATGATTTTACATGATCTGAATGTCAAAAGCAAAGAACCCCGAAGTTAATCATTGCTTACTATGACTGACTCAGCCTCTCTAATCCTTTTCTGTCCTCAGTCCTTGTCACTGAGACACATGACCTGCTTCCTCAGGGCTGGACTATGTACCTCCACCAGGCATTGCACAGGAATCCAGTCTGGGAAGGGGAAATGATTCTTGCAAAGCTGTAGGGGCCAATTCTGCTAAGACTGAAAGTGCTTGTGGGAAGGTATGATGTTTTTGAGCTCACTGGACGTAAAACTTCATATCTCAGGCAATTACTCACCCTTTTTTTCCTGTGCTCACAACAAAACTGCTTTGGACGTTTGTACGCAGGAGTATTGCCTCTAGGACTGCAAGCAGAGATACAATCTCCTGCCACCACCACACCTATTCTGCATCAACAGGAGGTCATTTTCATTTCCTTTTATGCCATTCATCATCCCTGGCAAAGGGATAAGGACAGCAGAACTCTACTGAGTGATTGATAGGTTTGTGTTGCTCCGTGTTAAGAAGTAATGTTTTTGCATCACTTAGGTTACACACTTCTGGTATATTCTGTTACCCACAACTTAATCCTTTCAGTATTTTTCTGCCTGCAAGTAAAATGGAATGATACGTTTTGTTTCTACTTACCTCACTTCGTGTACTCCTGAGGAGTGATATATGCCAAGTACTTATGACACTAGCAAAGTGCAAGCTTGTCAGAGACTCGAACTGGAGTAGGATGGGCTTTACAAAGAAATCCTGTGAGGTGATCTCTAATATTCTAAAACTTCCTCCCTTTCTTCCCCTGTGACGGTGCTAGCTCCCTCTACTAGCTCAGATGCAGGAAACAGCCCTGCAGGAAACAAGGACCTGCCACAGCAATCTGCCCAGGTGAATCGTTCTCAACGCTGGAGCATCTGCCCTGACACACGGTGCTTGGCCCCTTGCCCAGAACATACTACTGGTATGGCTGGGAGCAATGAGCCCAAGCTCCTTCTGCACTAACATTTGCATCCATAGGAGCGAGGAGGCAGGTGACATGGACAATCCCTTTCTGTATGGGACCCTGGTATGTATTGTATCCACAGACACCAGGTCTCACTGGAGGCACACAACATACAGATGGGTGTCTTTCGCTATTTCCAAGTTTTCACTTGACTACTGCTTGACACAACACAAAATTCAGCAGGGTCATCCTCTTGTGCAGTAGGTACCAGGTATTTACAGCTTACACTTTACCAGCAAGTCAGAATAATGTACAGGACTGTAAGCCACAAGATCACTTTGCCAGTGTTTCCAATTTTAAGCAGTAAAAATCTATAACTTAGTTCCTTAGAACATCCAGCTGGTGGTGCCAAATAGTAACTGCAAAGGACACCTTTTCTGTATTTTGAATGCTTGGAATAGATATTGTTTGGCTAAAGGCATCTTTACTTTTTAGGAACTGTTGCCTCTCTAACAACTCTTTTTAACAACTGTCCTTCTCTCTCTCAGTGAACTCGGCAGGTCATCATCTAAAGGTCAACTGTTGTGTGTTTATGCCTCACACACAGGGATATAACCCCCTTCTGCTCTGATTTATTTGAAAACTCACTCTCTGTGAGGAGTGTAGAAGATGTGTATAGATGTACACGGATGATGAGCAGTGGAGGATCAGGCCCAAGACATTTTGGCCTGGAGTAGTATGTTTATTACTTCATAAATCACAGTAAACCTTAAGAACACATACACCTGTTTTCTTGGATGCTGAGTATCTCTGTACCTGGCATTTACATAACTTACATGATCTGGTGTCCTGTCCAGATCTTTAACACATTTAATATGGCTGTTGATGAGTCAGCTTGTGACCTTCTTTTTCTGTGAAGTTCAGTAGTTAAAAGTATTTAGCTTGGAAGAAGATACCTGTTTTCAAATTTAAAAAGGGGGGCATGAGGGAAGTGGTAAAGGAACATCGTGTTATGTTTCACTGGCCTAACAGTGACCTATAAAATGTGCTGGTGAGAACAGAAAATGTAGTGCACCAATGACTGCAGCCAGTTTGTTTTCATTCTTTTTGATATTTGATTATAAAGGTTAAAGCAGGGGAAAGGGAGTGCTAACCTGAAGTGCTAGCTTTCCTATGGCTCCCTGCCACGTAACTCAGTGCTGATTTGAAAGGGTCAGGTTCTTGCTGGCAGGTGGGAGGCAGTGAGGAATAAACCCCAGGAAAGCCAGTTTTCACGACAGGGCCATAGATACGGTTATTTTAGAAAGTGTTTTGCCCTGTTCTGGAGGGTGCCCTCTGTCACCTTGGGCCTCCTGCTTCCCACTGGGAGATTGCGACAGACTGCTTGCACAAGACATGGGTTTTGCTGAGATAGGCTGGCAGATGGCAGAGTGTGAGTATGACCAGTTGGGGCGGGGAAAGTATCAGAAAGGTGAGTCAGACAGAGAGAGGCACGTGGAGAATGGCACAGCTAAATCATGCTTCCTTCGCTTGGACTTCAGAGCCGATGGGCTTGTGGCCAGTGCAATTCATCCAGGCACTGTGACAGTCATTTTCCAGAGCATAATATTCAGACCTTTGGTCACTAAAAGAAATCAAGTGTATGCTGAGTGAACACTGAGGAGGAACTGGCTCCAAAGGCATCTGCTTAGCATTTCCGCTTTTCCACATTTCCACTTACCAAAATAATTCCTTAATTTGGTTTCAGGGATGAGGTCGCTTCAATATGCATGTTTATGGTAAAATCATGATATGAGACAGAATCTTAATTATATTGGCAAGAAAAATATTATGCATAGTCTCTGGTACGGTAAAATCAATCAGTGTCATTTGTTTGTTCACTGTTTAAAAAATACCCTGTGCAGTAGGAATACTGAAGGAACAGTTCGCTCTGTCCTGAGATCTTGTGTCCGAAAAGTATGACTTGTGCTGTTCTGCTCTGCTAGAGCACACCTCAGGATCTCTCCTGAAGTGTTCCCTTTGCAACTGTGGAGGCTAATGATTTACTCAGACTCATTAAGAAAATTAAATCCTCTTCAAAGAATTATATTCTGCGAATGTTTTGAAACACAACAGCTGCAGTCTGCCCCCAGTTGCTCTTGTGAAATCCCGTGTAGTGAACGGAGGCTGCATGTGAGGATGGGCTGGACAACAGCCTGTTCGTGCTGGCTGAGCGTTTACAGCATTTCTTCGAGGAAGTGGGGAGCCTGTTTAAAATCCCCACGCTATCAGTTGGTCTTGTCTCCCCAATAACCTTGAATCTGTCTTACAAGAACGGCTCGAGATGCAGCAGTGGAAGAAATATGGGACAAATGCTGCCGCCTTTTACATCCCCATAAACAGTGAACGTGCCTGAGTGCCGAGAGGTAAAAGAGCAATCACTGGTTAAGCTCTAGTTGCTCAGGCCTGGGTTGCATGACTACAACTAAGAACAGAACGTAGCTGATTGTCCTTATGTGTGTATGTACAGTCATTTACCATTGGATGAAATCAAGAGGATAAATTGTACTATTGATGGAGTTTCTCAAGCTATGTATGCTGCCTTGTCTCCTGGCTGTTTAGTTAAATGAGGTTTTCCCTTTCCTACAGGCATGCAAATTATTTTCTTTTTCCTTTTGATCTCCCAGGACTCTGTTTTTTAGCCTGCCTGTCCTACCTTAGTTCCTTTTGATAAAAGAGTCCTTTTATCATGCATGCTAAAATTGTTGGATAGCTCTATTCAACATGCCATGACGAAACTAAATAAGCAGCTTTTTTAATGTCATGTATCACTTCATTTTTCCATATGTCTCATCACTAGATTTCACAATATCATGAATGTAATTTTTGGTGGGTTTTGTTGAGCTTCAGTTTCTGCATTTTTTTCCTTAAAATAAATATGAAAATAGCTTACATGTCAAGCTCTTGTGGTTGCAGAAAAGCACTTAATAACCTGCTCAGTTGTATGTGGAAAGAAAATGAAAAGCATATTTATTGTGAAAAAACTTCTGACTGGGAGGCCTGAGCCCTGAGTTTAGAATGCTTGAGATTGGTGATACTTCATACACAGTTTTTTGTTGTTTATTAGCAGATATGCAACAGGACAGGATTTCTGTATTGGAGAATTTCATATCAGGAAGTTAATGACTATTCAGTCATGCTCAATGACTGCTGCCTTAGGTACATGCTGGTTTTTAACACATCTAGAAATGTGACTAAAATTTTAGTCATTTACTATAAAAATGAAATCTGTTTTTGTGGGCTAGTCAGAAGATCTGCTTCTGAGTTTTTCTAAACCAGAACTATCTGCACTACTTAATGGGTGTGGCCTTTAGTTCCTGAGAAACCCCTATACTGGACATTGTATTTTAAGGAATGACTAGAAAACCCCAGGATTTTAAAACCTTTGAAGATAAAGTTTGTTATTAGAGTTGTAAATACCTCTCCAACTTTCAGGGTTTTGTTTGGATGGGATTTTTTTTCTTATCAGGCTGTTGCGTGGCTTGCAAGCAGCAACTTCTTTTTGTATCCTGTCACTTTTAATTTTAAACAAATAAATTCGCATTCAGATTTCTTGTCCTAATCTAATTAACACAGTGTTTTCTGCAGTAAACAATGGTAGTATCTCCTTTGACTCTTCAGTCAGTAAGTACAGAAAGATACTTCAATTAGTACCTTGATTCTTTTGGTCTAAACTGGATTTTAGATACTTGTTTAAAATATTGGAAAAATTAGGAAAAATTGGAAATTATTGGAAAAATTATTATAGGCCTTCAATCT
The DNA here is from genome assembly GCA_027574665.1 of Rhynochetos jubatus. NCBI lineage: Eukaryota > Metazoa > Chordata > Aves > Eurypygiformes > Rhynochetidae > Rhynochetos > Rhynochetos jubatus. Next base: position 11,930,698 of record CM050663.1, read on the forward strand.
GCAAGGTTTTAAGCACATATGGGACCTTGATGAGCTCTAACAAAGTCATTTGGAAATGACAATTCTTTTATTATATTATGACTTATTTTCTACATTTAACCACGGCTACAGTATTTCTGACTTAGGTAGCTTTTCAAGACCTTAATATTAATGCTTTTAATGAATTACTTTCAAGTAAAGATTTGTTCAAAACTTTGAATTTTGCAGCAGGCATCCTGTAATCATAAAGGGGGACTTTTAGTTGTTTATCAGGGGTGAAATTAATACCAGCACAGAAAACATATTTAGCTGTGAATTTGCTGTGGAAGCTACTTTCTGATAGCAGGCACATGCTGTTGTAAAATCGTTTGCATTTCATAACCTCAGTTTTACAGCCATCATATCACTGCAGCCTATAAAAAAAAGGAGTTGACCCATTATGCAACTGTTAGAAATAAACTATAAAGGATTCTAGGCAGCAATAATGTCTAAAGAAGTATTAATATAAAATGTTTCTCTTACCAGAGAAAGTATTTTTTACATGTGATTTATAACATAGATGGATTTATTTTATAAATAAAGGACAGACAGATTCTGCACAAAATTAGATTCTTGGTAATAGCTAGAGATTGTTTATACGTGTAATATTTGTACTGTTCAGTATTTGAATATTTATACATAATTTTCAGATAGGCAGGAATTTCTGAATTTACCATTCATACTCTGGTTCTTGCCATTTTTCTTCCAATAGTATATGAGTCTTAATTGTACACTGATTTACATGAGCTACAGTAATCACTGTTGGTTTTTTTCCTAGTCTTTTCTTCATAACAAAAAAGTAAAAAATACATGCAATAGCTGGCATTCATTCTTCATGTACAAATTGAGTACACCAGATGCCAGGTCCAAGCAATAGTTTTCCTCCTCTTATTTCCAGAACACTTTTCATTTTCCTGAGGTGTTTTTTCCTGAAACATACGATTCTATCTCTGTGGCAGAAGATGTGTGTGTAAGCAACAGGGCAGAGGCTTTCTAATGACAAACGCCCAGCTAAACACAGCAGGGCTCTAGCACATCCCTCGGTAGAAACACAGAGAATTAGATAATCTTTTTTAATTATCCAATATCAGACCTAGAAGTGAACAAGGAAGTACTTCTCACCTGACACATCTATAGTCTGTCTGATATTTTAGATTATATTTTGTTTGGACACCTCTGTTTCTTCTCTCCCCTGCAAAACCCTACAAAATGCGTTCGAGAAATACAACTGTTTTCCCTCAAATTAAACTTCCAGTGATTTACACAGAAAGTAAGATGCCAAATCCACAGCCAGAATATTTGTGGTGCCGAGGGAAGGGTAGCCTAGCTCAGCTGAGGCCTATAAATACTCATTGCTTAGCTTTTAAATTAAAGAGTAGCTTTTCTCTTTCAGGTCTCTTATTTCTAACCTTATCTTGGTGGTGGTTGTTATGGGTAAAGGCTTCACAGCACATGCACTCTGAGGTATCCAGGGAGGTGTCCTGTTTGGAGGATTAAGGTTAAAAAACTAAAAAAGGGAGGCTTAGAAACAGAGGAGGGGAAAAACAGAATAGGGATTGGGTCACAGCAGAGCACAGAATAGATGTGTCAGAAGAAAGGCTGCTACAGCCTGCAGCCCTATCTTTTGCAGATGTACTTAGCTTTGCATGCTGATTAAAGTCCTTTCAAGCTGATAGGACTGAATAGTTGTGGGTCAATTTAAGCTGATATATGAGTCTTCAAATGCTGCCTATTCCTAAGAATGAGGTTCTATCAGAAGCAACCCTAACTTCTTGTTTCTCCTGTATCCTTGATTGATATAATCAAAGCTGGGATCTGTTGAATGTTCCAGTTCTGGCCCTGATCCTCTAACATCCCGTTTAACTACTCCCATGATAAAGTTATTTGTAAATGTTAAATCTTTGCAGGATTATGATCTAAAGGAGTATTAGAGCCTGATCCAAGTACTTCAGAGGCCTGCCCTAGATTTGGTGATCAGTGTAGCAGAGCCATACTAAAGGGATTAAGATGCTGCCAGTGCTTACTCAAGGTACAGTTTTCCTAAAAGCACAGCTCATTATTCTAGGACTGACACATCCAGAGCATGGGATATAATGGTGCACATTACATAGTGTATCTCACCATACCTAGCCTAGCATAACTCTGATGGTTTACAGTGGCTCCAGTAGCCTTCACTGTATTTATGCTTTCGTAATCCAAATGCTTAGCAGTGTAAATATTTCCTCTATGTGGCTATACTCAGAGATGTATTTACTTATATAATGTATGAGGCTATGTCATGGAGAAATGTAAAGTTTTTGCTAGTGTCTGTCTGTCTGTGATGAGTGGGTTACCTGCTGCAGCAACATGGGGGCGTTAGGCAGGCTGCCATGGCCCTGTCCCAGTGACTGCCATGCCCAGAGCTCTCCTGAAGGCTAAACCCTTCTTTAGAGAGGGCAGCATTGCAGGAGAATGACACTGTATAGCACTTCAGCAGCTTCTATGTATTAGGCTTTTGTTAAAAAAAAAAAAGGAAGAAAGCATTAGAAGCATTTTCCCTGTGCTGATACAGAAATATTCAGGGGTCTTTTCTTTTCCTCCATCCATTTGTATCCTTTCATTTTACTTCTCTGCCTTCCCTGAGTCAGGAGGAACTTCTCTTTATTTTGCAGGTGTGGCAAGCAGGACCGGGGAAATGATAAAGGGAGAGATTTGGCACTGTTTTCTTTTACCAGCTGGCAGGAGATGTAGGATGACCTACAATGGGAGAGGGGTGCCCTAAATGTCTATCGAGTGTTGCTGAAATACGCACCAAGTGATTGAATGTTAGGCAAAAAAAACCAAAAAACCAAAATTTCTGCAGTAAATTCTTTTTCTGTGTGTGAGAAATGAGTTAATGAACCAGAAAGGCTAGAGGCCTGGTAAAAGCAGGCAGCATGCTAGCCTGGAAGACTTTATGTAAAAAAAAAGGTATTACTTTTTCTACCACATGGTTTGCAATTTATTCCAGGACTACAGAAATCCTGTTTTCTTGTTTGAGGTGATGATAGTCCTGTTGTCATGTGCTATATGGTTATTCTACCCAAGCGGCTTTGCACCCATCACAAACAAACATTAGTTTAGCTTAAGAGCAGTAGGGAAAAAAGGAGCATTATCACTTGTATTTTGCGGTGGAGAAGGTGTGGGTTTGTGATGTAGCTATGCCACATGGACATGGAAGATTTGTTGCAGCCAGAATACAAGTTCCCTTGCCAGATCTGAGTGTCTAGCTTAAGAATGCTTCCTTTCTCATTACGTGACGTCATCATGAACAAACTGATATTAAATGGTATAAAATCACCATTCTTGCATAATACCTTTCATCTCAGGATTTCAAAGCACTTTACAATCATTAATCTGTACCTCTTAACCCGGTAATCACATGAGTAAGGCCTTCCTCACCCAAAAGAAACATTTCTACATACTTTCACATCCTGTTGGAGATGAGAGAAGAAGCCAGGTTTACCCAGACAGGAACTGGGATTAAACCTCAGTACATCTGCTCTCCATAAACATCCTTTTTCCTTTCAAATGCACCTACAGATCCAAAACTCCCAATAAATATTGAGATATAGATGGTTTTGGTGCATATCTGAAACCTGATGCTGCTTGGTTTAAATTTAGGATCTCCAGCTGACACAGGTCTGGTCTGTTTCTTCTCAGAGAAAAAAAATCTGATCTCATGCATGTAATCACAGCTGGTTTATTTGTTTATTTTGCAAATAGCTTTCTTCACAAGCTGGGTTTTGTTCAACATGCATGACTGTTCTGGCATATTGGTGAGCAGTGTTTGGGACGAGAGGAATACTTATCCAGATCAATAGTCTTCGCCCTTGTGAATAACTGTAGTGACTTCTAAACCACTCAATCACAGTGTGTAGAGACAGTATAGCAACAAAATCTATCAGTGGGACAAGAACACAGCTTCACTCAGAAAAAGCTTTCAGAATATTAAGGGCAGGTTACTGGAAGTTTAAAATTCTTTAGAGAAGACAAAATATGGCTGTGACTTCTCAAATTCAAACGTTATTTGTCATGCTTTGAGTTCTGATTTTGTTTTAGGGTTGTATTTGTTTGTTCTAGGGTGAATGGGCTTAGGGCCAGTGTAAACCTGGGCTTACTGTCTGAGAGTTAAGGGTGTCAGCTCTGTGAAGGAAATTGTTTCATACGATTGATCTAACTCTGGCATAGAAACCCACCGTATCAGGTTTGGATCCCTTGCATAGTTACTATGTATGATTCAGTTCAGCCTTTCACTATCTTTTTCTGCTAAGTCTTGGCCATCTCTGTGCTTGTTTCTCATGATCAAAAAGCTGCATGTTTGATACTATTTATCTTTAGAAGGAGGAGGGTTGCCAACAATTCATTACCCTAAAAAAAGTTGGCACTAAGGCCTTCTAAATATAACCATTTACTGAATTTACTGATTTTATTTTTTTCTTTATATGGAATTACTTTTCAGCTACTGTATGCTTTCGGATTCAGGCTGCTGTGTTATTTTTGAATCTCCCCATTCAAGTACATTTCAAGCATTTGAGCGTTTTTTTTTTTTACCATTTGTAGAAGAGCGCTGGGCTTTGACCCTGTCACCATCCGAGATGTTTTGAAACTTGCCCACACCTTTATTTACTGCGAACTCAATTACTGTGATCTCTGCCAAACTTCCTGCCCAGACACTGCTATTAAAAGGTTTTGTTAGAGTGGATGTATTGAGAGCAGAACTTTATCATCTTTTTAAACTTTCAGATCATGTTATTCTATTATTGATCCTTCTAATTTTGTAATGCTGTGTCCCTCTTGATTCTTACATTTAATTTGTTATATATACAAAGATATGTTTACAGCTTTGGTTCTGGTCCAACAATTCACAGGTGATAGCTGGGATGATTAAAGAATTTTTGGATCAAGTACCATTTTTACCAAACTGTAAGATATAATGGACTGAAAATAGATGATGTACCAATATTAACACTGGGAAAAGGTATGGATCATGAACTTCAGAGTAGTTACTCTAAGACTGCTAGAGGCAAATCAGACAAAATCCAAGATGTGTTGCAATAAGAAAACAAATAATTGATGGTAATATAATTAATACCAGTTGACATAGTTTCGTGGGTGATAGAGCTTGACAATGGATATGTAATGAACATTTGTAAGTCTGGCTAATAAACATACCTGTTGTTCTAATATATTATTCAATTGTCCTAAGGATGGACATTCTGATTTAAAAAGAAAAAAAAAAAAAGAGGGAAATGCAATATTAAATAGCTAGTTAATTGAGAGGCTGAAAAAATGGTTGTAAGAGAAGATTAGGTGGTTTGAATGTTTTCTGTTACTCCAAAGAATTTGTTCTGGCTCTGGTGTGAAATGCCATGTTTTTATCACAATCAACATGGAAAATTCTGATGACTCCAAGTCACCTATAAGATCGACCTGAAAATTTGATAAGGCATAATCACTTCAGCAATATGTGTTTGAATATTAACAACTAGTGCTTATGAAAGAAGAGTCTAAATAACTTATTAATTAATTATTAGCTAATTTACTTGTTTAATCCAAGAGTTTGCATTTATCACAGCCCACAAGTAAAAGAAAGGTGACTGCCAGTTCTATAATCAAGCAGAAGAAACACCCTAAATTTGGAAGCAGAAACTAGATACATTCAAGCCACAAATAACCTACAGCAGCAGGTTTTTTATTCTGAGTCAAGCTAGTTCTTGGTGCAATCTTCTTTGGTATGCAGAAGCTTCTTTAAAACTTGAGCCTTTTTAATAAAGACTAAAATATTTCTATTTAGTAGGTACTATAATGCAAGCAGAAAGTATATGGCTGAAAATTAACAGCCCCTGTTAGATAGTAAGTCAAATTAAATCATGATAAAATTCCTCAGGTCTTAGTCTATGTTTATCATCCTTTGAATCCTATGTAACTTCTGATTGTTAGTAACCTCTGCTGTCAAGGGTATATTCAACAGGTGTTGAAACAGTAGAAAAGATGGCTCCATTCCTGCTATTTTCTGTTTCCACGTACAATTCACACAGAAGTTTATCAGAACCAGCAAAAGTAGTGAATGGTTTTAAAATAAGCCAATACTTTGAGTGCTTTAATGATCAGTTTTGGTAAAAAGGGTGATTTAGGATTATCCATTTACTTTGCATGACAATGGCACTATTGTCAGATGAGGTGCTGCATCTGGGGGAGTAGTAACTCCTAGCTAAGAGGATGTAACTGAGTTTAGAACACACTTAACCTGTGCTATCTACAGCCTTACCTTTTTGTCATGTGAGCACTTCCTGAAAGAGCATTGAAGAATGTACTTAAAATTTGTTACAAGAAATTAAATTATTTTCTCATCACCCAGTTGCAGATCTGACCTGCACCACTGAAGTCAGTGGATGTGGGACGAAGCTAAGTGGGTGTTAGTCTTGTGAACTTTTTGTATGTGCAATAATGTGCTCATGCTGCATCCCTTCAGGTTAGGGGACAGAGTTCCCTCTGGAGCTAGCAGGACTTTTTCAGGGCCAAGTTAGGGAAGAAGCTTTAATCCGATTTGTTACTTTGGGAAGTCTTCTCCCCCTCCCGAGTAAATCAGCAGCCCAGTGGTGACCAGTTTCCCAGTTTACTACCCCTGAGTAGTAACAGCCTCTGAGTTTGTGGTGTTGGTGCTTCTTTTGGAACTATTTCTAGTATAATTTATGGATTCTTGCTTCTTGAGCATTTCTTAACCAAAGACCAACTGATACATTACTCCTCAGTGAGTGTTCAGTTTTATTGTACTGTCTGACAAGATAAGTATCAGTAGCAGTTTGTTGTGTTTCTTAATTTGCTTTGCCTTGCCTTGATGAAGTTCACTTTCCTGACCTCCCTGGAGAGGTACACTGAATTACCTATGGATGGGATGTGACCAGGCTGAACTCCAGCTGGTTTGCACTTTGTGTCCACTTCTGAACTTACCGTATCAGAGTAGGGGGGAAGGTGGAAAGGAGAAACTAAGCAAGTTAAATCTCACCGAAGGGGATGAAGGAGTTGTTTAACACAATAAAGCAGGGGCCTTGGAAGCAATACTGGTGACCAATGTTAGTTTACTATTTCTTCTGTGCTGTATAGATCTCATTTCACTCCGTCTAATATAAAAAATGCATTTGCATAATGACTTTTTGTTAAATAAAAGGTACACTGTTGAATTGTTTCATTACACTTTGGCTGACTTGTATGTATTTTCAAGTCCTTATTTCCTAATAACTTTAAAGAATATGGAGTTTGGCAAGGTGTCTGATTATTTCACCTGTGTTTACTTGGGGAGTTTTCTTTTTAATCCAATTTCATCCTTCTTTCCCTCTTCTTTCTTTCTTCTTTCTGTCTACCCTGTCTGTTGGAGAACACACCCCCAGGCATCCAGACTTAGGCAGTTGTCCAAATCTATTTTAAAACGAAATTTTAAATCAAAACTTCTTGCAGCTATAGGCCAAGGGTCACATGTACTTTCCCTGGGTCAGGGAATGACATTGTGATGACAATACAGACCCATCTCTATTTCACAGTAAATACATGCATAATATACAGCTGTAAAAATGTTTATTTTTCAGGAGTCAATGAGGTTACCTTGTTCCATATCGGACCAGTTGAAAGAACTTTGTCTCAGAAAAAAGAGGGAAGGTAGGCATGTCTTACCTATGAAACTTTTTTCCCCCCAATCAACAGCAATGACTTAACAGAGCATGCCTGGAGTCTGCAGTGTTGGCAAGCAGCTTCGTTAGTACCATGAGAATATCACTTGATATCAGAGGCAGAGAAATGTGCAGCCTGAAATGCCATTCAGAGATGGGAGAAAGCATGGTATTTTGCAGATATTGATATACAAAACTTTTGTGAGCACTGGTTCATTGTTCACACCTTCTGTGTGAACATAATGAACCCACAGTAAGCCTGTAGTGATGTAAAAAGGTAGATACTTCGAAGAAAGCTTGGAGTAGAAATAGATGTTAACGCATTTGAAGCTGAATTTGTAGTGGAAAACATCCTAGTATTTTGATTTTTTTCCCTGATGTTTCTGTGGTAGTTATCCCTGCACGTTTTTCAGCTGCCTTCGTGTCCCCTTGCTGGCTGTGAAAGTGAGAGAACGGCTTCTGCAGATGAAAGGCCAGCAACGATAGCATTGGAATGTGACCTTGGAGCTTTATCAGAATGACATTGTCTGTCAGACTATACAGCAGTCTTATTTTTCTGACCACTTTTGTCATGGAAATCAGGTCAGGATGAGGGCATATATTGCCATGCCATGCATATACCCATAAATGGCGTATTAAGAATCTCAGTATGAAGTTAGCTTAGTTAACATGAGGTAGGTTTCATGTCAAAAGCCGTCTATTGTATGTGGATATTTAGCATGTTGCTGTCACTTCCAACCTGTTTTAAAAGCCTGCTTGAAAGAAACTACTGGAATTAGAGAAAGACTGGTTATTCTCTCTGGAAAAAAAGAGAAATAAATATCAAATGAGGATAATTTTCTTGCTGTTGATCATGGGTCATACTGCTTAATAGACCAAGGTCTCATAAACTGTGGTTATTCTGTCCTGCTTCAGATCTGAGAAATACCTGAAACAACAGCAGAAAAGAAGCTGTTATCTAAAAGATAGGTTTTGAGTAAATGACATTACTTGGACGTAATCTCCGTAGCTTCCTTCTCACTACCTGCCATGGAAAGTAATGGAGGCCAGTGACTGGTGGGTAGGCTATGAGGGTGAACGCTGGGACTGTATGTCAGTTTGGTTCTCAGCCTGGCCAGTGGCTTGCACTGTGAACAAGCAATTTCTTTAAACCACATCTACAGCTGCGAAGCAGGGTGAGAGTCACGAGTCCTCAAAATAAAAGCTGCCCTTTGTAATGTAAAGTCTATTATTTCTATGGTACTACTTTCAGAGTGTTACAGATCTGAGATTTACTTGTAGACCGTGTCCCCCAGGAGATTCCAAAGGGTCAGGAATATTTTGGGCTTTTATTGGTGCACACAGATTGAATGCATGCAGGTGGGGCTGTCATTAAACTAAATGGTTGAAATGCCAGAAATGTATTGCTTTTACCCCTGGACAAAAGGAAATACTTCTACTGCTCTTCTTTTACTGTGGAGTATGGAAGAAATTCTGTGGTTGCTTCTACGATAAATCATGCAGATAGTAGTTATGGTCTACTATGATAAATCATGCAGATAGTAGTTATGGTCTACTATGATAAATCATGCAGATAGTAGTTCATGTTTTAGGATGAAACTCCATCCTTAGTTTTTGATACTGCTTCTGCTCTTGAAAGGGGAATTGAGATTGTGCTCTGTATTCCAGTTCCATCTCTAATTTTTTTTTTTTTTTTTTTCAGATGAATATGCTGGATGATGCTTATGGATGAATATTTAAACAGCATTCCTTTTTTGTGCATAGAAAGTGTAACAAGAACTCTGATATTCTGGACCTGAAAAATTAGCAATGAGTTAGTAAATAAGTAAGTTGAAAATTACAATTTTAGCCAGTTATGTCTTTGTGTTTCCAAGATAGTTTCTTATGCAAGCTAAAAAGATCAAGCATTTCTTCATACCAATGCCCACCCCAGACCAACGAAGAGCTGCAGGAAAGTTATCCGTGTTACAAATCTCAGTCATAAGCCTGTTTGTTTGCTTTTGAAATCTAATATTGTGGTAATTACAGAAATAGAAAGCATTTCAGAGTGAATGAATAAGCAAAATATTCTTATTCTTGCTGAGCAAGTACCTAAGCGCTTCCAGTGACAAGATGAACAATTTCTAACATATTCCTGATCTAGAAAAAAAATAATCCATTTAAACAGTATTTTGACTCATCAGTCAGGGTTTGAGCATGCTCATATTTGTCTCACTGGTTTTGAATCCTGTGTTTGGGAAGTGCCTGGACTGATTGACTGAGTCATTTTCTGGTGATTAAGTGGTATGTCTGAACAGAAAACATCCTGCAAAAGGCTTAAGGGTGTTTATAAATAGAAGTGTTCTGAGGGAAAATCGTTACTCAGAAAGCAAATTCCATTGATACATGACTGCATAGATGTTGTCCGTTGTACTAAAGCAATATTTTTAAAATGGAAAATGTTATGTCTTTTAAAAAAAAAGTTAATTTCTTGATACTATTTATTTACATCTTAGATGACTGTGTAGCGATAGTAATCCCTTGTGAACTTCAAAATAAACTGCCTTGATAACTGTCTTTTTGTTTTCAAGGCCTATGCTTTTGATTCCAATAACATTTATTTCTTTAAACTTAGCCTTGTTAAACTGAAGAAATCCCAATTTACTGTGCACTTCCTATGTGCTTTCCTCTGTGATACAGTATATGTGTCATACATAATGAGGAAGCAAGGAATGGGACACAGAAGTTAGGAATTCCTGTGTTAATACTGCTTGTGCCATTGTTAAATTAGTGAGTCACCTTAGACAATTTTTCCTATCATTTCCCTGTGATTTGTCTTCCCTTTGTTCTGGAAAGGTAAGATAACAACTGCTCCCCCATTTCAGAATGGTATTTTACCACATGTTGAATACAAAGCATAATAGGATTCTGTACGATTTCCCTGAAGTCAATGACTGTCCACAAAACCAGCAAGGACGTCTTTTTTCCCCCCCTCCAGTTAGCATTAATCTTGGGACCCCTATCTGGTCATATTACAGTGTAACTTACTGGCAAACTGATCATTTGACTAAAAAGAGTCTGTCATTGTTTAAAGAGGAGCCATGTTGTTAACACAGGAAAAAGATATTGTGGACAAGTAATGGAACTAAAATCAAACTTTCCTAATTTATAGACAGATCCAAAGATAACCAAAGCCAGTGGGAGTCTTTTCATTGACTTCATTAAACTTAGCATATTTTGTCCACAGAAGTGCTGGTAACACAGCCCAGCCAGGCCCTGGGAGATGCTCTAACCCCTTGTTCTCAGCTGACCTCTGGCCAGCATACAGAGCTGCTAGGCTGAAAATGGTATTGCATATGGGACCAAAGGCAGTCCGAACTGAAACCTGAAACAAAAAAAAAAATGCTGCAGGAAAACGCTCACTAAAAAAGAAAAAGCTAAATATAAGTAACAGTAAATGGTAGCAGTATTATGGGTTCTTTTGCTTCCAGGCATGCGCCTACACATTTATAAATAATGACATGCAGACATTAGTTTAGTTTAAGATGCTTATTGATGCTTTGTAGACTAATGTTTTAAGCAAAACAGAAGGCAAGAGTGGGCAAGTTTCCAAAATCTGGGTATACTGTGAAATAAAAAAGTCGATAGAAGCTTGCCCTCCATGAGTACACAGTGAAATGTACGTGTTGGCTGAAGATCCTACTCCTGTACAGTAAAAAAAATTGTACTCCATCACTTCCTGGAGTAAATGATAAGAGAAGTGGCAGGGCTTGTGCAGGAAACCAGCCATTTAATTCAATTAATTAAAGACGGAAGTCTGCTTGAAATGCAGAACTTTTTTTTTAATAAGGAAGTTTCATCTGTAAAGTTTCACAATAAACCATTCTCTGAAACATTCTGTTAGACAGCAACCGTATTTTATTGAAACTTAATATGAATTATCCATGTGTATCTGAATTTCTGTTTACTGTCTGATAACAAATATTTGTGTGTGGGGGTGAAAGTGAAAGTCCAGAGAGAGATCTCTATATCACCAGGAAATATTGCACTACTGTAAATAAACCATTTGAATCCTGTGAAGTTATCTCAAATTAACCTTTTAATACTGAAAAGACCTTTTAGTCTTTAGCTTAAACAGTATGGTGGTGACTGGGTGATGCCAGATGCGTATCTTGAAAGAGCAGCATAATTGCTCCTCATTAAGAAATTGCAAGGATGCAATATGGCTCAAAGAAGCACTTTCAAATCAGGAAAGTTGGATGGCTAAAGAAGACTTTTCAGCTGTGCTGAGTTTCACAGGTCAATCTCATGTATGAATTTTAAATAACCTCTGAAGGGCACTTGAAAGAAATGCCAGTTCTGTGAACAACGTGGAGCAATCATACGAGCAGATGGACTAAGTTTCTGTTCACCAGGATTTCCCCTGGGAATGATGTCTTAATTTCAGCTCTTGTGAAAACGCACTTGTGCCCAGGCTTTGTTTTCTCCCCAAGCGCTGCTGTTACCATTCCTGAGAGTTCAAAGTGGTTTTGCACTCGGTGTGTTCAGGCTCCTCCTTCACCGGCCGAAGTCTAGTATTTCAAACGCTGGCTATGCGCGAGCAGGAAGGGTGGAGGGATGCCAACTGCTCTGTTGTCAAATTTGCAGACACACAGGACCTTTTTTTTTTTTTTTTAATTAAAGAATACCTATTTTTTATGCTGGCACCGAGACTGGAAAGCTTTTGGCACATGGTGCACCTAAGCTACACTTTTTTGTTTCAAGTTGCTAACATGACATGTTTAAATACTAAGTTATGGAGTTCATAAAAATATTTTACAGGTTGTCAAGAGCAATATTGCTTGTGCTGTGATCCAGTGAGATCACGTGAGCTAAGAAAAACCAAGCAACAGAAAGGAGGCCGTTCAACAAGCCTCAGTGTTGGGAGCTGGTGGCAATTCATGAGGTGGCACCTCTCTGTCAAGGGCCAAGCCAATAGCCAAGTGGTGGTAGGAAGCGTGGTGCTGCAGAGCCTGCCGCCTCCGGGGAGGCAGCGGTGCGGGCGGAATTACCCGTTAACGTCTGAAATCTCCAAAGTTTACGGCAGGGAGGAGAATGACCGTGGCCTTAGTCTGCATGTGGTTGCAGCATGTCAAATCCTTGCTGTAAAACATTCTTGCTCTGCCCGCTGGGCTGTCGCGCTCGTCTTCCCTCTTGTGAGCAGTGCTGAGGGTTGTGTCCTCCCAAGCCTCTCTGAATTTGGCAGAGGGGTTCCGGTAGCACTGATGTCTGCGCGTGGCCTGGGTCTGTACGGCAGTGCTGAGCGCCGGGAGCGGGGGCATTATGTAAGGCTGAGCTCTTCCCGATAGGTTTATGTAAAACTGACAGTGCTGGAAGGGGGCCAGTTTAACTGGGAAAACTGAAGTTGACTAAGCTGGAACAACTTAATTATCACATAAGGTTAAAGAGGTAAATGGCTTTAGGCCTTGTTTAAGAAACCAGGGATGAAAGGGTGGAAACAGGAATAAGCTGCTTTTTTTCTGTGATCAGATAAGCAGGAGAAATCTTCAGTGCTGCTGTAACTGGATATAAAATAAAAATCTGAAGTTGTGGTGGGTAGTTAAAAAGCAATTAAACTTTCAAGAACATATTTCTTAGCAGTTTGAGAACACTGTTGTAATTTTTCCCAGAAAGAGTCCAGTCTTTTGAGGCTAATTTTCCTAAGGTTAAGGTAGTGATGGGAGACCTATAACTCACAATATTATGGCACTGTATTTAGGAAAACGTCTCTCTTGCGTATGTACTGTGGGTAGCCTGTCAATGCCATGAATACCTTTAGCTTTAGCAGTTGTGTTGCTGTGATCTGTGTCACTGACCCTCCGGTGAGGACTACAGAATCCTTGCTTTTAAGGCATGTCTCAGTCTCTTTTTTTTTTTTTTTTTTTTTTTCTGCAGTTGAGTGAGTATAGAAGAAAAGTTGGTTATTGGTTTAAATGAGAAATGAGAGTAGGATTGACTCCAGTGAAAGGTAAGAGGCTGGATGAAATTTTCTTTCTTACCAAGAATCATAGTAGTGAAGAATGTGAAAATAAATATTTTATTGAGCATAACTGCTTGCCTCCTGAATCATGACAACAACTGAGTATTTTTGAACAGTTCACATATGCAAATATTTGTAACACACATAAATCAAATTGAAATTCAAACCTACAGGTACGCAGAATTTTTATATGCATCAACACTTTTCTTGCTCAACTGTATATAACCGTAACATGCACAATTTCTGTGGAACCTATAGGTCCTTAGTTATTTCACTCTTATTGACAGTATCCTTTGGAAATCTGTATCAACATTTTCTTGAAGAAAGAGTAAATATAAAAGTGTCAGTGATATTAATTGACATTTCTTACAGAATCCAGAACATGGAAAGGAACTTTAGATGTTGTAATTATGCATTGGCCAGAGTCCTAATTATGACATGACAGTGAAATTCACATTTCTTCTTCTTGGCCCAGACCATGAGTTTACATTTTAGTTGCACTGTAATAGTCTCCAAGTGCATCGTAGCTACAGTTCATGTTTTTATATAAATGCTGATTGTAAATGGCATTAAACATGCATAGCTCTTGGTTCTTAGCAACCTTACTTTTAAACAAAGGGGGTTTGAATACATATAATTTATTTATTTTATGCTGTCAAGCCAGACAATAATGTGTAACAGACAAAACTGATACCCAGCAGTTGCTGATTGTTTTCTATTATCTCCATAGAGCAAGTTAGAAACATTTGTGTTAGATAATTTTAAAAAAAGACTACATCTTCCCAGCCATTCCTTCCTGGCTAAGCATGAGAAACGAGGTCCTCTCTTCTCTAGAACAGCATAGTGCAGCCCAGTAAATGCTGGGTCAGTAGAATCTCCCAAATTGCAAAGAAAGTACCTTCTTCCCTGAGAATGAAAAAAAAGAGTTTTAGCATTAAACTTCTGATGTGGGTTTGCTCATGCATCTGGAGTCATATTCATGAAAGAAACAATTACAATAGCACAGACGAACACAGCGTTTAACTTAAAAATGAGGAATGAAAAACTGTGAAACTGGAAGCATGACAATTAGAAGCGTTGTGGTTTAATCCTTGAGCTAGACAAGTATGACTGAGTGTTCAGCTGTCTGAGAAACAGTAATTTCCCTAAAATATCACCAGAGACTATCTCCGCACTCAGGTTTATCATGACGGTCCTCACTGATTCGAACTCTCCGTCATTCTTCCATTAATGGCACCCAGGGAAGACTTTGTTCAGTAACACCCACAAACACAAATAACATTTAATTAAATAAAGTCTCTGCTAAGATTTAATATGTTAACATCAAAGCATCTGGAAAGTGATCTTTGTCTCTGACTGAAGGTTTCCCACAGACAAGAAATAATCTCAGGTTCTTGCTGACAACACATACAGAATGGTTAATTTGTATTAAGCACATATTTAAAGATTCCCTTTATTCACTGAGAGTCACGTTCTGGGAACTTTTCATGCAGGTGTGTGCTAAATACACAAGTCTTCGGTGTTGTTTTTATTGTTTGGTTTGGATTTTTTTTTCCCCACAAAATGTCTCCAACATCTCTATCACAGATCACTGTATTTGTCTCCTGATATGATCTGAATCAGCCCAGCTGGCTATTTTGCAATGTGACATCCTTTAAGCAGCTGACAGTTACAGGCTCATGCAGATGTTTTAGCACCCTAACAAAGCAGAAGCTATTTACCAGCTGTACGCAGCCTGGAATCATTTGGCTTGAAAGACTGTAAGTTAACTTAAATTTCTTTATCACTTTAGCTGACATTTAGGTTTCACTTTGCTCTGCAAAGTCTTAATCTGAAATCAAGTAGGAGCAAACTCAGAGTACATTTTCAGGGAAGGTGTTAGCACAGCAGTGCAGGAAGGAAATCTTATCAGCTTTGTTGAGCTTGGTCGGTTAGTTTTACAGGGAGTCAGCAGAATCCCAAGTAGCAAAGCTGCAAGTACTGACTAGGAAAATGAGGCCTGATCCAAAGCCTATTGGAATCCATGCAAAACAAAGTTTAATTACTTGATCCTTTTCTCTCTGAAGTCTGTGAGATGTTGACATTTATTTCAACAGGAGAAGTAGCTCTATACCTTTGATATTCCCTCATATGTATTTCTCAGAGTAGTGACTTCTGCAAATCAAAGGAGAATCAAAATTGCGTCTGAGCACAAACCCAAATGTCAGAAATGAAAATATAAAATATCTGTGGAATAAAGCCCTTAGGGCACTGAGGACCTGTCATTAATAAAATGAAGACTTTTAGTGATATTCCTTGGGGAAAAATCCAAATATATCCCTATGGAAGACTAAATCTTTTAACAGCTGACTAAAAGCCTGGCTGCAACAAGGACAGAATAAGAAGAACATGCAACTCTTTATAATAATGATTTATTCTACTTTTCCTAATGGCCACCTTATTTGATCATCTGTCAAATCCTCTCAAAATTCAAACATACTTTACAAAATTATATATGCCCCAAGAGAAGTTTCAAGTTTCTTCAGGTTATGCTTGTTGCTTTTCAGAACTCAAAACCATGTTTCCATGATTTGTAATTACACCACCTCCAAAGCCAACATCATCCCTTACACAAAGTAAAGTGACACTGAGATGTAGCTCTGTTGGAGGAATAAATACAGGATTATCATTTTATGCCTTCCTAAAATAAGAGTTATCCTAGAGCATGTGAGGCTTATTTCTTCTGCTGTCAAAGAAGGAATTTTTTGGTTTATGAACTGAAGATTTTGAAGTGGCTGGTGCTGGCTAGCTGGGTACTCTCTATATGAGACTGCAGTTATCAAAGTGTCTTAGGAAATGAGTGAGTTAATATTGAATGATACTGGGAGCAAGAGATCATCCTATTGTCAGATTTGGTCTATTATTAGAAATTTCACATCAGTAAAATCCTTTTTAGCTTCAGGGAGATTTAACCAGCAAAGACGTGCTCCAAACAGTGAAATTTCCTAGATTCGTGTCAGTAACCTGCATCAGACAAGTCCTATCTCCTTTTTGTCAAAATATCAGAGAAAATATTCACATAGGAAAAAAACAAAACAAAACAAAACAAAACACAAAAAACCAACCCATCTCCATGCACCCAAAACCCAAACAAAAGAATATTTATGTTGAAGAAAGAAGGACCAGTGTTACCAACCTGGGGATGTGTTACTGGAGAGACATGCTGTGGGACAGTTTGTTAGAGCTTGCCCTCTTAAAGGATAGAAGCAACACTGGGCAAATACAAATCCTGGCAATTCTGTGCCAGTGTGGGAGAGCCCTACTACTGCTACTGCAGCAGCAGCAGTGTGCATGAGACATTGCTAATACGAGGAAGGTAGGACCCCTCCCCAGACTTCCCTAACAAATGAACTTGTGGTCTTCTGTGGGAAGAGAGCTAGACAATTAGCTAGGTGTCTTTTGTTGGTACTTCTGTCTGTTTTTTTTTTTAACTAAGAAAGAAAACTCCTTTGGAATACTTTAAATATTCATAATTTACCAGTGAGCCAAAGTGTTTTGAACGGTTCGTCAACAGACATATATAAATCTGTTGATGTGTTTAGAAACTTGAACAGAAATGTTGCTTAGAAGGTGTCTCACACTAGAATAGTTCCATTATATGCCAAGGGTATTATCTGATACATTCAGGATCGAGTAGGAAGGGCTGTTTCCTGCACATGTGGTAAGAAAATCCAGCACTTCCAGACTACAGGATAATTATATGTTCCCACATAAAGAATTCAGCTTCCTTTCCTTAGATCTATTTTCTTTTCCTCAATCTATAAAGCAAAATTCCTTTAAAAGAACCACTCTAATAGCTTTGTATTAATTTAAACCAAAACCCATTACTGAAGGAAGAGCATATGAAAATTTGTATTTAACTGCTGGTTCTCACTGGAGCTGAATGTGATGACAAACTTCAAACTAAGAGCAGGAGAACACCTATGCTACCCATAATGGCCTTTGATGTGATGTAGTAGAATGTCAAGGTTTTGCCCCGTGTGAGGGTATGCGTGAATTGTCAAAGTCATAAAGAAGATGGGTGGTACAGGAGGGAGTCCAGTGTGGTCTCTGAGACCCAGGCCGTGGCATAACAACCAGACCATCTCTTTTGTATAAAAA
The DNA here is from genome assembly GCA_027574665.1 of Rhynochetos jubatus. NCBI lineage: Eukaryota > Metazoa > Chordata > Aves > Eurypygiformes > Rhynochetidae > Rhynochetos > Rhynochetos jubatus. The sequence goes on from CM050663.1 coordinate 11,948,539, forward strand.
CGTTCAGTTAACTTTAAAAAAATCCACAATTAATCAGGAAAGATCAGACAGGTTGTTTAAATACCACATGAAGGGCTTTTATTGTGTTGGATATATAGATAGTATTACATTTACAAGAATCTGAAGAGATAGGCTTGCACATGTCAGGAAAGGGAGTGCTTCGCATAATCAGCCACAGCGAGGGGATGAACATCCCACAGCAAAGTTTGCAGGTATGGCTTTATACCAGTTGATAGGGCTTGATTGTTCTTCATAAGGGCTATTCTTATTCCTCTTCCCTCTATCCTTTCAACAGGGGAGAACAGGCTAGGACTGAACAAAAGAACTTATAAAGCAGCTGCACTGTTAAAAATAAAGGGTTAGAAGCTTGGTCTCCTTGCAAGGGGAGGCTGCGCAGCACCCAGGGAAATCACTATTTCCCCATAGGGTTGCATGTCCCACGCTTCACCTAAGGGAGGGTGGGCTAGGGTAGCCAACACAGCCCCACACAATGCCAAATTTGTGGTTCTTGATCGGTGTTTTTTAATCTGATCTTTACTGAAGTGTGTTCATCTTAGCCCAGCGTGATTAGACTGTATCTTAGCTATGTTTTCCTTTGGAGGGAGGGACGTGTGACTGTGAATAACGAATTTCTTAATTCGGGTTAAGTAACATGTAATGAAACATAATTTTAAAGATGGTTATGATAATAGTTAAGATCAGTGAGTGTGAACTATACATTCATCTTTTGGCCATTTTCAAAGCTAAAATATTTAAGGACAAGGAGTAAATATACAAATTATTAGAATGGCGTGGTCCCTGGTGGTTCATGCAGCCCCTGATGTCTCCCTAGGGAGAGCGTAAAAATTTGGGAAGGAATCAGCAGGAGAGGTTTTTTTCAGCAGGAGAGGAACGGAGGGAAGAGGACAGCTGGTAAAGGTGAAGGGAGGCCAGTGCTGTAAGCGTCTTCCCTAACCGAGGAGGAACATCCTTCCTATAGAATGAAGTTGTGGAATATTTCCCAGGAGGGGTTAAAGTCTTTTTGACTGTGTTTTCTGGGCTCTCTGTGGAGGAATCTTGCTTTCATGTGACTCTCAGTGCTGGACTGACACTAGGAAGACTTTGTACAAGTCATAGATATTATTCCTTTGGTATACACATCCTCTTGCTAACTACAGATCACTTTTGCTGGAAGTTTGCCAAGAGCATTTTCTCATTCCTTGTTCTTTCCTTCCTCAAGGCTGCTCAAGAAGATGGTCCTTTAGATAACTGGGAAACAGTATGCACCATTATTTCTATATTTTAGCTTTTATCACTTAGAGCAAAAAGTACATTTAATCTCTCAAAGTTAAATAAGCCGATAAACATACTGCAATTCAAAAGTTAATGATTGAGTAAAACCTGGGTGTAGCCAAGCGCGATGCAAGAAGCTAGAAGTCAAATTTTGACGCAAATGAGAGGTATTTTCCACAACAAAATGTGTACCTTCAGGTCAACAAATTATTTTAGAGTTGGTTAAATGCTTGACTCATTAGAGATTGTGTTACATTCAGCCGGGCATGGATAAATAAGGCCACATTCACGCTTGTTTTCTCTCTCTGTTTTCCAAAGCAGTTTAAATTTGGCTCCGAGCAGGCGAGTGTGAAAAAGGTCAGGTAGCTCATGTCATGGCAGACTCAGGTCCCGCTCCCTTGTTCTGCCACAGCCTTCTTCAAGGTCACTTAAGGTGCAGTGCCTGTGTGGGACACGCCAAAGTACGTATGAACGCTCCAAGTTACCTAGAAGTAGGCCGGCTGAGGGCTTTAGCAAACCTGCAGGTTAGCAGGTTAGCCTTAGCTGCAGGGCGTTTTACCCTCCCTGGTGCAGTGGTTCTAGTGAATCCTAATTTGTTCCTTTTTTTCCATAGAACTTTGCTTCTGCCCTTAGCGAGATGTTGTTGACAGCAGTCACGGAGCTGCGGTGGAAGTGCTGTGAGTTACATTACCTGTCGAACCTGAGCTTTATTTCCATGTGCTTGCTGGCCCAAATCTTAAATCTCCTGAACATATGACAACCTTTAAGCTTCCCCAAACACACCCCAGACCGGCAGACCGGTCCGTTTCTGGGTTCCCTATTTCTCGCGCTGCCGGACGGGCTGACGCGCGCCACTTCCCCAATTTGCAGGTGTCCTCTCCCACCCCGCCGCCCTCGGGGGAGCAGTCGCGCAGGGCCGGGGCCGGACCCGGGCGCGCCCCCGCCCCGCGCCGGGCGGCGAGGCCCCCGCGGGAAGCCGCGAGGGGGCGCGGGGTGAACCCCGCAGGCTCAGCGCGGCGCGGAGCGTGCACCTTGCTCCGGCACAAGGGCGCCCGGCCCGCCCCGGCCCGCCCCGGTCCGCCGGCCCCGCCCCGAGCCGCCCGGAGCCGCGGCGAGCCGAGCCGCGGGCAGCATGCGGAGCGCCGCCGCCGCCGCCGGTAGGTCCGCGGGTGGGGGGCGCGCTGCCGCGGGCAGAGCAGGTGCCGTGGGAGCGGGCGGAGGGTCCCTCCGCGGGTGGCGGAGCTCGGGGCCGTCCCGCTGCGGGTGGACGGCTGGGCGCGGAGGGTTGCGCGGCTGGTGCCCGGCGGGCGAGCGTGCGGCTGCGCTTGGCCGGTTGGGGCTTCTGCCGGCCGCGGCGCTTCGTACCTGCCCCTGCGCGTTGGCGGTGGGGCAGCGGAGCTGGTGGGCTCGCTCCTGTCCCGCGCCGCGTCGGAGGAAAGCAAGAACAATCTCTCGCTTCCCAAGTACCCTGGGATTAGGACAGCACGGCGCTTTCCAAATGTGTTACGGCACTGGAGTGGGCTATTAGTTTGGACGCGTCTTAATGAGTGTGTTAATCAGCGTACCATCATTCTCTACTCACCTTTTGGGCTAATTGAATATGGCATCTGTTGGGTTTTACTTTGTGCTTTGAAGTATGTCTTAACCTATGATAGTAATTGTCTTGTCATGTTCGCTACGTTTTTAATGTGTAAATTCAGCATGTGACTGGAATTCAGATAGTTGGCAGTGGGTTCGCATGAAGACTAATGACGGTAGATTTATTTGCCCCAAGGCTTATAGGGTTGAACCAGTATCAAAAAGTTTTAAATTCTCTCTCAAGCTTATCGGAAAAGATCTGGAGGTCTCTGTCGGCTTTAAAAACCGTTTACAATTGGCAACCTTGCCGGCGCTTTCAGCCAAAATGCGATCTGAGAGTGGAAACCAAACAGCATTCTTGTATCTAAAGATGGTCCCTGCAGGTCAAAACGGAGGCGTGTTGGCATGGCCAGGAAAATTCATGTGAGTGTGGCCTTTTTTTTTTTGGTCTTAGAGACTCTAAATCTTGTAATAAAGTGGAGCAGTGCCGTCTGGTGCCACCAGGCCAGGCTGGGGTGTAGCTGCCCCCTCTCTGACTCTGCTGTTGGTTTTGAGGAAGTTCTTAATCTCTCCGTGACTCAGTATCGTAATCTTATAAATGGCTTAATAAGACTTGTCACACTCGCCTCCCAGAGATACTAACATCCAATTGATGTTCATAAAGTGCCTTGATCTGGGAGTCAAGAGGGTATCTTGCTTCCCTCATTTCGCCACTCCGTATCGGTGGGTAATTATATCACATGGGTGGAAAACAGCTTATCCAACAATATCCAATGGAATCCGTATGTGTTATCATTTACACAGGCACTCTAATTAAGTGTGTGTCTATGTATGCTGAGTTTGAAGTTATCTGTGTATTTCTCCGTGGGTTTTGTCCTGCATCTGAAAAATGCATATCTAAAATACTGTATTGAAGCATCAGCAAACTTTTGCTCCTAACTCTAAAGGTATTATGCAGTTTTTCTCTGTGTATTTTAAGGTCAGTAAGCATTTTAAGAATTAAAAGTACGTTGACTCATTTAACACATCCTTGATCTTAGCCTTACTCAGACTGAAACTTATGTTCAATTTTTGTCATGCTTCACTGCCTTAGAAACTTAAAAAGCAATGTTACAATTCTCTGCTTGAAAAATCAAGTTGTCTTCAAAATACAAGTGCTGTATCTTTCCGTGTAACCATTTTAATTGTGGGCCAAAGTGGTAATTAGCCACTTTACTCTCCTGACATGAATCTCACCCCACCTCCTCCTTATCACTGCTGCCTTCCCCCTTGGGCAGATAGCAGAGCCCGCCGTGGCGATAGAGCAGGGCTGGGGTGACGGGGTCGCCAACAAGGTACGCCAGAAGACATCAGTATTCCATAAATCAGTGGTGTGAATGGGCACTCCCGCTTCCAGCACAGGTGTAATGGCCTTTTTCAGGTAAGGCCTTGGGTTGAGAAATTCTCCGTCCTTTTCCTACGTCTTAGATTCTCTATACTGCCAGGCTGGGTGCTGGGAGGCCGCTTTATGATGAGGCTGACTAGCCAGGTACCAGCGCATTCAACTCGTGCATTTTATTCCGTTCTCCTTTTCAAGATTGCTGCAAACCAGATCCCCCACGTTAAACAGACCCGTCAAGTTGATACTGACAAAAGTTTTAAAATACTGCTTGAGATTTGTTAGTGCTGTTCACATCATAGTATTAGAAAAAGTTATTTGAGATGCTGCTTGTACTGTGTGGTTGAGAACTGGAGCTCTTATGGGGATCTGTAGGATGCTGCATCCAAATTTCTCTTTGACGTGGCCTGGGGCAAGTGACCTGACTTTTCGTATCTGTAACACTAGGTGAATTCTTAGCAAACCAGTAAAGTATACAGAAATGAGAAGCATCTCTGTTTGAAACTCTTTTTTTTTCTTGTTGTTCTTAGTTGCCTTAATGCTGTCCTAAAGACATGCAGCTGTAAAATATCCCTGGTATCAGGGTGGTGTTTGCCCTGCTGTTTGCAAGGAGTTCAAGGTTCCTTCAGTTTTGTCTAGAATCTAGAAGTAAGTATCATCTGAAAAACTTTCATTTTTTCTAAGATACTCTGAAGTTTTCTTGACTGGTGTCCATGTCCCCTTCCTTGTGGAGATGAGAGCACCTATTTTTTGGCTGGAGGTGTTCTTGAAGTGTAAGAAACCATAAAACAAGAGAGGTGATTGCTATCCGGTTTCTCCATGAGTATGCTTTAAGCCTTTCACCACGTACCTTGTATTTGCTCCAGCTGTCTCACTGCTCTGGTATTTTATAATTAGTATCTTGAAAACTCAAGGGAAAACTTTCAAATGCTATATATTTCCCACTGGGACTCTTCCACGTGACTGTAAGATTTGTTGTGAGTCCTTGGTAACATATATCTGTTCCTCAGAAGTCCTTGGTCTCAGGTTGACTCCCCTGGTGTCAGTGGAAAACCACTGTTTCCTGGTGGAAGAGGATTTGCTTCTTAGGCCATGGTGTGTTTTGATTCCCTGTAAATGAAGACAATTTCATAGAACTGATACTGAGGTGTGCCTTCCCGTATGGTCCTGTTTTCTCAGCTTGCTCGTGTGTCGTATCCAGAGCCGAGGAGCTGCAGGAAGGCTGAGGGGTTGCTTTGAGGCAGCGTGGCATGCATGTATCTGTATAATACATGTGTACCTGCATAATACACATTTAGCATGTGTGTTTTGTATGTGAGCAAATTGTTTCTTGGAGGCACATTTTCTTTTCAAGCTCTTATGTGTGAGGATCCCATTACTTTGAAAAACACAGCCTCTGCTCTGTGTCTGGCACCCAGGCTGCTAAGGGATGGCACGCTGTTCGCTTTGTCCATTGCTAGGACCAGTTTAAGAGGTGTGTGTACTGCAAATTGTCTCCTTTAAAAGTGGTGTTAGTGATTCAGGCTGTTCCAGTACCATATGTTTCCAGAAAACACAGATATTCTAAATTAAGGCTGTTAATGTCCACTGATTCAGTGACCTTGCAGATACATAGTTAATATTGTATTGTGACACATTCTGCAAATCACTGGGTTTATTTTTGACATGGAGAAGATGACTAAGAATAACTCTTTCATCTATGCAGTTACGTTTACAAGCAAGTAAAAACTTCCCCAAAAAGATCTTTAGTCATATTTAGACTCTTAGATCCATGAAAGGAAAAAATTCTGACTTGTGCTTAAGTCTGAGCTGCGTGTGCTATCAAGCCCCTTCCTGCTTTGAGCAGCCGCTCAGGGTTATGTTCTGGGGTTTTTGTTTTATTATCTCCTCTAAATCTTTGTGGGCATTCTACTGTGTGGGAAGGGGAGCAAGAAAAGCCCTGTTCTGTGTTGGGAAAGGTAAACTCTGCTCCCTAGCTTATACTCGCTTTGCATTCTGATTATTTTTATTTCAGTGCCCCATTAACACTGATGTAACTAGGAAGAAAGTCGGAACCTGGGTCCATTTCTTCTTGCTTTTTTCCTCCTGGGGCTGTAGGTGGCCTGGAGAGGAGGCAGTAAATCTGAAGAAAAGCCATGGGTTCAGAGATCACCTGCCTGGCTCTTTCTGGACGTTGCTACGTTTTGTTAACTGGTCTCCTAAAGCTTCCTCTGTGGGGCCTGACTCCTTCGGGCAGATGGCTTATTGAATTGTGCGATGGGAACGTGTGGATTAGACTTAAACTTTAGGTCTTGTCACTGGCATCTCATCTGCACTGGTCTGGACAAACAAAGCCAGCAGTTTCTCCCCTTGCTGCCTTCAGCCAAGTGGATATTACCAATTCACTTTTCAGAATGACTGTGCCTGGCATTCTAAGTGTGTGTTGTGGAGTTTTGGCTTCTAAAAGAGCAGGTTCTTTGGATCTGTTAGTCCAAGATAAATCCTTCTCAGACCTTTTAAGCTTGCAGCTTATTGCCTGTGCAGACTGCAGTAATGCTGAAGGGGGTGTTACAGTTTATCCTGCTGTATAACTGCCATAGCTAAGCATCGAAATAGAATTTCCAAAGCCATGTGAAATTTTGGTTGGGAATATGTGGGGATGTTTTATAATCAACTTTAAATAGTCTTTGGTAAATCAATCACTTAACTCTTCTGCATATTTTATGCTTCTTTCTAATACAGTGTTTCTTTTGAAAGACTGGGTACATCAAAATACTACTTGCTTTAGATAACATGTATTGCCATTTTCTTACCTGAACAGACAACCCCAGTAGCCACTTGGAAGGCTTTTAAAACTTGCAAGGTATTTTTTCCTAGTCTGTCGGGTAGATCATGGATGATGGAGTCCAGCAAAAAAGTTAACATTAAAAAAAAAAAAAAAGCAAAGCAGAAAGTGGAGCACGAGATGCTTTTTCCTCCCTTTTGAGAAGACTTGGGTTTGGCAGATAGTGGAATTCTTTTTTGCATGTAATCAGATGAGAGTGTATCGCAATAACTATAATCTGTGTTACTGGCTGAGGTGGGTCCCATCTGTTAGTGGTGTTAGGGATGTGCAATACCCTTGGCCTCTAAACTTGCGTGCGCAGGGGACAGCAAAGAAGGATTTAGAGAAACAAGTGCAACCTCTGAAGACAGTTGCTAAAAGCAAGGGAAAAATTCCTAATGCAGCGCAGTGTTCTCTGCTGACACCCTTTCCAGCTGAAAAAACCCCCTCTGCTTAAACATTTCCCTTAATGAACTTTACGAGACAGTGGGTAGTTTTTGTTTGCTGCTTACTCATGAGATCAGCTTCTTTTTGTACAGGATCATCTATTGTATATGCATGTTATCAGGTTCTTTATTATGGATTTTCATTATGCTGTGTCACCTTGTGCTGAGCTGGGGAATGACACTAGGTAGCAGTCTGAATGGATTAGGAAAGAATTTAGGGTTGGTGTTGCAGGAAGTACTTGGGCTTGAATTCATGGTACTATATATATAGTCAATGCTGATTTTATTAATTTAATTAAAATATTCTTCTTGTTGTTACTTCGCCTCAGCTGTGGATCTGGCACAGTACATACTTGTACACTTGAACCTCCATTGCTTTTCTCTTGTTAGAGATTGTAAAGGAGCGAGCATCTAGAGAAGAGAACTTACTTCTCCAGGTCTCATTTCCATCCTAGCTGGACTGAAGGAACTACTGATGAAAGTGATATTTGTGTTTAGATAATTTATGTGAATAAGCTCTCTTTCAGATCCAAACTCCTAGCCTTCTCCTCAGTGTTTGACCTTGCCCTTTCACTGAGTGCTAAGGATACAAACGGTTGCACAGGTGTCAGCCGTAGGTACCAGTTCAGGAGATTGTTTAAGTAGTTGCACGGCTGTAGGATCAGAAGAACATTGAAGTCTGGAGCCATTCTTCAGATTTCAGAGTTTTGCTTCGTATGATGAATGAAGAATGTAGGTTCCTCCCATTTCTATCTATGGGTTTTTAAAAGTAACAGCTGACACTCCTCTGTACAGTATTTGCATTCAGAGCATTGACGTGGTTGAATGCATATCAGAAATGTGCACGTTAAAGGCTTGTAAACAAGCTCTGTAAATATGAGCTATTGATGCATATTCAAAACTGGACTCAGTGGATGTAACCAAATACCTCTTGCTGTAATTACTGTCTGGAACACTGCCCTTGCACCAAGTCAACATTAGGTGTCCTAGCAAATGCATTGGGAAGAGTAAGGCTGGCATGAAGAACTAAATACGTCCCAACAGTGAACCTGTTAAAACAAAAGCAGTCATCTTTCTGTTGTTCTGATGGGGAGTGTATGTGAGGGGGGAGAAGGATTAAGGTGGTTGACTTTATTTCCTGGAAATGAATAGCATGCATTTTTCAGTGCATAAAACGGATATTACTCAGTTTGTGACCTGCTTCCTAGTAAAAGTGTCTTGAAGAGGGGATTGGTTTGAATCTGTTGCCTGCATTCCTGTCATACAGTATTGTGTGATGCTATCTTGTCGCAGAGGCATGCAATGTGCCATGATGTATAAATAACCCTGTGTGTCAAAGGTAATTTGAGACAACGTGCCAAATATTTAATGAAGTGCTGGGTCTTGTCCTGGGTACCTGGTATATATTTGGGAGTAGGTATCTGAGCTGAAACTGCAGCAGAGGGGTGATGAGTAATGTAATACTCCCCGGCACGAACTGCAGAGCTACTCTGCGTGGTACAGTAAGACACAACCAGTGCTACAGGTCAGCCACATCTTATTTGTAACTTTGATCCCTAGATAAGCAGACAGGAAAACGGGTTAACGTGCACTTGGCCAACCTGCTTTGTGCGTGTTGTGGGGGAAAGAAAAATTGCCTTTAGTATCTCCTGTGGAGTAATTTTAATGAATACTTCACATATCAGTTTTCAAGATAAATATAGAATAGTATGCAGAGGGGAATGGCGCTATTTCTTCGAGAGCACAACTACTCCCCTGGAGGTGGGCTCAGTGGGATGCTGACCACGGGCAGTTGCTCGGCACAGCGTTAAGGTGTCCTCGGGCTGATGGCAGCCCTGCGAGGGCTGTGGCTCTGGGGCGGTGCGAAGCAGCAGAGGTGGATGCTGGCCCCTCGCTTGTGGAGATCATTTCTGTCAGGGTTTCCTTCCGATCTGGAATGAAAACTGCAAAACGGGGCTTTCCCTTGTGTATGGGGGAAAGGCCTTTACCTTGCCCTACCTATGCAAAGGGCAGGGTTATTTTCCTTCACTCCATAGTCTTTTTTCACTTGTGACTGTTTCCTGAATGCATGCATGCATGTAGAGGGCACCAGCTATGCTATATTTCTAATGTAATTTCATGACAAATGCAGAAGCCTCATAATATCTTACGGCCTTCGTGATGCATGCATTTTAAATATATACTGCTTAACCTGTATATAGCTACTACCCTACTTAATAAATTAATTGATGTTCTTAGTAACTTGCATGTAGAGGCATCTTCAAGCTCAGTTATGGAGTCAAAATATTTATCTCCCATTTATTTAATGTTTATCATGTAGTAATACGGAACAAAAGGAATTATGTGGCTATTTCAGGGCAAGGTGAGACATTTTTGTGTGTCATTCACAATGCTTTCCTCTTACAAAGGTAAGTCCAAGGTTCAACCTGATATTCAATAATATACAAAAACAACACTGTTTGACAGAGTTTCTTGACTCAGCTTTCTCTAACGGAGCATTTGTATGCATCCTTCAGATGGTCAGGTAAAGCAGGTAGTTCTACAAAGCAATGTCAATGTGAAACTCTTTTGCCCTTTGAGGTATAGCTTTGTGGGTTCTTTGGCAAGTAAAACATTCAACAGCACACAACTGACCCAGAACTTAATAGGTTACATGTTCCTAAGGTGATCTGGCTTGTTTGAAATCTCAGGCCAATATAACTGCAAACACTGGCTTGTGGAAAAGAGCTGCATAATTATTTAAGTGCCACTTTCAGTTCACTGATTTTTAAAATAAATGAAGAAATGGTGTATATATAGTGTAGCAGGTCTGTATTTGCATACAAGTTTTAATTCAGAAGTAAGTATCAGTGCGAGTATATCACAGGTTTTTCGCTCTAACAGTTCTGGTGCACAAAGAGGCTGTGAACCCCGACTTTTCAGTTTTATTTGCTCTACTGAAGTAACGCACAGACAAGCGAAGAATGGCAAGGCTTTCCTTGTCTGTCTGCCGAATCGGCTGTCGCATAGCCAGTACGCTAACCCGCGTGCAAAGAATACGTGTGTGAGAGAATTATTGATACTTCTAGAAAGCAGAAAGCAAACTTAATTCATTGCTTTGTCTGGCTTTGCTACTAGCTATCAGCAGACTTTGTAAGGTGGTGATGAGTGCTTCTGATGAGTTCATGGAAGCCTTCCCTGCATTTATTTTTAATGACTGTTTCTCTAATGAGAAAAATACACCTTTGCCATACTAAGAAGCAGCTCATATTTTGAATCCAAAATTTCTACTTTCCTTATGGGTTTCATCTGTTATCTAATATTTTGTTAGGATATTATGACAGACGCAGGACTGAAATGAATGTGTTTTTTAATTTTGGAGGAGGAAGTGTGGCCAAACAGTGTTTTCTTCCTTTTGCTGATAATTCCATTATGATTTTAATTATTATTCTGCTTTCTTGGGGGAACATATCCAGAAGAGAGAGACGTTTTCTACCAGTTCTGGGAAACGTAAAATGGAAACTAGTTGATTGTTCTGGGCCCAGTCATTAGAAACTAGTACTGACAATGTAAGTATTACCTCTCAAAATTAGAATTAAGTAAAAAAGGCAACATTTACATTAATTATTGGTTTACCTTACAAACCTGTATTCACATGAATAGTCTCTGTCAAGTGTATCTGCAGTCACCTTTCTATATTTAGAAATAGGAAAATATTTCTAATATTTCTTACCTGATACATTTTAATCTTAAATAGAATGTGGACAGTCATTATCCTGTTTGAATAATTGCTTCCTATCTTATGGTGTGTTGTTTTTTTCTTCTTAAGGCTTCTTAAACTTCATTTGCAGTGTTCCATCTTTTCTAATAGTTAGAGCTTGGAGGGAGATAAGAAGAAATTACGTGTATTTTCAAAGTGGTGGTTGAGTATTGACATACCCAAATACATGCTTAGTCATGTGCAATGATGCTGATGAGTTTCGCTTGGCACACCCCAGCAGATGCAGTCCCTCCCCTGTTTTCAGCAGAGCCATCTTCTCTGTGGTGCAATTGTAGCTGACTGGATTTGTTTTACAGCAGTGACACAGTGTAATGATAACCTTGCCAGGGCTAAGGGGAGGTGGAAACAGCTGAATGTTTTGCTTTTATAGCATGTTTAAAAATTTCACTCAAGATAATGTGACTTGGAGGTTTTGGTCAGTGTCAGTTACAAAACTGTCATGAATTTCTCTGAGAAAGTGTCAGAGTGTCAGTGAGACTTGGGCCTAAGACTCTCTTTTCTTTCATCAGAATTGTGTATCAGATGCTTATTCAGGTTTTTTGCCTTTACCTGTTTTTTCTCTCCTCTAAGCCTATATTCTAGCCTATGTTCCCATCACTTTTGATTAAAAATCCAGCCGTAAAATGTGTGCTGGTGTGCAACCTCACAAGGGTCACGACTAGGATGTAAGCAAGAATGTAGAGAAATCCATTTGGGCACTCCTGTGGTAATTGTGTTGGTAACTGTTGCTAATAACCTGTGGCTTGTGTCTGGGAAATATAAGCCTGTTGGATTTATTGTACTCCTTAACACATGAAGTATCTGTGCCTGTAAGGTTAGCGCAGCCTGTCAGAGCCTGGCTGGACTCTGCTCTGTGGATGGTTCTTGGGAGCACAGTGCTCTGGCTTTTTGTGGAGCCAGAGTGGAGTCACGTTAGCAGCGGCTGTGTTCAGTGTCCTCGGTTGAGATGCTTGCTCTTGCCTGTCGGTGTGTGCCTTCAGCAGATCTACTAATCTGACCTTTTAACCTGCTGCTGATGAATAGACCTCTGCCAGAGCACTGAGACACGGTTGCTGTGGCGTGGCACTGCCAGTAAAGGTCTGCCGTGAGGTAAAAGGAGTCATCACGTAAGTGCAGCTGTCCCAGCTGTAAGAACACGGGCTGTAAGGGGCCTGCACAAGGCTGTCAGCTTCTGTTTTTAGAAAGGAAGGGTGCTTTCTGCCTGATGTTGCACTGACCCATTTGAGATATAGTCTGATCTGAAAATATCGAGGTGAGCTGTTCACGTGTTGCCATACGTTGCCTGACAGGATGCTGTGCTGGTTGTGGCTGGGGTAGAGTTAATTTTGTTCACGGTAACTGGTTTGGGGCTGTGTTTTGGAGTTGTGCTGAAACCAGTGTTGATAACACAGGCATGTTATTGTTATTGCTGAGCGGTGCTTACACAGAGTCAAGGCCTTTTCTGCTTCTTCCCCCCTAGCCCCACCAGCACAGGCTGGGGGTGCACAAGAAGCTGGGAGGGGACACAGCTGGGACAGCTGACCCCAACTGACCAAAGGGACGTTCCATCCCATGTGGCATCAAGCTCAGCATATAAAGCTGGGGGAAGAAGGACAAGAGAGGGACGTTTGGAGCAATGATGTTTGTATTCCCAAGTAACCATTAAGCATGATGGAGCCCTGCCTTCCTGGAGATGGCTGAACACCTGCCTGCCCATGGGAAGTGGTGAATGAATTCCTTGTTTTGCTTTGCTTGTGTGCGTGGCTTTTGCTTTACCTATCAAACTGTGTCTCAACCCAGGAGTTTTCCCTCTTTTCCCCCCAACAGATACCTTGGGGAAATATGCTCTGCAAAAGTAGATTCATAATCAGTTGATACACTGGATATTAGGAATCTGATGAAGTGCTGCCCTCTGCACTCTTTTTCTCGTAATCTCCCTTAGGCTGAATTTATGTATTCATAGCAGCATTGCATATGCACATCTTATGGGCAGTAACAAGAGAGATGGTAGTGGCTGTCCTGTAGCTCAACTTCTGTAATTTACACCTCTTTACAATTTTTTTTTTAGTCATCTTTTATGCAAACATATGTCATCTTTTGTGTCAGTGAAAAAAATAAGCTAATAATTGCAGAATCCTATCATGTCAGTCATAGAAAGCTAGGAATAAACAGTTCTGGATGTTGTTGGCTTGCTGCATTGGGGCATCTTGTAAGTAAAACTGTTGTAACTAAGGCTTTTGAATTTTTCTCTGTGCATGTCGCTCCCCAAGATGTAGCACACTGGTTGCATTCACTGGGAGGACCCGGGCTCAGCAGTAGGCAGAGGTGGAAGAGCCACAGCTGTATGTGATGGGGTGAGAAGGACTTTGGGTTGTGGAGCACAGATAAACTGTTGCATGAAATACAAGAGAGTTTTTCATAAAAGGCTTCACCATTAGTGGCAGCAGGAGCCCTGGGATATGCGCTCACAAGCCAAATCAATCTAATATATCCTTGGGGAGGTGTGTGTGGTTTTAAATGTGGCAGTTGAAGGTAGCGGGTTCATCAGGCTAGAAAGGAGCCCGTTTCCCATAGATTCAGACTGTGGTATGCCTCACAGACCTTGTTGGAAAGGAATTCCCTGAAGCTGATAACATCAATGAAGAAGTCATGCTCAGTCGTGCTTTGATAGAAACATGAGGTCTGACAGCCCTCTCCTGCCTCACTGCACCAGGCACCAGAAGCACCACCAAAGAGACATTATGTTCAAAGCCTTTGCTCTGGTACTCTGTGCAACACACGGGGGGTTCTGGAGTATTTGAACTTAATGTGTTTCACAGTGATCTGCGCTTGGCAGGAATGAGGGCAGGGCAGGGGTAAAACTCTCGTGTTGTACCTTAAAGAAATGAACGGATTCTGTGACTCTTGCAGTCACTTCCCAGCTCCTTTTCATAAAGACTTCTGATTTAGAAATGCATTATGGAAATATATTGACTGGTATATGAGCCTTTTTCATGCTGCTGTGCCTTTTTTCTTTTATTTTTTTCCTTTGGTTTGAGAGTTTTCTTTTAAGTAATGTGATTTGCATGCAAAAGGAAGCACTGTTCCTTTAAAAGTTTGCTTCCAGCACTGATATAAATACCCTTTAAACTTATTCCATACTTCTTCCTCTCCAGATGGAGAGGTTTGAGGTTTGGTTTGTATGTTGACTCACTTTTTTTCTTTTTCTTTCGGTGGGGATGAGCTCATACTCTGCAAATTGTATCCATTTGGACCTCCTGTGCCAACTGTCCAAAACTTCTGGTGTATGCCTTTTTCGTTTTTTTCTTCTTTTTTTTTTTTTTCCTTCTCTCTTTGTAGTGACTGCACAATACCTGAAACTCAGTTGTGATCGCATGCCTGTGAGTGCAGCGTGTACTGAAGAACCTGTTTTTAACTGTTCAAAATTGAAAGGGGAAATACTGCAATTTTACATACATCATAATTCAGCTTTTACTTCAGAACATACTGCTTTCCTTTGCTTCATGCAGTGTATTGCTTGCTTGTTCTCTTTGGTAATCCAAGTAGCAGTTCCAAGCAACTGTTTGGGGGAAATAAAAATAAAAATGTTCGTGTATCTTTAAAAAAAAAAAAGTCTTAGCTGGAAAGAAAAACTGAGGAGCAAAAAACTATCCAACAGTACCTCTAGAGTGTTTTTTTTCTCTCTCTCTCCACCCCAACGCTTTGCAAAGCTGAAAGGTACTACATGATCTTTGGGGGTGCCAGTTTGGCGTTTGTTTGCAGCAGAGTGGTGAGTGGTGTTGTGTGAGGGTCCTTCATCTGCTTATCCCAAACCAGTGTCTATCAGTGCGCTGGGATGGAGGCAACGGCAGAATTTGGTCTGGTTCAAATCCAGGTCCACCCTCCTCTCTGCACCTGTCCATCACCAGCCACCTCCATGCTGCTGCCTAGGCTGAAAGTCAGGCTTGGTATGGCAGAGGCCGAGCAAGGTGCCAAATGCACATTGCTACGGTCTGTAATGGAGTAGCTGAGAAAGCGCTACAGAAGTAAAGGATAGTTCTGTGCAGTTTTTGTGGGTTTAAGCCCCGTGGAGTGAGCTCCAAGAATGTCCCACTTTTGAAGATGCTGCAACAAAGCCTCTGCTGTTTTGTGCATATAGCTCTCAGGGCACGGGTTGTGCTAGTATGTAATCACAGTATTAGGGCATTAGCTAATTCTTTATTCCTGATAAACTAAAGCTTGATAACTGGGGTGTAGATAAAGATCTGGCTGCAGATTTCAGTGAAATGGAAGCAATGCTGTTTGCCTGTATGCAGAAGAGAGGGACAAAACTGGAGAGAAGTCCAGGCCAATACAAGGTCTTGGGCTCAGTAACAAAGCTTTTTTTTAAAATCATATTTGTAATGTCTAGAACAGCACAATATTTCCTTTGTGAATAGTTTACATCTGGAAATTTTTGTCTCCATTCTTTTTCTGATGGTCAATTCTTTTCCTTCTTGGTCTCTCTAAATTGGGGGATATTAAAATTGTTTGAACTATATATGAAGGAACTGTAATAACAAAAAACACCTCTGTGTCTTCTGCTGGTTTTTTTTTTTTATGAAAGCACATTGAACGAACGGAATTTGCGCTTTCTTCTGGTCAGAATTCGAGTATGAACTTGCAGTATCCCCCAATATTTGGAAAGCTGCTGCAGTTGACAGAGCAGGCACAGCGAAGGAGGAGCAGAGCCCTCGGGAGGTCAGGCTGCTCGAGCTCAGTTTTGGGGGCCACGCAGGGGCTGTGGGCAGCCCACGGCAGCTGGGGCGAGGGCACAGCCACCCTGCGCCCTCCCTAGTGTGTTCTGGGGGGCTGGGACACGGGCCAGGGGGCACCCAACTGGCTGGATGGGCTGGGCTGACCTCAGGCTAAACCAAATCTACCCAAGAGGTTTCTGTAAACCACTTTGCTTCCTTAATTGCTGTTTTCTCTAACAAAGCCATCCCTAATCAGGACCTAGTGTACCAGGCGCCCCACAAACCCGGAGCCAGTTAATCCCTTCTCTCTCTGAAAATTACAGACTGAGAGTTGGGGTACCAAAGCAGCTTTCGCTCAGTCTTCTGTTGTAAGGGAAGAAACGTGATGCCTTTAATCTACTCTGGTGCTGCAAGCCTTATGTTCAAGTAAGCAGCATGTAGTCACTGCATGGCATCATTTCAGGACCCCAAACAGCCCCAACTGTTAGATGTACCCTCATGTTAATACATGGGAATGAAACTGCCTTAAAACTTTCTGGTTATGTCTAACATACCTGTGATGTTTTTGCACTTACACATGCTCAACTCTTTAAAAGCACTGTTAATGTTGACTTTCAGATATGTATGTACTGATGTTGGCCGGAGCCTCCTACAGATGCATTCTTTCACTAAGAAATTTTGAGTCTTCTGTACACTAAAGTGAAGGTTAGGACTAGATGGCAGTGAGAAAAGTAACTTTTTAGAAAAAAATCAACATTGTTATTTGCCTTGGCACTTTAGAAGTGCCTGTGTTACTACTGTGTCTGCCTGCTTACATGCAGTGAAGTACAGGTACGTGAAAAATAAATTTTCCAAATGAAAGAATGACTAATGAAGAGCCTGATGATAAAATCTTCATGTATTTAAGCATAGATCATTTTACTTGGTAGGTGATTGGAAGCAAATGGCCAGTGTTGCATAAAGACTTTAATATGAGAAGGTGAATCCACCTCTGACCTTTAATATTGTTGACAGGACTAACATAGAGAAATTAAACCTCAGGCTTTTGCAACCAGACTGTGTGATGAACAATTGCTTTTAAGAAGCACTTTTTTGGTGTTTCACATTTTCTAGTAAACTTTTCTGTGCTGGAGAAGATGAATCATAATTTAATTCTGACCGTATCTCAGCTTGCCTTGTTGATGCATTTGCCATCTCTCCTATTATTGGTTAATGATGTTCTGCCCTTGGAAGATGTTTTCTCTGGTTTTTCGGGTTTTTTTTTAAGCTACTTCCTAACATTTTATTCCCACTGTTGGTTTTTTTTTTTTTCTGATGGATTTCCCAAAAATAATGTTTCGAGATGTATTTTGTTGTTTGACTGAGAGGATTTTTCTGCAGCAGAAATGGATGATATTTTTGTAACATTCTTGGAATCTTTATTTGGGTTTTTAATACTTTGTTTTTCTTAATTTCTTGGGAGGTCAAGGCTGAGAGAGGGTAGAAACTGTCCTGCACATTTTCTTCCAAAAATACTATTTCTACTTTCAGAAGCAATGTCTCTTCTGGTAACTATGGGTCCAGTTTACAAGGACAAAAAAAACCAAAGCAGATATAAAGTAATCCTAGTAGCTTGCTTTCTTTTTTTGCCTCTCATGTAAATGTTCCCTGGAGCAGGGTTTGATGTTTACCCTAAATTTTCTGGTTTTCCACCACCCTCTGGCTGGCTTGTCTGGGTGTGGCTTCACAATTTTTCACTGTAGTTCAATAGCTGGTTTTCCTCGGTGAGTTGACATTACTCTAACCGAGGAGCCTATCAATCACAACTCTAAACTGGTTTTGGGTTTTTTTGATTCTTTTTCTCTTTCTTCATCTTAGATTTGTGGTTTCTATGGATTTCCATGTGAATGATAACATTAATACCCTTGTAAGCCACTAGCTGTGTGCTAGCTTGCATTTAAAAAGTTATAACAATGGAATGTGTTGATTCCTAAAAGTGTGTGTGTATGCTTATGAAATATTGCCCAGGATGTTTTATTTCCTTGATGATTGGCAATGCTGTACTGTCTGTGTTTTCAGTGGATTAATCCTGGTTACTGATCTGGAAGTCTGATGTCTACAGATGAGGGCAGCTCTGCCAAATGAATTATTGTGGCCTGGAGCCCTCGGGGTCTTGCAGCCCTTGTGCTGTCTGTTTATTCCTCCTGTTTGGCTCTTGGGTAGTTGGTGCAGCCCCAGTAACAAGAGGGAAGCATAGTGGAGAGAAGACATACAACCAGAGACCCACACTTAGAAAGATAATCTGGAATAGGCTCTGGAGAGCTTTTGGCATGTATTCTGGGAAAGCTAACATTGGTGCTGTTCTTTTTCTTCCCTCAAGACATATCCTGGGCAGTTTGCTTCAGCATAGCCATAATTTCATATTTTTGCTTTAAAAAACCCAAGCAAACATTCCTTTCCTTTCTCACAGAATCCTGAGGAGAAACAAAAAGCCCTCTGGGTCGAGTGGCTGCAGTAAGGGGACAGGCTGTGTTTGGTCATAGGGTGGCTCCCAGCTGGAGAGAGTAGGAAGGCACCAAGGCTGGTGGCTCCTTTGCCCCGTGGTCTCTGCTGGGAGGCACCAGCTAACTAGAGACGTGGTGGCACCTCCTCGGGCACTGCCAGAGGCCTTGTTGCTGTGTCAGTTCATAGCCTATCTGGCCGCCCCATCCTTCTGGGTTATCCATGTTCTCAGAGTGTCACAAACCAACATTATTTCCATGATTGCTGACTAAGAGAGTCTGCGTTTTCCTGGTTCATGTGTTTGTCTTTTTTCATGGTGTATTTACTTCCATAACTATGTCCTCATGCATACAAAGGGAAGGCTGTACTAGAGGAACCACTGCTGCCACATGTGGCTCAATTTTGTTGGTATAGCTGCATCTATACCAGGGATTTTGCTGACATAGCTCTGTTAGCTTGTGGGTTTGCATTTTTTTCATGCTCCTCACAGGCACAGTTGTGCCATCTGAGTTTTCCATGTGACCTGGGGGTGAAGAGCAGAGAGGAGGACATAGGACTGTGAGTGAGCGTAGGATGTCAAAGCTCCCACTGGCAGCTGGGCAGGAGCAGTGCTGGAGCTCCCTCTCCAACATCTTCTTGTGTTGTCTGCCCCAGCTCGATGTGCCTGGCCCTGCTGCCTCCCTGCTGGATGTGATTTTGGTAATGGCAAATAGGTTATTACTTGCTCTCTGAATTAGTCTGGCACAATGTCCTAACATCCTATTGAAAGTAGAAAATCTTGTGCTGATCAAATAAACAAGTAACCCATTGCCTGTTCTGTGATTAACTTTTATATATCTGCTGTTCCAGTTTCTGAGCTTGAAATTGTTAGTGTCACTATAGGAAAGGCAAGGCAGGATTTTCAAAGAGCTTAAAGTTTGTGCTTTTAATTGTTTTCACTGACAATATTTTCATAACATCTTTCTAACTTAAGTAACAGGTGGCTTTTCTTAAGAGAGATACTTGCTGGCTGAGGTTATCCTTATGGTATACTTTTTTCCTTTGCTGTTGTGATCCTAACCTAGGAAAACCTCAATATAAACTTTTTTAGTGTTGTTTATATTGTGTTTCTGATCTACTACAACAGAGCTGAAAAATGTTCTTTCTTGTAACCAGTCTAAACAAGAGTCAAGTTTTAATGCCATGTTTATGTATAACATTAACCCCTAATGACTGTGGCCTGATCATCTACACTTACTGTTGAAGATGTAGACTATATAGAAACCTGGGATCTTGCAATAGAGCTTTTATCACCCCTGTTAGAAATAATAATTTTAAAATACTCACCGTCACCAGCACAGCATAATATTTGGGCTAGAGACGTTTTTGCTCAAAACAATTGGACTTAAGAGTTACAATTTCCAGTGGTACAGGTACAACACCATTACTTTGAACAAAAAGAAAATATATTTATTTTAAAACTCACTACTCAAAACTGCATCAGTATTTCTGATGAGTACTTTAAGTATATGCTGCATACAGATGCCTGGAAAACTGTGTATTGTCGTTCATTTAAAATACTTGTGACTGTGCTTTGCAAAAGGAGCTTTAGACACGCTCACAGAAGAGAACTTCCTGTGCAGGAGGCAGGATGGTGTGATCCCGGTGGTGGCCAGTTTTCTGTTCTGTTACTTGAAATCTGGGTTGCAAGAGTGGCCTTCATGGCAAGGCTGGTGCAGCGTGCCTCGGGCACAGCAGTGATTGTGGCAGGGGCAGGCACTGGACCCTCCATCTCTGGGGTTATGTGTGTGGAGCCTTGGGCAGCATCCCTTCCTTCTCCCATGCCAAGGTTGTATGTTTGCATGAATGGAGACATATGCAAGCTGCTGGCTTGTGTGGTTGATCTCATTTTACTTGTCGGTGTCTTAGTGTATTCCCACAGTAAAACTGGAAAGCTCAGACCAGTAACATGAAGAAACAAACGGGACTATTTTTAAAGCTTTCAACTTTAAAATGTGTGGAATGTGACTTAGTCTGTGTGGCAAATAAAATGACCTATCTGTAGAATTTTATTTTATGCTTCCTGTGAATATATCTAAAATACTCACCGCAAAGTGTTAGCGTACTTGTGCACATGCTCCCAGCTGTATTTTATGGTGGGATGACTCCAGATGTAGCAGGTTAAATCGGCACAGCAGCACTTGTTGGAAGGCTTATGTTTGAAATGTCTCATATAACTTCGGCAAAACAAGCTGATAGCGCGTACGGTAACCTTGTAAGTTCATAGGCACAGAGTGTCTCGGTAGGAACTGTTTTGAATTCCATACTTGGCCTGGAAAGTTATTTTGCAGAAGTTCTGTGGAAGTCAGCTTTTTATAAAAATACAGAAAAGTAATCTGGCTGTTTATAAAGAGAGACTGCTTGCGAGGGTTTGTTCAGAAGCAATTTCTGTTCATTGATGTTTCTGTTAGGATTGTGCATCTTAAGAAACGTGTTTTATATTCATCACCAACAGAAAACAAGCGAATATACTTTTGTGGGTTTTTAACTAGTTTTATGAGCAAAGCAAGGGAGAGCTTCAGTCGTTACCAGAATCACATTTTAAATTTTTTTTCCTTTTATGTCAGTTCTAGGAAAACATGCAAAGAAACCAAACCACCAAAAAGCTGTTTCATCCAGATAGAAATATTTATATTTCAAATGGTCACCATGAAAACAAAGTGCCTCATGTGAATAGAAATTAAGTCGAAAAACCTAGAAGGACCTGTAACACAGCCAGTCTTGCTTGCAAACTTCACTGCATATAATGGTATTGAGATTTTAGGCAATGCCAGGGAAGGGACAGCAGAAATACTCTGATTTTCATTGCTGATGAGGAAGGGCCAAAGTAAATAATTACTACAGATGCTGCAGTATCCAATCTCTCGTGTCTGTTGGTGTTTCCAACCTTAAGCAAACAGTAAATGTATTGTGTCCTGCATGCCAAACTGAAGTCTTAATAAAAGAATTTATTTTTGGTAAACACAGCAGAATTAGGGCTGTATTGAAAATGGAATTGGGATTAGTGGTATTGAAATGCGAGGAATTTAATTCTTTTCCAATCTCCCTGAGGAACATGTTCTCAAGTATTAGAAACAGAGCATTAAGGGACTAAAGAAGGACTTAAGTGCTCCAAGTTTCAATTAAAATTAGGGTTGTTCTTTGTCCAGTAGGATAACTATGCCAAAAAAAGGATTTAATTTTTGCATATACTACCTAAAAAGACTGCTGACAAGCATTTTACATGGTACTGCTGTCAAAAAATTTAAGCTATTTTCATTTAGTGACATCTATATGTCAACTTTATTGCTTTCTCTATTATGCTGAAAGGCTTCATGTGCAGACGTGAACCAGCTCCATACATCCATTTAACTAGTGATAATTAGTGGAATTACCCTGATAGTGGAGGCATTTTTTCACTATTTTTAAAATCATCTGCAACAACAGAGCTTGTTTCACTGACAGGAAATATCAGCCAAGACTGGAGGCGTTTACTGTCAGTATGTATACATCTGTACAGGAACCGTTGCTTTCATTTCTACTTTCTCTCTGTCCGTTTTGCACTGCTTTCCTTTAAGTTGTGACAAGATCTTCACTTTCTCCTTGGCTGGCTAGCAGGCATGAACAGCACTTTGCAGCTTTTCTTATCTGACATTCCTGTTTGGAGGCAGAAAGAAGGTTGGGCGAACCTACTACAGTAGAAGGGATCATCAGAATGCAGCCCTTCTTCCCAATCTCTGCACTTTGTGCCTGGGAGCTCTCCAGAGACTCCTGTAATACCACGGGAAGCTGTGTGGAAGGCCAGATTCTTGTATGTGCATAACACATCACGCGTAGGACCTAAAAAGACAGTTCTTGTTAGCTGTGAATCTAACTCCTGGATGCTTCAGTTCTGGCTTAAAAGAACTGTTTGTCCAGACTATTTCCTGCTCTCTAATTTCCTTTTCTGTGGCCCAAATTTTTACTGGGCTCTGTAGCACTTCAGTAGAGTTTCCATTATATTTTTGGATTGTGCTTCCAGAGGAAGGTCAGTGGTCACTTTGACATACATAGTTTGCATCAATACTCGCCTGAATGGGACTTTTGGATCTGTATTTCATCTCTACAGTGATCTATATGATGAAGGAAGAAAAAGGGTGAATGATAATACTCTAAGAACTTAAGTATTTCCCAATCATTGAGGTTTTTTTCCCCAGAGGGTAAGCAGTGTATGTGTTGCCTCTTTAGTCTTTGAGACAGTTACAGAGCAGGAAACTCTAATTATAGTTAAGAATGACTCTGTTCAACTTCTTGTCCATATTGCATTGTTTCTAGTGAGTTATGTACAATACTGCAGTGAAGTATTGGTGACTCCTCAGAAAAAAATGCAGACTTTTCCATGAGCTGCATATACTTAGAGCACCATCTTCCTCTCCATCATCTGTCACAGTGTTCATGCCAAAAAAGGAGGAAAAAAAGTGGTGTTTCCGGCAAGCCAGAAACCCCAGTGACCAGAGTCTCCTGTCTCATCCTGCCTTTCTGACCACAAAATGTGGCTTTTCTGGAGAACATGACCTCTGACACAGTGAGAAGAAATGCTTCGCTGGTGAGCACATGTCTCTGCTGAGATGCCACTCCACAGCTTTTCAGTGTGGACAAGATGGGAGTATTTTGGAGGTTTGTGGGGAGAAGATTTTGTGTTCAGAAAGAACAGCCTGAGTCCTGGCTTTGCAGTGTTGGAGCAGGGAAGTTTTAAGGCTGGGGAGGATGTCCTGGCTGTCCTTCCCGGCTGTTCCCTTCCCCAGTGGAAAGGCAGAGGAAGCCCAGGCCTGCTGCGTGTGCATGCGTGTGCAACACCTACTTCCACTGGTTTCCATCACACTAAAAATGTTTTCCTTCCCTTTGTCTGCAGTGGCTCCTGCCAACCATCTCTTCTGTCTTCTCTTGTTATCAGCCCTGGCACATGCTGCTTTTCTCCTCTGCTTGCTTCAGATACAGCTCTGCTCTTTGAGCTTTTCTTTTCCCTTGCTCCCTTGCAGGATGGAAACAGCTGAGGCTATAAAAATCTCCTGTCTGTGAGCAGAAAAGATATTAAATTAAGAGTTTGTGATCAGGGCTCGTTTATCACTTATGCCAGAGTTAACTTTTAAAGGTTTTTGTGATATATGAACATGATAACAGTCTTGTGGTGAGTGAATGAAAACAATGGAGAGGAAGTGCTGGTTGAAGTCCGTCAAAGCCTTTGGTAGCGCTGAGGCAGTAGCGGCGTGAGTTTATAGTGATTAAGAAAATCTAATCTGGTTGCCACTCCCTTAGCTGAAATGTCCAAAGTGGAGCATTTCACTGACACTTCTCATAATTATTTTGAGAGAAATGCAAAATAATTTGGCTTTTCGGTTATAAAACGTATCTTGGTCAGGTATGGAAGACAGGTAACATAAATGCTTATCCTTTATTTTAATTCTTTACAGTGGGTCTCGTAGCTTGTTATACAGGCAGCCCAGGATGTTTAAGCCACACTGTAGCTTCTTACACTGTGCTGTTGCTATCTTTAGACCTGTGGTGCCATCCCCTTCTAGTAGTACTCATGTAAAGCTTAAGCCCAGCCATCCATCAGCCTCCCTTACCTACCCTCTACCGCTAGGGACTTCTGGTTCTATTGGCTGGTTTTGGACTGACCCAAAAACCACTGGGTAGCTCTGCATTCCCAAAGCTGGGAGTGGTGAGGGTAATGCTGGACCCCCCTCGCACCTGGCTAGCAAAGTTGGCTGGGCTCCCTCCTGCTGGGATGCAGTTGCTGGAGGGATTTGCTCATATGTCATTGAAGACTTGAACCTGGAAAGGTGCTGGATGTCCCAAACCCCTTTCGAGTCACTGGGAGTTCATGGCACTCAGTTTCTTGAAAAATTAGACCTTCTGGAAGTTGGGGCATATAAAATGTTTGTGCATTTACCTCACAAATCTCTTCAGAAAAGGGCATAGAGCATACTATAAATGAAGTATTCAGAGGGGAAAACTAAAATTTCCTGACTTATTCTTGGCACCAAATATTTAATCATGACATTTGGTCTAAGAAAATGTACAAACTCTCAACATTGCCAATTTATTTTACCCACAAACCAACAACAGACTGATGATGCGCACACAAAGGTTATTTATTTTGAGCGCAGCCAGGGAATGTGAGTATTCCAAATGCTTCCTTCTATCTCCCCATGGGATCTCTTTAATAAGTTGCATAATATTTTTCTGTATTAGAGGATTGTATGTAGACATGGTTGGTCTCTTCTTTACTTAAATACACTGGTTATGTTTTCTCTTTTCTTCTTTGAAGGAAATGCAAGCAGAGAATGAATAGTTTGCGAATGGTGTAAAATTAAAAAGCATAACTTCAAAGGCTTTTCTAACAATTTATTCTAAAACTATCAGCCAACAGATGATGTTCCAAGCAAAATAACTAATTACATAGGAGGTTAGGCAAGCATTGATTTAGTTTTTGGTTTCTTGGACTGGTAGATAATTCTTTAATAGCAAGAAAAAAGAATACACGACCTAAATCTCTGGACTTAAGTCCAGGTAGACCCTCCTCTGAGGACAGGTTTATGCATAACCTGTAACGATTTTCTTGGAAAAATGTGAAAGCCACTTGGATATTTTCTGTGGACCTTGGCTGACTCTAAGATGCTCCCCATTAGAGATTGAGAGCAAGGTTAAAGAAGGATAAGGGAGTGTCGCAATGAAAGTATTATAGTTCTTTCAACCTTCTGTTAGTTTAGAATAACACTGCTCTCACAGAATGTAAGGGTATTTATCTGGAATATCAGGCACAGTTTGACAGTGATCATGATACCAGGAAAAGCCAGTGGGGCTTAGTGGGCCAAATATCATTACTTTATATCATCAACACATGACAAGGTAAGACTCCAAACACATAACTTCAGCATTTAACATGTGGAGACATGGAGATAAAATTCCTTTCTGTGCACTGGAGCACTAAACCCTTTCTCATTTTGGCAAGAGAGTTAGAAGAGGGGGAGTTCTCTGTGATTACTGGTTTTCTGTTTCTTCAGTTCTGGTGTAACTTGTGATAATGTTTCTGCTTAGCCTGTTTTGTGCGTTTGCTTGTGGCGAGTGATTGTGCCAATTCTAAATTGCTCTGGCTAAGCTGCACTCTTGGCCCTCCTGTGCAACAGGAGAAAATTCCCTCAAATAATGTTGACTTTTGGCTGCAGGTTTCTAAGAATTCTTAAGACAAAAATGTTACCAGAGATGTACTTGCTGTGACATAAATTCTGCTTGGGAAAAACATCTGGGCAACTAGTTCTGGATCATCTGTTACCTAGCACTTATCACTGAACAACAACTACATAAATCCTTGGTGAGACTGGTTGTTTTTGAAGCAGTAGACTTGAGTTTGTAGGGTTTTTGTAACAGTCTTTGTGAAGTACATGTCATGGCAGCACAAGTATGTTATGTTTGTAACACCTTGGGTGCCACTACTGACTTTTGGCACCTGGTTCTCCAGTCGCCATATGCTGTGTTTTTATGTTCATATTGGATATGCAGTTTGTGGGTTTAATTTTGTGAGGCAGAACCTGCTTTAAAATGACCTGTGTTTGTCTTTTCTAGGAATAACATGCTTGGAAATACTTGGTAGTATTGATCACCTTTACCCCATCACTACGGCCCCAGCGTAATCCGTTTCAAACACTTGTCGCGGAACATGGGGGAAAACGATGATGAAAAATACAGTCAAGCTGGACAGATATTTGAAAACTTTGTACAAGCATCAACGTGCAAAGGTACTATTCAGGCCTTTAATATTCTCACTCGCCAACTTGAATTAGATCCTTTGGACAATAGAAACTTTTACACCAAATTGAAGTCAAGAGTGACCACGTGGAAGGCCAAAGCTTTGTGGAACAAGCTTGATAAAAGAGCAAGTCACAAAGAGTATAAACGCGGAAAATCTTGTACGAACACTAAGGTAAGTGGAGTTCAGTTTTGGATTTCATAGCTTAGAGTCTTTTAAACTTATTTTTTTGCAGAAGCAGGGTTTCCACCATCACACTTGATGTGTCTATTCACGTAACCCTCCCTTTAATAGACTTTTTGAAATGATGACTGATATCAACTTGTTTTGACAAATTATCCGGTATTTTTGTTGTGCAAGTTTTATGGAAACACATGGCATGTAAGAGTGATCCTAAAAGCACCCTGCTTTACAATCTGCCTCAATCATGGCAGAAAAGTTTTATGCCCTATGCCCTGTTTAGACATCTGCGTCAATCAGGCATAAGGTGTAAACGCATGAGGCAGAAGGCTTTATTCATTCCAGGCTCACAAGAACCGCTTGCTTTATTTATCAGGGGTTTGCAAGGTGCAAATCATAATGGCATGTTCAGCAGGCTCCTCAGTTTGCTGCTTGCTGCATGCTATAGGAGACTAGGGCTGGCCAAGTGTGTTTCAACAGCAGTTCCTAAACTGTTCCATGGCAAGTGCTGCTTGGAGGTCTGGGGATCTGACTTTGACACCTAGCATTGGCTCTAGTTGCTGAACAACAGCAGGAGAAAATCCTGCACTACCGAGGGATTTAAATATTTTTCTGTAACTGCTTTTTCGCAAGCAGAACGTGAACAATTGCTATGTGGTAGTTACTGAAGGAGATGGTCTGCTTGGTTGTGGAAAGGACAGGAAATGATCTCTTTAGCAGAGCATGCAATACCTTATTTTGGCAGAGGGAACCACTCAACAGTGGTATAAATCTTGTTGACAAAACTGTATAAAATATTCTAGTTCATGCCACTTGTTTCATCTAACTATCACTGAATACTTTTAATAGCATTGTCTCAGAGCAATTCACTTATTTACTGCCAAGTGACGGCGATGTTACCACAAGGAGGGTAAGTTTTCTCAAGCTACCTGACTGTACAGAGGTAGAACAGAGAGGAAAGACACACTGGGGGGGTGGGGAGGGGGAACTAGACACCAGACTGTGGAGGATTTTTTAATTAAAGCTATCAATGAAGTGTTACTTTATGGACTCAGTAGACAGGCAGTGTTGAAAATCTTTCTTCTTGTTTGCACCATTGCACTGAAACTTCTCAAAAGCACCAGGGAGGAGGACATCATGTTACCTTCAGTACACAGAGGCACTGGTTTTATTTACTGATTTTTAATAAGCTCCCAATGATATTAACATTTTCTAAGGCAATAAATGTCCTTACTATGTTTTTCTTTAAAAAATAAAGAGTACCGTTACCGCTATTTGCACTGTTTTCCTGACAGCCTCTGTTTTTCTCCTTTCCTTTTTCCCTTTGTTTCTCTTTTTGACCTGTGCTTCCTTCCTCCCTTTTGTCCTTTTGAAAAGGCCATGAACATCTGTCATGGAGCATCATTATGATGAAATCAGGCAGGAAAGGGAAGGAATGAGAGAGTGTCTGATTAACAAGTTCTAAGAGATATTCCACATGCACCACACCTACAAGTACACCCCCAGGTCCAAATTTCCATGGTTAGTTCGAGGTAGTATTTGCAACACTAAAAAGCAGTTTTAAGACCCATGTGAAATGCCAAAATGAAGTCCTGTCTCAAGTGTGATGTTACAAAGCCAAGGCCTGGTTCTGCGAAGTTCTTAAGCAAAGTGATGAATTTTTATACATGGTGAGAAGACTTATGGAAATCAGTTGGTGTATAAAATACAGTCTGTAGTGCTTTACAAGGTTGCCAAGTGGGAGGCTAATCAACACCTTCCGTGGTGTTGAAAGTGTGGTATTACTGCTCTTTGAGAGTAAAGATTTATTTTTAGTGGCATGGTGTAAGTATTTGCAGAAATTAATGGACATACCTGATGAACGTATGATCAAATTGCAAATGAATATAGAATGTCTGCATGTGAACTGTGTGTGTATAGATATTCCGTGAAATACTTGTAGATGTTCATTATGAACGTGGACCATGCTCAGACCTGCACTTTACTGTGTCATCACTGATTTAACGAGAAACATGAATCTTCAGATTGCTGCAAAGGAAAGCAGTAACCACAGTCTGCGGGCTCTGTGGGGATATCTACCAAACATTCCTCACACGTGAATCAGAGTCTGCTGTGAAAGCCTATCTATGCAATATGAATGAGAGGAGGCATGTTGCGAGACGGTTGCGGACGCCCCGATCATTGCGGTGGTGTACTCTGAGAGCCCCACTTACAGATAAGGAATTCTCAGAAAAGCTGGCAGTCCACCCAAAATGCCAGTGCAGAGAGATTAGGCTACAATATGCATACCATGATTTTCTTTCTGTGCAACTGTTAAGTTTCTGTCTGTCTTGCATGTTGTGGCAGCTACCATTTTTAGTAGCAAAGCAGGCAAAGAGGGGTTGGGCTGATTCCTGACAGCGGCACCCAGCACTCACCTCTGTGGAGTTGCCTGGGGACTGGTTCAAGTAGATCAGCCCAGAGTAAAAAATCTTACTTGTTAAAGCAGGATCACAAAATGAGCTAAGTGGATTTTTGCAATTGCAGTTGTGTAAACAGAGCCAAGGTTGCCAGTAGGCATCTTTTTTAAAAAAACATAGGACTTGAAGGCTTTATATGAGGTTGTGGCCATGAGCTCTGAGCTGAACCTGCAGCTCACAGTTCTCAGATACAGCATTGCCATCTGTCTGGCTTCTTGCAATCTTCCCAATCTTTGGAGGAGATGAAGGACATAAGACACAATTGGGATCTAAACTACTCATGGTCTTTTTATTTTTATTATTTTTAACAACCTGAGAATCTGCTGCCTCACCCAAAACCTGTTAATTTTTTTGCAGAGTGTTTAAGAGCTGATTGCTTTCCTTGTTCATTTTTCTGCTTATAAACTCGTCAGCCACACTTAGGTTACTCATTACAATATACACAAGTTTTATACATACAAAATGTTCCACTCCGGCTAAATAACAATAGTCCTGTGTCTTAACTGCTTTGAAGAACATTGCCAAATATGGTTTTCAAAGTTTCTACAATGGTATAATTTTAAGCTGGTTGAATAAAACCAGTTGAACAATTTTCAAGAAGTTCAAACCCACTGCTATTTCAGAGTTGCCTTACTGTGGACATTATTTTCCCTTTAATTCTTTGTAGAAGAAAAAAAAAAAGCTACTCAAAAATAAAACTGAAGTGCTGTAGAAAGACATGCATGAAATTGGGGCAGAAACAAACTTTTTTTGGAAACTGTAGGAGTCCACCTGTATGTATGTTAAGTCGGTGTGAAACATATACTTTCTTCCATCACAAACTTTTAAAATGAGAATGAGCACTGTTCAGAATTGCTGATTCTGGATCTGGCATTTGCACAGTTCACCAGTATTAGAGAGAAACAGAAGTGTGCCCTAAGTAGGCAAAACTCTAGAAATCATGCTGTGATTTTTGCAAATATGTCTAGAAAAAGATCACAAATCGATTTTCCTGGCAGAGTTTCTCATTTTCATCTTTTACTGATCAATGCAGAGTAGCGTGCTCAGAATCTGTAATGATTATTTGTTCTTCATGGAATGAAGCATAGCTAGACAACTGAAGGAAACTGAAGGTTTAACACACGGTGTTCACCATGCTAGCAGTTTGAATGTCTCTCTAAATTTTTGAACATGCAAAACGTAATACAGTGATGAACAAGAATTCATCTAGCTAGTTGAAGAGTATATGCCGTAGCCTTTTTAAGGCATATGTGAGTGTTCTCTAACCACGTATTTGAACCAACCTGTATGGTGTAGCATCTTTACTTGCACTTGATTTACTGGCAGTTTACTTGTGTGAGAGATACAAATATATGCATGCATGTGTAAATGAGGCTCCCACTGATGTTTGAGATATGTATGTGTATGTATCAGAGGGTAGGACCCGGCTCATGCTGTGCACCTGAAATTCTGGCTCTCCCATGACTGTAGATTCATGCTTGAGGAGAACAGAGATCGCTGTACATGAAAACAGCCCAGAGTTACTCTGAAGGGAGGTGTTGATTCCTTAAAGCATGCACATGTGGTGTTGTCTTCCCCTTCAAACCTGTATGCTCTTTTTTCAAAACAGGTGCTTGCACTTGAGGAGAGCTAAGGAAACTTTGTTTAAAGTGCTAATGTGTACCTGTCAGCTGCCCTGGTAAACTCTAGCACTGCCCTCTGGATGTACTGGATGGCGTTTTGGGTGATGGTGTTGCGTGTTGCCGGGTGGCCAGTGGCAAATTCTTGTGCACAGCCGTGGCCTTCTGAGCAGTCTCTGCTGCAGACCCCACCTTGTGCATGGTTCCAGGGCAGAAGACTCATTCGGGCTGAGCTGCAGTTTTGAGGCCTAACTGGAGGACATTAGCATAAAGCAAGTAAATAAAATTGAGCTAAGAGGTTTTGAGTACTGTGTATATAAATACACATGTACATTTGTAGGTATATGTTCATATAGAATCATATAAATTCCTGAAAAACAAATAACATGATCTTGAACTCACTCCCTGTTGGCCCCTATCGTTTTCCTCATTCCTGGACTTGGCCTTTCAAAGCCTGTTTTACAATAGATTAGGTTCCCTTCCAGAAACTCCTGTTTGGAAACTTATTGCAAGAGAATGACTCTAAAATTATTTATGACCATATTTCCAGGGCTTACATAAAAACACAGCGGCTGTCTTTGGTAGCATCACGTGCTGTCAGTCTTACCCAGACTGAGTGGTCTTGGCATCTCAGCTCTAGGGAGGGCTCCCCGGCTCCTCGGGTGGGGTCTGCTTCAGCCGCGGCAGCACTACGGAGAGCCTGTGGCTGGAGGGGGGATGGCCGTGAGACAGCTGAGGAGGAGCCCTGGGTCCAAAGTGGGGATGGAGTCTGGAGGTTTTGTGACTGACTCAGCACTGGCTCCTGAGCATCATTTCCCTGTACCAACCACACTGGTGTACCCGCAGATGATAGCGTGGGGCAGTCTATCTGCCAAACCCCTTCCACTCCTTTTCATACTGTCTCCATTTCCATAGGCTGTCAAGTGAATGCTTTGGGAGTTAATGAAATCTGGTGCTCTCCTTCCCACAGCACTGAGAAAGGGAGAGGTACTCCTGGGCCGTGCTGGGTGCTGCCATGTTACATAGCCATAGGGTAATCAGCAGGATAAGGAGTGGATACCAGGTCTCTCTCCCTGTTATTAGGTAAAAATTGGGCTTCCTACCAGTCCTCAGTTGTTTACAAACATCCTAATCTGCACTCTTGCCCCTCATAGAAAATGAGGCAGGTTGGCTTCTAGATGTCTTCCTCTCCCTTCTCTCCACCTTCCTCTGTAGCGCTAAACAAATACTTGTCTCTTAATTAAGCAGATGATACAGCATGTATAAACCTGCTGGTATTGCGGCTAAATTTCCTCCTGAAGTGGTGGCATTTGGTGAACCTTCGGGAGCAACTTGGATTTTCAGCCAAGTTCCTTCTGTGCTGTATATACTGGTACAGAAGCCAGTGATTTGTGTGTTCAAGTGTCATGATTGATTGTGTCCCTTGAGACAAATATTTTGTGGAAGAGAGTAATTGAATTGTAAGATGAAAGGAGAGAATGCCAGTTGTGCTCCAACTCAAAAATATCCTTATTATAATGAAAACTTTAACGTGTTTATTCTGTAACGAGTGAATATCCAGATGGCACATCCCGTTTGCTGAACATACTAATCTCTTCAAAATAGTAATTGAAAAGGGGAGATTTCCAAACCTGATAATCAGGGTTTATAATGAACACACCAAACTTATCTTAGATGGTTTAGATAGCATTGCTAACTCTTATTATAATAAAAATGCATTCCTGTGAAGGCCATAAAACCTGAAACTAGAAGCTGCCTACCATATTTATAAGAGGTTTAGTGAATGAAAGGTGGTGACATTTACAAAAAGACATTCAACTGCCTCTTTTTTTTTTTTTTTTAAATCTGAACACATAGTGCTTGGATAGCAGAATCCAGAACCTGTTGAGGTGCTGGGGGTATTAAGAACCACGTAGTCTACTGATTCTTTAAGTGGCACCTAGGTGTGTTTGGTACACGTGAAAGATAAGCTGTTTATTTTGGTATCTATGCTTTGCTTTTGCCTTTTAGGACAAGGCATCTAAAGGCTTGCAGTAGATTTCCACTGTAAATTTGTTTTTAAGAGTTTTAATAAGAAACTTTCACAGAGTTATTTCAAAGTAGTAGGAGATATGGGACTAATAGGAATGAGTGGTAAGGAAGATTTGTTTGAGATGAGGGGAGAAGCAGCAAATCACCAATGACCATGCAGTGAAACCACAGTCACTGAACATTGTCTATGCATTCATTTCTCTAAGGATTTTTAGAGAGGGGAAGTAGAGAAGCTCAGATGATGACAGGACGCATAGCAGACAAGGTTCTTTGAAAACGAAGTATTTGACTCTTTGAGCAGTGTTTTAAACTGAGGTTGAGCCAAATTACGTCAGCAAAGGCAAATGTTTGGCATATGATTTGGGAATGAAATCACTTCATTTTTATTATCCTACAGACATTTCCACAAACACAATTTTTCAGATTTATCAGTCATGAAAAAGCAATGAAGCCCAGCCAAAGTAACATAGTCAGACATAAATAAGACTTTTTCAAGCATTTGGGAATTTTAAAACTTTTGGCTTGCAAGATAACAGTAGCTTTACATCTGTACTTTAGCAGCACATTGCTCTTTCTCTGTCCCTTGCTTAATGGCTTTGCAAGCAGTGGACAGAAGGGAACTGTCCCACCCTGACCCGATTTCCTCAATGTTTTATAGAGATTCCCACAGGGAGTGACACCCAGTTACTTTCACACAGAACACTACTATTGTCACCACAAGTGGCTTAATTGGGTTTGAATGAAACAAAAGGTTATGACAGGGCATGTTCCGCGAACCGTGGCTCTGGAGTGGTTTTGGTTTGGCCGGCTACGTGTCCATCCACCAGGCAGGGTGGTGCGTGTGGAGCGAGGGGCGGTCCCGCGTGAGCTCCAGCGCGTAGCCCCTGCTGATGCTTTGCTCGGGTCAGGTCTCTCCTCTGGCTTCAGAGAGGCCCCGACAGGGCCAGAGGTGCTTGTTACGGGTTTGTTGTTAGCTACGTTTCCAGCTTCGCTCTGGTAATGTTTGTGTACTGATAAGTAAGGAAATACATATCTTTTGCTACCAAGAAGTGATTAAACACTTGGCTGCTAAAAACCAGATTTCAGACAATAAGGTAATTTCCTGTCTCCTACAGTTCAGGTCCTTCCCGAGGTTCCCATGTCTGTCCTGAGAACTGGGGTTTTGGGGATGTGGTTGATCTCTTTTTCTGCTGACAAATCTAATTCTACATTATTTTCTGGTTTAGGCATTTGTGTAGATAGCTTTTAATGCACTTTTGGTAGAATGTAAAATACCACAGTTCTAAGGGATGCTGTATAAGAAGTGAAAATGTAAAGTGTTTTAGTGGAAGCTGATTGCGTAAGCAAATACCATAAAGAGAAAATACAAATATAAATTAAAAAGCCTGAACAGTAATGGAGTTGTGATTTAAAACAAACAAACAAAACCCACCAAACAAAAAAACCTCCAGCTTAACTGGGATCTGGTGTCATGACAAAATAGAAATTCCCCTTTAATGCCCTTGAAATTGGGGTAATTTGCCTTACTTTCTCTGCTACAGTGTTTGAAGGTGGATTATTTTGTTTCAATCAGTTCTCAAAATTCCCCCCTTCCCTAACACGTCTACATTTACACACAAAATCTGTTCGTGTCTGCAACAGCCAGGTTCCTGCAGACTAACGTAGACACCTGTTTGCCATTTCAGGGCTCTCGGATGTTTGTGTCTCAACCTGTATATAACTGATGAAAAGTGCTTATTGGAAGATAATCTGAGTTTATACCACAATGTGACATTATTATAGTTTTCTAATTCTTCAGTCTTTTAACCTTTTCCTCAGGTCGGGAATGTTTAGGTGAGTGTAAGTTGTATTTTGAAATAAACCTGGCTGGGGGGAGAACCACTTATTTCTGTAGTGAAAAAACCTTTGCAATGGAGAGCTGTAGTTTTGGTAGCTGGCCACGTTTTGCTGCAAATCTTCCTGTCCTGGGAGAGTCTGGCAGAGTACCCAAATGGGCCTTGGGTTTGTTCTGGGTCCCGGGTGATGGCAGAGACAAGGACAAGCATTGTATCGTTTTGGCTGACACAAGAGCTACACTTCATATCTCCAGAAGTTTTAAATTAGAAATACGTGTGAGCTGTGGGCCTGCTACACTGGGAGATAAGGCATGAAGGACGAAGGGGGTTATGGTGACACCTTGCAGGGATCGCGAGTGCTACAGCCATGTTGTATGTAATATATGGTAGCTTCCTCCTTTACAGAGAAGTTGGCCCAGCATGTCTGAGGGAAGCAGAAGTTTTAATTCTGAGTTGACCCTCATAGAGCCCTTGCTTTAACGAGCAAACTTGTGAATATGGTTTACATTATGTCCCACGGGCAGCTAAAGAACTGCACTTATGCTGGTGCTAGCAACAGTTTGCTGCCAGGCTGGGGAAACCCATGAAGTGGTTTTCAGTGATTCTTGTTGTAGACTGGTACTCGTCTGTCTTACTAAAAATTTGGGTGCTGGGTAGCGGAGGTGCAGATGTAGCCAAAGTGGAATGAGCTGCAAGTACTTTGAAACACAGGATTGGAACTTTAAAAAAATCACACCAAGCCGGAGTCTCCAGGTGCTGACCCAAGGGGAACCAATTCTGAGAACCTGTCTGAGGAGGCCTGTGGTGTGTCGGGGTTTGGGGTGGTTTCCTTCCCATCTAGTTTGGTCCAGATGGAAATCCAGCTAAAATATTTTGCCCAGCTTGAAGCACATGTTCTAGGTAAGAGGCAGATAAACTAGAGCAAGTCCAGAGCAGCAAGAATGGTCAGAGCTTTAGAGAATGTGACCTGTAGGAAAGGCATAAATATCTTCATCCAATCTATGTTAGAGAAGACCCGAAGAGGAACACTTGGAGCACAACCAGAGCTGTTATTCATTTCACCTTCTCTCTAATAGTCTGGCTAACACTGCTAGATCAAATTCTGATTAGTTTTTCAACATTTGCATTTTGCCTTGGACATTTGCTGCTCCTGTTTCAGCGCAGAAGAACAGCCTGTGTTTCCCAAGGTCGTGCCTGTTTCTGCTTAAGAAACCAACCAAGAGATACTGCCTTGCTTGTCTTGCATCACCCTCTGGATTTGTTCGTTTGACTAAGATGCTAACTTATAAGGAAACGTGGTTATGCCACACTTTGAATTAGTCTTGTGTTGCTTACTGCCACTGCCCCTTGGAATGAGTTACAAGAGCAGCTTTGAAAGGACCCGTGCAACAGCAGAAACTCCTCTCTGGCTGTTCACCTCCCCATCCTGCCTGTACTCCCTGCCATCCTGGCTGCATTTACAATTCAGATAAAACAACTGCCCCAAGGTAAATAGCAGCTGAGATTAGAAAACATTGCAAGGGATGGTAGAGCGCTTCCTGCCAAGGGCTACACACCCACATCATTAATAACAAACTATGCTGATCAGCAAGTGCTTGGTGGAAGGCAAAGACATTTCTCTCAGATTTTTTTCCTTTTTCTCTTGTTTATTTGCTCTGTTCTAGCGAGGTAGGAAATAACTGCATACAGAAGGAACCCTTTCCTGGCAGGTGAGGGCTGTTGTGACCCGTGGGATTGCCACCAGGTCTGCTGCCGCCCGCCTGGCCGGTGGCGGGGCTGCAGGGGTTGAGCTGCTTGTTCGGTGTCCTGCTCGGCTGTAGGCATCTGGGGTAGGAAGTTCACTGCCTGTCAGCCCAGATACAGCCCTGATAGTGGCAGAACAAGCACAGCCGGTGTTGTTCAGGCAGGTGCCTCATCTGAATTTCACCCTGGCTGGAATGTCAAAACAGAGTCATTAATAAGTGGCCATGTAAATAAACACTGATCTTCTGTGTATGTTTATCTCCCTTCTGTTGTGTCGGATGTTGGTGTAAAAGACACTGTTACACCTCGTGATGTGCAATTTGCTGCCAATTTTTGTCTCCAACTCTCTGATCTTCTCTTTGAAGCATGCTTCTTTTCAGATTTTTTTCACCTTTTTTATATTTACTTTCATATTTCAAGACACTTTCCTTCAGTATGAAGGAGAGTGTTATTTACCTTCTTTATTTTCAAACAAAAAGGTTTTGGAAATAAGAACTAGAGGTGCTGAAATCCAATTTTCGCTTGTGATATGCTGCCAGCAGCCTGGTTTGTTTGCTCTGTATGAGTGCTGTTAACTTTCCCTGCTATCAGAAACCTCCCTTAAAAATATTACGCTAAAGATACACTAAATCTAGTTGTTTGAACTGTTCAAGTCCATCTTGCTTGTTGACACTATCGGATGCCATATTGATAAGAGGTGCTGGTTGGTCAATTCCTAAAGTTTTCAAATTGAAAATATAAAAACTAAAACCATTGTCTACCTGTGGGAAACTGGTTTGTTTAAGTGACCAGTTAAATAAACTGGAAAAAGAGCAGGTTATTGCTCTTTGAAGCTGTATTTGGCTTTACTAGGTCAGTGCTAGCATTCACAGCCACTGGAAGATGCAGTGGATTTGAAGATTGCATGATGGGCTAGAAGAAAATAGACCCCAGGAGCCCAGAATTTCTGCCTTCTTGTACAGCATTGCATTTTCAGCTCAGCTATAGCTGCCATACATTACTGTACAGCCATTCTGCTTAGGAAGGTTAGAAATGATGGGATTAGATGATTCAGCTCTTGAAAAAATAAAATAATAAATTAAAAATCAGGATTCTGTCTCAGACCTGATGGCTCATTCTGTATGAGCTTATTTCCCCAGTACTGGCTTCTAAAAGCCAAGTCTTAATTGGGTGTTGGTTAGTAATTCATCTAATATGAAAGTGTATTTTAGAACATATTTCAAAATTTTCTGTGAGATGACCTTGAAATAACTTGACTCACCACTTATTTCGAAGCAGAAGCTTAGCTGATTTATTAGTTTGTTGTAATTCTTGTTTAGTTAATAATTTTAGGTTCAATGTAGTGTTTAATCTTTCTAGGCAGACCAGGCTGTAGCAATAGTGCCGCTTTTTTTTTAAGCCTATTACCAACTTTTTCATGTAGCAAATCCATACCAAAACCTGCATGCTTTAGATGCCTTAAAGCATGAAAAATCCTTTCCTGTGGGTCTGACCTCTACTGGCTGGTCAGCCCCTTGACCTGAAACCATGTGGAGGATTAATTATTTTGGTGAATCGCAGTCTGACGAGTGTCCCTACTCACAAGGGTCCCAAGACTCAAGGGGAGTCTCTTAGTCTCTGCTCAGAGGTGAGGCTCTTGGTGCCTTTGTTTCTTCATCTCTGTTCACCAGTTCTCTGTTTCTGGATGAATTGTTTTGTTTCAGGTTTTGGTTTGGGTTTTTCTGTTAAGTTTTTAAGGATAGGCTAAAAACATTATCTCAGTATGACAGGCGTAAGCCTACATAAAAAGGCAAGGTACTTAAATGCTGCCAACCATATTCATGAGCGGGTTAGTCAGGCAACATTCTTTCTGCAAGGTTTATCTTGTTTTCATTTTGATTGTTTAAGCAGCTGGCCAAGAAAAAGAAAAGAAAGCAAAGTACTTTGGGTTTTGGGTGTGGGTTGTTTGTGTGGTTTGTTTATTTTTTTCCTTCCCCCACTCCCCCTCCCCCCCACCATTTTGATTGCAATAAAAGACAGGTAAGAATACATCAAATAGTCTCTTCATTCCAAAGGATGCTAGAGGGTTTATTGTGTGCCTTATTTGAGGAGACTTTTTGGATTAAAGCACTTGCCTGATTTATGGTGAATTATCTGTTTATTAATATATAACATTTCTTGTCAGGTGATGTGCAGTTTTCTTCAGATAACTCTTACTGTGGGGCAGGGGAATTGAAAGTTTCTGGAGATCCTTTTCTGTATTATGTCTATCAACTGCAATTTAAAAAAAATATTTTTGTAAATTCTTATAAAAGCTTTTACATCAAGTCAACATGTTTAAACATGGCCAAAGCTGCGTGAGAGAGCTCTTCAGAAAAGCTCCAAATAATAATATCCCGACAGCTTTGGTGCATCAACAAAGGAACTCTTGACCTTCCAGCACACCAAATACATACAGCCTTTCTTTAATGTGTTGCATAGCAGACTGTAAGTTTCAGATATCTTTCATACCATTGTTTTAATTTCAAACTATGGAAAGGTTTTTATACTCTAATATTAGTAAAAATATGAGAGAGATGGAGAGGATGGATGGACAAGTGTGCCCAAATTCATCCAGGAAAAATGAAGGCACGTGGTTTTTTCCATTGCAGAAGCTTATGTTCCAAAAAAGAGAAAAAAATCCCCGTAAAGATGAGCCAAATGAATGCAATAAATGTACTAATGTTTCACTTCTGGCATTTTGACCCAATAAAACAGAAGGGCAGTAAAGATAGATCCTCTGATCCCTGGAATGTGCCGTGTCCAGCTGCGAGTGCAGCAGCTGCAGAGCACAGTGCTGGGGAAAGAGCTCTGTCCAAAATCAGCCTGGATTAGGTAGCCTCAGATCTGCATTGCAGTCTTTTTAAGAAGGAGAATAGCAGTGTCTCCGCTTTTGCCAACTGCTGATACGAAGTGCTTTTGGCCGGAGATGACAAAACTGAGTATTTCTGAGGTGCTCAGCTGGGATGGGGCTACAAAGGGTAAAATACTGGTAAGATCGGAAGCAGAAATGGGCTCGTGTTGTGCTTCCTGCACCGGCACAGGGCTGTCTTGATGCGGTTGGTGGCGATGAGGGGTGCGTGAGCCTCGCTGTTTCCAGCTGCGTTTGTACTTCCCCAACAGTGGTATTTTTGTGGTGTTCGCTTTTCAAAAACATCCATTCAGCAAGATCCAGATAGTCTTAACATTTTAAGGTAGATTTTGGAGCTATCTGTAGTGCATTTAAGTAGCATTCACGTAATGCTTTGAAGAGTTAGGACCTCTTATTAAAATACATTTAACTGAATATTATTTTGTCAAAATGTTTTTAACCTTACTAATTTCTGAGCTCATACAACATAGTATAATTGAGGAAAATATGCTTTTAAAGATTGCTTAATTTTTGTAGGGCAAGTTTAATTAGCTGCTATACCTTTTCCTCCTCTTTCCTTTGATGGAAGAATTAATTTTTTTTGGTGGTGGTGGTTTTTTTTACTATTTGTATGTCGTATAGGACTGATAACCACAGAAATTTGGGGTATATGTTTCAGGATCAGGCCTCTTTGTAAAAACGAAGGAAATAATTCTTGGTTTAGGTCAGCACTGTCCCTTTTCTATATATGTATGTAGTTGAATGGACACATTCCGAATTACTGTCATATTTAGCTACAGTTATCATTACTGTTCTTGACAGGGTCATGTTCTGTTGCCTTTTAGTAAAACCAGTTGTATTGGTACGGCAGTGTTCATCAAGTCGGGTAAGAGTCAACGAGTGCAAGCATCTCCTGCAGTGCGGGGCATGTCACTGTCAAGGAAGCACTAGACTTGCGTAGCTCTAATGTGCCTGGCAACTGAGCTATCTTACAGCGACACATCCTTCCTTGGTGCCAGTGGCTGGACTGTTTGTAGAAAAGGAGGTGACAAGCACTTTGTGTGGAGGTCTTTGTCTAGAGAAGCAGTGAATACCAAGAGTTCTTGAGTTTAGGGGAGCAACTGTATATTGGAGTGCTTTGGTAGACCGGGGCTGTAGGGGGATCAGACTCACATCTTAGATTGACAAGTACATCATGCCTATTGACACCTTAACAACCCCCCCTTTTTTTTTTTAAAGAAAGCTTTAGCTCTTGGCATTTTTAATGTTGTCTGAAGTGGCATATAGAATTTTATTTTTCAGTGACTTTGATTAGAATGTTTTGAACTTTAAAAACTATATCGATTATTCAGTGGATTCAGGGTGTATCTGACTGCACTGTTGTATCCAGTGGCCGTCAAAGAATTTATGTGATAAAATCTGAGAGTACAAATGCGAGATGAACTGTAAGTCAGTAAGTCAGGAATGTCCTACTGAGCAGTCGTACTTTTGCCAGAAGCATTTTCATGTCTAGTAAAGGGGATGAAGTGAAAAGCACTGTGGTAGAGAGAGCTTCCTGCTGCAGCTTCTGGTAGCCGTCTGCCTTAGTTGCTTATGCAGCTGTTTCTCTTTGGAGCCTTTCCAGGGAAACAGTCATTGCTGATCCAGAAAATGTGTTGTTTCGTTACATTTCGTGCTTATCTCCTGTTGAATCACATTTAGCTCTATCACGAATAAACACTTGCCCAAATCCATGTAGGAGGTAATCCTGTGGGGTCAGTCAAATTAGTCCTTGGTGCATCCCTGTCGCTTTGGATGTTCCACGAAGGCCAGGGTTGGTGTGAAGTCTCAGATCTGGTGACTACAAAGGTGGATGCATCTGGGCCCCAGAGCAAATCATGGAAGAGGGTTTGCCATGGAAAGGCAAAGCATTCTGTCCCTCTGTCCTGCAGACTGTGTGGGTGCGGGCAGAGCCTCCTATCACTGCATGGGGAGGCCCACCACTGCTGGGGGCACCTGCAGCAGCAGGCAGCAGCTTCGAGGCGTGTGGGGAAAGGCATGTTTCCAGCAGCATGATCCGTTCCTGCAGGTTTTGATCATCAATTGGTGACTTGGGTAAATATTACATATAAGCCAAAGGAAGTTAAATAATTTAGGCAGATGGTTTTCACTGTTTTTTCACTAGTGTACGTGTGCATTTCCACTGAAGAGTAGAAGCAGTGCTCCTGACTTAGCATGCCTTAGGACAACAAAGGGTGTCTCTGTGTCTGTCCAGTTGCTGTTGAGCTGAAATCTAAAATTAATCTCCCCCTTTTCACCTCTAAAACAACTGAAAGGCAGAAATGGGAAAATCTTGAATTCCTAGGATGATTGTAGTTCCATCCCAAGAACATACAGGGGTTGTATCATAATTGAACACACTTTCATTTCCCAGGACTGTTTTAATGGTTGGGTACGTTGGGCTTGAGAGGAGTGAGGGATTTGGAGTTGGATGGTAACTGTGCAGTGCATTGACCTACCATAAGATCTGTCTATTCTTACTGTGCAGAGGTGCTGTTTGGTTGCACCTCCCACCCACATGCTGCTACCAACTGGTAGTTTGCTTGACTGTGAGCATGTAAATGCCGAGAACTAACTTTTTTTTTCCACTTTTCAAGGTCAATGAGTATTGTCTCAAGGTCAGTTCAGCCTTTCAATTACTGAAAAAGTGGATGGGATTTTTGTGACTAGGTCGTTGTGGAGTGTCATTTTGTTTTCTGTTAAATATAGTGCTAGTATTCTTACTCTCTCCCTCCTTTCTCCCAAACCCTCAGTTGTTGTGTAAGCTTACTTTACTGTGTGAAAACTGATGGTGGCATTCTGCAGATTCTCAGCTGTTAAACTGCATATGTTTTTTCTAGAACGGGATATAGGTGCTTTGATCCACAAGTTGCAGATTTAATAGTGGGGGGATGGAAGGGATTGCAAGAGGCCCCTACTTCACATCCCTCCCTTTCCTCCCCTACTGTTTTGTAAGTCATATATGCATACGTTATATACACGAGATCATATCTGAAACCTGTGCCTGGCACAAAAGTCATTCTGCTTTTGGAGAGGTAACTTGTGCTGCCATGTAGCTCAGCACTAAGTGCTCTTATTCAGTGTAGAAACGCTTTCTGGAGATTTTCAAGGCACTGCCATTCTTAAACGTACTAATAGAGAGAAAGTAGCATCTTTTACAGTCAGACCCTTGACCCCTGAGCAGAATCAAGATTATGAGACTTGCCAAGTGCTGTGTATGTTTATATTATGACAAGTGAAACTTTCTGATATCTTTTAATTGTACTGGGGGAAGGAATACATGATGTTTCTGCTCTGTTTCAGTCTGAAGATAAGTAATGCAATGAGTAGTATGCTCTGTTATAGTGTGGAACAAGATTTATACAGAAACAAATAATTATCTTTTAGGAAAAAGTACCATAGAAACACAATATTTACTCATCAGCTTAAGTAGTCAATTTTTGTAAAATATGCATGGTCTTATTAGTGTTTTGCTTTGAAGTACAAAAATTTCCATGCTTTGCTTAATATTTATAATTTTAAACTGAAATAGTCCTAAGTTTGTCACTAGGTAACTGTTACTGGCCCGTAAACTTGCATTAGTCCTCTTCAATGGGAATTTTATAACAGGTATTCTATAAATACTCTTGCAGTTTAACTCAAACCAACATGTCCATTTGCTTATGATAATTTATATCATAACTGTAGAATTTTCACATTTATTGTAATTGGTAATTAGTATCATTCATAGCCAGGATATTTGCAAGAAGAGTAGATGCGTTTAGCTCACATAATTCTCATGCAAAGTACTCGTGGTGACCGTTGCTTGTAGGAGTTAGTGTTTACAGGCAGTCTCTTCGTTACTGCCAGTTACTGCGTAGCTGGAGTTCGGTGCAGGAAATCTCATGTACGTAACTTTACCTTGTCCTGTTGGTGACGAGGTGGTGAAGCACAGGCATGCCCATGCGGGGCGAGCCACTGTTGGGGTGCGTGCAGGGCAGTCACGGTGCCCTGCTTTTCTCTTCTTGGCTGGGAGACAGAAGTATTGACATACTTGCAGGCAGAAGACCAGCCCATCATACTATAAGGTTTTCCCTGAGAAAAATGCCTTCTCTCAGTACTATGTTGCACTGACATGGCATACTCTTGGTAGTAAAACAGGACTTCCAACATGATACTGATTCTTCAGGCAGGTCACAGAGGTCTAGTCATGATTTTATTCTTGGATAAGCTGCCTTGTAGCCTATACAAGTCTTTCTCCCTTTGTTTCCAGCCTGAACAAGTAATATACAAAAGCCCCTTGTCAGTCCTCTTCAGCAGCTGTTTCTCTGATTCATCTTTGGAAGATGCTTTGAAAAGTCAAGTTACCCTTTTTAGGAGATGATCTGGCACCATTAAAAGACAGTTGAGCTGTGAATGGTGATGTG
This sequence comes from Rhynochetos jubatus, assembly GCA_027574665.1. Taxonomy (NCBI): domain Eukaryota; kingdom Metazoa; phylum Chordata; class Aves; order Eurypygiformes; family Rhynochetidae; genus Rhynochetos; species Rhynochetos jubatus. Next base: position 11,991,939 of record CM050663.1, read on the forward strand.
GATGTCAAGAAATCATTGGCGTTTTTCCAACTGTGTTTGTTAAATTTCAGGATTAATTATTCAAGACTTCCTTATGTGATGTCAGTTGTCACAAGGTGTGTTAAACTTCAAGAAATTAATTTCAAAAGCAGGCCCTGATGAGCCAGGAGGCTAGGAGGTGAAAATAGGAAGCCATTCAAGGTTGGTTCTAGGCTGACTTTGAGGTTTCTCCTGTAGTTGTCTGCAAGCAGAGAGCTGGGGAGGGAGGGCAGGGACAGGACAGTGCAACGGTCCCTTCCCTTCCTTAATACAGGTAGAAACATAAGCACAGTAAGAGTTACCTTTGCCAGGGTTTTGTGCTGGTTTTGACCCCAGAAGTTTCTAAAAAGATGACGAAGTGCCAAGAGTAAGCTCCACACCAGCAGGAAGCGTCCTTAATAAATCAAAGAACAAATAGTTCTGAGGCATAGATAAATATGTTTATGGAAGGTAACCATGGATGATGGCAAATATAGAACCATTTTTCACAGTGTCTCTAGGCAATTAGGAAGATAGTTTGTCAATGGTGGTATGAGGAGGGGAGAGGGCAAAATCTTCCTTAAAATTTTAACATGCTGTGTTGCAGAGCATCAGGAGGACCTAACAGTGTTTTCTGTGTGGGTTTTATAACTTGGCAGGATCCACTATGACTAAGTCTCAAATGACTGCTTTTTTAAAAAGTTGCATTTATTTATATATGTTACAGTTTGTTAGCCAAAAAAACAACCCCGCCTTATCAAACCATGTATGGCCTTTATTTGTAAAAGGTTTCTAACTGCTGGCTAAACATTACTGGTAAACTGTGTGGCTGTGAAGGCAGTCACTGGCTTGTCAGAACGCGGAGTTCCCATGTTAATCACAACAAGCATGCGCAGAAAAGAGCTGACCCAGACTCCGCCAGTGATCCTCTTCAGTCAGGATAACATCTGCACTCCATTTTCTTCCTTTATATAATTACATCCGTTGATGTTTTCTTAATATCTAGCATGCAGTGAGTTTTCTTGTGAAATTATGAATTAAATATGTTCTTTTAGGAGGAAGAAAGCCAACAACCTAACTTTAACTTATTTAATATCTCTCATTAACAAAACACTTGCCTAAAGCAAAGGAAAAGCACCTCACAGGAGCTCTTCTTTCAGTGGGAATTTATTTGAATTATTTATTAATTTAAAAAAACCCAAACCTTGCACTTTTATGATTGGGTTGGAAAAAAATCATGGACAATAGTCAACACCAGATAAGTTTTTGCTTAAGTTGTTAAATTTGAAAACAAATGATGAACAAACCAAAACAAATAAATGACTATTTTATGAAATTGAAATGTAATGGGAACCAGACTCATATCCAACGAGCCTCCAGATACAGTCCGTGCTTGCTTTGAAACTGTAATCACTGTCTGGCTATGTGTGCGGGACGCACAGGAGCATGTCTGGCGTGTGAGATAATGGGCTTGGATTTGCAACGCGGCACAGCTTGGCCTCACAGCCAGAGCCCTCCCCTCTGCTCAGGCCCACCTTGCCTCCCCTGCTGGAGCCCAGGATTTGCACTGATGGCATAGATTGTGTGAAGTCTGTGTGGAGTTCTGCGGGGTTTGGGCCGGGGGAGGTGTGGAACTGCAACGTTGTCCAGCTATAAGACTGTTTCTAATCAGTCAGGAAAATGTAAGCATGAGATATGTTTGGGTTTTAATTAGTTTGCTTTCTGGAAATCCTTTGCTTGTTAGTCTGAAAAGTTAACAGCTGTTAACAGCTGTAATTTGGGCAAGAATTCTGTGTAATCATTTCTGAAGCAGTTCTGAGGATGCCCAAAGTTAGATTTAAGCTCCTAAAATGTGATTGTCTGGAAGGTGAGGATGTAGACCACTGAGTGAAATGGGATGGGACAGGCTGAGTTCTCCGGCTCTGGTGAAGCAGGACAAGGTTGTTAACTTCTTGACATACTCTGCCTTACAGCCGTAGGTGAACTAGGCAGTGATATTCAGGATACGCCCTTGCATGAAAAGGAGAGTAACTAATGCTGTAAGACTACTGGCTTATTACAGATTTGTCTTAACAAATCTAGCAAGCATACACCAATTTCTTCTTTCAAACAAAAAAGCCTACACCAAGACCACTTATTTCCTTTCCCTCCCTTTTATGTAGCTGTAATCCTGTTTACTGCAAGCACTTTCTAAACACTAAATGTGACCGAGTTAAAAATGTACAAGCAGATGCTCAAAAGCGTTTGACTTTTTGCTGTTTCTTCTGTTACATCGTTTTATCAGATGCTTTTATGTCTGCATGAATCAGTTTGTCCTCTTGCATAAATCGCCTGAACACCACATGCGAACAAAATATGAATGTTTATCAATTTAAACAGATGACTTGAATGCACTCTCAGTAGCATAAGTTTGGTTGAATTTTAAGTCATACCAATAGAGTAAGTTAGAAACTGTGTGGAAGTCAATACAAAACCATGTGTGAGACTTCCTCTCTTCTCTACTAGTGTTTAATTATTGGAGGTGGCCCATGTGGCTTGCGGACTGCCATAGAACTTGCCTTCCTGGGAGCCAAAGTCGTTGTTGTGGAGAAGAGGGACACTTTTTCAAGAAACAATGTGTTGCATCTCTGGCCATTTACAATCCACGACCTCCGGGGACTGGGAGCGAAGAAATTTTATGGAAAATTCTGTGCAGGATCTATTGATCACATCAGTAAGTATCTGAGGGCACGGGCACTGTTCAGATAAGAGATGTACCAAGTTCAGAAGATTAATGGAAGCTTTCTTGATTTGGCAGAAAGCTCATACGCCCTGAACTTGCATGAGTGCATATGGGCACACACACACAGATGAAAAAAATGGTCTGATTTAAGCAAAATGGCAATTGAACAAATGATAGTGTTATGGAGCAGCTTTTTTGTTAGTCTGGATTTGTTAAACAATAGTTTTTTATTACAAAGGATGAAGAATATTGATATTCATTATAGTATGTTGAAGGTAGACACAACCTTTAATCTAATGAGAAAATATGCAAAAGTGCATGTTTTACAGGGAAATATGCCGTAAAACTTTCTGTCCTAAAGTGGTCAACATATTGGTTAGCAGATCCTTTAAATATCATTAAGAAGGAAAGCTCTAAAAAAGATATGCTAATAAACTCACTGAAATGAGTTGTATTACTCACAAGATTGAGCTGCAAGCGGAAAATGAGTCGGAAGAGAACAACATCCTGTGGGGGTTGCTATGTTTGCATTTGCCACAGTATGGGAAATAATAATGCTTGTGTTATCAAAGAATATCAGTTGGGTGGCATGCTGGTAGCAGCTGTGGTTACTTATTAAATACATCTTTGTTACTCGCTGTCTACAGGTATTCGACAACTTCAACTTATACTCTTCAAAGTTGCACTTATGCTAGGAGTTGAAATCCATGTGAATCTAGAATTCGTGAAAGTTCTGGAACCTCCTGAAGATCAAGAAAACCAAAGTATTGTTTATCATAATACGTAATACAGTTCTGTTCACAGTAACCTCTTTTTATGTCAGGCATTACGTAAAATCATTCAAGGTAGTTGAATTCTGTTTAAAGAAACAGGGAGGCTTTTGCCCTTCATGCTCAGCTAGGCTTGCTGTATGCCGTCACAAGCACGATAAGTAGCATTGTGACAGAGCACTGATAATTCTTAAACTACGACCCAGTCTGAGAAGTTGAGGTTTTGCACTATGCCTTCTGGCATGCGTTTGAGGCTTTGTAGGGAGTCTGGTGTGGCTTTTTGCAAAAACAATTCTTGATTGATAATATAAATATTGAGGATGGATTAAGCTCCCTGGGCCTCATTTTGCTTTCACGTTTGATATAACTCCCACTGGCACATGCAGTCTTATCAGCCATCTTATGCAAGGTTTTTAGACAAAATAGAGGAAGATTTCTCATTCTCCTTTTTTTTTACCCTATTTTTTTAAGATTAGTATTTAGTATTTGTAGTAGCAATAAGATATTTTAAAATTTTACTTTAATTGCTATCATCTCTTTAATTGTTCATATAGTGACAAATATTTTTTAAGTAGTTAAAACATATATAACTCTTAAATATAGATAATACAGAGATTTTCACATAATTGGCTTCACGTTAATGCAAAGATTAAATTTAGTTTTCTGAGTATGCTTCCTTTTAAAATTTCGATTTAGAAGACAATTAAAAGTATTGACAATGGACTGCTATATTTCTTCTTTTAATACCTAGCCCTTCCTTGCTCTAATCGCATATATGTACTGTCTTAATAAGGTTGTTGTGGTGCTAGTTCCATGAAAGTGAAGTGCTTAAGCATATTCTTGTGATATGGGTCTGAGCAGAAGTTCAGTGCATTAGGTGATCCAGATGAAGGCTTCCAATTTTTTTTTGTTGTCAGTTTATGAACTTGACACCTTGCTAACACAGCCTGAACGTAACTTTGGCTGCACCAGAACTTCTCTCCATCAGACCAAGGCAGAATTCAGCTGCATTTGAATGAGAAATGGACCATTTATCTTAATGCCCTTTCTTCATACTCTGAAATCATTTCTCTGTTGTATTACTGAAGAATGAATAAATATTATTCTTTGTGTTTTCAGAGATAGGTTGGAGGGCTGAATTTCTCCCCATGGATCACCCTTTGTCAGAGTATGAATTTGATGTTATTATTGGTGCAGATGGCCGCAGGAACACATTAGAAGGTAGGTGAAGGGGTGCTTTTAGCCTTAGTGGTGTCTTTAGGGTATTTTGGAAGGCCTGAAAATCAGAGAACGTAAAGCAAAAGTCTACCTTTCAAGCCACTGAAGTCTGTGTGGAAACAATTTTTTTTGTGGTGTCTTCTGCTTTTGTTGTTAAGTTGTAGCTCAAAATAAAGACATTAAATGTCATTACTGATTCTCAGCACTGTGTATCTGCGTTGCCTACAGAATTCATCATGATGTCATTGGGCTTGCTTCAAGGTTAAGTAATTATATGATGATCTAACCTCAAGGAGGTTGACAAGATACATGTCAGGAATTGCATAGTCTTTGCTACTGTGTCATAGATTTGCACTCTATGTTTGAACTAGTGATCAGACTGTGACTGCCAGGTATTTAATGAAGGCATCAGAGGTAATGCTCTTTTGTCGAGGTGATTTAACTTCGGAAACAGTTACTTTGGAAATGATACCAAAAGATAATAAATAACTCTTAAGGTGGCGGGGGCGGGGTGGGAGTGGAGAGGGGAGAAACACTCCATGAACTTGAGTCACTGCTGAGAATTAGACCACCTGGGCTGTGTCTCTTAAGACACTAGCTAAGCTGCTCCTGTATCACATGAACAAACCTGTTACTTAATTATATATTCTCCTTGTAGCTTTAATTATATCCATGTTAGTTTCAGTTCTCCAAGTACACTATTTCCTTTTTTTATTAGCTTCATAGTTTGTCTGCTTATTCTTGTATCTGCCAACCCCAATATGTTCGGAGTTAATTCCTTAAAATGCCTTGTCAGAAATTTCCCCACACTATTGTCCAGCTATCCCCCATAAAAGACCATTTTAAATAGTCAAGTATCAGCAAAACAAAATTATTCTTACCTCAGCTGCAGACTCTTTTGAGAAGTTAATGCTTATCACAGTGCCAGGGTCTAAGGGAATATTTGGTGCACTGAAGATAGTTTACATACAGAAACTGGTATTGTCATATTAAATCTATGCCAGTGAATAATGAGAGCATATCAGGAAGCAAAGGGACAAAAATTCATAGCTGATAGATTTCTTCTTAGAAAAGATGTGTTCTCCGAAATTCATCTACAATTGGCTAAAAATACTCTAAGGACCCTCTGTTCTACTTCAGAATTTACTTACAGATAAAGGGGAGTGCACAGAGGGAAAAGTGTGTGATTCCAAGATTGTGGCTTAGTGGGCCTTTTTTGTGGAAAGAGAAACCTAGGATGGAGTGAGAGAGCAAGTAACTTTGCAGTCAGTCTCACCTTGAAATATAACAGTTAAGCCATTTTTAAACCCCTAGTATCTTTGAAAAACCTCATTAGCTGGTAGTGTGTGCATTTAAGCACTGTTAGAGGTTCCTGTTTTCCAGATCTTTCTGTGCTCCTTTTGACTGCTGATCTCTTGCATGTTTTTTCAGAAGATGTTTACCACCTACACAACTAAAATCTTATTTTCTGTTTAGCATGTTAAAGATGTTTCCCTATATAAAATCTGATCTGGTCTACATCCAGTCTGTTTTTCTTTAGTCATCATTTGTCTTTAACTTCTTCCCATAGTTCCCCTCCAGGACCATTGTGGGTTGTTGTTTAGTTTTGGTTTTTTAATGAGGCTTTATCTTGAACGTAGTACAGCTGCAGTTTTGCAGCTGGAAGTGGGGAGAAAAGACTCTCTGCATTCAAGGGAATTTTGGAGGAATGATGGAATCTGCTGATGGTGTGTTGTTTGGTGAAGTGTAGGATTAAACGTAGGGCAGAGCCTTGATCTCACCATCCCTGAAAGTCCAGTGTGAAATTTCAAGTGTTTTTAATTCTTTTCTTTGCTTACCAGGTTTCAGGAGGAAGGAGTTCCGTGGAAAACTGGCTATAGCTATCACTGCCAATTTTATAAACAGAAATACAACTGCAGAAGCCAAGGTAGAAGAAATTAGTGGTGTTGCTTTCATCTTCAATCAGAAGTTCTTCCAGGACCTTAAAGAGGAAACGGGTGGGTGTAACCTCATTTTTTTCCACAACCGAATACAAAAGGCAGTAGAGGAAATCTTTATTTGCCAGGCCACCCTCCTATTTCTATTAACATAAATTTAAATGTACTTAAACCAAACAAACAAGTGATAGAATGCTGTTGATGTCAGAATCTTGCAGATGGAGGTCTCCATTTATGGTACAGTGGGATTTTCTTTTTAGCTTGGGCGTTGCCACATCATAGCTTGTTTTAATGTTTAAATTTCTCAACTGTAAAAATGTCTGCTATGCTGGACAAATTTAGAAGAGCATTTTCAGTGCCCAGAGATTTCCCTTAAGACATGGTTTGTTTTGTTTGTATCCGTTCACATACTGAACAGCTTAAGCCCTGTGAAAAAGGCTCTGCCCTTCTGGGAGGAGTTTATTCTTGCTTTTTGATGTGTAGATCTGATAAACTGAAAAGAACTAGATTGGAATTTGCCATAAATACTTAAAATGTAAACTGTGAAATACTACTTTATGAAAAGGAGTTTTAGAAAAGTTGCATCCACTGTCAGTACAAGCAATTTCATTCTTGATTTACAGCTGATTTTTTTCTTTTTTTTTAGACTGTGATTATAATAGAAGCCAAAAGCACTTTGTTCCCTAGCCTCCCCTTTCCTCCCTCAGAAGATGGTTGTAGTTAACTGGCTGTTCTTTAGAAGAATGCTAAATAACTTTAAATTAGGGTGAGGCAACCTTTTGTGGGATAAGGCTGATCTCCTCACTTGATTTGTTTTTAGAGTGTCTTGTCCACTAATGCTTCATCCCAGCTGGGACAGTGACTGTATCCCAAGAAGGAAATGCATCTGTGGGGATCAATCGCATGGTGTTGGTCAAGGACACAGAGAATGCGTCGTACTCTGTAACAAATGTATTCTCTCTTTTCAGGAATTGACCTGGAGAATATTGTTTACTATAAAGATAACACTCATTATTTTGTGATGACAGCGAAAAAGCAGTCTCTTCTGGACAAAGGAGTCATTATTAATGTATGTAAAACTGCTGGATAAAACCCTATTTTATTTACTTGGCAGAAAATAAGTGTGAACATCTGCATAAATGTTGCGTGTTACAGAGACTGTTTATAAACTTACTTCATTAAAGCTCAGATCACTCAGATGATACTCTGACTTTTTGGTTTTTTCAGTCAGCACAAAGTTCCTGTAGAGAACTGAAAATAGTAAATTTATCAGTTCTGAAACTGGCTGAAATGGGATCTTGACTCACCTTGGAAATACGTGATGTGGTCATCGCACCAGAAAATAAAACCCTCACTTACTTAATGGTGAATTTGGCACAGCTAGGTCCAGTTTTACCAGGGAAATAAGGAAGCATTAAAATCTACCCCAGGCTAAATTGCAAATTGTCTAAAGTGGGTGAAATGTGATAGAGGGAGGCTATAAACACGATGACCCAAACTTTCAAAGGTACTAGGGACTTTGAGGCCTTTTTTAATTTTCTTTTCTTTCTTGGTTTTTTCTTTTTTTTCCTTCTTATTATCTTATTCTGTAAGATGTAGGGGTTTATTTTCTTTTCTTCCTAGAAAGTGTTTTGGCACCACTTAAATTTCTCTTCCTGGAAACCCAAGAGAGGTCAATTTTTCTTGCAAAATAAGACAGTGCCAAAACTGTCGAGTATAATTTCCCGAAGGAAGTACTTGTAGGGAGCGTTCAGCAGGTTTCTTGGCTTTCTGATGGGACCACTTAGCTCAGAGCCACAGATTCCTGCTGTGTGGAGGACAGGGTCTCCCAGGGCAGAGGAGCTGGCCTTGTCTGGCTGAGGCAGGAGAGGGGAAGGATGGCAGCCCCCAGCAGTCAGGGAGAAGTGAGAGGTGGGCCCTGGGGTTGGGGACTGCTGTTTGTAGGTGGGGGCAGTCCCAGGAGATCTGTGGGGAGTTTGCAGCAGCTGTGGCCTGTCCAAGTTGTTTTCCTGACCTGCTCTGAGTGGAAAAAAACCCCACCTCAGTCTAAAACAACTGGGCTAATAGGGGCTCTGTGGTATCATCCTTGCGATTAGGGGTCTCATCCACGATTAAGCTCTAAATAGAAACTGCCTTATTAATAATCACTGGCTTTAAGTAGTGACCTATAAAGGCAGGGTCCTTCACCACACTAGCCAAAAATAAAACCCAGCCCAAAAGAGAACAGCAGAAAAGCTGCCACAATCCCAGTTTGAATGTGTTGTTACTGAGATGTTCAGTCAAACCTTGGGGCTGAGTCCCACACGTTATATAATCAGTACATCCGTATTTCTGCTCTCGTATGGCCTTAGATGTACAAAAAAGCATGGCAGTGCTGATGATTACTTCTTTTGATGGGAGGGAAGTAATGTTATGAAAATCACACATAACCAAGGAACTAGGAGGCACTATAATATTCTATTGCAAACAAAGCTGCTTATTCAGTGTTGACATAGGGAGTTCCTGTTTGGGGTAGTACAGTAACCTATGTTTGCGTATTAATGTTTTGGAGGAGATGACCGATCTCACTTATTTATGCTGTGAGATGCATTGTTGCTGCTCATGCTGTGAGACTGCCATGTTCCAATCCAGAGAGGGGTTTTGGAGTACCTAATCCTACATGCTTCTCTCCCTGCAGGACTACGTTGATACTGAGTTACTCCTCTGTGGGGAAAATGTGAACCAGAGCAATTTGCTGTCCTACGCCAGAGAAGCTGCTGACTTTGCAACCAATTACCAGCTGCCTTCCTTGGATTTTGCAATTAATCACTATGGGCAACCAGATGTAGCAATGTTTGATTTTACTTCCATGTATGCATCTGAAAATGCTGCACTAGTGAGAGAGAGGCATAGACATCAGCTCCTGGTGGCGCTTGTTGGGGATAGCTTGCTTGAGGTATATCTTAGAATGTCTTCCCCACCCCCTCCGCCCCCCTAATCCAGCTGTCCAGTCTACCCTCCAAAACAATCTGTCCTCTCTTACGTGTCCTGAAACAATGGTACCTTCTTTGGAATAGGGTTTTTTTTTTAATGCCATAGTTTATGTCATAACTAATGCTTGGCTGACAGTCTCTGGCTGAGATCCTGTTTTGCTTTATGCAAGTTGTATTTCTGTCTGAAAACTGTGAGCTGTGTGTCCTCAGCTTGGGTGCATGGCATAATTTTCCTGACTTCCATCATAGAGAAAACTTTGGTCCGAATTTGTATTGCAGTCTCTTTGCCTCAGTATGTTCTCTTTTTCTGAAGTGAAAAGTGTATGTTGCAACTGATATTTTATTTTTATTTTAACTCATGCTGACAGCCTGAAGTGTTTGAAAAGTTCAGTGTTTCTTTTTCTCTCAGCCTTTACCGTGTGAGGTTAAGAAATTTGTTTTTAAATATAAAGGTTAAAAAAAAAAAAGAAAAAGTGAAAGCAGTCTTTTTCATTACCTAAGATTGGAGAATTGTCTGAAAACTGCAAGAATTTGCTATGCTGTATTTTAACTCTTTCTGGCCCACTTTTCTAAGACAATATGAAACCCTGGACTACACTTTCACATTGCAAGTTATTTTTGTAATAAGACCTTAAGAAATACAAGGAATTAAAAAGTAAATGCTTCTTACAGCCCTTCTGGCCAATGGGTACTGGCTGTGCAAGAGGCTTCTTAGCCGCTTTTGATACTGCGTGGATGGTGCGGAGCTGGGCTCAAGGAAAACCCCCGTTAGAAATCCTTGCTGAACGGTGAGTGCTGCTTTTGTCTTTTCCATCATTTCCATCGTTTTAAAGAGTTGCAGTATTGGTAGAATATAGAAATATTCTTCACTGCAATGACACGGGGTTGAAATTATCCCTTCATTGAGGTTACTGAACAATTTACAGTAGCAGTAAGCTGTTGCTCTGTAAGCTTCTGCACACTAATAGATCCAGCAATGTTCATGACGTGGGCTTAAATCACTAATTTAAGTCACTGAGGACTAGAATTAAGTGTGATCCTTGAGGAAATAAACCAAGGATCTTAGAATGGTCTGGGTTGGAAGGAACCTAAAGGCCATTTAGTTCCAGCCCCCCTGCCATGGGCAGGGACACCCTCCACTAGACCAGGTTGCTCCAAGCCTCATCCAGCCTGGCCTTGGACACTTCCAGGGATGGGGCATCCACAGCTTCTCTGGGCAACCTGTCCCAGTGCCTCACCACCCAGATACCTTGTGTCAAAAGACTAAGGTATGGTTTTGGTTTTCTACTAATTAAAAAAAAATCCTGAAACAAGTCTAAATTAATAGTTTAACAGCTTGCCTAGTTGGTGTCTGTGATTTTAATTCTGCATTTTAGCATAGTAGCCCTGATGCCCTCTTTAGACTGATAAATGTGTGGCAAAGTAGAATTGCTATAATGCTGCAACATAAGCTTCTCTGCTAATGTCTTTTTGACCAGAGTAAAAAGGTCTGTTGTTAAGTACTCGAGTAATCCTGGTGTCGCCATGGTCTGATGCTTGAAGTTGCTGACTCTGGTCCTAATGGCAACTGCCCTGCTTCATTACAGCTGCCCAGGCTGTTTCAGGGCAGATACATAACAGAAATAGTTATGTTGTGGTAATGCAAGTAGGAGCATTACTAAGTATAGTGCTTTGAGAAGTTTTAAGATAGAAGCCTGTGGGATGACTCAAACATGGCTTAGACCCAAATGGAAAATTGAACAGCATAATAAAAAAGGCTGTGGTGGTTATAGGAATTGCAGAATGACGGGATTTAGTGCTGTTATGTGGTAAAGAAGTTACTCCTTGGGTGGACATTAAAGCAAAACCAGATGACTGAATGATGTAACCTCCCTTTTTTTTTATTTTTTAAATGCTTCTTTTTCTTGCTTGCTTCCTGCCTCAGGAAAATAAGGGCCTAGTTTCTAAGAGTCTATCTTTTTGTTGTCCTTTTTCTGTCCTTCTCCTTCTGAGCAGGGATAAGAATTAGGATGGATGCTTATGCATTTAGTGTGTAAGACTTGTCCTGGCAGAATCAAAATAGGGTGCAGGTAGCTGCAAAAAATAAAATACTGCTTATATAATAAATATTTCTTTTAATCAATATCTCTTGCATCTTTTTTCTTTGTAAGAGAGAGCATTTATCGACTCTTGCCTCAGACTACCCCTGAAAATATTAACAAGAACTTTGACCAGTATACCATTGACCCAGGAACAAGATACCCAAACCTGAACTCAAGCTGTGTTCGACCTCACCAGGTCAGTACTTAAAACATTTGCTTGGGAAATCACAATTCAGTTTTGGTCCAGGAGAAACAGGGCTGCACGTAGTGCGTAAACAAAATCTTCAGGAGACTCCTTAATTTAGAACCAGCTGCTGATAAAGTTAACACAGAAAGAAAGAAAAGTGTTTTTTCCTCTCTGTGCAATTCTAACATTATGCTGCTAATTGCTTTTACTTGTAGGTGAGACATTTATATGTTACCAATGAGTTACAACAGTGTCCTCTTGAAAGAGTAAGCTCCATTAGAAGATCAGTGAATCTTTCAAGACATGGTATGTGACATCTCATGTTTGCTGTGACTTAATATTTGGAGGCTTCTGAACATACAAAATCTGATCAAAATGTTTGCTCTCCACTAACTGCAGAGTCAGATATTCGACCTAACAAACTGTTGACCTGGTGTCAGAAACAGACAGAAGGGTACCGTAATGTTAATGTCACAGACCTGACTACCTCCTGGAAAAGTGGCCTTGCATTGTGTGCGATTATCCATCGCTTCAGACCTGACCTCATGTAAGTGACATCTGCAGATCTTGTTGAGTGTAGGATATATTAAGCTTTTACCAAAGTACAGCGTAAGCCCAACCAGAACGATACTGATACCCTACAGTCCCATTCTACTGCTGGTTTTTGCAAGGAGTTGCACACCATTGCCAGATTTTGGGGATGGAGAGGGTGGGGTTGGTTTTGCTTTGTTTTTACTGTATGTCCTTGCATGCCATTTAAAATGAAATATATATGCTTTGAAAGAGCTAGGAAGGCTTTGAACTTTGTGACTTAAGACCATGTTTGTGGGACTCATGGCTATTTAAAATAAAAATTGCAGTGCTTGGAGAATTTGAGAGTTGCATTCCCAGGTCCCTGGAGACAAGTTTTTAGAGCATGTTTACATACAGTTTGCCATAATGGCACTGCCATAAGTTACAAAAATACCTGGATGAGCCTTAAATGAGCCACCCTCAGTGTGTTGTAGTGGTTGCGGTGACAGTCATGAAGGGAAACGTTGGGCCATGGAGGTGCACAGGAGATGGTGGTTTTGCACAACTCTGTTCAGAAAAGCACAGGTGCAGCCCTTGCATGTAGGCTATGCAACACGGGCTGGCCCTTGAAAATAAACTGCCTTAGGGATTGGGTGTAAGCCAGCACTCCCCTTTTGACGGTGTTTCTGGGATCCTAACCCCACAAGACCTGACTTATGGATATTTTGTAAGGTTCCTCGGTTGGGTACAAGAGGGTCAGTGTGTGGCAGGTGTCAGGAAATGGCAATTGCTGGCACTGGGTTTCTGGGCCTGCTTGATGCGGTCTGTGATGGGGTGACTCTCCTGTTCTCTCACCAGATGCCAAAATGCAGTGGATGCATTCTCTTGCCTTCCTACACAGACTTAGGAGTCATGAATGAATTATTGTCAGCCTCCCTTTATTGTGGATATAAAACCCAAATGATTGAGCTCTTCTGTGAGGTGTGATAAGTTGGAAAAAATAGGAGCGATACCCAGGGTGCTTGTTCATACAGCTTGGCCAGAGGAAGAGCTAACATTGCAAGAATAAGACTTTTTTTGCCTTGAGTTAGTTTAAAAAAATGGGAATTAAGGATGATTTTGTGAATATAAGGTGAGGAGACATTGTAGACAGCAAAGTAATCTTTGCTGTCTGTGGAAAGCATGTCTTAAGCACTGTGTTCTCCACAAAGTTGATAGATTTATTTTCCTGAGCTAACAGACCTTCTGTGGTTTAATTAACGTTGTGTTCGGATCTGGTTGGTGTTTTGTGTTAAAAGGGAGTGCTGAAGGACTTGGCCAGATGGAAGCTGGGCAGGCAAGAGAGGTGACTGGCTGCGGGCAGAGCTAGGGTGGAGAGCTGCCTGCAGCCCCCTGGCTCCAGAAATAGGATGGATGGGTGGGGGTGGGAGAGAGAAACTCTCAGGGGGTTCAAAACCTCACATTCCTTATGAGGAGAAAGAAACTACCCTGCCTGGAGCTTTGTAATTTATTCACATGTTTATTTTAATCATGAATTTTGGAAGCTGTTCAAGGGATCAGAGTCTTAGAATAGGTCCCATAGAAAATAGATTAGAGAATGGATGACACAGTTCCAGATGTGTGATGGGCTTATTTAGTGCACTGCTAAATTCAGTTATGACGTGGACAGGAGCTCCTCATTCAAACTGTGTGTTTGACACCATAAAGAGAAAGGTAGTGCCTGTGCTTGTGTGTGAAAAAAGATGTTTGCTTCATAAAATGCTAGCCTAAATTTATTCCTCCTGGCTTTGGTAATTAATAGAACTCATTGAAACTAAAAAGTCAGTTACCAACAGGTGAAATCTGTGGTAGTACAGCTGTATTTGGAGAGAATAAATATTTCTTAGCTCTTCTGAGGAGGAGTTGCATTTCTTTCTGTATAAGAGAATCCTTTATCATGGAACTACATAAAATCCAGTTCAGTGAAATAGCTTTTAAATTACATTTCTGGCAAAGCCTGGATTTGTAATAACAGGATTTGTATGAGAGTTAGCTTTGGCGTTGTGTAGACTCTGTAGTTTTGACCCTGCGAAATGCCTGTGCCCTCATTCATGGTGCTGTCCTGCACCTCTCCAATGGTCAAGGGAGCACCACGTCTTTCTGAGGGGAGCAGGGAGCAAACCGCCACTGATGCCCGTGTGTTGTCCCTGCAGCGACTTTGATGCTCTGAATGAAGAGGACGTTGTCAAAAACAACCAGCTGGCGTTCGATGTGGCTGAGCAGGAGTTTGGGATCCCCCCTGTGACCACAGGGAAGGAGGTGGGATCGGCTGGGGAGCCTGACAAGCTCAGCATGGTCATGTACCTCTCCAAGTTTTATGAACTGTTCCGGGGCACACCTCTGCGGGCAGTAGGTAAGCCAAACCCAGGCTGCTCCTAATTCTTGCAAGTTTGGGGAGTTGGAAGCACTTCATCCAGACTGCTTACGAGCACTGCTGTTGAGCCAACAGTCCTTTCCCAGTTGAGCCGTTCTGGCATGTGAGCATGCATGCTTCTGTCTGCAATAGTTACCTTGTGCTTAAAACAGGAAAGGAGGGAAAACTTGGTTGAAGACCAGGGTTTCGTGGGACCTTGGTGGTTTCAGAGGACGAGAGTAGCTGGATAGCTGCTGCTTGACATAATGAAATTCATGTATCTGGTTATTAAAGTGATTCTCTGGTAAGGATGACTGCATGTGGCATGTCCATTCCTGGGCGTTTCTCTTCCTTTTAAAAAGTCACCTTACATTGTATGCAATTACTTTTATTTGCCTAGGTTTCTTATACAGAACAGCTACCAGCACTCAACTGGAAAGTTCTGGCTTAGTATTTAAAGTATTTAAAATATTTAAAATATTCTAAGCAGTTGTTTTTTGAACAGATGCTGGTGACAAGCAAAATGGAGAAAATAATGATCTTTGTTCAGCAAAATCATCAAACTTCATCTTTAATAATTACATCAATTTGACTTTACCAAGAAAGCGAGTACCAAAGGTAAGTTGTTGAAGGAAGACTTGCCCTATAAATCTTTCTTTTTTTAAAAGTTGAAAATAAACTGTCAAGCTCAGAAATAAGGGGTTTATATACTACTACTACCCTACTATCAAAAGATCTGTAGATGGAGATTTTTGAGCATATTAAAAAAGTAAAATAAGATTTCACAGTAAACAAAGCTAACACACATTCGCACACTCAATCGTTATGATGTTTGTAAGGATAAACCTGAAGCATTCTCAGTGTCAAATTGCTAAAGTTTTAATAATACTCCCTGTTAAGCATTCTCTGTAAAGGTAAAATTTTGATTCACAGCGAGAATTTGGGTGTACTTGGAGAAAATTTGAATCCATTGACCGTGTCAGTCGTCTTCAGTGTAGGCAAAAGTGAGAGGAGGAGGATGTTTTATTTGGTGTGTTTATAAGTTGCTGTTTTCAACTTGAAGTACTTGAGGTCTTGGCTCCATTATGTGAATTGTCTTTAATGTTTTAGTTTTGGAAACTTTTCAGAAGGTGTTTTTAGGAGGTTTTGTACAATGCTAGATGCTAAGTTTTTTATTCTGGGGGGGACTTTGGCTTTAGGGTTTTTTTGAGACATGAAAGTATGGAATTCTTATGGGTATTTCTACCTTTAAAAAGAACACTACTGTAGTTCTGTACACCCTGAGTTAAATATATAACCATAATAGTGTATATCAGTTCCCATAATCACTGGTGTGCTAGAATGCTTATTGATTGGGAGGGAGTGCTGGTTTTTAACAAAAGCGGCAATTTGAACAGCTTGTGAATGCTGTCAAGGTTCTGGCGGGAAGCTTTCAAATCCTTATGGATGTATAAAGCCTGCAACGGTGACAACAGTGGGCAGGCTGACTGGCATGACTCTGAGGTAATGATCTCTTAGTCATACCCATATACTTTGCTCTCTTGGTCACTTAGTAATGAAAACTTACTGACGTGCCTTGTTTATGTCCCTCTATAAAAGACACCCATGCCCGTAAAAGCTGCAATTAAAGACTCCAAGACCTTAAAGGGTTATGGGCACCTGAGTTTATACTGTCTGGCGTAGGGCTTTGTGCAGTGAGAGTATTGTCTACGTGTTTCTGAATGGATTACAACCTCAAAAGTTTCATATGATTTAAATTAAAAGTTACTTTAAGGAAATTATTCAGTAATAAACTGTTTCACCTTCTGCCTACTCATTAACTTGGTCCTCTTCTGAAAGGAGACCTTGAGGAGGGGCTTGGCTTTCACAGCCAAGCCTACCTTCATTTAACTTCAGCTTCAATGGGGAGTGTCTGCAGAGCCTGGCTCAGAGGCAGCAGTGTCTCAGGTCCAGCCATTGCAGGTGAACCAGCACAAGTTAGACAGCAGCAAAGCCACCTCTACCAACATGAAATTACTGTCTGCATTTTCTGAAACAGAGCTTAGTGCAAACCTGTTCCAAGTTTGGAGTTTCCTGGGCTAGCCAGAAACTGTATGTCAACTATGATGATTCTCATGTTTGTTGTTTCTTTGTGTTTTTATTTTCTTTTTGTTGTTGTTTTTGTTTTAAACTGACCACCTTAATCCTTAACTGTATTGCTTCATTTACACCTATGCAGAGACTCGTAAGTTTTTCCTGCAAAAGTACAGATTTCCTACTACTTTTGGAATTCAGTGTCCTTAATAGAAGTTCAGGTGTACATGCATGTGCTGCACTTCTCAGTATTTTAATATATCGCTTTTAAAATTCGTTGCTATCTTCTCAGTTTTGGTAGAAACGTGACTTTTTTTTTTTCACCTGAAGAATTACTCCAGAATTTCCAGCTATTTCCTAGACTGACTTACGTCTTGAATATTTTTCCATCAACAAACACGTTTTCAAAACCTGTGAACAGTCAGTGGCCCAGAAACCTCATATATCCTTGTTAGGAAATAACTTTTCCCTGCCACCCACCTATACACAAAACCAAGTGACATGTTTTCCAGCTAACCAAGCAGTGAGAAACCAAATAGGCAAAAAAACTATTGCTTTTTCTTGTGGGTGAGTTTTTTTAGAAGAAAAACCTTTTTCATGACCACAATCTTCTTGTTTTTCCATGAGTTACTTGCAGAAGTAACGAGATTTTTAGTATTGGGAAAAGCTTTCCATTACTAAGCTGTGCAGCCCTCTGACTAATCTCCCGCCATGAAATAAGCCTTCTGTCATAACAGGAGGTAGAGTGCTTGGCACTACATAAAAGCACGAGGTGATTTGCTTGACAAGCCCCTTTGGTTTCACACTACAGGGGCTCATTTGAAATGAGAAGTGGAAGCAGTGATTTCCAAATCAGCTTGGGCAGCAGGACTGTCAAGACCTTTTTTTGGATGAGGCTTTTAGCCCTGTCATGGACGGGGTGTGAAACTAAGCAAGAAGCACAGTACTCAGGACAGAGACCTGCGAGTGCCATAACCACCTGGAACTAGCTGGGAAGTGAAGCTTCTTGGAAAGCAACTGCTTGAGTGAAGAGCTTGGCTGTGACTTCAGTTTTATGGTTCTGTCCCCTGCACAAAGTAGTGCTGAGCATTATCCAGGTTTGACTCTAGGAGAGCACTCGCATGTCACAGTCAGAAACCAGCTGGGGTAACACAGTGCCACTTACTAAACTTCCCGTGCCATCTAGTTTGCCCTTTTATTTGGCTGAAAGGGGGGGCCCTTATCTGGGCGCAGGTGTGGCAGACCAGGAAGCGGGGCCTGGCGCTGGGGTGGCTGTAGCTGTCCTGGCAGCGTGTGCTGGGCTGGATAATGTTTTCCATTATCCTGGGAGTGTCAGCCAGGCTGGAGAGGAACTGAGATTTCCTGTGCTCCAGACTAATAAATGAATGGGGGTGTTTACACAATAAAGGGCACAGTCCTTTTTCTTGGAGGTTTGCTAGGCAATTAGATTGCCTCGTCTTTCACTTATTTGTAAACACCTAAGATTTTTGAAAGGCAACATCTTGTTTTCTCCATTCACTTAGGCAAATTCTGCTTTTATGTGGTACAGATTGTTATGCAGAATATGTTGTGTTATTATCTTGTTCACTCTTCCTTGGTAGGCTAATGACTATAGGCTGTGTACAGCTAAGGTGCTGAGAGCTGGTGCTCAAAAGACAATGTACCGAAGCATACAAAGTAATCAAAATACTGTCATCTGATTCTTCTGGTGTTTGCCCAGAAGTTGTTTGGGATTACTTCAATTCACTGCATAATGAGTTATTACAAACAGTGTATATGTAAAAAGGAAGCCTGTATTCTTTGATCTTTCTCTTTTTATTCTTTGGGAGTTTTTTTAAATTGGCTGAGCAATTACAAAGTTACAGCATTGGCAAAGGTAAATACTTGGAACGTAGTTTATTGTTCATGAAGTATAACCTAACGCGACACTTGTCAGACAGAAAAAAACCCTAAAAAACCCAAACCAAAAACCTCTTCAGTGTACCAGATCTTCAAAACTGAATTTAATAAGAACTGGTCTAAATTTTTAATCATTGGCTGTTTTGTCAGTTCATGTGGACTAAGTATGAAGTATTATTTAGTATTTGTGTTATCTCTAGTTCAGTACAATTAATAAATGTGCCTAGCTTGAGAACAAAATAGGCGTTTTGGTTGCTTTAAGTATAGTGATGTAAAGCCATAGTCATGGAGATGAACTTTACAAGGCAGACAGTAGTTGCTCCAAAAAGGAGATATGTCTGCACTGTGAACACATGGTCTGCATGCAGTTATCTGGGTTCAGAGAGATGCAGAGGCTATAATGAAAGAGTGAGGGGTTTCTGGATTTTGTTGCTTATTTGGAAATCAGCATCATCTAGATTAAAATTCACAGAATCACTGTGATGCCTTTTTCTTCAAGGCTGTGCTAGTGCTTTGTGAATTTCAAACTCTTCAGTACTGAAAGAGGAAAGGCAAACAGCAGCATTGTCCAACAATGTACAAGCATGTATTTTCACCCATTGGAGCCCAGTGAGAGCTCCCAGTCAGGGGTTACAGGGCAGCCTTCACCTACATGTTAACTGCCAGGAGGGCCGCTGGGCTCCTCAAGTGAGTAGCCATCCTGCTGAGCTGGGGCACTAACCAGGTATGCCGGGCAGCGAGGACCCCTGTGTGCTGGCACGGCTCGTCTGCGTTGGTCTTGTTTAACACAGGCCTCACCATGTTTGCCTGGTTATGAAAGTTAATATCCTGGGAGGAGCTGCTTGGGGAAATCGGGTGACTGCTGCAGTAATCCACAGCACTTGTTTTGGCTTTACCATTTCAGGTTGAAGGGAAAACGGAAGAAAATGAGAGTAACAAAAGACGTCGAAAAGGTCTTTTTGGTGTCTTCGAGGAGGTTGGTGTTCAGTGGTGACCACAATATCCAGCTCCTTGATGAGCGTCAAAGCGTAGGGAGCAGGGGGAGTTGGGGGGAGGGGGAGGGGAAGGGGAAGGGCTTAGCCTCTTGTGCTTGGTGGGAACAAAAAGCCTCCCCTTAAAACCTTGAAGTTACTGTGGTGTGCACTAAAGAAGAACTAAATTTATTTAAATTGTTTGGTAGGGAGGACAGCGTTGCCTAAATTGCACTGGTTTTCTTTGACCTAAAAACATTTAAGGTACTGGGGGTTTGGTTTTTTTTCCTTTTTCCCAGACCAGTCTTTAAACAATTTTTTGTTTGAAGAGTTTGCATTGCAGCTTGGTTCCTAGCCCCTGACTGGTGAGTTACCTTTGACTGTGCTTTATCATCACCAGCACCAATTAATGTTCCCTTTTTTTCCTTTGGTCCCAGAGTACAGTAAATATTTTTTGGTGACTTTTGCATGCTGAACAGTGTGAATTTTAATATACTGCAGACTGTATTTCCTTTCGCCCTGTGCTGATAAAGATGTTATCTCTCTCTATTTCTCTCTTCACGAGTGTCGTAGGTAAATTCAAGAAAAACAGTGTGTGTTGTTTCCTTGCAGACTTCAGGCTTTTCAAGCCAAGGGACAAATGCTGGGAAAGAACAGAGCAATGGCAGAGAAGGAGTGAACCAGAATAAAGTTAAATCAATGGCAACACAGTTGTTGGCAAAGTTTGAAGAGAATGCTCCAAATACAGTTTTTCGGAGGCAGGTAGGTCATAGACGAATGCTAAAGTAATTCCTGAAATTAAACTGTAGTTCCTCCTTGTGAAGGTGATGCGGATTTCCAAGGGAAAAAATGGATATTGTGTGTTTTGAAGTGCGTTGTCTTTTTTATACTTTATGCAAATTGGAGGTATTCTTCTCAATAATTAGCAAATAGATATGACTAATATAGATTGACTAATGCACAGTAATATAATGTATTAATATCTGTTATATTAATTAAGTATAGTAGAATTGCAGTGTCTGGAAATCTCTTGTAAGCCAGTCTGTAGAATTTTTGCTTTGTGTGGAAATCTATATATGGTATTGCAGAAGGACCTTTTTTTCTTACTCTGTAAGTAATGGACACTGCATATCCAGTGGAATCTTTCTTTGTGGAAAATTTAGAAGGGAACCTAATCTTTTGCAAGATGTGTCCGGCTGCCATTTCCCTTCCTAAAGTAGGCATAATGGAATATATTTGTACATTTCTCAGTATTTTCATGGTTTTTTGTGGGTGTGACTAGTGGTGTTTTAAAAATAATCCCATGCTGACAAGGTAAGGATAACAAGCTCAAAATCACACTTTAGTCAGTGAGATCATTTGAGTCAGCTGAGTTCGGATTTATCACCTAAAAGATCTGGAGGAACGATGAGCAAGGTGTGGAGGTTCTGTCAAGGATGGTGGCTTTCTTAATCCTTTGTGCTTGTATCCATTTGTTTATTTACACATTGAAGTCCTCCAGAAGGGTAGGCTTTATAGATGTCAAGTGACTTTGTCTGTCTGTCAACCACTGTTGTTTGCACTCTACTTGGCTACTTGTCAATGCCCTGAGCGTTCTGTGTGTGATACATGTGCAGAGGTTTGCTTGGCCATGTTGAAGGATACTTCTATGAGTTACCTTTCGATCATAACCTCTCTTAAAGAATACTGAATGTGCTGAATTTTAAGTATATCTTTGATGGTAGAAGGGGTTAATAAAATGGGCAGGTGAGAAAAATCTGCAAAACATGTTGTTAAGGCCCATAGTAATGTGTCTTTAAAAGCAGCGTTTATTTCTTTCTGCCTCAAACCATCTTTGAATCCTATTTACTGTCTTCTTTTTTTTTTTCCCCACTCTGTCTTTATAATTTTAAAAATGCTTAACAAGGAGCTAATAGATAGACCAGCTGTACTCTCTTCTGACCCTCCTGTTAATCCTCGCTTTGCTAAACCTAAGGATCCAAGTCTTCTTCCACCTCAACCGAAAAGGCAGGTAGGAGCTCATATGGGTAACATCTGACAAGCACACCATTGCCCTTACTGCTGGGAACTCAATGTTATTGCGTAACGACATATATATATATATATATATATATATGTAAAACAATATTTGGATGTAATCTGCAGAGTTAACAAATATATTTAGCGGAGAATTGTGAAAACCACATTAAACTTTAGGCTATTTTACACATGCTTGACCAGATGAGAAAACTATTTGAAAAATTAGTAACTGCGTGGAAAAAACCCCAGTGTTATCACATCTAGACTCCAAGTTGTATAAATATAATTACATAGCTACATTTAACATGTGAGAGAACTACCGCAGTACCTGGAAATTTGTCTGTGCATGTACTCGATGCTTTGGGCTGTTGGCAAAGGGACTTTTCCACCCTGAGTAACCTGGCAAAAGTGTCTAAGATAAAAGCTTGAGCACTGAAAAGCTGATATTGATGCCCTGGGTTTTTTTATTTCTTTTAGTAGAACTTGTGATAAGAATTTCTGCTGAAAGTTCTTTTTGCAGCATCATATACATGGGACACATTTTTTTAATACACTGTCTAAATTTTTCTCCTAGTACTTCCAGTGAAAGCCATCGCGTATCAAATAGTATTGACATTCCCTTTACATTAGAGGTTTAAATGGAAGTAAAATATCCTGTAGTGGTTTTTCAGGAGTAGTCTGTGAAATGAGATCTGCATTGCATACGGAAATCTGCAGATCAACTTGTTTATGAATGCACATTCTTCATCAGGTTGAGAATTGTTGGTTTTAAGGCAGTTGTGCTATCCTGAAACATCAGGAGCACACTGCAAGTTGATATGCCTTAGGTTTTTTTAATTTTATTTCTGAAAAATTTGGAAAGTTTGTATATTTATTTGAATTGGACAGATAGAATGAATCATAAAACTCATGAAAAGATCAACTGGAAGGTCATTTTTAAGACTGAATTTGATAAAGCTGAACTGGTTCAAATGTTTCATTGACTTCAAAAGCTATTTTATGTGAAGATTCAAAATCAGAGACCTATTCTGAACTTCTCAAAAAAATGTTTTAAATCTGAAATTCATTACAGCTTGACTTGGGTCAGACTAGATCTAGAATTATGCCAAGAAGCTAATGTTGGTATTCTTACAATTTGATCCTAAGTTTAATTTCAGGCAGGTGTGATGCTAAAAAAACCCAAACAAACCCCAAAACCTTTGCTAAAGTCCTAGAAGAAGATGTAGTGTCATGGTGTTCTGCACTTATGCTATCTGGGGTTATTCGTAAAAACCAACACAAACCTAGGGAAGGATGTCAAGGCCTGCAGAAGTGACGTAGGACTGATTTATTTCAGTGCATGGACACAAGCCTCAGAGATGCAGTAGATAGTGTGTAAAGAGTGATGTGAGAGCCTTTTATTCCTAGTTATGTGCATGACTGTGCTGCGCTTTCGGAAGCATCCTTAAACGCTGCGTATACTGCATGGTAGTGCAGAAAGCAGTTTTTTTTTCACTTCAAGTGTTTCCCAGTTTCAGGTGGTAGCTAGGAGTGAACACGAGGTCAGGGAACCCAAACAGTCTTTAAATGGTTCTGATCATATGGCCAGGAGAGCAAAGACTGTACAAAAAACAGATACCCAGCCCAGTCTGTCAGAAACCTCTGAAAATCTCGCATCTGCCTGTTCTGCTGCATTTGTACTTTCTGGAGTGCTTGAGCGTCTTCAGCACCTGGAGGAAAAAATGAAACAGGTGACAAGCAATTTCTTTTCTTTCTGTCTCTCAACTGCATATGTCTGTATACTGTATTTTCCCTGGACATGCTAGCTTTTTCTCTGTTGACTTTAGGTTGTACTAAGACCATCAAAAGTCTGTCTGCAAACTTGCTGTATTCTGGTGATGTATGTGACATTAACTGAAATCTCTCTGTCTTTCTTTCCTTGGCTTTCCTTCCCTGGCTTTTACTGCAGAAAAGAGCTCAGACCATAGCAAATAGGGAATTCCATAAAAAGAACATTAAAGAGAAAGCAGCACACCTTGCTTCAATGTTTGGATACATGGAGTTTCCAAAGGTGAATATTATGTTTTGCATCTGAAGAAATGCTGAGTTAGAAGACTTAAAACAGTTGATGGGGGCAAAAGATTGCAGTGGTTTTGTTTTTAACTTTCCTTTCATCCTGGGTGGATCTGAAAAGTGATGTGGATTCCGCTGAATCCACAGTAAAAATCTTTGTTTAAATATTATTACATGATTTAATTGAGGTAAACCACAATCTAAATCATAAAGCTAGTCAGACTAGTAGACTAGTAGTAGTCAGAGTACTTTAGCACGAGAGAAATGTGCTAGATTAAACCGTGTCTTGTGCTTGAGCGTGTGCTGGCAGCTCACAGTTTCTAATGAATTGGTGAGCACTAGCTCTTAGTGCAGTCTGGCATTTCTTATGTTTTGTGATGC
This sequence comes from Rhynochetos jubatus, assembly GCA_027574665.1. Classification (NCBI taxonomy): domain Eukaryota; kingdom Metazoa; phylum Chordata; class Aves; order Eurypygiformes; family Rhynochetidae; genus Rhynochetos; species Rhynochetos jubatus. Next base: position 12,016,123 of record CM050663.1, read on the forward strand.
TTCCTCCCAGCATTATCTTACCTTACTGCCCACCATAAATATTTTTAATAAGAAAACTGAGAAAAATGGTATCACTTGCTGTGAGGGGCTTACCATGTTGATTTCCATGGCGCCTCACTGTACTGAAATAGAGAAAAGAGTGGAATTGTAGTTATCTTTCTCTTTTATTTATGCATGACTGTGAAATTTTTCTCTTAACCTGTGCTAATGTCACTGTCTCTTGGATAACTCTCCTGTTTCTGCTCTACACAGAATAAGCTACCTACTAAAGGCTTATCCCATTCTAAGCCCCCAACTATCTCTTGCCCTCCACCTCATGATTCAGCTGCTGCTGCCTCTTCATCGTCTGTCAGTTCAGCTTCCCCTGCTGTTCCTTCTAGACAGGTACTTTATTAACAGATTTTTCCTGTGAAATCCAAACTTGTGCTGTAGCTGCTTGAGAAACGGCTTGGGTGGAAGGCACTGCCGGCAGATGTGTTGTGTGGGCTGTATTTCACATGTGAACCAAACTTTACTTTGTTCACTGTTGTTAATTCTGCACGTTTGTAAGAGGAAAGTCATCATTAAAAATAGGTCAGGCATAAAGCTGAGGAACAAAGCAAATAGTTAACATAATTTTTGCTTCCGTTCTGAAAATTTTGCATTGCTGCTTACTTTAAATGTTCTGTTGTTGGATAATACCACGGACACGCCTAGCAGAGAAAGAGCTTCGCACTGCGTAGCTAACTGGATGTTATGGGTTCGGTGAGTTGTTCTTGGGTGACATTTGTTTCTTTTCATAGAATATCCACCTGGACTGCAGGGGAGAACCTGCACAGTAACAGTTATTTTAACTAGAGGACATGTGGTTAGAATTGTATGCGCAATTGTCGATACAGACAGACTTTATTGTTGGTTTTGCTTTTTTACTTATTTGGACTTTAAACTTGCTTCTACGCAATAATTGCTACAATACAGTTCTTTGTAGCAGCAAACTTTACAGAGAGGAAATGTCTGCTCTGAATGAAAGTGATTAGATAACAATTGAATCCGCGATATTCGGATCTTATTATTTCTGCTGATGTTCAGTGGGCTGTGCTTTTATCTGTGCAAGGTAAGATGACATTGGCTTCTAACTCCCCTTGGTTTAGAAGGATTTTCAGTGAGAGTTTGATATTTTTTACCTTTTCAGAGCAGGCAGAGGCCTGAGTTCCCTTTCCTTCAGCCACAGATTATGTAGCATCAGTCTGGGAACACTGCAGAATTGAGTAGGGTTGGTGTGGAAATAAGGGTAGAATCATCAAGTTTCTAGAATTACTGAAGGTGCTGCTGGAGCTGGTATCTCTGCTGCCTGACACGAGAAAGAAGTGCTATTTGCCAAAAGCAGGTACTGTCTCCATTTACTGTGAGGGAGGCGCAAAGCATTCTGCCTGCATTTGTTGTGTTTAACAGTAGCTTTGTGAAATACTTGTGAGTATTGGCCCAACTTCAGGTAAGCCATAGCTGAAGGTAATTTGCTGTCTGGTGGATGTTCAGCAGGATCATTTAGTGGAATTGGTCTTGACCTTCTTAGGTTATTTTGCATATTATTACTGCTGGTTGGAAATCAGGCTCACAGCCTCAGCAGTAGCTGAGCAGGTAGATACTGACCTGATGTGATGTTTGCAAAGGCATGTTCCTCGACTGAGGTAGAGCTGTGTTGAAAAGACTCCCTTCCTCGCATTCCCAGGAAAATATAGGCTATGCAGCCCTTCAAAGATACTGCAAGCCCAGCAGGTGCCTTACTGCAGTAATGCCCTAATTCCCTTCAGCTTCAAAATAATTCCTGTGCCTGGATTTACCTCTTACTTTTTATGACCTAGGAGGTATAGCACCTATAGGTGTTTTAAGCTAAGTAATGGTTTCCAAAATACTGGGGCCTGTTGCTCATTTGATTTGGAGAGCTATTGTGACGCTGCAATGAGAACTACAAAACCCCAAGCTATGCGAACAACCCTTTTTAGGGTTTTAGAATTTTTTCTTAGAGAACATTTGGCCTGAGCAATCATTTTTTGACATTTTAATTCCACTGCATTTTGTTTAAAGTGCACCCACAGCCTTTTATTACTTTGCCATTGTATTTAAATGGTGTAACAATAGTTTGTTGTGACATTATTTCACTCAGGCTGAGTTTATTTCAATTGAAAAGCGCTCTCTTCAGAGTTAGTGGCAGAATGCAACACAGCTCAGGCACGTTCTGTCACCAGCACAGTAAATATACATTGATCTCATTGGTAAATATTTGGCTGGTTAGGTAGGACTACACGTATGGTTTGGCAGATCTGCATGCATGAGCGTCTTGGTGTTTAGCGTACTGCTCCATGGGGTTGGACAGGCTCAGGTCCTTTTATACCCTGCCTGCATTATTTACATCTAAATACGGTGCATTTGGCATGGCACATTTGAGAATTTTTAAATAGCTGGTCTGATAATGAACAGGCAAACTTTTACTTCCCTCCCCTTTGAGGCGGATGTGGTAATAGAAAGCTGATCCAAATGAACCCCAAGTGATGATGGATTACTGTAGATATTTTAATAGGAAAGATACTAAGTAAGTTTAAAAAAATACCCTTTGAGTTTCCTTTCCAGGGTTGTCAGTCAGTACTAGTGACATTGTTGGTGCTGTCCTTGCTACACAGGTAGTTAAGAGGAAGTGAAGGGGTTAGCCAGAGTTGGTCAGCCATGGTGTCTGCACAAAGCTGATGCAGAGAAGGGGAGGGTATCTGTCTTCCATGCCCACTATTGGCACAGTAAGGGGTGATGGATGGTCTCCATGGAAATGAAGACTTGGGTCAGTCTTGGGGTTGGGGATAGGGGACCCTTGAATTGTAAGGAAGAGGGTGCTGGTAGGGGGGATGCAGTCTGCAGCACAGTCGCCTTTTGTTGCCGGTTATGCCAATGTGCATTTAGTTTACATGAGTGAAATGGATCCTGCCCTGGGGACAAGGGATGGACTCAATGGCCATTTGGACTTATGTTCAGAACCGTTATTTTCATGGGTCATGTCCTGATGAGGTGTTACTGGATGTGCAAGACTTTTTTCTCCATACTGTTCATGTGCTGTGGGGTCCATTCAGTCCTCTAATACCCCTGTTACTTTAGCTTTGTCTCTCTTTGGCAATTTACTGTCTGTTCCTCTTCAAGTTACACAGGCCATGTTTTGGCTTATTGTTTGTTATTTCTCAAGCAAAAATTTTCCAGAAGCAGATTTCTTACTGCTGGTTTTACTGTAAGTGTGTTCAATCTTCAGGGAATATATACTGCAGCCTTGATTTCCTAACAAGCAATCATGACCTTCCATGGTTAAATTGTTGTCCCTATGTTTTATCTTTTAAGATTGCACACTTTTCAGAATGTGAAGATTTTATCATACTCTGTAAAACACTGGCTAATGTGCAGCACTACGTAGATAAAATTTGATGGTATTTCAGGTGCACACTGTGCATTTTCAAGTACTGTACATGATAATTTAACAATCTGTTTGGACGTCTCTGCTGTGAATATGTACCGGTAGTTGCCTGCGTTTGTGTTATCTTGAGGGTAAGGCTACAGGACTCAGTATATTTGTATTCATGTGCTCTCTGTTCTGAGAGATATCACTAGGTAAGCCCAGACTTCAGTATGGAAAGGGGCCTCAGGCCTGGTAAGCCAACAGAAAGAGCTCCCTCATGTCAGTGTTTCTGCTTTTTCCCAGCAGAAAACCAGAAGGTAATAGAAGTCTTTTGGGTTTTGTAAGACTTTCTGAGATATGACCTATAAATATCAACACCCTCCTGTCCTTTAAATAGTACTGTCATGTTAGTTTCCAGTGAGTACTGGGATTGTTGTCAGACATGGCGATCCTTTACATCTGCTGAATTTTCATTGGAACAGTGTTAGTTATGGTGGCATATTTGTTGAAAACGGTGGCTAAGAAATCGTCCTGTCTTATTACAGAAGCCTGTTATTAAGCCTCAGTCCTGAAAGGAGCAGTTGAAAGGAAGGCTATGGAAGCATATTGTTTCTTTTAAAGCCATACAGTCATTACAACTTAGTCAGAATTAACTTCTATATGACACTAGGCGCAAGTTGCCAGTAATAATCAAACTACCTGCTAGCTTTAATTAACTGTCAGAATTCACATAGGTAGAATTATGAATTAACAAATATTCTATTACAGGCTGGGCTTTGGTTATTCCTGTTTTCTGTTTAAAGTTGCATTGACCTTCAGAAAACTGTGTTGATCTGAGCTTTGCCTGAGTGAATCCACACAGTACACTGTAAGAACGGTGAGGATGTTGCAATCAATAGGCTTTGCTGCCTGCAGAGTTTGCACCAACTACTTCCCTTCAGTGACCTGACTCTAATTACCAGCAGTAAGCAGGGCTAGGGTGTTCCCTACACACAGTAACTTATTACTCAAAAGTTGTTTATGTCAGAGGTTAAACATAGGTAGCAAGCAGTACCAAAAATAAAATTGCTCTCAACGCAAAATAAAACCATGAAAACCTTTGTTTTAGGAAAATACCACTGAGGTTGGCTGTGGTGTTATAAATAATAGCACAGGGAAATACAGAGGGCAGCTTTCTCTTCCCACATTAATAACCACCCTGACAAACCGGCTGAAAAGCTGTGGCAACATGTCATTGACAGGTCAATAGTCAGTAAATCACAAACATTTGTGGGTTTTTCGGTTGGTTTTTTGGTTGTTTCCTGAAACCCACCATGTAAGGTAACCCTTTAAGATTCCTTTCCAACAAAGGATTTAAAGCTACTGGTATAAACCTGTCTGAATGGTGAGCAGTAGCCTGTTACACAGTGGCCCTGGCACTATGAAATTGCATGTGTGTGTGGGACCTCACGTACACCTGTAGCCTCAAGGGTAGTAAGTGCATGAGCAAAATATAAAACCTATTATTGTTTATACCAAGTTTCTAGGGTACATGAGCAGCATCGGGCAGGCAGAGATCTGTGTGCTGTTGACCAAAGCTAGACCCTGTACAGTTCTCTCAAGGAATGTGTGTAGATTTGGGGTCAGACCCTCTCTCCTGCAACTGGAGTTGATTACACTTACACGACTAAACGGGTGAGGATGTTATTGAAGTCCTTGTCTGTAAGCAGGGTGAGGTTTAGAGAAAACACAGGGTTGCTCAGCAGTTGTGCTGTAGTACGAGGGCTCAAGTCACGAGCCTTGCAGGGCAGCACTGCTTTTGCGTGCCCTGGCCCTCCCATACTCTGTGATTTTTGATGGTGGCAGGTGCTCATGGTGCTGCCCCAGTGGATTCTTGTACTGCCCTGATACTTCTTTCTTGTGATTGAATGACACTACAATGGAATAGAGTAGGATATTTCAGTTGAAAGGGACCTACAAAGATCATCTAGCCCAATTGCCTGCCCAGTTCAGGGCTGACCAAAATTTAAAGCATGTCATTATGGGCATCATCCTCTCCAGCACTGACAGGTCTGGTGAGTCAACTACCTCTCTAGGAAGCCCATTCCAGTGGCTGACCACTCTCTCTGTAAAGAAACACTTCCTAACGTCCAGTCTAATCCTCCCCTGGTGCAGCTTTGGACCAGTCCCATGTATCCTATCACTGGATACCAGAGTGAAAGAGATCAGCACCTCCCTCTCCACTTCCCCTCCTCGGGAAGCTGCAGAAGGCAAGGAGGTCACGCCTCAGCTCCCTTTCTCCAAATTAGACAAGTCCAGAGCCCTTAGCCACTCCTCATGGGACATTCTTTCCAGCCCTTTCACCAACTTTGTGCCCTCCTCTGGATGCAGTCAAGGACCTTCACATCCTTCTTAAATTGTGGGGCCCGGGACTGCACCCAATGCTCAAGGTGAGGGTGCCCCACTGCTGAATACAGCAGGATAACCCCCTCCTTTGCCTGGTTGGTCATGCTGTATGTGATGCCCCTCAGGATGCGGTTTGTCCCCCTGGCTACCAGGGCTTGCTGCTGGCTTACGTTGAGCTGCTGTCAGCCAGCACCCCCAGATCCCTTCCTGCAGGGCTGCTCTCCAGCCACTCCTCTCCCAGTTTATACTTGTGCCTGGCGTTACTCTGTCCTAGGTGCAGAATCTGGCACTTGGACTTGTTAAATTTCATTCTGTCTTGGTCCCCCTGCAAGGCATCTGAAAGCTGCAGTACTGAGACTGTAGCAAATTAACCTCCTCTTGACTATGCACAGCAAGGAGAACCAGTAGATTTCTTCCCCCAGTCATATGCCCTTATTAAACAGTTTCTCTAAAATGAGATCTAATCAGACCTCAAGTCCACTTGCTTCCTGCCCTCCCCACTGGGGAGTAGGAACAATGTCTTGGTGGTTGCTGTTTAGGAGACCAGAGCAGGCAGCAATCTTTTGGTTGCTAGATTAACTTGAAATCCCATTTACTTTTACATGGAATGTTAATTCACATTCATTACAAGAACGTTTCCTTTTAATAACATTTTGTAAAGTGTGTACAAACATGCAGTTTTCTTGCTTTGACTGCTTTAATGTTGACACAGATTGCCCCAATGGGTGGAGAACAGAAATCAACCAACCTGATGAATCACAAGGTGTAGTTCAGGCTCAAGGATACTTTTCCTGAAATTCAACTACTTGCACTTGAAGCATAGCCTTGTTGAACTGATTGCTCCCACGTTTAACTAGCTCAAGGTAAACGTTCTGCTCCAACTGACTGAGTGCTTCCTTGCCCAGAAGCTCATGGGTAATGAGTTGTATGTGGCCTGAATATTGCTTAGCATATTCAGAGGTGCAGAATTTGGAGAGAAAATATTTTGAAAACACACACACAGTGCATTATAGTTGCTTTTAAGCTTGATAGAAAATGCTTTAAAATTATTTTTAAAGTATCATGAATACTATTGCTTTTTTTTTTTCCTTTCTTCATGGTAACTTTCTGATGTTTTAAAACCAGTAAAAATGAAAAATCATTTCACTGAGAAGCATGGGACTTAAAATTTGGGCTTTGTAGGAGACAAATGGAACATAAGATATGAGATCTTGGATCCTCTAGGAAAAAAAAATTATTCTGATTTCAGAGTACTTGCACTCAGAGTATCAGATCCCTGGCCATACCAGGATGGCCCTTGCTGCCTTTGCCACCAGAGAGGTTGGGGAATCTTATATTGACTATAAAACTCAAAAACACTATAGGAAATTAGGTTTAGGGTAGAAAATGTTGTCCACAAAGTCTTCATAGACTGGTTTTCTCCAGGAATAGAGGACTAGAGTACCTACATGCCTGCTGGTCACACACACACACAGAGGCACGCGCACCTTTCCTCTTTTCCGGTCCCCAGATGTGTTTTTCCAAGGAAACCTGGACCATGCAGCCAGTAGTCTGGCTGTGGTGCGTTCAGAGCCACAGCCTAGGGAGCTGTAGTCTCCTTGCAGGCCTATTTGATAAATTTGGTTAGAAGCAGCCTAATATTCGTGGCTGCAATAGTGTGATGAAGCAGATTAAAGAAGTCTTCCTTTCAGGAGTGTAGTTTCTCTGGTTTTCCTGGCGTTAAGAGAAGTCATTGGGGAGAGGGAGAATGGTTGCTCTGTGAGCATCAACAAAACATTTCCATGCGGGACTTATAGTACATTTTCATAGAATGTTTCCTGAAGTGCCACGGTTTGTGATCTGTTAATGTGACATTTAGTCCCCTCCCCCTGTTCTGAAGTACAACATCGAAGCCTTAAGAAGCCAAAGTGAACCTATTGGGTTTTTTAATCTATCAGAATGGTCCAACCCTGATAGCCAGGCAGTAGCTCCCTGCTCAGCCTCTCTATGGACTTGGCAGGAGGTCTTGTGCTGTGGGAGCAGCATTTCCTCCCAGCAGCTATTTCTCCATCATCAGCAGGGAGAAGCGTTTGGGATGCATGGAAGCCTTCCATGGTTGCCAGCTGGACCACGCTGATCGTGCATGAACATGCCTGTGCTATGCTAGACTTTGCCTCTGCACTTTATTCTAGCCTCTCTTTTATCATTGCTTGCATGTTTTCAAACCATTCTTGTCCTTTTCTCATTAAACTCGTTTTCAAGAATAACTAAAGCTCTTCCTTCTGTTCTTCATCTTCTCCCCTTTCCTGGTTAGATGACTGTAGGGAAGGTCTCACGTGCAATTGGAGCTGTGGCTGAAGTTCTTGTCAATCTGTATGTGAGTGATCACAGACCCAAGCCACAGCTTCCCCCCCTTGAACTGGTAAGACTAAACCCACAAAGAAACAGTAACTTGACTTAAGAATGATGTTTTCAGAATGTCGTTGTGACTTAAGATCCTGGTCGTGGAGCACTTTAAGTGTTATGAAAGGTCTTAGTCAAATGCTTATTAAGGAATGAAGTGCGTTTTGGCAATATATGTTGATGTGTGGATATGCTCGAAACATTGCTCAGTGTCTTCTATTTATACTTTCATTACTTGTCTGTGTGCATTAGAACTTCAAGAGGCTTTTATTAAATGTAATTAGTGGTACAATTAGTAATAGAAGACATTTATTAATCAGGGTGGCTTCTAAAGAAAGTTTTGTACAGTACGTGTTTATGCAGTTATTCCTAACACTCAAATGCTGAGTCACCGTGCCTCATTTTGGAGAGAGCTGTTTTTAAACTCTGACACGGTTCTGTATTGAATTCAGAAGCAGTCTCTGGACAGAGCTCCAGGTTCTTGCCCCATTCCTCATTCTCCCTCTCCTGCCTCCACTGCTCAGAGCTGTCAGGTATTGGGAAGCGAAGTAAGGTGTTGCGTTGTGGTGATGACACGTACTTATTAGCCAGCACTCAACTCAGTTGCTTCCACTTCATTGAAACTATCTGTTCTATTAACATCATCTTCTTAAAAATCCATTTGTGTATTTTTTCATTTGCATGGTTGTTCATTTGGAAAGTTTCTTGCTCTGAAACGATCCATTGCAGCAAGATGGGTTACTAATGGTAGATTTGGAATAGGTTTCTCAACTTTTAACCACAAGACAGCGTGACAATGACAATTGTGTCTTGCACTTCACATTAAATTGTTCCGAGGCCTTCTTGTGCTGGCAAATCAGAGATGAGTTGTGTGGACTGTGTGCTGCTGTCTGAATGAGCCTGGACTCTGCCAAGCCTCCTCCATCCCATGTGTGGTACCTCCCCTGTGGCAGCAGGGATGGTGGAAGAGGAGGGAGATGCTGATGGCCGTGGTAGAGACAGGATGCACACCTGTACCAACCTATAGCTAAGCATAATACAATAATGCAAAGTAACATCCTCATACCTATTTCTAATAAGAAAAGGGAAACCCCATGACATCTAATCCATTTATAAATTATTCCTCTGTACCTTCTGCATGTATATCCAGAGAGGATGAGATTTGTGGCAATTAAAGAATGTTAATTGCCAGCACAAATTCAACAAAAACTTACAGAATAGTTCCACGTTGCTAATATTGATCCTATTTTAAAATCTGATGAGTTAAAAATATTCTAAATGTCTGTAGTAGGAATTAAATTGATTTCTAAAACAAAGAGAGACACTGTTTGGGCCGTAGTCTCAGGGGGAACGTGGCTGAGAGGGGGTGCACGTCTGCGGCAATGTAAATGGTAGTTCAGACACCAGCATCGAAGACTGTCAGTTTTGCTTCCTGGACCTTAAAGCACGATCCTACATTTTCCTCTGGAGTGTGTATGAACCGAGTCTTCAGGGTGTCTGTTTTCTTAGCTCCAAGTGCATGGCTGTTGTTCGAGGCTGGTGAGGTCTGCCAGGTTTGTGCTCTGAGAAACACTGATGCCCACAGCTGTGAGACGCGAGCACCTGAGCCAGCACGGTGCAGGGTGACGAATGAGCCCTTGGGGCTGATGCTGCTCTCGGACCTGAGTAAACACAAAATGTTGGTGAACTCCCAGAGAGAAGCTGGATGCAAATCCAGCTGAAAACTCACCCCTTAAAACCTTGTAATGTCTGATTTATGAATTGCTGCATAAACCTACAGAATTGCAGCGACTGAGTAATGACAAAGCTGACTGATGCCTATTTTAATTGTGTGGAGGATGCTGTGTAAAACTTGGAGCAACTAAAGCAGCTGCCCACTTAATAAGAATTCATATCTGGGTGCAGTGCAACGGCTTTATGTGCATTTCTCTTTCTAATCTTTTAACAGGGATCTCTGCGAAAAGAATTTCCTCAGTCTATCGGGGGGAGTGACATTTGTTATTTCTGCAAAAAACGGGTATACGTTATGGAGCGGCTGAGTGCAGAAGGCCACTTCTTTCACAGGGAGTGCTTCAAGTGTGAAATATGTTCTACAACACTCCGTTTAGGAATTTATGCCTTTGATGTTGAAGAAGGTAATGTAGGAGCTATTCAAGAATATTTTAAAATGTCTGTGTATTGATGCTTTTAATGGAACTAGGGAAAAAGACCTGGCCGAGCGGCTCGGTCAGGAGGAGGTCTGCCAAGTATGTTGTTTGCGTCCATGCTGATCTTTGAGTCCTTGTACTTGCAGTTCTAGTCTTTAAAAGAATCCAGTTATGACAGCCCTGAGCTTTAAATGAAGAAATCCTCAGTGGAAAGTAAGCTGAGTGACCAAAATGCAGGTTGTCCAATCACAGGTCAAAGATGGGGGGAAGGCCATTTTTCCCCAACAATACAGAATTATTCCCACCTCTCATTTATACATTAAACATTATGTTTAATGGCCATTAAACAACATGATCTACAAGGCTAAGCCATGATAGTGGCAGATTTACATGGATTTACAGGAGAATATATGTTATTTCTTTCAAGATGTTATGGCTCAGGAGATGAAAGCAGTAGTACTGGCCCAGCAGCAGTAAAATTGATTCCAGCCTGCTGCAGAACGGGAGGTTCAGATCCTGGGTGCTCAATCCCACCTACAGCCTGGAGTTTGGAGATGGGAAATTATTTTTTGCCCTTCCTTGGGGTTTTTTTTTTTTTGTTTTGTTTAGAGGGAAATTACTAAAGTCAATTGAAATTCCCTTGCTACTTCCAAATTATTTGAGTAGATCAGCGTATTAACCTGATCTCCTTCTGCGAGACGATTAAAGACTCATGGCCAAAGGTGGTTCTTTTGCAGTCCAGAGAATCTTCTGCAAAAATGTTTTTAACTGATTATTTGACTTCTTGCTGTTTGATGTCTTGTGGTGGTTTGTGACTTGGTGTTTATAGAATCTTGTTTTTCTGCTATTTAATAATCTTAAACCTGTGTGGTAGATAAATGAGCCCACCTAATTTAAATATAAGTGCAAATCTGTGTACTGTAAAAGAAACCCATTCAGAGCTCTGAGCTCTTCAGTCGGTGGCAAGTTTCCCATTCCTTTTGCTGCCCAACCATTCATTATCCTGATTTGGTTTCATAGGTGCAGCAGTGGGGTTTGAGTCCATAGATGTATAGATGAATCATATCATTTTTTTTTCTCTTGTAGGTAAATTTTACTGTAAACCTCATTTTACGCACTGCAAAATCAGTACTAAACACAGGAAGAGAAGAGCAACGTTACAGAGCCAGGGAAAGGTACGTATTGGTTATATTGCTAACGCAGGAAATGTGGGGGCAGCTTTATCTGGAGCAGGGTGTGATACTTCTGTGTGTGTGTAAGGTGTTTTCTGCCTGATGTCCAGAAGTACTAAAGTCAATACTAAAACATAATCTCTTGGTTCTGTGAATGTGGCGTATTTATAGTCTGGTTCTCAATGGAAATTAGCTTTTCCTGTACAAAATAAAGTTGAACTTAACAGCAATTGGAAATAACTATATATATAAAATGTTAGAACAGTAACAGAAACTAGACTTTTCATTTTTAAAAACATATTTAACATTTGTTACTGCTTTGTATAAGGAGGCAACAGGAGCATGGAAGAAAGAGGAAGCCAAACCCACAGAGACCACCACAGAAAGCACTTTGTCTACTGCTAGCAGTCCAGAGGACAGGTCCCCAGGTATCCTGACTTCCTTCTTTGGGGGCATGCTAAGCTGGCCCCTTCGGGTGACAAGGGATCTGCTTGACATTCCCAGACGCCTGTCTGACTGGATGCATGGTTTTCTGCACGCTACCAATCTCCATTTCAGGGACAATGCATATAACTATACCTACTTGTACGAACTCTTGAGCCTTGGTGTGCCATTCCTCTGTGCTCTTCTAGAGGTACTTACTCATATGTACCAGGAAGCAGAGCTATCACTTGAAAATGTGCTTGAATGGGTGAAAAAATTCTGTAGGGTTTAAATTCTTCTACATGTCTTGCGCAGTTGTGCCTTTCAGATTTTCAAAATTAACAGCCTTGCTGTTTTCTTGAGGATAATTTTTGGGGGTTGGTTTTTTTTTTTATTTTTCTTGCAACCTAATGTGTGACTTAAATGAACGGTGGATTCGTTCGGATAGAAACAAGGTGCAATCAAACTTTTCAATACGAAATGTACTGTATGTTAGAGCATGAAGGGCAGCGTCCAGATGCATTTCCAGAACACGGAGACAGATGAAGGATATTTTGTAGACTATTTCCACACCCCCCCCATTTTATCCTGTGATCAGACCATTGAGGGGGATGGTACATTTTAAAACCATTCTTCTCCCTGTCCTCCTGCCCCCCCCCCCTTTTTTTTTTTAATTAGACCAAGAAAGAATGTGTGTTCTTTCAGATGTTTGGGGGATATTTATGACAAATGACTGGGTTTTGAAACCTGAATATGGCGCACACCTTTTTTTTTTTTTCTCGCTTTTCATCTTTGCTCTGGGTTATGAGGTTTATAACTTGCATGAATATGTTTAAAAAAAAAAAAAGACCATGTACTTAATTCAGTTTGCTCCTCATCATGCCTTTTACATTTCTTACATGTGATAGATATCCTTTGCTGATAGTGGGTATAATCTGTACTACTAATTTATTTAAACTTTAAAAATAAATTTGAAGAGCAAATCTTAGCTGAGTGAAGGCTTGATTGAAACTGTAAGTCTAAGGAACTGGTAGTGTAACTAGATCTGACTTATTCTTCAAGTCAAGGCTTCCTCATTAGGTGGCTGATTCGAGGAATATCAGTTTGTGAAGCACTCATCTGTAACTGAAATCACTGCTGTTGTGCCTCTGGGTAGGCACTCCTGTTGTCTTCTGGAATTCTTTTAAAAACACAAATTTAGAACAAACAACAGCCACCTACAAATGTATTCTAAGGAGATTACTTCTTGTTGGGTATTCCATTCATTTCAATGTGTACAGCTGATGGCAGAAAGGTGAAATCCCCTATCATCTGGAGCAGCCATTAAGTACACTTCTTTCAGATGCCTCTCAACAAGGTATACCTTAATCAGAAGGTGTGGGATGGGTTAGATAAGCTATTTAACGGTAAGGAGACATCAACATCCCAAATTCTGGTTTACTTTCAGCCTAGTTAGCCAGTGAGGTAAACATGCTCCCTGCCTCTCAAATACTTAAATATTTAAATTCAGAAGTTAACCAGGAAACAGGTAAATACCTAAACGCAGTAATATCTATAGCCTAAAATGAGAAGCATATGTAGCATTTATTTCTAGGCAAAAGTATGTGGCTTAAATAACAGGAAATGATGTCACATTCAGTTAGTACCAAAGTTGAGGATCACCTTCCAGTGGTCTTAAATGACCGTGCTGCTTATGGACTGGCAGGTTTTTGATTCTATTTTTTTTAACCTAATGTGGGAAAAGATGATTTGAATTGTTCTGTTTCTTGGATAGTAAAAGGAAATGTGTCTTCTGTTTAAAATAAATATCAAACTGGATTTTTCTTATAGTTAGTTTGATTTTCTATAAACTATGAGGATAAAACTTTTCACATTTTAGAGTGCTTATGTATTTTGGAAAAAAATTGGGAAGTACACACTCAGAACTTGAAAAAGTGCTTGAAGAAAATTGTTTACGTATAAGGTAGCATTCATTTGAAATAAATTGCCATTAATGCTCATACATATTCAGCAAAACTTTGCTAAAATATTGACTGGACACAGCAACAATTATAGTAACATGGTGGGCACCTGTATATATGTAAAGAAATGTATCTGTTCCTCTTTCATAGCATTTCAAAAAACCCTACTTTGGAACACTGTATACTTTTTAATTGCTAATGATAGTAGTTGTTTCACCCTAAAAAGAAAAAAAATCTGCAAGTGCGATTTACCATGGGGTAAACTAGCAAACTGCTAGGTGGTAATGTTTTAAAATTTAGCTTGCCATCAGTTTTGATTTAAATTTGTCAATGGCACAGTCTTTAGGAACATTTTTTTCTTGAAATTTTCTCCTGCTGCTTACTACAGGAATTTTTCTGCTTTTCAGCAGAGTGAGCATAATAAGCGTACAGGAAATGGTGGCACAGAAAGAAACTTGGAAATCTCTAATGTCCAAGGAATTTAAAGCACATGAATCTTACTAGTAGAAAGTTTAAAAATCAAATTAAAAAATTTAAAAGATGGTATTTGCTTTATATATATTTATATAATGGGGAATAAAATCACTAAATTCCCCCAATAGAATTCAGGAAGTTGCATAATGCATATGTTTTCCTGAGGAATCTTAATTATACTGCATATTCCGCTGGGGAGTATGCAGGTGCTTCTGTTGAGAATGGGTTTTATTGGTATGAATCTAATTGGTAGATTCTTTTTTAATCTCTTCATCTTAATATTTTGCTGGTAAGATTCCTACCTATTTGTCCTCATTCATGATTTAATGAGAAAAAAGCAGTTTCATTTTGACCAATTGTTCTTTGTGCCTACGTAAACTTTCTGATGCTTTCCTGTACCACCACGTTAAGTTCTGTGTTCTTTTTCCTGCTGTCTTCTCTGTCAATCTCCCTCATTGCTTACAGTCCAGTTCATCATTCCGGTCCTGCACCCACTCACTGGCTGACGCCTTTCTGCTCTCAGGTGATTTTTTCCGCTTGCCAGTTCCAAAACTGTGTGACTAACACTGTTGTTTGACAGCATTTCACTGTGCATTTTTAAGGACTTTTGGAGCAAACTGTGTGTGTCTGGTATATTAATGGATGCGAGCTTTGGCATGATCACTTAACCTGTTGCTGAGTGGACGGTTCTAGGAAGGGTAACGTCTGCGCTCTCTGTACAGAATGTTTTTCTGTCTGTGCATGTACACTTCCTTGTGCCTTTAAGGTAAGTTAGGCAAGTACGATCTTTCTCAAAAGAACTAGCTAAAGCCTTGTTTCTTTCCAAGTATTGAAGGAAAGATTTAAGGTAAAGCCAGGGCAAGATTAGCCAGCTGATTCTCCTGGCTGGCGTAAACACCTATTTCCATCGAGCTCAAATGCACGATGACCCAATTCCCGTTGAGCTCAGATATGCGGTGAGCAAGCAACCTTTGAGCACTGGGGTGTTTTCCAAGCACTTCTTTGCTTTCATACTGAAAAGTACAATGTAAAAGGATTCTGTTGAAAAAGTAGCCAAAGCGGTGCAACTTCCAGTCTTCCACGCCAAGTAACCCACTAGGCAGGCCTTACAGCAATAGGTGTGCATTCTGGTTTTAGTCTGTAATAGCCAAATGCCAAGCTTATATAACCAGAATGGTTTGGATTGTTTTGTTAACTAATTAACTAGGCCCCGTTTGCCACTGTTGGATGGATTTGTGTTCCTGCATGAGGCATTGCCACTACCCTCCAAGACAAATCCGTGTGATTATTTTGCTTGTGATTTTTTTATACAAGTTCCAGTATGTCTAATCACGTGTTGATAATCTGAACGGGGAGATGAATCCAACCAAGAACCAAGGGCTCAGGCTGACAAGCAAGTGTGCTAAGGGTTTGGTTGATATGGTCATGTCCCAGCCTTCCCACCTAAGGATTCCTTTCAAAAGGAAGGGCCTGTGGGAATTGATCTAGGCAGCGATTTTCAGGGGGGGCCAAACATCCTCTGCCACTTGCCCCATTTCACACGCCTCAGCCAGGAATGCAGAAGGGCTGTAGGGCCTTATCTTGCTGACCTGTATGTTTGCATGACTAAAGCAACAGTATTTATTTGTGTGGGTATCCTAAAATGTGTTCATGGCTTTGAAAGTCCCCATGCTGTGCCCACACAAGAACCTCTCTGTATTTTAAGGATCACTTCCTGCACAGATGGTTAGGACATGACTTCCTATGTATTTCAGGGCTACAGTGTTTTGTTACAAAGCTCAGCATGCTTTGAGATGAAGGTCCTGACGTAAGGGTCTGCCATTTCAAACCACTTCCCATGGCTGTATATTTTTTACTCTCTGTTGCAGAGTCTTCCTAGCTCTTCCTGGCCAGCGAGGATTCTGTCCTTCTCCTCCTAAATCTTCTGTCTTCATTTTACTTTATAATCTTAACTGAATATTTTTATTAAATAGTTTTTAACGCTGTATTTAAATTTTCACATGGAAACTCTGTATTTTGCACACAGTGAAAATTGTTTTAGCGTTATTTATGATATCTGCTGTAAACAAAAATAAATGTAGTTCTTTATAAATCTCCTTGTTTCATCTTTTCCTTTTTAAAATTTTTCCTGAGGACAGAGACTTAACAGTGACTTCACACGCATTTTGCAAATTCCTCTTGTGGTGGATGCTGTTGTGTAATCTTTGGCCTGACCCAAAGGCTGGAGAGTTTCACTGTGGTGGTGTAATTTCACGTGCGTCCCTTTGGAAAGGGATGTGTGTTGGGTTCCTTGACAAGATACCCCATCTGCTGCAGATCAGGAGGTGCCTGGTGTTGGGATTTATCCTTCCTGGGAATGATAAATCGGTGTTGGTGAGCACGGCGGTGGCTTGTGTTGCATACACAAATGGCGCTTGTCCTCTTCTCTTTGACTTCTGTTACCTTTCCTTATGTTTTTATTTTACATATTAACAAATGCCATAGAGGTCACGCTAAGTTACATGTGTTTGGGATCTTCTGTCATGTACAGGAAAAGCAGGTAATCATGGGTAAAGCTTTACCTTTGCTCCTGGCTCTGGAGGGCTCTTTGCAAGCTCCGTGTATCTTCTGGACCCCTGGAAGCTGCAGCTAATGGTGACCTGTTATGTGTTAACAATGGCCGCCTTCTATTTATTTGTTTATTTGTTTATTTTGCCATCCTTTGCTCTGTCGTGACTTTTTTAAATTTTCATTTTTGTTTTTAAAGCTGGGGTTTTGTTTCTTTTTAGACAGCAACCTCTCCAAAAGAGCTTTCCTCAATCTTCCTCCCCTTCATCTTCTCTCTTTTGCTTGCTCTGCAGCTCCTATGTTATAATCTCTTCCCTTACATTTCAAGAAAAAAACAAATCCCAGAAAGAATAGACCCAATATTTTAATGGAAATATTGTGTGATATGTTTTTTAAAACGTTAATTCAGACCAAGCCTCACTAGGGTTGAGTGAATCACAGAAACGAATTTTTTGAGAGTCTTGCTAAAGACAACATTGCCAAAGCAGAACAAATGTTATTCACACTGAGCTATTGCAGCGTCCCTGCCAGTGAAAAAGCCACCACACACAGTAGAAAGCTTGCTGTCCAAAGGGGAGATGATTTGCATAATGAAGTCGTAGGACAACGAATCCCATTTAAGACAACGCTTGGCACTTCCTTAATTGTAATGGACAAAGCAATTTGGGTAAAACTAAATCTGCTCTTGCGCAATTTACGGTTTGGAGCAGGCTCATTCCTGCCATCTTGATCATTTTAGGCAGAGGCAGTGGCATGGAAACATCAGAAGAGGTTTTTGTGTCTGCAGAAGGTGATGATTTGTTTGGCACTGAAGCTTTGAAAGGCATCAGATGTTCATGCTGTTCTCATAAAGTTTCACTTATTCCTGCTAAAATAGCTTGGAATTGCAGTAATCCTGGGGTCTAGGTTTGTTGTAATTGTCTTGCTTGAGGCAGCACAGAAGGCCCCAAAAGTCAAATCACTGGCAAATCCTGTCACTGGAGGGATATACCTAGTAGTAAACAGTCCATGCCCTGGAACGCTAGTGGGCAGGACACAGTGTACAGAAAAGAAATAAACCAGACAAAATGAGCACCATGAGGAGAGCAAATTTGTTAGTTCCCTTGCTCTCAGCCAAAATCATTACACAATGAAGCTAAATATTCCTTGTTTTGCTCCCAGTAATGCTGCTAGAGGAAAAGACTAGTGGGTTAAGTTCTGAGCCAATTTATTAAGCCTAATTTGGGACTGCTGTCTTCCTCTGGCCATGTGAGCAGACCTCCCTGTGAGCTGGAGGCTTGAATCCTCCTCCTGCTCTTGTGCTGAGCTCCCCAAAAGCTCCAGTGCTCTCGATCCCCAGCAAACATGCTGTTGCAAACACACCCCAAAGCAGTAATGCTTTGTCCCTCCGTATAGATGGCATTGGCAGCGGTGCTGGTTTGAAAGGCGAACAGGCTCCTTCTCGGGTCTTGAGCTGCTGCTGAACTGGGTGCCTTCCAAAAATCATGCTTTTGGAGCAGATGATGCTAATGCCTCTTTACGCAGATAATGCTTTCTAAGACTTGAAAGCCACTTGTTGTTACAGATGCCATTATAGCACTAGAAGCACAGAGGTGGCATTTGCTGTGTCTGGCAGGCTCAGGAGTTGCTGTCTTTCCTCCTCTCTATACTGGTTCAAATGGTTCTGAACTGGTCCATTGCCACTTAGGGCCATTTGGATTGGAAATACATACACAGATGTGCTTTTGTTGAGAAGCCAGACTAATTTTCCATTCTCAAAGCAACACAGCACTACCTGCCTAGATGCCTGTTAATGAAAAGCAAACGTGGTGGGATTCTGTAAACGTAACCTTCCTTTATTATTATTATGCTAATGCTTTATAATGAAAAAGATCTAGCATTTTTACACACATGATTTGGAAAAAAAAAAGATTACAGACAAAATTTCTTCAAATTGCTCAAATTCAAATGTCAACCTTTCATTAACTCTACCAAGAAGACTAATTTCTGTTCTTGATTTCTTCTAGACTGCTACAGCTATAAATGTCAGTGAAAGTTGCTTCTGTACTTATTTCAACCTCAAGCAAGGGCTATGGTCTGCGTTTTCCCACAACATTATGGCAATTAGTTACTCTAATTGGCTTTGATTCATTTCTGGCTCACTCATTCCTCACATTCCAATCAAAACAATGAGTTCTGAAATGCACTGAATTCTGCATTAATATTTATATTTTTGAAGGCACGACATGTTTGCAGATTACTTGATTTTTTTACATAAAAGATCATGTAGCTGAAGCTCAGAAGACATTATGTATTAATGCTTGATCCAAGTATATGTATTAGTCATGTAAATATTTCCGCAGGTCTCTTTCCTTTTCTTGATAACTGTGTTAACATAAAAAGGAGGGAGGCTTTGATCTCATCTCATCAGGTGGTGGGCTCCAAACTTGTTTGAAATGGCTGGAATTTCAGATATGTTCTTTTGAAATGTGAAATTGCAAAGCAATTTGCATGTTGCTGCAGTCTTGAATTTGCTTTTCGGGCGTTTATTCTGCAGGTATCAATTCACGTCTTTGTTTGAAGGTTTTTGGTGCTTGGAGTCTGTGTGCAAAAACGTGTTATTGCAACAGACACTGGTCACTCTAGAGACTGACACCGCTGTGGCTGCACTCTGAGTTCACAGTTCTTACACGCATTAATATACCAGACTAACATGGGTTGCGCTGATAAAATATGTATTTAATCTGAAAGGATAGAAATCATGTGTTTCCATAGCAGTTTTTGTTTCAGAAGCAGTTTTCCATACGTATGTACATTCAGCACTCCTAGTAGGTTTTCAGGGAGTTGCTTTTTCCTCTATTATTTTTCGCTGAGTTTGTAGTAGAGCATTGCTGTGCGCTGCTCCGGATGCTTCCAAAGGTCGTGTGCTTTGGGCTCTGTCTTGCTCTGCCAGCTTCAGATTCCCTGGTTGTATTTTGTGCCTCAGTTCAGAGTGTCTGTTCGTCCAGTGGGTAACGGGTACTTTGACAAAGCGTTTTGCTGCTGGAGAACTTGCGTAGGTGCTGGCGT
The DNA here is from genome assembly GCA_027574665.1 of Rhynochetos jubatus. Taxonomy (NCBI): domain Eukaryota; kingdom Metazoa; phylum Chordata; class Aves; order Eurypygiformes; family Rhynochetidae; genus Rhynochetos; species Rhynochetos jubatus. The sequence continues at coordinate 12,036,071 of CM050663.1, forward strand.
GGGTCCGTGGGGGAAGCAGACAGGCTCCTGGCCCGGGGGTGGGAGGAGGGGGCTGTGGTGGAGCCTGTCACTGGGCAGGTGCTCAGGCCCCAGTGCACAGGGACCAGTGGCTGTCTGTATTCATTGTCCTGTTAGCCACCTCACCTTCTGAAGAAGGCCTGAGGAAACATGAGGAGAAAGGTGGCAGGAACTGACACCTGTGAGATGTCAAATGTCCTGTCTTTTACAGGAGTCCTTTTGCCAGGACACAAATCCGCCTGGAAGTTTCTCAGGTGTGATGAAAACTCAGAGTTTGCAGAGGACATCAGTTTGGGAATGCTGCTAGGAGCCCTGCAGCCTCTGAAGGCAGATGGGTGAAATACCTTAGTGGAACGTCAACAGTTTCAAACCCTAACACAGGCGACCCCCCCATGCAGCCTTACACGTTCTGAAGCTGAGGCTGCAGGGTGCAGCCGTATCAGGTTTGAGCTCAAATCTCACTCCGGTGTGGGCTGGTAAGCAGTGTGTTACAGCAAGACCGAGGTCTAACCAAGCTGGGAGTGTCGTGGTTCCCCCATCCCGTCCGACAGGCCCAGGTGGGCTGTGCTTCCTAGCAAGCCCTTCCCGCTCTGTCCCTCGTCCCTGTGCTGGCTGGGTTCCTCTCAGCTGTGCTTCCACAGCGCCAGAGTGAGGACACCTCCTTCTGCCCCACAGCTTTCCTAAAGCACTGCTGTGATAGAAGCAGGACTCATCAATTCCTTTTGTTGTTCGTTATACGGTAAGGAGTCAGAGAGGCAGCGAAGTGTGCCGGGCGTGCTACGCATCGGTCTGTGGCCTGCTGACTACATTTCTTGCTGTCGGGCTTTGATGCCAGCTGGTGTTTGCTTTCACCGTCAGAGCTGCCTGTGTTTATGAGTAACTCCACTTTAAAATTGCTCACTCCTGTCATTGCCTTGGTCAGCAGCTCCATACAAGGCCGGGCAGAGTCCATGCATCCTGTGGATGAATTATGGGATGACACAATTTAATGGCGGGCTAAGAGCCTCGGGATTGCCAGCTGGAAAAGCAGGGCAGAAGTTAGGCTGGGGTCTTTATGGGGGGTACAGGGTTGTACAGTGGGGAAGGTAAGCTGTGTGCCAGCCCTGGCTGCCTGGGCACCCACCTCCCGCTGCCAAGAGCAGCACCTGGGCGTTCAGTGGTGCTTTTCACCCGAGGACCCGAAGGCCCATTGCCAGTCCGGAGTGGCCAGGGCAGCTGGGGGTAAGTACTGCTCCTGTTCCACAGCCATCGGGGAGTCACAAACCCGTCGTGTGTCAGCAGCCAGAATATCACATCCCAAATGCAGGCTGCAACACCTGATTCCAGTAGGTTTCCTTCTTCCTCCCCACTGCCAAACAGGGCGGTCGCACAGATCCGTGACATGGGCAGGGCTGTAGGAAATCGGTCATTCTCGCCCGCTTTTTCCTGCGCCGCGGGGCAGGTGCCGAGCTGCCTGGCCTTGGGGCAGGGTCCCCTCTCCCTGCCAGCAGCAGGTATGAATTATTTCTTACCCTCTTCGAGGGCCCAGCCAGGGGGGGGTCAGCCTTGTGTTTGGTGTGAGGCCAGATGGATCGAGGCGCTCTCGGGGGTGATTTCTGGACCAGCCTCCCTGCGGAAACTTCCTTCCTGACCACCAGCACGCTGGGTGTGTTGTGGCCTAAAGCAGGAAGGCTGATATCATTTTAAGATCTGTTGTTGCCTGGCTCTGTTTCTGGTTTTCATCTCCAGGGATGTTCTCTGGGTTTGTATTAGTTTGAGTTTTCATATTCTGGTCAGCTCAGCAAGGCTCACTCCCCCTTTCCGCTTACACGGGGCTCCCATTTGGTCCGCCTGGCCTTAGCCCAGGAATACTGTGGAACCTCTCACTGTACCTTGCGTAGAAATGAACTCCCCTCTCCTGACTTAAAACCAGCTGAAGAGGAGGAGGAATAATAAATGTGAACTGGCTGCTTACGGCCTGGCGGCATTGGCTGGATGGGGAGGCTGCCGCAGCTGCCTTGGTTGGGGGTTTTTCAGAGGAGCATCCTTGACCATTTTTGTCCAAGACAGGCAGAGGCACGCACGGAGCAGCCGCTCCCCAGCAGAGCTGATAAAAGGCAGCTGCCCTGAGCCAGCTGGTGCTGAGGCGCTTGGCCCCATGCTCCCGGTGGGGAGGGGTATGGTGTTCAGCACAGTTCAGTCTTTGTGCCGTTGTGGGCAGCGCCCGCTCTGCCCGAGGTGGGGGGAGAATGGCCTACGCGTCCCAGCTGCCCGCAGCGGGGGCTTGGCTCTGCCCAAATTTGGCAGGTTCCCGAGCCCTTGTCATCTCCTTGTCAGGCCACAGCAATGTGCTTTGCCTGACGCTGGTTTGGCAGGTGACTCGGGAGCAGCAGCCCGTACAGAAAGTCAGGCTGCCTTGTCAAGTGGGATTCGCCAGCATGAATCACATCTCCCGCTTATGTCTGTTGGTTGGCCCTGGTGTTATCGGCGGGGGGACTCGGATGCTGGAGCGATCAGCGCCTTATAAATGGTAATCGTAGAAGGTGTGGAGAGCCGTCTGCGAAGCCCTGGGTGGGTGGACACTAAGGCCCTTTGGAAAGGGCCTCTCCTTTGCCACACGTGCGGTGAGGCGCCGCTCCTGGGCAGGCTTCTGAAGAGGACCCATGCCAGAGACTGTCATGAGACCATGGTGTTTTCATCAGCTAAGCAAAACCCATTGCGAGTGCACCGCCAAGCATGGCATAGCGTGGAAAAAGGTTTCAGTGCTTCTGCGTGCAGCACTGAATTGGCATGGTGTGGGTGAGACGCCAGCGTGTAACTCAGCACCTTTCCCTCATCAAATGGGGCTGGTGTGTTGGCAAAGCCTCTGGGACTAGGAGGAGGGGGTGATGATGCATTTATCTGTTTTGGAATAGCAGAGGGATCTTGCATGGCAGCAGACGACATTTAGTGGTTTGTTAGTCACGGAGGGGCAGTAAACAGCTTTGAGATTGGAGCTTTGAAAAATCTGAGCTTGAGCTTTTTGGCAGAGCGGTCTACCAGAGCTGGCATGGCCTGGCTGTGCCGGGCAGTGCGCAGTGGTGCTGAGACTGTGAGGTAGTGTCAGTCCTGGGTTTGGGGCTGTGCAGCTCAGTGGCCCATGCAAACCCTCCCTCAGTCCCTGCGGGGGCTGACAGTGATGCCCTGCGGTGTTGGGAGAGGTTTGCTCTCCCCCAGCACGAGGCTGACGGGGCCCATGCAGCCCTGCAGCTCCTGTTCAGCCTGAGCAAAGCTGGCGCCGGTGCCTGGTAGCTGTCAGGGAGACCTGCCCTGTATTTCCATGGGTATGAACTGCCTTAAAATCACTCCAGGAGAAAATGACTAACAGAACTAATTGCAAGCTTTCAGGGCTTTAGGGACATTCACATAGCTCATGTCTGTAATACGCAGCATATTACAGAGGAGACACCTCTGCGCTGCCTGGTTGTCAGCTTTACCCTCGTACCTGAGGGAGGAAGGCGAACCGAGGTGTTCACTAAAGCACTTGAGATCCCCGAGTCCCTGAATCCTGCCTGCCGAGAGACTTCTCCATCCTTGTTTCTGGGCTTTGGGATGATTTGTGGGGCTCTCCCCACTGTGGAGCTGGGTCTCGGCACTGGGCACATGGTCTCACTGCCATGCTCCCTCCTTGGCCATTCCCACCGGGCTCAGGGACTTTGCTGGAGAGCAGCGCTGCTGGAAGGAGTTATTAGGGGCTGTAATGCATCCAGACCACTGAGGATGCTGGTGCCAAAAAATCATTAAAAAAAAAAGAGACAAAAATGCTTTTTAAGTTATGGTGGATCATCAGCGGATGCTGTTCTGTAAGCGTGTGAATGTTACAAGCCTGTCGTTGAAAGAATCGCAGTTACAATGGTCTCTGAGTGAGCAAAACCACCACACGGAATTTGCATGCTTTCTGCTAATAGGCAGCTGCCTGGAGCCTGTGTGCTTTCTGCAGGGCTCAGCCAGGAGGGTCTCCGGAGAGATGAAGGGAAACGTCTCTTCAGAACTCCCGTAGGAGAGCTGCTGCTGGACTTGTCTGTACAGGGACCTCCAAAAACCGTACTTAGATTCCTCATTGGAGACTGCTACTTTGCCAAGCCATAACCAAACCACAGTTTGCTTCTCAGATTTGCTAATCAGCTTGAAACAGCCCCCTGCTGAGGTACCAGCCCTGCCTGGCCCCTGCTTGGCAGCCGTGCCGAGACGGGAGCATCTTCATACAGCCCGTCCCCCTCTAAAGCGGGGCGGAGGATGTTGAAGGGCTGGGGCCCTGGGTGCAGACTAGCAGTCCAGCACCAGGCCTTGCCGTGCCGTCCCACAGGCTTGGGTCACTTCGTAGCCCTCTCTGCTCCTCGGCACAAACCTCCCCGAGTGATCCAGTCCGCTCAGCCGCAGTCCCTGCTGGGTCTGACGGGTGAATTCTTGTAAGTCCTCCCAGAAGCCACACACGGGCTGAAGACAGTCTCGCCGTCCAAATGGTCTCGCTAGTTTGCCTTTCATGGGTAAATGACCGTGGTGTTTGGATTATTGGTGCTATGGGGAAAACCTGAGGATTTGTACCATATCTGTGCAGCTGCAATAAGGCCCACCTCCAAGTTTTGTAAACCTTCCCAGCGCTGCGGAGATCTTGTAACGTCTTTGTCCCTCGCTGGCTGCATCTCCGACTCATTCAAATGAGAGTTGGCGCAAAAATCGCCCTGTCTCAAACGCACGGGTGAGCTGGCACTCCTGGTGAACTGGGGAAACTTGGCACAGCACAATGGAGAATGAAAGCGTAGTTTACTGGAAAGAGGTGTGCATCTGACTGTGGGGGCTGCTGGGGCTGCTTGGCCACGCCTGTCCGTTGGAGCGAGTCCTGAACAGCCCTGACCCGATGAGAGCCCCGCAGATGGGGCTTTGGGGATACTTCTCAGTTACCACACGTTTTAGCTAAATCCTTGTCCCGTAAGGAAAACAGTTGTTTCTCTCCCAGTGTGAGGAGGATGAGGTGGGCTTTGAAATACAGACAAAGGAGATATTGTTTATCCAAATTTTTCATTGCGTTGGAGTGGGAGGGCCAGATGAATACAGTATTGTTCTGTTGAAATCGCTTACTGTCTTGCTGCTGTTTGGTAACTGAAGGCAGCTAAGCGCCACTGCTTGCATAAAAATAACCCCAAACCCCCCAAAATCTAAAGCCATGTTATTTGCTCTCAATGCAAGTCAACCAAGGACTCTGCTGAGGAGAGGCGCTTGCAGTGAGGAGATGGGTGATAGAGCCTGGGAGTGGGAATGGTGCTGCCCCAGCACAGCAGGCCACGGCCATCGGCTGTCCCTGCTCTGGGGCTATTCTCTGAACAGAGCTGTGACTGCTGGCATGAATGCACCAGGATGTTGAGCATCGCTCCACATTATAGGATGCCTTGCAAAATTTTTTCTATATAAAAGGGCTTTAGATGTATGCATTATTTTTTCTAGCTGTAACTCTGCATAAGGGGCGACTTCCTAAAGCCCGGAGTTACTCTTTGTGTCAGCAACCGTGGCAAAGCAGGGCAAGGAGGAAGCATTAGTATTGCTGTTGTGCACATGGACAGCGGAGGACAGAGAGGTTAAAACAGAGGTGTTCCCAAATTCAGTCCGACTTGGGTTTCTGGATTCTTTGAAAAATTCCTCTAAAGTGACTTATTTTGTTCAAGAAAGTATGTAACTGAGGAACTGAACCCAAACCACCTGAGCAGAAACTCATATTTTTCTTGAATTGGGGGAAAAATACCCAACGCTTTTGTCCTGCTGGGCTGCAGCCGGGTACTAAAGTGAATAAACTCGGCCTGGGCTTCGGCTGGGCAGGCAGCACCCTCTCCAAAGGCCAGTGTCCCATGCCACGCCATGCTGCAGCGTGCTTTTCGTCGGTGTGTTCAATGCCCTTGGGTTGATGAGTGTGAGAACAGCCTCACCTCCTGGCCACCCATCCTGTGCCCACCAACCCTCAGCCGGTGTGCTTCAGCTCAGCCAGGCTCTCCTCTCGATTTGGGACCTGCGGTTTTGTCACACCATTTAGGAGCAGAAAGCGTGAAGCTGGTTTTGCAGTACTGCAAAGCTGTTCTTGCTGCTTTGAGCAGAGCCCCTCCAAGCCTTCGCCTTGGGCCAGGCCCGCCTGCTGTCGAGCCAGCAAGATGTCCCCGGTCCAGAAACGGCCCAGCTCAATAGCAGAGCCAGCCTGTAACCGGGTGAGGGCTGCAGGGGTTTGGAGCTGGAAGAGGAGGGAAAGGGAGCATCCAGGAGTCTGCTGGGATATCACCTGAGAGGGGCAGCTGGGGAAAGGCAAGCATGAGGGAAGGGATAGGTTAGGCAAGGCACACTGTGCTTGGCAGGGAGAGAAGTGAATTGGGAGATGAATGAAAAAGGCAACAGCGTGGCCAAAGCAAAGCACTGGGGCAGTGTGATGGATGAGGAAGGATCATAACATGCAGATGACAGTGGGGTAAGGAGGAGGTTAACAACAATTTAGGGAATAGAAAATATAAATTCTCTTAATCCCACCAGACCTTCAAACAGCAGGTTACAGCTGGGTAAGTGTAGTCTGTAAAACAGGCAGCATAAACACCGGGACTGCAGAGGACCTGCTGCTGTGTCTGAGCAGAGCTGAGCGGGCTGCCCTGCCTGCTTGCTTCCCTTCAGAAGCATGCAGGAAAGCACCAGAGGACGAGGAGGACTTGGAAATTAGCACGTTCTCTCCCTGACTTACTCATGCTGACTAGGTTAGGAAACTTCAACCCCTAAAAAATGCAAGTCAGTTGTTAGAACATTTCCACTGTAACTGGCTGGCAGCGCACTGCGAGATGCTTGTGGTGTGTGCTGCCTGTCCCTGCCGTCATACTCCGTGACAGATCTGGTCGGCTGACTGTGACCTAAGTTTAACGCCTTCCCATGCACGCCTTGTCCGTGCCTCCCCGGGTGAAGTATTTGAACGTTATGGCAAAGGATTATTAGGGACTCCAGCCCAAACCGTGCTACGGAGCGGGCATACTCACTGCTGGAGGTCATTAGCATGCTGAGACAGTGAGTAGGAAATCTGAAGTGAGCGTGGTGGAAATGAAGTAAGATCTTACGCAGATGCTATTTTGAGTGACTGTTTCCTGACGACCGGGTCCTCCTCTGATAACGTCTGGTGCTGTCCCACAGAGGTCAGTGGCACAGCACCAGTATGTGTCAGCAGGAAATGGGGCTGTGCCCTTTTCTGTCCCGCACACCGGATGCCTCGTCAGCTTTCACATTGCGTTTGTCTCAGAAAGTCAATTCCTTTGACATGGTCTCTTAGCTTCTAGCAGAAAATCTCCTGTCCTGGGGAGGAAACCTGATGCAGAGCGAGGGTGCCGGCTGGCCACGGAGCTGCCTGCGGCATCACAGGTTGCCCAGGCAATCCCAGGCAAATGACTTGATCCACCCGTGTGCCCCTTCCCCTTTGGGAACAGCAATAAGGCCATTTTTGAGCTTTCTTGTGAAGAAGTGGGGTAACGTGGTAAGTACAGCCACTCAAGCACTATCAAAATTAGGTATCTTGTAGCTTATGTGGGAATTTACACCTTGGATTTAGGAGCTAAATGTCTGCCTCAGTCCTTCTGTAAGAGCCTGAGTTTCCACTTGCAGGGGCGGCAGGGGGGCTGCTGCATGTGCTGAAGTGCCGAACAACTCGGGCCTCTCCCCTGCCTGAGCACAGCTTGGCCTCCAGCGAGGCTCTGTCTGCCTCTTCCGCGAGGAGACAGAGACCAGAGTGCAATGGTCGCCAGAGCTGCGCCAGTCCGAGGTGCTTAACTCTCGACCTGCGGTGCGATGGGAATCAAGGTGCTGAGGCTTAGAGCATGGTTCCACCCTGGAGTCAGATTTCCAAAAAATTGGTGTCATCCCACTCAGCCTTGCTGTGCCGACATCTCCCTGAGGGCTTGACTGCCAGCGCGGGGAGGATGGGTGGCTGTCCAGGATGCAGGGAGAGCTGCAGGCTCCCAGCTGAAATGGAGAGGTATGAGGGCTGCTTGCACCTGCTCAGGAGCATAACTGTGCCCCACCTTTGTGTGAGTCCTTTGGGCTGCTTCAGGAGAAATCCCTTCAGGCAGCCCTTCTTACCTGATTTCAGGGGAACAATCCTGTGTTCGTCTGGCCCTCCCACTGGAGGACTGTGACAGTGACCCTTGGGCATCCAGGGAGACCTCTGCTTTTCTTCGAAGCTCTTACCCAAGGTGCAGCCCTGCGATGAGAACCAGCAGTAGGAACTTCAGCCTTTTCAAACGCCCCATGGAACTCGTAAGCCAGTGTTTGGGTTAACGAGCACACGTGGGTGTCCTGTGCACGGAAACACACAGGCAGTCCAGTTTCTTTCTGGTTTTATGGAATTAAGTGCAATGTAGTTGATATTCAACTTCATATGTCATCATACAAATATCATTGGTAAGGAGTGGTTTTACTTCCTAATCGTAGAATGGTTTGAGTTGGAAGAGGCCTTCAAGGGACCCTTAAAGATTATCTAGTCCAACCCCCCTGCTGTGGGCAGGGACACCTTCCACTAGGTGGGGTTGATGCTAGTGCAGGATGCTGATCTTAAACCTGTTAGTAACCCTGTGAATGCAGATCTGTCTTGCTCAGAAAGGGCTCAGCTGTCAAACAGATTCCTGAGAGGGTCAACTTCTGGGTGCAGAACTCAAGAAGGGGAGATACCATGAAGGGGGCGGGGGGAAAAATGCCAAGGACGGACATGTAACTCTTCAGAGAGGTGACGGTGCCATCTGACACCGTCATCTGGTGGCCTGGATGACATCCTGGGGTCCCTCACCACCTCTATTATGTCTATAATGATTTAAAAATCACATGGATGAGTAACAGGGTACTGCAGAGGGACTTGTTGACTGGGAATCTGTTCACATTCTGTAACCGCGCTGGGAATGGGTGTAGGTAGTCTGTCTGTCTGTGGGTTTTGATGCTCTCCAGCTGTGTGTCTGTTAGTCATAAGCATGCTTTCTCCTCTTTCCTGTTAGCGTGGCGGGGAAAACATTGATGTGCGGGTTGGGGAGGGAATATGTACTGAGCAGGCAAGCAAATGGCAAAGCTGACTTTCTTCAACAGCCGCTTGCAGTGACCTCAGGCAGTGCTTGTTACCAGCATGGGTACAAAGCCTATAGACAGAGCTGGCAAAGTTTTGTGGGGTTTTGCTTGCTCTATTTTTCGTATGAAATGCAGCATCTTATAAGGTGAAAGTTGAGTTGAAGGAGTTACATTTTACAAACTGTCTTACAATACTGCTTTCCATTTTGCTTCTGGAAAGCAGAAATGGCACGTTGTGGTCCAGCTGTGTGGGGGTGGGGGCTGTTCCCAGGAGGGCTTCATGTCCCTGAATGAGGCTGGGCAGCCGTGCCCTGCTGACCCATGGACTGCCATGCTGACAGCCAAACAACGCCGGGCTTGCTGTGCGCTGCCCACGAGCGGCTTTGGGGCGAGTGGCCTGGCTGGGCCAAAGTAGAAGACATAAAAATCGAAGGTGATGAACTTCCTTCATCTCCCAAAGGAAATGAAATCTCTGCAGTCAAGAAACACATGGCTGCTGTGGTGCTAGTGAGCTGGACATAGAGCCTGAGCACACGTTCTCACATGGGAGCATCTTGCTCTGGAGAAGCCATGAGCTGCTCCTTGGCTTCTTGTACAGAGAAGTAGAAGAATTTAAAAAACAAACAAACAAAAAAACCAAACAACAAACAACAAAACAACTCTTTGTGAGCAGTAAAGTTGTGAGGAATTTTCCAGCCAAGAAAATACATTGGTTTTTGTGAAGCGTGTAAAACCAGAGCTCACCATAGACTTTTGAAAAGTGCAATACCCTGTGCTGCTTGGGAGAAGCATAATCTGTAAAACTACTACAAAAATCACTGCAAAGCCATGTTACTCAGTCTGTGAGTGCAAGAGAAGGAGCTTCACCTGGCCAGCACAAGAGTTGTACCTGTAGAGCATTCGTCCTGCAGCTGGGCTTTCCTCAGTGGTGATTTTAAACATGGCAAGGGGATGAGCACGGACAATAACTGGGAGAGGTGCAGAAGCTCAGAACACCATTTTCTTTTTCTGGGGAGACCAGGGGCTACCAAAACCATGCAGAATGAAGGCGTAACTGTGCTCTCACAGCTTGTTTTGAGGACTTTGCTCTAATAGATAAGCCATGTCCCAGGTCTGATTCTTTTCCACTTATACAGGTGTAAATTAGGAGCAAGAGTGTTGAATTAAATGTGGCAAAAGCACCACACATGGGAGGTGAACTGAGCAAAGCCACATTCTGGAGCTTGTCAATTGTCCCTCCTGCAGCAAGCCCCAGGGGAACTCGTGTGGCTGATATGTTTGTATTTGCTTGGGCAAGAGGCTGTGGATAAATAAGGTTGCTCAGAAATTAAACATTTTACAGGGAGAGATGATCTCCTGTCTTTGGCTTTGTCTACATCACCTTGCGTGAGCGAGGGAAACTTGGCTTTATTCTTTATTCCTCCTGCTTGATGATGAAGTTTAGGCACGGTGCTGTTTAACTGCTGTGAAGCTGCTGCTTCTCCCAAATCAGTGTGTTTGCTGTACACATTCAGAATTGACTTTCTGATGAGCCTGTGTTTATTTTGCTCACTCCCACTGTCCTAAATTGACCTAAACCTGCAATAAGATGCTGACCTTGTAGCCACCCTAGCCAGGTTGGTCCCTCTGCCTCCTGCCACACACACACTCATCTGGGGCCTGAAAACAGACCGTAATTCCCTACTTGTGTGGCTGGTACGTGTTCATTACCACTGCCACCAGGCACCCAGCCTGATGGATGTCCTGCTGAGCAGAGTGAGGACCTGCAGCTGCCGAAGCCGAGGCTGCCCCTGGAGTTTCCATCTCTGATCCAAGCTGACAAACCCCAGCAGGGCTGTACTGGGTTGAAGGGATATTCTTGCTGTGCCAGACCGTTGGTGCGTGTGCCTCACCTGTGCCGTTGGGACAGCATGGGGCCCCATGTAGGAAGTGCTGGCGGTGGCCAAGGACCACTCAAATGAGGGGTCAGGGTCCCCTTCCAGACTCTCTCCTCCCCTAATGCTCCACTGTAACCTTTTTGCTTTCCCAGGCCACTGCCTGCCCACGGCTGACGAGCCCACCTCCCCGAAGAAGGCGAAGAGCATCCCTGACCCCCGTGACTTGGAGAGCTGGTTCTCACCCCCTTCCCCTGAGTGGGCCACCGTGAGGATCATCCCCGAGGAGGAGATGACCGAGCACAACCTTCTCGCTATCCGAGTCATGGTCACCAGTGATGCAAGCAGGTACTTGAAGGTTCAAGTAAGCCTATTAAAAAACCCTAAGAGCAGCTTGCTTTTCTCTGGAACACTAAGGAAAAGACTAACAAATATAGTACTGAATGTACGTACAACTGGGAGGGGTGGGCGGTGGGGGGGAGAAAAGAAAAACCGCTCAGAATAACAATTGTTCTTCACCGCAGCCATAAATCCCCCAGACACATGACTCACTTTGCAGGAAATCTTCAAACACTCGCATCCCACACAGGGGCCTGAAACAGATTGGAAAACATCGCCATGATCTTCAGCTCCTGGTGTCGGTTCAGGGATTAAGGCAGTGGGTGTGTTGCGGCAGAAGGTGCATCCTGTGGCGTGGTTGCTCCCCACCTTGGGCATCATCCCACAGATCCACACCCTGGGCCCCTCTCGGGGGCATTTTGGGGCCTGCCCACCCCTAAGAAATCTCAGGTTTGATGATCCTTGGAGAGCTGTCAGAGGAAGCATGATTTCTGCGTACAAGTTATTGGCTGTCTGGGCAGGATTCTGTGGGAGTTCATTCTGTCTAAAGATTAGATTGGCATCTCTCGAGTAAAGCAGTTTTCCTTACTGAGAACTAAAATAAGAAGAGGGAGGGCAAAAAGAAGAATACAAAGGAAAAAAAAGGGCAAAAAAGCCAAGCCTAAAGCCAACTGTTGCAAACACAGGGGTATTGCTCTGTAAGGAAGCTCATTCAAGTACTCCATGTCCTTCAAACACCTATTTGTGGCGTTGCGTGTCGCCTGCGGAGTTGCATTTTAGAAATGCAACTTTCTGCTGTTCCCTGCAGTGGTTTAAAAGGTGTCTGTGCTCTGCCACATGGCTCTGGGTGTTCTTCCAGGGAAGGATGACCCTCTCCAGGGTTCCTCTCCCATGGGGGACTGGTTGCTCAGGGAAGGGTTTCCTACCGCTTTGACAGATTCCCCTGCAGAGCGTGTGCTTGTATCCCTCGCTAATACCCTCTGGCTCGGTGTCCCCGCCGCGATGAGTTGGCTAATCCCTCTGACCCAAGGGATCAGCTCCCTGTCCCAGGACTTGACAGCGAGGCCCTGGCTCCCCGCCAGCGGCATGTGGTGTGAAGGGCGATGCCGCATCGGTCACCAGCATGGGTGTTGCTAGCAGCTGGGAGGTCAGCCTCCCGCTCCTTGGGCACCTTTTGCCTCACACTGCTCCAACAGACCAGCCCCTGCCTAAAAAGGGGGGGACGAGAGAAATAGCAAGTGATAAATGGCAGCGCTGAGCTGGCTGCAGGGCACTCGGTGGGATGGGAAAATGACCCGCTGGGTGACGGAGCTTTGCAGTTCAGGCTTTAGGTACTTGTGAATAATGACCACCTATGAAGCAGAGATCAGAGGAGAAGCCTCCTACTATAGCACTTACCTCCTTGACAGCCAAGGAAAATAAACATTTTGCTCTTTAAAACAGAAATACATCAATCAACATTAATGGCAGGTCTTTTTCTTTCGTGTGGCACTCTGCCAAATCTCAGTACGCTATCCCTCTATCCACATAGGATCTCAGCTATCAAAGACTTCATATATTTATATTTTTTTCTCTCTATATATAAATGTATGTATGTTTGACACAGCTTGAAAGACACATAAAAAGCATGTGTTAGTGGCGAAATTTGAGGCCAGTCAGATTCAGCCTACCAAGAGAGCAACGCACCTGTGACTGGGCTCCCATCCTTGCTGCCTTGTCAGCCCCCCCAGCACTGCTGGTTTGATCTGGGCAAAGCAGGGACGTAGGACTGGCAGGCACTACCCGTATGGCATTTAGGCTGGCTTTATACCATCTGCAGCCCTTCCTTTAGCTCCTCTTCCTCCTGCCTCCTGAGCTGTGCCTTGGGCTGTTATAATAAATCTTTACTTTCTACAAGGCAGTGCTATATAAACACAAAATAGCTTTCTCCTGCCACACCAACAGGACTGCTCATGGCATAAGCTCCTCTTTTTTAAGGTAGAGCTATTAATCATTACAATAAGTCTATGAATTAGGTTAGTAGTATTGTTTGCATTAAAAATAGGCCGGGTGGGATGGTGGCATGCTTATTTTGGGAAGGGAGTCACATCAGAAGGCCTGAAAGTGCCAGTTCCCAGCAGTCTAGCCTTGAGAGATGAAAGAAATCCCATTATTACTGAAGAAGACCTAATTACCACTTAAAATGGTCATTCTCCTACCCAACGGCAAGGTCACAAGGTGTGTGCCATTCACATGTGCTTGTGTGGCCTGTTCTTAATTACATTTATGGAAGGGGATTCCAAACTCTGCCTCTGTGATCAGCTCAGGTGCCTCATTGCACTCACTGTTACATGGGCTGTCCCTTTGGCTCCCAGGAATGAGGAGGGTTTGTTTCCATGTTTCCTGTGGGCCCTTCTTGCATGTTTGAAGGCTGCTCATGTAGCTTCACTCGGTCTTCTCCTCTAGTGCTTGCAGTTTCCTCCCATTTCCCAAAGCCCTGTTTGCTGTGTCCATGGCTGGTCTCACCCCTCTCCTCTGGGCTCCCTCCCTGTCCTGTATCGGCGCACCCAGATGTGTGGTCAGGCTGAGGGGTGTCAGGACCAAGCACAGCCTCTCGCTGTGGTGCAGAACCTTCCCCATGGCTCTGCGAGGTGCTTGGTGCATGATGAGAAAAGATGCTGGTGCAATAACAGAAATAGCCCAGTTTTGAAATAAAACAAAAAAACACCTGGGTTTTACAGAGGTCTCAACCCAGCCGTGAATGCTAGCACAGCGTCATCTGTCACCTCGGGGTCGAAAGGGCTGATGCTGCATGAGATCCAGCAGGGCTTCCCCCACACGGCTGAAGGCGAGGAGGGCCTCCCACCCCTCAGCGTTTCCTCACCCTCCTTGGCTTGGTTTTCTGCCCGCAGTGCCAGTGCAGAGGCGTCCGTGCTGTGGGCAAGTCTGCTTCCCCGTCACAGCGGGCTGCCCCGGCCTCCTGCGAATTCCCTTGGGCATGCCTCTCATTTCAAAAATCTGAGGGGAAAAGGTGAAAAACGTAGTGTTTTGACCCTCATGCCTTGCTTCTCAGCGGACAGCGGCATTACAAATGCTGCTGTTTCCCTTCATCTTGGCACGGCCACGCAGGGGCAAGGGCCCGTACCCGCTACACGAGCAGTGCGGTGTTTCACCCCAGATCCCTCTCGCTGACAGTTTGATTCCAGGTGCTGAACATAGCAGTTATGGGTGCGAATCTGGGCAGCAGACGTCTGACGGGGATAGGGATCTCCCAGCTGAGTAGCACATACTGTGAATTGCAGTCCTGTAACAATGCCAATGAAAAAAGCAAAATCAGGACGCCAGTTCTGACCACAAAACGCCTGTTTCTCTGCTGCCCCTGGGGCTGTCAAGGCTGATGCTGGTGCTTGTCGCTCTGAAGGGTATGAGTACCTCCATGCCGTGTGTCTCCTGACGTGTCCCACTTTCGTTCCATCTTGCCCCTTTTCCCTCTAGCTCGGAGCTGGAGTCTGACTTTAATGGTGACTCGTCGAACTCGGAGGTGAGCGAAGGAAGGCCCTCACTGCTGGAGCCCTCCACCTCCCCGAGCCCCATCCAGAGGTGGCCATTGCTTGCCAGGAGCCCGGTGATACCAGAGGAAAGCCCCAAAACATCCAAAGTTGCTGATGGTAAGCAGCATCCTGACCCGGGGGTGCGCCAGCAGCCTCTCCTGAGGGCTGAAGCTGCGGGGAGAGGTTTTGAAGTGGAGGCCGCTGTCTGCAGTGTGGCCAGATTGTACCCCTTAGTGGTGTCTTTGGGGGTGGGGGGTTGTCTGCCTTTTGCGTGCTGTAGCTGAAACAGCATTTCGATGAAGCAGGGTAACCTGGAATCGTTGGGCCTTATGCTTTGCTTGCAGAGGCGGGATGAGTTTTCCCAGTGGTAGAAGTTTGGATGTTGTGAGCAGCCAATGCAGTATTTGCAGCGTTGCCTAGGCAGGGGTGGCGTTGGGAAGCACAGGAGAGCTCTGCTTGGTTCAATTTGCATTTCTGTCAGAAGCTGCTTAAGATTTGTGTATCCAGTGAAGGCACAGGGAGGAAGGGATATAGCTAGCAGGGAGGTGGGGAGGCGTTTAGGAACAGTCTGCCTGCAAATGGAAACTCCTTTCTTGAGCTGGAGAAGGTCAGAACTAAAAGAAGTACTAAAACCAGCTCAAGAAATGGTTGTGCAGAAAATAAAAGGCCATCAGCATTCATTCCTTCCTGTCCCCCACCACCCCCACATCCATATATGCATTTTTAATCCAAACAGAAAAGAGGGGATTTCATACAACTATTTAAATGGACTCTTGAATAACGGAGCCCTTATTTAGGGCAACCAACCAGAACAGCAGCAAGCCCCAAAGGGTGTCCCGCAGTGTTCGTCCCCTGCAGCCGCTGAAGGATTTTATCCTTTTCCTCCCCAATTTCATGCCCTCCCCATCCCTGGCTGCTAGTGCCCCCTCCTTCCCCGCCGTGCCGGCCGGGTTACCTGGCGCCCCGTGGGCAGCGGCTCTCAGCTCTGCACCCCCGCCCAGCCGCATTACCGCATCCCCGAGTTCTGCCCCTTCGGGCTGTCCCCTCGCCCGTCTGCCTGCCTGCCTTTCTGCTCGTGGCCTCTTCGCTGAGAAACGAGCCGGTGTTGGTTCGGGGGTAGGTGAGAAGGGTCCGTGGGCTCTCCCCGCCGTCCCGCATCGGGGCCGGCGGCGGGTGCGCGCTGCCCCCTCCCGGCCGCCGCCGCGGGGAGAGGGGCCGGGACGGCGCGCAGCCGGTCCCCGAGCGAACGCCCCAGGTTCTTGTATGGAGCGCTTTTCCCCTCCGTCTCTGTTTTCGCCCTGTGGGGGGGTTGGCCCTGGCTGGAGCTCAGGTGCCCCCCAAAGCCACTCTGTCACCACCGTCCTCAGCTGGGCAGGGGGCAGAAAACACAAGGAAAGGCTTGTGGGTGCAGACAAGGACAGGGCGGGATCACTCACCAGTTACGATCACGGCAAAGCAGGCTCGACTTGGGGAAATTAATCAATTAAACAAATCAGAGTAGGATAACGAGAGATAAAATAGGTCTTAAACCACTTTTTTCCTGCTGCTTTCTTTTCACTGGGCTCAGCTTTGCTCTCCATTTCTCTACCTCCTGCCCCCGAGCAGCGCAGGGGGATGGGGAATGGGGGTTGTGGTCAGTCCATCACACCTTGTCTCTGCCGCTCCTTCCTCCTCAGGTGAGGATCCTCACACTCTGCCCCTGCTCCAGCGTGGGGTCCCTCCCGTGGGGTCACAAGTGCTGCCAGCAAGCCTGCTCCAGCCTGGAGCTGCTCCCCCGTGACCCTCCATGGGTGCAGGGCACAGCTGGCCTCACCGCAGGCTGCACCATGGGCTGCTGGGGAATCTCTGCTCTCTCCAGCTACAGTTGCTGTTATGCAGCGACTTTTTCCCTTCCTAAATCATTACCCCAGAGCTGCTACCACCATTGCTGCTGGGCTCGACTTTGCCCAGCTGTGGGTCCGTCCTGGAGCCGGCTAGCATTGGCTGTGTTGGACAGAGGGGAGGCTTCTAGCAGCTTCTCACAGAAGCCAACCCTGTAGCCCCCCCCCACTACCAAACCCTGGCCGTGCAAGCCCGATACACACTTTGGCTTTTGCTACATTAGCTGACCACGTGTCTTTTCTGGTTTTGTTCAGCACTACAGAGAGCCAACAGTTTTCACTCTACAGCATTAAATAAGTATCAGAATTGGAGAAGAAAACTCCAAACGAGTGAGTAAAGCCTGAGAAGCAATTGTATCTTCTATTTGTGCTGTCTTCTGTTTTCCTGTCTCTTAAATGTCTTTTTCTCCTTCCTTCCTTTAAAAGTTTTGTATTTTTGAGTCACTAGATGAGAGAACAGATATCTAAGATGCAAAAATTACTTCTTTTCCATTTTCTTGTCCTGAAAAGATCAAATTCCCTTTCTGCATGACTGTTCCATACATTATTGCACCCACCAGCAAGTGGCATCCGCCCTGATTCTCCAGACGAGAAAGTCCCATACCCCAGAGCCACGGGTTCTGTGTGTAGCCCTGCGTGTGCTGATCACTTTTGATCGGGTGTGATGATGGGTCTAACATTCTGAGTATCATTTATTAGAAATGCTCCTGGAGGTGGCTATTTACACCCATCTTTGGGTGCGCTATCGCCTCTTTTTTGTTGCAAACAGCAAGTGGTGTTTCTGGGTTACAGAAACTAGAGGTGAGCTGGTGAAAATGAGCATGAACATGAGTTCTTGTCCTCTTGCAGTTTCACTTGGTTTGGGCTGACCCCTCTGTGCCCATGAGAACTGCACAGGGATGCAGTGATTGCAATAGCAATCAGGTCTGTGCTCAATTCACTTCTGAAACACAGTGCGGTCAGCCCTTGCAGTCGGGGCTGCATCTAACCAATCCTCCTGGGCTGCGGTCCCAAAACAAGGCAGCCATTCCTGGTCACATCTCTGCTGCTCGTAACAGCATCGCCCAGCATCCTTGGCACAGCCCCACTAGGGACTCACAGGTACCTACCAGGATTGTTCACACCGTATGGGAACCGGGTGAGCTTACCAGCATCCCAAACCCTCAGACCTTGGTTAGAAACACAGTTGTATCTGTCAGGCTGGGGTGTATAAAACATGAATGTACAGCAGTGGAAAGAAGGGATTTGTGCACATGACCAAGCACCACAGTTTCTGGGTATAGAGACTGTGAGTTTTGAGGAATGGTGGTGACAGTCACCCTTTAACCCTGCCCTCAGTTGCCCTCTGCAATGGGGGAGATTTCTGTCACGGCTCAGAGTCCCAGTTGCCTTCAGAGTGGTTAAGGGCTCTGCTCCTGAAACAAGTAGGGTGCCTGTGTCTGTTATGGGACCAGCATTCAGCAGGGGCATCTCAGCTTGCTTGGTCTCACTGCACAAACAAGCTTCAAGATTATCTGCAAGTATCTGCTGTGGGATGAATTTTTCTGTCTCAAAGAAGGAGGCAAGCTGCATCTCTCCTTCCTGGCATCAGGCTTGCATCTGAATCAGGTGCTTTCAGATACGCGTAAGCACTGTGACTACCAACCCCGCCGTCTCTTGGAAGCCCTCAGTGCCCCACATCTGGGATAACTCAGTAAATCCCAGTAGAGAATGCATGGGAGTGTTTCCCAGCAAACCATCCCTTGTGATGGGCTGTCCCTGGAGAGGCAGCTGTGGCAGATGGACAGGTGGATGGGCCGTGATGGGGCTGCATTTGCTGGGATTCACCGCATCTCTGAGGTCCCACCTCGGGAACGCTGTCCCCTGCCTGGGACAGGGAGACACAGCAGGATGCCCTCAAAGTCTTGTGGCACCTGTGTCAGCCTCAGGACTGTCTTTGAGCACTGTGCAGTATTTGAGGTCTGGCTTATACATCAGGGGTTGGCTTGGATTTAAAATCTTGCCTTAATTGATCTCATTTTTTAAAGGATCACAAGAAAAATGAGGCTTATTCCAGGTTTGAGCGGAAGAAAAGAAGGACTGTGAAGGAGGAAAGAAGACAGGGAGCACTCTTAATTTCGACTCATTTTCAGCTTGTTCTCAGCAAGTGCACTACTTAATCGTTTGCCAATTAATTTCCCCATCGTTTTATTAAAATCTTCCCGTGCCTCCTAAGGGCTCTAGAGGGAGCTAAAAGCCTTTGAGACGGGAGTGATGCGCTGCATGAGCTTGAGCCTCAAGTATGCTGTTAAAACGAGGTGTAAAGCACATTCAGCCTATGCTGGGAACAGAATAAAGGCATTATTTTACTCTCTGGAGGAACACTCTAAGTCTTAGTTTCTATATTTAATCCACTTAATATTTGGTTACAAGAATTCATATAATCATCAGTCACATGAAAGAAAAATCTGTCTCCTTTTCAGATGTATTTCCCAAAACACATATGTTTCATAAACAGCATAAGGTACGTGGCCAAGGAAAGGAAATCAGTGTCGTGGTTATGTTGGCTGCAAGGCTCAGAGCAGGATATTACCTTTCAAAATTTTTAATCCCCGTTGTACAGCCAACAGGGAACACTGCGCGCTTATCTTGGTCACTTTGAGTAGTTTTTGGTCCAAGCGGATCATGATCCCCCAGGGAACTTGTTTTAAAATCCTGTTTTGAATGCAAAGCTGCAAATATGGGTTCAGCGTCTCGGTGGGAATACGTCCACTAGCTCTGTGAAAGACAGCAACCCGTGGCTTGGCGCAAAGCGATGTTCTCGCGCGTGCAGGCGCTGTCCTGGTAAGCTCTCACGAGAGGTGTAGTGGGAGGTGGTTCTGCCCACAGGCACATGCCGTTACCCTGCAGACCCCTGGGCTGTGCGGTTTAAGCCCTCATTGGTGTTATGGCTGTTGCTGCTGCCGAGTTTGCCTTGCCCCTTGGTGTGCTGAGCCGTGTTGTTTGCCCTTGTCGGGAGGCAAAGGGCTTTAGTGTGTCAGGGTAAACCCTGCTGGATCGTTCATACGCGTAACTGGGGTTTTGTCCTCATTCTGGATTCTCATCTTCACCCACGATCAATTCGCTATACCAGGGTCGACGTGCATGGGTGGGAAAGGAGGACTGCTTGTTCTGGGGATGGAGAGTCGGGGTAGGGTGGGGATAGGCTGTGAAAATGAAGATGAAGTAGCTCCAGGTTGATGCTGCTTTCTTACAGGACCATCATGGACTTTCTCAATGTGTCTGAAATTATTTGAAGGGTGGTTTTCTCTTTCTTTCTTTCTTTTCCTCTGAAAACTCATTGCAGAAAGATACAGAAACAAGACCATCAGCAGAGCAGAGTTGAGGTAGCCTTTAACCAGGTGACAAAAGCTGGATTTGTTTCAGTTCAGCCCCTCATTGCTGGTCCCTCTGGGAGGTCTTTAATGAACTCCAGTACATCACTTCCCTCCATTCTTGACTGAATGTAACAAATTGCAGCAAGATTGGGAACGCACAGATGAGACACGGAGAGGAAAGGAAAGTTGGCCTCTCTCCCTGGCTTGCCTTTTCTGAAGTCTGCAGGAACTGTCCTCTCTCTGGTGTGTTGCTCTTGTCCTTATGCAGCTTTTAATCCCTACTTAGAAGAACCGAAGTTTGCTTTGGGAACTTTTATGGGTTTCAGGACTAATAATTGAGTTTGGGAGTTAAGAATTCAGCTATAAATACACTTGTCATATTAAAGCTTGACATGGTAATATCTTGGCTCTGGGATACTTTTCTTCTGTCCAAAGACTATTTATTATGTAAGATTCCCACAGGGACAAATATTAGAGAGCTCTCCTGAGTCCCTTCAGGTGCAAGTAACCTCCCTACTTTTGTTTCCAGCAGGTCTAAGTCTGTCATGTGATAGTTTTAGTTCAAGACCTTTAGCAATTAATTACCTTGTCTGATCGTAAGAGAGCCCCAACGCGTTGCCCATTGGCCTGGCTTGGGAGACTGCAGGATTGTTTCTGTCCTTGCTACCTGCAGGTGGTTGCCTTTCCCATTTCTTTCCCATTCTGCCAGACAGCCCTCTCACAAGT
The DNA here is from genome assembly GCA_027574665.1 of Rhynochetos jubatus. Taxonomy (NCBI): domain Eukaryota; kingdom Metazoa; phylum Chordata; class Aves; order Eurypygiformes; family Rhynochetidae; genus Rhynochetos; species Rhynochetos jubatus. Next base: position 12,056,869 of record CM050663.1, read on the forward strand.
CATCCATTTACTTCATTTCTCGGAACTACCCAAAGCTTCAAAAATTGCTGGTTGTTTTGACTGCTCCTGCTTTTAAGGCCTGAAAGCCCTCTAAAAAGGGCTGGTTTTCCAGAAAGTTTCCTGGAACTCAAAAGCTGCTTCACTACGTCCAGCCAAATAGTGGAAGCGGTTCAGGTCCAGCACTGAAAATGTCAACATGTGTTTGGCACAGTGCGCACGCACATGTGAGTGAAGCCATAAACTTCGTTACTGCAGGTCAGCTCTTCAGGTACAGCTGTATCCAGATGACTCTTTAATTTTCTACTCTTGTTCTTTAATTGCAAACTTTATTTCAGACAAAAGCAGTACAAATAAGATGGTAAAATATGTGTCTTTGGCAGGTTTCCCTCTACTGTCCAGTAAGAAACCTGGGCTACACTGGAAGGACAGCTCAGCCAGCAATCCTGGAGAGGATCACTCCCAAGCACAGGTACGAAGGAGAATTGTGCGAAGCAAAACTGTTGGGGCATGTCTGCTCTCAGCAGGCTGTCTGACCATCCTCTGCTCTTTCAAATAGTTTTGGTCCTCACAGCAACCACTAAAGTTAAGTTATGCCCCTGCTATACGTAGGGAAGAGACTTTGATGCTCTGATTGATATAACCGTTCCCAAATCATGTGGCTAAGTGGCATTTGCTTTCTGTGGGACTCAGACCTTGAACCTTAGGTGCTAACTTGTTCATCAGCCAACATGTAGGCACCCCCACCCTGCCTTTCCCTTAACTGCCACTGGGATTTCCTTTGTCCCACAGTTTCTGCCTAACAGAGAGGAAACCCCTCAAATCTTTGTTCCCCTGTGCTCCCGAGCTGGCTGTTGGTGATCGTAGGGCTGGATGGAGATGGGTCTTCATGTGTGGCATGTTGGCCAAGGCCAAGTGCCAGTAGTGGAGGGGTGAAAGGGGATCACACCCAGGTGGTTTAAATGCTGCTTCCATCACCAGGGTAAAGGCAAGTGCCAGCACTGGAGAATAAACGTGGGAGCCGGGGTAAGGGGTTGCATAATGCCAGCCATAGGCAACAAGGCATGGAAGACTGGGTGATTTCAGGCCATTACAGCCCTTAGACATAGGTGTGCCTCTGGCTAATATTTACCCCTTGCTTCTGGTGGGCAGAAGACTTCCTAATTTGCAGCAAGCCCTTGACTCCACACCTCCCATAGCTCACTCAGAAGCATCTCCAGCTTCTGTCATGACCTAGGATTTCCTTTGTATTTTCTGCCTTTTTTTTAGTTTTGTTTTTAAGGCTGGGGAAGGGTGGGCCTGCCCTAAGTGCAGCAGCATTGCAGCAGGAGTTGTGACTGACCGTCCCAGGCAAAGGGCAGATTGTCCCGTGGATTGAGAGCTGGGCGGAGTGGGGACCAGCCCACATCCTTTATGTCCTAGCCCGTTGTCCTCACCCTTGGTTTAAACATGATTAAAGTTGCTTGACCTCAGATCTGTGTTAGAAAAAAAATGAAGTCCTTCATGTTCCTTCCACGTCCATGGTGGTACTTGAACAATAGGGCCAGGAAGGGAACGTCCCAGGGGAGCAGAGCTGCACAATGCTGCCTGGCCATGCTGCGCTCGCAGAGAGGTGACTCCGTACGGCTCCCACTCTATAAGCAGTGCTTGGTGGCTTTTTTCTTACTCTAAAGAGAGGGAATTAAGAGGGTGTTTATTTATTTATTGGTGTTTCTCATGTTTTTATGTCTGAGATCCTGGCCAATATTAATTTTAGTCATCGAATACAACTGTGAAACAAGGAGTAATCATTATCGCCTCACTTCTGATGCTTCTGGGAAACAAGAAGTCAGACAGATTAATGGCTTCACTCGTGTGAATTTAGAAATCTGGCACATAAGTGGAAACAGGAGTTGAATCTTCTCACCATCCGTTATCACACAGCATTGAGGATAAAATGCCTCCCTTTTAAGAAGTTAAAACACACTAGTTGTGGTCTGCTGGCTGGGTAATTTGCGCATTTATTCTTGTTACTACCTTCAGCGGAAGATTTCAATGGCTAGAGTAATGAATTTAAATCTTCACCAAACGAAAAATAATCATAAAACTAATTGGATTGTTCAAAGCTACCATCTTGCATTTTACCGTCTTTTCTGAGTCACTGCATTCGTTCCTACCTGCACCATGTAAGCAAGCAACATTATAAAAGCAGTTGGAAAGGATAAATGATGGTCCGTTGTGCTTGCTGGAAACTCTGAGGTGATGCAACTGAAATGCCCCCAGAAGAATAAAGCAGATCTGCTTTTGTTTATTTTCCTGTAGACAGGACTGTTCTTTCTAAGGAAATTATTAAAAGCAATTCATAAAGATATGACAGATTCTTAGCATGAATAACATTATTTTTAGACTATGAAGATTTTCAGTAGTACTGGATCTCTACTCCTACAGAAATATTATCCCTTTAGAGAGAAAAGCTTTTCTTCCTATTGTATTATCTACATATGTATGGTGTGCATGTGTGCATTTAATCATATGTTTATTAGTACTATGTTAAGATTGAAATTGATTAAAATATTTTATGAAATAAAAGACACACTAAACTGTATTTTTCTACCCCTAAAATAATCTTCTTTTCATAGCTGGCATCCTACAAGAAACCACCAGAAGTTACAAGAGGATATTTCAAACCCTACAGCCCAGTATTGCAAAGAAAAGAAAAAGCCAGAGAGATGCCTGAAGATACCTGTCTCTATGTGCCCCATTGTCCTTTTCAGAGCAACACCAGAGGTTCTCCACAGACCCTTCCTGGGAATGGGATGCTGGCTGCTGAGTTTTCTGAGCCTGAAGGTGGCATTGAGACATACACAGGCCAGGGTTGGAAGGAAAAAAACCAGAAATACACCTCTGAACCAGAAGATTTTAACAGGAAGACAAAAGTACTGTCATCTTTGGATCTGAAAGAAAAAGATGACAAAAATGTAGGGCACCCTGAAGGAAAGCTTGAGAGAGAATTAAAGGAGGCAAAAAAGAGACTGGCACTTTGTACTCAACAGCAACCCCTGTTCTATGATTCAAATGGGGCAGATTTAGGTGGAACCAGTCTGGGGTATCAAAACAAAGGAGCAATGGGGACTTCAGAGGAGAAGAATGCTGCCTGGAGAAAAGATGCATTCAAACTATGTGGTTGTCCTCTCTTATCTGCAGATGATGCTCCAACAGCTTTGCCAGTTGACAGAAAAGATGCTCTGAGGAATCCAGATGCAGTTGCCAGGGAGCACACAGCTGGCCAGCCAAAATCACCACTGAGGCTCATAGCCAATGCGATCAAGAGGTCCATTTTGGAGCCTCTAACCTCGTCTCCAGAAGGACTAAAGCAGGACTCAGACAGCAAAGTCAAAGCCTCTTCAGAACAAGATTTCTTCAGCTTCCCCAGTACTCCTGGCTATTCCTTAAGCCAAAGCAACAGTAACAATAATAGTGCAAATAACACTCAGCCACAGGAGCTTGAAGTAAGGGAGTGGGCAGGAGAGTATTTAGGAAATGGGACCCCTCTCTCAAATTCATCTCATTTTTCTTTTGGCCCTGAAAAGAGATCTGTAAGGGATTACAGCGAGGAGGTATCTTTCCCAGTTTACAGTTCTCACATCAGGCCTTCCAAGATGACTAGTATACCTCAGAAATCATCTTGCACTAGGATGGAGGATGTGCCAGGACTCCTAGAAAAGTTTACTTTTAAAGAGACGCCCCCAGGGGCTCCCATGGGTGATGTATTTATCTGTAAGGAAAAGCACCTCCTTTCACCTCCAGAGCGCAAGGACACCCCCAGGGACAATCTAGATGACTCTGCACAGAAGTGTAGTCTCGGGTCACTCTTTGATAGACTGAGAAGTAAAGTTCATGACAGAGGAGGGAATTCCTTTGTGTCATCTCTGCCTGCCATGAAAGACGGTTCTCCAGAAGACAGGCTACCTTATGCTTCCACAGGTGAGGGCATGAGGGGAATTACATATTTCTGGTAATAGCACTTAACATTTAAAAGACCTGTGTGTGATCATGCAAACACATATCTGTTGCATGCTATGTTTAGTTTATAGTTCCTTTCTACATAGGAAGAGTTAAGAAATACATTTTTTGGTTAAGGTTTAGGAGATGCTTCTGGTTTAAAGGAGCAGTGTGGATTTGCCAGCAGAGCGCAGCTTGCTGGACCCAAGTTCGGTCTGCTGCTCGCTGCTGCTCAGGTGTGTTTGGGACAGGAGAATGTACTCGCTGAGGTGGAAGCAGCAGCGAGGCAGTGTGGGATGCTGTGAAGAGCGGCTGCTGCTGTGACATTTGGTGTGTTGTGCAAGGGGGAGTACAGTGGGCAAGCAAAAGGATGAGTGCTGAAAACTCCAATGGAGTGCAGAGTACATTTGCCACCCTTTCCATGAGGAGCTCAGAGACCGAAGCAATTCTGTTGCAATAGCAAGAAGCTTTGCTTGGTCTATCTGCTTCCTCAGCAAGTGTCTCTTCAGCACTGTCTGCTGTCATAGTGACCAAACTATAGACATACTTTTGGGAGCCTTGCGGAGTCATTAATATCCTCTTGTTCTTTTATTTAACCTTGTTGACCTATTCTGACCTATTTGTGAGTCTATTTGGGTAACAATTAAAGGGCATCAATTTTCATGTTTGGTTGCAAGAACAAGGTTAGCACTAAAATTGCTGACAAGTCTACGAAATAGTGATGTCAAAGAGCAAGCTGAGCATAGGCTCAGAAAGAATTAAATACAGCACACTTTCTGACACAAAATATGAGCTATGAGAGCTGCCCCAACCTGTTTTTCTCTATGATCCATGTTTCCACTAGCCCACTGCAGAAAGTCACAGTTATTTAACTAAATAACCTATTGAATTTTTGTGACATACCTGTTTCTTACTTTATTAAATTGCAACCCAAACTCTAACCCCCAAATTGGTGCTGTACTACAGCATTAAAGTAAGAATCTATATGTAAAATGTTGTCATGGTTTAGGCTCAGCTGGCAACCGAGCACCACACAGCCACTCACTCCTCCCCATTGTGGGACAGGGAGGAGAAGATACAAGGAAAGGTTTGCGGGTCAAGACAAGGACAGGGAGGGCTCACTCTCCAGTTATGGTCATGGGCAAAACAAACACGAATTGGGGAAGAAAAGTCAATTTAATTAGTTACCAATCAAATCAGACTAGGGTAATGAGACATAAACCCAAATCTTAAAAACACCTTCTTCCCACCCCTCTCTTGTTCCCAGGCTCAGCTTTGCTCCCCATTTCTCTACCTCCTCCCACCGAATGGCACAGTGTGACAGGGAATGGGGGTTGCAGTCAGCCCAGCACACATTGTGTCTGCTGCTCCTTCCTCCTCAGGGGAGGACTCCTCACACTCTGCCCCTGCCCCAGCATGGGGTCCCTCCCACGGGAGACAGTCCTCCACCAACTTCTCCAATGTGAATCTTTCTCAGGTGCTGCAGTTCCTCACAAACTGCCCCAGCATGGGTCCCTTCTATGGGGTGCTGTCCTTCAGGAGCAGCCTGCTCCGGCATGGGCTTCCCACAAAGTCATGGCCTCCTTCAGGCACAGCTGCCAGCTCCAGCGTGGGGTCCTCTCTGGGCTGCAGAGGGGTCCCGTGACCCTCCATGGCTGCAGGGCACAGCCTGCCCTCTCACCATGGGCTGCAGGGGAACCTCTGCTCCAGGCATCTCCTCCCCACCTTTCTGCACTGACCTGGATGTCTGCCCAGTTGTCTTTCTCACACCCCACTTCCTCTTTCTGCTCCTCTCTCTCCTGCTTCCACTGTTGGTTCTCTTTTTGTTTTTCCCTTCTTAAATATCTTAATCACAGAGGCACTAACTGGCTCGGCTGTGGCCAGAGGCATGTCCGACTCAGAGCTGAGGAAGCTTCTAGCAGCTTCTCACAGAAGCCACCCTTGTGGCCCTTTATACCCTTCTGAAACACCTTCTAGTTACCACCCATCCAGTAAGCCAAGCTGACTTGCTCTTCGGTAGATGCATTACAACAATTAGTGTGTTGTGTTCCGTCTAAAATAGGAAGAGTTCTTGTTACATTTGAATAATACTTCATTTAAAATATTTTTTAAATCATGCTGGTTTAATGTATGTTGCGTTACTCTGCTGAGCAACCCAGAACAGGGATCATTAAATTATTAAAATTATTGAATATAGGCATCGCAAAGTCTGTTCAGAAGAAAAACATTGCAGCTTTGATCTAGCGATTTGCCCAGTACTCTGTAGTCTTCAACGTTTCAACATTGCAGCTCTCTGAACTTTTTCAAACATTCCTATTTGAGTAAATCAAACTGGTAAAGAGCCAAATCCTGCTTGGCTTGCTAAAATGGCATTTATGTCTCAGATTGGCATTTGTCTGAGGCCCAGGCTTGGCAAGCTTCAGTCATGAACTGATGATGAGCTTTAGCCCACATTACTTGTCATTATTGTCCTCTCTTGAAATTTACTATGAATATCAGAAAGTTTCTTTTCTTTAAAGAAAAAAAACAAAAACCCAACCTCCAGCACCTTGCAGAAACCAATTTATTGAGGCTCCTTCTCACACTCCCCTTGGTTTTTTGAAGTGGGGCTTTTCTATCGTATTTGAGTCCAGACAGACTCGTTCTGTGCAAGTATGGTTGGTCTTACATTACGCTGGTGTTTTCTCCCTCCGTGGGCTGTTGGCTTGTCGAGCCAAAGAATGAGCTGGGTGATAAAAGTCCATGGGCTTGAGATGAGACTGGGCAAGCTCATTGAAGAGAAATCCACCAAGGATTAACCAAATGCTTGGAAACCACATCCAATTTAGAAGGCTCCTGAACTGAAAAATGCTTGGAGCCTGGGCGAGCGTTAAGGGGAGGAATGACTGTCCGGTGCCTATAGCATTCCTTTAGACATCCACTGCTGGAGGCAGACTGGAAGGGCCTTCAGTCTCACCCTACACATCTACTTCTGTGTTATGTTGCTCACCGTTCCCTACACTTCATCTGAGTTACTTCATCTGCAAATACACGTCCAGGTGTCTTTCCTATGCTGATGACTTCTGCATTTCAGACCCAGGTGTCTGTCCAAACTAAACCCATATTCTGTCCTGCTGTCATCTCCTGCCAAGTGTTCAGCCACCAGCTACAGCTCAGCTTGAGGAAGCAGAGATCTTAATTACTCAGCAGCAAATTGCCACTCAACCTTACACCTGCAGTTATACCTTCCATATGGGTCATTCCAGCTTCTGATGCCCAGACCTGGTCTAAAAGCTTCCTGGCTAATACTTTCTGTTTCAAAATAGCTATTCCTCAGACCTACTTGGAAATATTGGGCTGTGCCGAGATCCAGCTGCACAGACTACCTGTGTGGGACCTAGACAAATCTTACTGAAGTAATGGGGTTCATACACTGATTTCTGAGAGGTGGTTTAAAAAAAGAAATGTGTGGAGATATCTGTGGAGAAGCAGAGATGTGAAGCCAAATAGCCAAGCCCACTCTTGATTTCTACTGGCTTTTCTTTTCATCTCCTACATCATGCCAATTCCCAGCTGGTTTGGGACACCAGTGCCCCAAGAGATATCTGTAGCTTTGCCTCTCTCTTTTGTAAAACACTGAAGTAGTTAAAGTGGTCATGATTAACTCCATCAACCTTATAAAAATATGCAATCTTGGACACTTACAGAGGAAGCCAACAGAGTAATATAACAGTATGTTATAAAAATTCTGTTATAGAAATAGTTCCTGCTCCAAGACTTTCTGTGTGGTTAGACTACAGTCATTACTGTGAGACAGAGACACCCCAGGAAAGGGAGCTGAGCTCTGATGCAGAGGGACGGCAGTGGTGGTTTTCCCTATTCCATCCAGGACCATCAGCAGTGCTTCTCCATCGAACAGAAGCTACTGCTTTCTCAACCTTTTCATGTGACACCTCCCTCTTCATTCAGAGGACCTCAAGTTTCCTAGAAAACCAGTCCCTTAGATTTATACGTTAAGGGAGGGGTTCTCAAAAGCACTGGACTTTGGTCCAGTTGGTCCCTCTGAATACAGCGGGGGTTTCACCACCAATGGCATTCAATGGCAGCGTGCTTAAGCCAAAGCAAAGTGTCTTTGACACTCACCCTTGGATTACCGAGCTGTAATCAACTGGCCACTGGAAGGATTTTTAGTTTTTCAGGTGTAATGTTTCTTGTCTCTTACGACATACATATGTGAGGATACCAAGTCCCATATCAAGAAATGGAGATTTCCTCCGACTTTGTGCTTTTCTGTGACAGTCAGATTCAATAATAATAATAATAATAATAATAATAATAATAATAATAATAATAATAATAATAAATACACTGTTTCCAGTGGGTTGACAGATGTAAATCAGGTATGCTGGAAAGGTCTCTTGACCAAACTCCCAGTAGCTACTGTGACATAGAAATCAATATATTAATAAAGATTTCAGAAATATTTGTTCCTTTCCCCTTTATAATTAAGAACTGAGGCCATGTCTGGCAATTTCTAGCGATCCAGTGTCATGTTAGCTGGGGAGGAAAAGGTCTAGTATACCATCTGTTAGGGAAATACTAGAATACTTAAGAAATAAGTAGTAACTAATTCCATTTTGAAGGAATGAGGTGGCAGGGAACCAAAAGCCCAAGTCTAGAAGAGTTGAGTTAATATTTGGAAAAAACCCCATGTTTTTGCAATCTTTTCTGTAGGTATCAAACTTTAAGAATTGACATGTTTGGAGAAGATAAATTATTTAATATCTAACTTTACTATTACGGTTCTGAGTTTCAGGTTTAAATGATCCGCTAAGTGTAAAAGTCCCTAAGTAAGTTGAGTATTTTTATGTGTGAACTCCTTGTTCAAATCCTCATAGCTGGTAGCTAAATTCTACCTATCCCACCCCTTTGGAGACAGGAAAGATTAAAGCTCAGTCATCTCTAGTAGAACATATAGATGCTGTAACACAGAAGAGTGGTTGGTTTAGGGTTTTTTTAATAGAATAAACTTGTGGTATTTTTCTCTAGCTCTGCAGAAAGCAAGTGCACTCAGTGAGGGAATTTCTTACTATGCTTGTTACAGTTGTCTTGAAGTTGAAATTTGCATCTGGGGTACATTTTAAAGCATATTTCTGGTTTCTCCCACAAGGAAATAGCCAAAGAAAAATAGTTGAGCAGAGCACTGAATGGCTGCCCTTTAAATGTTGAAAGAAAGGCACTGTCCCACTGTTCCTGTATCCCTGAAATGTGGCAGGGCCACGCTGGGAGCCAAAAACCTTTATTCTCATTCCTATTCTGTCACTCTTTGCTGTGTGCTTCCTGGCACCGCCTTGAAGCAGTCTGTGCTTCAGTTATCCACATTATATTAGTGGAGAACATGAGTTGATGAACACTGCTGATCACAGGCGGGTGGGCGGTGGTAGTCTCACAGGTATTTGGGTACTGCGTCTCTGGAAAAGCTGAGCCATTTTGCAGCAATTCAAACAGCTTTTTCTCTGCAGAGCAAGGTGCAAATACCTGGCTGTCCATAGCAGATGGACATTGTGGATGTTACGAATCTGTTCTGTGCACAGACATTGGCTTCCTAGTGCTCATGACGTGGCCCTTGGAAGTCCTTGACCCTCTCTCTGTCCCAGAAAGGCAAACAGCTCTCGAGTGACAGTGCTGAGGAGCAGGCAGGTGCCCTTGTGTTACAGCAAGCTGCTTTTCCTCTAGACCTTGTAATGCTTTTGAAATTATTGATATCACTCACGGAGGAGGACATGGGAAGCAGTCACTTATTCCCACAGCTGAGAGAAGAAAGGGAGCGTGTAATTGCTTGTGTTTCCAGCCCTGCAGGGCTGTAAGTTTGCTGCTTGCATATTACAGAATTTGATTTCACCAGAGGCATGACTGCAGCATAGTTACTGCAAACTTGTTGTTGAAGAGGGACCAGCAAGGTGGGCGAGTTTACTCCTAAAAGGAAGTAGTGACTGTGATACCCCCCATGTCTTCCTCCAATTTGTGCACTGAGACGAGGTTTTACTGCTGACTGCCCCTGCCAGGGGCAGAGATGGGGTGCAGCTAGGTTTGCACTCTGGCCAAGCATGGGGCAGTGCGTGGCACCAGTGTGATCCCAGCAATCGTGAGCCATCGGAGAGTCCCTGGCAGGTCAGCAGCCAGGAGCTGCATCCCTCTGCCGAGTGCCACGAAGTGGGGAGGTGTGACTGATGGGGCAGTTCTGGAGCAGGGGTATGACCTGGGAGGCTGGAGACCCACCTCAGAGGGCTGTTGCACCTCCTCGCTTTCACTTGCAGGTGTTTGCTGCCCAAGACCTTATCCTGCAAAGAGGAGGGCAGGACCCAAGTCTGCTCCACTGGACTCTCTGGGCTTGCAGCTTCATTGAGCACAAGGACTGGGTGCTTCTAAAACGGAGACTGCTGACAAAAATCAGAATTCCTACCTCAAATTACTTTGATTTGCTTTCCTTGCTTTACGGCCTGGGATGAACTGGGCCAGTTTTATGGATCCTGACTTTAAATTAGGGCTTGAGACCAAAGTCCTACTTCAGGACTGGAATCCAGGACAAGGCAAAGAAGAAACATTTACACTGGGAGAATGGGAAGTGATTTTAATCTGAATACAGCTTGCACATAGAAAGCCAACTGTTACCTCTTGGATACAAAGAAAAATGGCACTGTTAGCTTTAAATAATGTGCATTTCCAAGATATTGCCCAGCTGTTAATCATTAACCCTGTAGCAGGTTGAAACGTAGACAGATGTTCCAAAAGCAGTTTTATTTTCTGAAATAAAGAGAATGAAGCTATGAATTAGACAAATTAAGAAATTCAAATATTTACACCCAGTTGAAACAAGATGCTGGAAAAACAGGCATGATAAAATTGCTGCAATTAAATGTAATTTAATTTGTAATTCTGAAAGCATGCTTCTTCCAAAGGCAGCCTTTGAGTTTTCCTTATGGAGTGCATTGTTGTGATGTATGGATTTTCCTGACTTATTATGGCATTTTAATCAACAGTTCAATGATGTGATAATATTCCTAAAGCAGAAAAATAAGTGACGTTTGTTTAGACATAATTAATGAAATATTTACGTTGCATGAGGCTGTGTGATAAAGCCTTGTTCTCTTAGTCCATTTGCTTCTGATTACATTTGTGATTTTTTTATATGACCAGACATTCTGACGCCAACTATTTTACACTGAGCAGATGTCATGTAGTAAAAATGGGTGCCAGATGCTACAAGCCACATAAGGGTAATTTGTTTAAGAGCTGGCTCAGACTTTTTGCATTCAATTACACTGTATAGTGAGCCTTATACAATCATTTGGGTACTATGGCTAACTTCAGATATACATTTTAATGAATGCTGAGTGCATTCAGAACAGCATGCTGCATGCAGGGTGCTCAAGGAATTAATTTATTTGTATGTAATACCTGAAAAAAATCAAATATACCCAGATAGTGTTTTTGATAGGGATCAAAAAATTTAATTAATGCCATCAGCCAAATTTCTAAATTGCTCTAGGTGCTGCCAATTAGAACTCAGGGCAGGTGCAAAGTGTCTGTGTAAGTTAAAGAACAGTATTTTTTGCTTCACTGTCTATTTTGTTCCTGTGTTTTAGGGTATGAACACCTACCCATCAGAAAACAAGCTGTGGAGTATTCTACTTCTTCCTCTGATGATGAATTTGAATCCAAGCCTTCAGTAACACACAAGGTAACATTGACTTGGAAACAGAAAGATATTTCCTCAGTTGGACTGTATTTAAGATTTATCACATGATTCTGATCTAAAACACACTGCAATTTCTTAAAGTGAGGATGGGACCAATTTATCAGTGTAGGCTACTTGTCATGAAGAGAAAAACACATTAAAACTCTTTAAGACAGGTGAAAATAAAAATTTCTGTTTCCTCTTTGGATCTCTAATTCCCCTAGGTTATGCCAGCGTTGACAGAGAGGGTCTTAATTTGGCAAGCAGACATATTTCACAGAAACCCCTTTGAAGCTGCATTTTTAAGTGGCTTTAATATGTAGCCCAACAAGCAAACTGTTGAAAAAATTAAACCAAACAGATGCAGATTTCCTTTGGGGAAGTACAGCTTCATTTCAGAGGCGCTACAGGCAGATTGCATGGACAACGCTGTGTTTATCCTAATCAGCACGGCCACGTGAGCCACAGAGTCGCACCCAACCCTTCTGTGCCAAGAGGGCCGGCTGCACCCGAGCCCTAACTCATTCCTGTGGCTGGCAGCAGCAACGGGGTTAAAGCACCAGTGAACTCTTGGTACCCAGCTCTGATTTGAAGAAACAGGGCTTTTATTGCCTGCATAGATCATCAGAAATGTGTTTACCTCTTTCCTGTGGAGGGAATATCAGTAAGTGGAATTAATAGTACAAGGTGGCCTTTTGATTTGTTGCCTTTGAAGGGGCAAAAAAATAGGAAAACAAAGCAGGAGGCTGTCCAGTACACTGAAAACACAGCTGACCTGAAAGCTAAGTGAGGCTTTGAATGGAAACCCAGTTGCACAGCTCCAGAAGGGCTGAAGTGCCACGAAGCAGTAGCGCAGCGATGTGCAGCAGCACGTCCCGCCAGTGGCTCTGTGTTGGGATGCACCAAGAGGTCAGAATTCACCATTCAGCTTTCCTGTTACAGGAAAGACAATTTATAGTAAGATAATATTATGGTGATTTAAATGAATTTTAAACAAAATAGAGAAAAGAAGGAGAAAACTGAATAGGAGTGAGCCCCAACAGTTCAGGCAGCCGCAGGGACAGGCAGGAGCGGGCAGTGGGGAAGGCAGCACTGCTGGGGCAGCTGCCAGAAACGGGGTGAATGAGCAGGTGTCGCACACGGGTGTTAGCAGCGACTCAGTGTTGTTGCATGTTCCCTGCTCAACTTGTTTCTCTCAGCTGGCTCCTAGCACCAATTCTCACACCAGCTTTGGCTGCTATTTTGCCAGTACCACCGTTTTTCTCTGGCAAAACTAGTCAGAAAAAATTTTAGTGGCTTCCTGGCTTGTTAGTTTTTTAGTCGTCTTGTCTATGGTGCTCATATATTCTGTCTCCTCCAAAATGGGAAAACCACAGCCTTGAAGCACTTGCAGACAGCTTGAGTCAAGGGCAAGAGGGAGCAAGTGCAGGCAATTCCCTCGGCCAGCCCTGCAGCACGTGCTGCCCGGCTTTCCTGGCAGTAGGGCAGGTGCCTCAGGGCAAAAAACCCCTGTAATGCAGTAGAGAAATGGCATGGGGAAGGTTTTGTAGGGCTTCAGGTGGTGTCCCGTGATGGCTGTTTGGGATACATTCCTCTTACCGTGTTACAAGCCATCCAAATTGAATTTAACTACTTAGCATCAACAGCAATAGAAATGGATTGAGTTTCCTTCAACTTGTGCTTCCCACCACCTGTGCCTGGCTTCTTCCTGGGTCACAGTGATGTCTGCAGAAGCCATGTAGAGTGGTATGTTTTATATAGTCAACTTTGTGGTTTGGACATTTTTTATTGATAGACACAGTTCACACACACTTAAGGTTGCAGTAAGAGCTTGGAATGATTTAAAGTCAATGTAGGCAAATGCATGAAAATATTCCTACATGCATATTTTCAGTTCGGTTGCCTCAAGCTCACCTTGCTTTGAGCAAGGGAGTTGGGTTAGATGACCTCCAAAGGTCTCTCCCAGTCTCAACATCTCTGTGATTCTGGGGAAGGTTTGAGGAAACCTGTAAAGGCGTACTTACGCTTTGATTGCCTTTTTTCTCTCTCTCTTTTGTAGGCAAAAAGGACACTCAGAAGGAGGAGGAAGCTGGAGAAGGAGACAAAGCAATTGATTAAACAAGAGGAACTGAAGAGGCTTCACAAAGCACAGGTGACAGCATAGCTCGCAAATGTCCCATTTGTCTCCCACGAGTGACTAGCGAGGACAAGGGGTACCCAGTGTGGGCTCTGCACCTCCCCACACTCCTCACTGTGGCTCACTGCCTGCTGTGTGGAAATCCCCCCACACCTCAGATCTCAGACTGTGTTCTCTCTGGTGTCAGAATTTTCGGGTTTACCTGTTTCACTTCCCACACATACATATCTATATGCGCATATATATATAAAGACACACACAAAGCTCAATGGCTTATGTGACCATCAGCACTTCTTGTGTGTGTCTGTACTGTAGCGCAGGGCAGCGAAACCTGAGCTAGCTTTAATCTCATTAATTCAGGTTGTAATGGTAATCGAGATATGTTGCTGTGGAGAGCAGGCTTTTGGAAGGCAGAGTTGTTCATCGTCTTCTGCTGTATTACTATAGCAGGTGGATAGTCTTGGGTGGAGCTTCCACTTGCTATTTCTGTACCAATATTAAATTAAAAGAGAAAATTAATAAGTCGTTTCTTAGATGTGAATCTGAAATTGCTGCTTTTGCAAAATGTATTACTGAAAAAGGAAGAAATTTTGTGTATGAGCCACACAAAGGATTTTTGAAAATGTTAATACCTGGCCATTATTATCAAATTCATGACAGAATGAAGCCCATGGGAAAGAAAAATAGTATGTTATTTAATCCAGAGTAAGAACAACTGTGTATTGTGGTTTAACCTCGGCTAGCAATAAAGTAGCACGCAGCTGCTTGCTCACCTCCTCCCCCTCCTCTAGTGGAGGAGAGGATCGGAGGAAAAGACAAGGAAGCTCTTGAATTGAGGTAAGAACAATTTAATAATTGAATATAAATGAATATTATAGTGCTGCTAATAATATTAACAATGCTAATAATAATAAGTACTTAAAATAATAGAAAATAAAACATATTATACAGTTGCTCACCACCTGACGACCAATACACAGCCAGGTCACGAGTAGCGAGAGTCAGAGCCAGAGAGCCCCAGAGCCTGAGAGTGATCGCAGCAGAGTCCAAGCGAGCCCCATGAGTGACAGCAAAACTGGGAGAGCCAACCAACTGACCAATTCACTAATGAACAAGCAAGCTAGCAAGCTAACAAGCAAGTGAGCTAACAAGTGAGCAAGCAAAGGCCCCTGGTCCACTCCCTCCTTATGCACTGTGCATGATGTACTTCGGAATGAAATACTCCTTCAGTCAGTTTAGGTTGGCTGTCTGAATGGTGTGACCCCCCCACTGCTTTTAGTGAGACAGTTGGGAACACAGCTGCTGTATCAGAAGCTGGAAGAGACCTTGAATTTGGTGCAAGCACTCCCCAGCACCAGCTAAAAAACACTTTATCAGTACTCTCCTCAGGGAAAATCCAAAAACATAGCCTCCTACCAGCTACTGTGCAGAAAATTACCTGTGTCCTGCCTAAAAGCAGCACACTATGTTATAGTTTTTATCTGAGAATTGTAAATTATCTCAGGGTAAAATTAGATGCATACATGCCTTCTCTTACTTTTGCGCTTTGTGGAAATACTCAAGTCCAAACTTTTTGAACCATCTTTCATGTTTGTTAGGCTGTTTCTGAGGGCTTGGCTTGGTATTGCCTAACACAGCCTTAAGTGGGAACTTCTGAGCATATTTCTTTGACAATTCAACCTTTTAAGGTGTTCCATGCCTATTATCCACATGGCACCTCTGCAAATCTTATTTAAAAGGGGATGGACCAGTGAGTGTACAAGTTCTTCCTGAAGTGCCACTGATTTATCACTTCTTACCTGTTTGACCCTTTCCTCCCTGTGTCAAAATCTTGTTGAAATATAAAAGCAAAAGCAAGAATAAAATCCCAATGCACAACAAAATAGCTAGGAAAGCTTTCTAGCTGTAAACCTTCAATATTTTGATAAGCTTTATTCATGCAGCATCTCAGAATATGTGTCTCTGAATGTGTAAGGTATTGACTTTTCACACCTTGTGAGAGACAGGATTGTTATGATGTCTGGTTTACAACAAGAGGGCTAAAGTCCAGAAAAAAGGTCGTTCAGTACCTACAATACTTACCCACATAAAAATGTGGATAGATATCTAGTGGAATTTGTAAATTGTTTAGGCGCCTAACACACTAAATAAGTTTGTAAATTATGAATCCTCCGAGACCTTTTCAAGCTGTTTCTCTAACCATTGAGACCATCTTTTGTCCCTGAGTTTTTAAGCTATGTCTGTAGCTTTCATATGTTTACAACTTTGCAGGCAGTCCAGCGCCAACTAGAAGAATTGGAGGAAAGACAAAGAGCTCTGGAGATTTTTGGTGTCCAACTGGAGAGAGAACTAAGAGGAGAATCAGGTAAATGAAGTGTTTGTTTGTTGGGTGGTGGGTTTTTAACCTTTTTAAAAACAGAAGTTTTTTAATGATTGCCGTGGAAATAGAGTTCAGTGCAAAATCTGAAATGAAAGACTAACTGGAAGGACAAAAATCGTTGTTTACCCTTTTGCTCAAACTGTGTTAGCTCAAGCACCTTTATACTGAATGCTATAGATTGCTGTTGGCTATCAGAATTATTTGCCTTGTTATTGAACCTGAATCTACTTTTTTCACCCCATTTTTTTAAAATCCCATCCTGAGCTTAATTTCATCTTCCAGAGGGAAATAGTGAGGTTTCCAGGAGCTGTATCTCAGTTACCAAGCCAGCAGCAGCCTGTGCCTAGTAACAGAGTCCTTAATGACTTCTCCCGGAGTGTGAAATGCCATTAATACAATTAGAGCCGGTGGCCATGCTATAGCAACAGCAGCATGCAGGCACACAGACCTGAACCACACAGCCTTTCCCCAGTGGATAGAAGGTAACAGGGACATCGTCCTGGCTCCAGTCGAAGGCAAGGTTTTAACTCGCCTGAACCGACAGTCCCAAGCACCCAGGACTGTGGTGTCCTCCTGCCAGCCCAGCCTTGCGAATGCTCCCCAGCGCTCATGGGGTGAAGCTGGGGAGACCTCTTGCAAGGGATGGGACATCTGGGGCCTCCTGCCGGGCTGAAAACGGGGATGGAAGTGTGAACGATGCGTGTAAGGGACTTCAGAGGGGGCTGCAGTTCTGTGCTGAAAGGACTCTGGGGAGCCGACAGCCTGATTGCCAACGTGTCTTTATTTACCTCTGTTTTAGAAAGCTGAGCCTCATGCCTTCATGACAGGCAGTTGCACAACACTGAAAACCTAGGTATTTTGGCACCTGATCTTCTTGTTGTCTTAGCTAAGCAACCCAGCACAATCTCTACATGCCGGCTTTTATAATGCCATATTTCTTAGCAGTTGTTGCCCGTATTCTAACACTGAACTAATCAGTTCAGCAAGAGAGCGTTTGTGCAACCTTTTCTGTTTATTAACTCATTTCCTATAATTGATAGTGCCAACCTATTTCAAATATTATTTAAAAGACTAGCTTTTTTTTTTTTCTCTTAAATGAAAACATAACCATTTACCAAATGGCACCCACCTTACTGCCTGTGAGAATGTCTGCTAAAAACACTTCGAGGATTTGGAGTGTTAGCTTTGCTCTTTACTGCCGAGTTGTATAAGGGTGGATGTTTTTAGGAAATGTCACAAATACAGGGGGACAAGAGGCTTCTAGCTCCTGGGAAAGACACTGAATACCAGGATAAATGGCCTAGAGCCACCTCTTGTTTTTGCTGTTTTGACAATCGCATTTCCTAAAGAAGGCTGCCTGCCAAGAGATTGATGCTTCTCATTCTCTCCCTATCCTTAGTAATTGGATTGCCCTCATTAAGGTGAAAGTACTATTTTTTCTCCTTGTTGATTGTTTGTGTGTAGGTGGCCAGTTACAAATAGGGCAGATACTGAAACGTAGGATGTTATTGTCTCTCAGTAACTCTTCTGGTGCAAAAGCATGAAGCCGTAAGTTTCCCAATCAAAATGTGAGTGCTTTGCTGCTTGTAATAACATATGTGTAATGATGCAGGAATCAGCAAGTTTAATATTCCATTCAACCTTCTTAAAAGTAATGAGCATTATTGTTTAATGAATGACCAGTGTTTATTAGGTTAAGTTGTATTTAAGCAGGTCTTCGCTTATGCAATTCAAGTGATTTAATAGGTATTATTAAGGTAATTAGAAAACGATCACAGTTCAGCAATAATATTGAGCTGCAAAGGTTGTGAATAACCAAATTTAGAGACGGGCCTGAAACACTAGTCTTCAGTGACATTTACGCAACTCTCCTCTAATAATTCTGTAAGCCCGGGATGAATGGCCCCTTTGTTAGGGGGAGTTATTCATTAGCTCCTCAACTGAATTAGAAGAGAACATGCGTGGGTGCGAAACAACTGCCGTGAAGACTGATGAGCAAAACGAGGCTTTGATGATCTCCTAATTGTAGTGGCAACAATTCATGCATTAAAAAAAAAAAGAAAAAAGAAATAATATCAGTCCTATAAATATTTTTTCATGTCTGTTATTCCCTTTATTCTGGTTCAAAATACCAAATAATAAATCAATGATGTACCGCCTCTTTGTTTTCCACTGACATTTGTGGAGGCTTCTGGAGCTCTTCTGCCTACAGGAAAACACAGAAATAAAAATCTTGAAACACGTTTTCCACTGAAATTAGCATAACTGATCAGTTGACTAAACAAAACATGAGAAATTATGGTAATGAAGAAAATCTGTCTTGAGAGAACATGAAGAAGTCTCTCCCTGTTTTGCAAAGTGAACAAATACCTGCAGGTATTGCAGCCAGTTCTTTGATTTCACAAGGAGCATATTAAGGGCTTCTCAGAACTTTCAGTAGAGTCAGAAGAGATCAGTTGAAAACACATAGGGAATATGAGGTTTGGCTGTTCCTAAAAGGGCACAAACTTTACTGTGTGACTGCTGTACGGAGGGACAGCGTAGCATCCCCATAGAGAACAGAAGGTTGAGGCTTTGAGAACAGTGTTCAGCACATACTCCTCTGCAGCCTGTCATTCCCTCAAAAGTGATGAATATAGAATGATGTAATTGGAAGAATCTCTGACTTTCACGTGGGATCCAGGTTAAAGGAGATCCGGGTAAACCAGGAGGCAAGTTTTGCTTTAGCAGTGCTGTAAGAAAAAGCCAGCATGGCTCACAAAGCAAACTCACAAATTGTTTTCCCTCTAACCTTTAAAAAGATCTGTCGTACTGCGTTATGGGAAAGACTTCATTGGCTTGTTCTGCCCTTGAGAGAGCATAAAGCGCTCCATCAGACTTAAATATTAATATTATTATTAACAAACATTTGAAAAGCTCAGGAAAAAATGCCTCGGGGGGACACTTTGGGGGGCATTCTGTGGGAAAAGGAGGAAAAACCAGGGCTATTTTTATTTTAGCTTGCACTGAGGATTTTGCTAAAATGAGTGACATATTGTTGCAAAGTGCATTACTCTGCTTACCTCCACCTACGATTGCTTTTTATTAGCAATATATTTTGAAATGTAAAGAGGAAATATTAAAAAAAAAAGATTGTCTAATCAAGAATATAGCAAAAAGGGAACAATAACCCCCTGTGTGTGTGCAGGACATACGCTTACCCGCAATAGCAATGTTTTCACTGACAATAAGATAGAGCAAATTTTGATGATGACTTCTGATGGTGGCATAAGACCTAAGGCCCTGAATACTAATGCTGCATCCCTGCATCGGATTTGTGAGAAGCCACCGTTAGCATGTCCCAGCGAGAACTGCTCCAGCAGTCATTCTGAGAAGACATTTTTTATCATCACTTGCTGACCTGGAAGATTCCACAGGAACACATCCATTACTACCATGTTTTAGTGGAATTGGGCAGAAATTGGACCAAGATTGCTATGCCTTCTCCTGCTGCTTTATCCTCCCTTCAGATTGGGGTCAAATCCTGATGAGAAATCACAGAAATGTACCCAAGCCAGCATGACTCCTGTCCTTGCAATGGCAGCCCATGTAATTTCTCCAACGCTGGCAGGAGGTGACGTGGGTTCTCTGGGATGACAATGCCTGATGAAGGCATGCAAGTGGGCTGGTGATCCCAAACACCCAACAATTTCCCTCCTGCTCAGGAAGATCGCCAAAAGGCTGCATTGGGTGAGATCATTACTGCCTGGAGGAGTTGGACTTTAAACTGCTGTTCTTGAGTGGACTCAGATCCTGGCTTTGCCGTTACAGTGATGGACAGCTGAAGCAGAGAGGGAAGAGGGTAATTCCTGGGGTCGAGAACAAAGTGCCTTTCAAAAGGACAAGAAAAAGGCATCCAAAACACTGCTGAGCTGTCCAGGGACTCTGCTGTCTCCACTTGGTAACCTAGTTTAAAGATACTCTTGTAATTGTCACCTCTGGAGCTTGAACCTGAGACATTTGGGCTTAAATTTCAGTGCTCTCAGCTCTCTGAAATAAAGCTGCAGTCCTCTTAAAGTGAGAGAAATCACATGAGTCTCCATCCATAGAAGATAGCCAGGCTGCTTTATGGGGGTTTTATGCTTGGTTATCTAGCAGTGTGATGTAAGGAGTGAGGAGGAGAGCTCTGTGGTCCCCTGCCTGCTGGCAGCACCTCCTTTTACTTTGTCCCATGTCCATCTGTCCCTGCCTCCAACACACACTGGCAGGCGCACAGGCTGGCTGTTGGCTTTATGCTTCTGAAGGGGTCAGCGTGTCACCTAAATTGTTGCCTCAACCAAGCGTAGTGTAAGATACTTGCTTCCTACAAGCGATCACTATTTTGTGGCAAGGGTGGCTGGGAAGAGCAGGCATTGTGGGAGGTGTGATAGCAGTGCTGTAATTCTGCATCCAAGGGCAATGGGCTGGTTTTCTTTGTGAAGGAAATGAATGGAAAATGTGAAGTGATGAGTGTGTTAAAAAGGACAGCAAGGCAAGTTAAATACAGCAAAAAAATCAACATTTAAACTCAACTGAGTTTACAAATGAGGTCTAAAGTGAGCTCACGTGGTAAGAGAATGGGAAGAAAAGCTGGTAATGCACACAGTCTCCTGTTTTAAACAGATTCAGGCACAAAGGATGAAACTCAGATGCTACATGAATGGTTTGAGCTGGTCCTGGAGAAGAATAAACTAATGCGTTATGAGTCTGAGCTCCTGATTATGTAAGTAAGGACAAATATTAGTACTAAAGATGGGAAGGGGAGAGGGGAAAAGTGTACTCACAATACAGCTGAACACCTTGCTGAATGCTGAGACTGTTGTGGAATAAATGTCCCCAGAGTAGCTGCAATGTGTTTTGAACACAGATTTTCAGTTGAGCTCCTCTCGTTCTTCCCTCTCACGGTAGTTCAACTATTTCAATCCTATTCGGTGCTCTAAACCAGTATAGCATATAGATGCTCTGTCTTTACACAATGTGGGTCTAATGAACACTGGCGCACTTTCTCCTGTGGGAGAAAAATAGTCCGACAAGTTTATCTGTTTTTATTGGACATAGGTGAAAAGCTCTAGGAATTCACTACAGTGATGAAACAAGCAAATAAAAACCATCTCTGATGCCACTCTTTGTGGTTGATGGAAACAATATTGGCTGAAGCTCCCTCACCTCGCCTCCTTGGAAACACACGCAACAGATAGGCAGAGGTGACTCTCAACTATTTTCTCCACTATTCCTGGGCAATGTGGGACGGCGATGAGAGCTGCAGCAGTCAATACTCACCCCTGGATTTCACACCAGTGCAGGCTGCTCGTTGCCATTTATCATTTCCATACTGCCCAGCCAGCACCCCGTGCTGTGTGCAGAGCTGCAGCCCAGCCCCTAGCGCCGGCTGCACCCCAATTTCCCCCCAAGCTGTGCTGATGCTGCCAGGGGCCAAACCTTTGCTTCCCCCTTCTGTTGTCACTGGGTGTGGTGGTAGCAATGCTTCCTGCTCACTCTCTGCAAGCCACAGCAGAAGCAAAAGCAGGCTGCTTTTATCACTGCAGGACATGGGACGCTGTTGTCTGGATGTGTTCACCTGTGGTAATTCCCTTGCCTCTGGACCCGTTTCTGTGCAGAGAGCCTGGCAGGGCCCTTTGTGTTCAGAAGCATTCAGTCCTATCCAGAATCATGTTGTGGGTGTCACCAACAAAGCACAGCTGGTTAAAGCCTTCAGCGTTGTGATGTATGAGGGAGGTTAATCTGGTACATAATGCAATAGGTAGCAGTGGTGCCAGGTAGGCTGTGGCAGTGTAGGCACAGGCAACGCTTTTAGCCTTGACTGCCCATGAGGAGAAAATACCGGATAAACAGAACAGAGAATCTCTTGGTTGAAATGTTATTAACGTACATGTCTTCATTGAAAAAAGCTTATTCTTTAACATGCTTTTTATTGTACCTAGAGCACAAGAGCTAGAATTAGAGGACCACCAAAGCAGGTTGGAACAAAAGCTGAGAGAGAAAATGGCCATTGATGGTAAGTCAAAGGGGAGAGTATGCTCCAGCCCACAGTGGTGATAGATCATGCCCACACAAGTCCCTGCTTGCTCCAATTCCACTCCTTGCGGTGTGCAGGCAGCAGTACCCAGCTAGTGTGCGATGATGGGCAGCAACGGAAAGTAATTTATTCAAGTGTTTTTATAAATAAGTAGTGCTTTTCCTACCCCTTCCAGTTTAAGTTTTGCTAAAAGATCTACTCTTAGGAGCCTTAATGGTCAACCTTAAATGACCCAAATGTAGGAGAAGTTTCCCTTGAACTGAAACATGAAAAATATTATCTGCTATTGATTCATTTGTCATTGACTATAATATTAATTCAAACTGTACCCCAACAGTTGAAAAGCAAAGTGTAACAACAGAGTGATCTGGATTTTAACCTCTTGTCTTGTGATCTTTTAGATAGCCTCAAAGATGAGATGGATCTGAATGAGGAGGATGAAATTTTTACTGAGATGATGAAAGTGGTTGAAGAAAGGGACAAACTTGTTTCTATCTTAGAGGAGCACAGAGTGAAAGAAAAAGCAGAAGACCAGCACTTTGAAAGCATTTTATTATCTAGAGGCTATCAGCTGAGCAGGATTTAAACAACCACATGCAGATAAACATGGTTTCAGCAAGATTCATCATCATGGAGAAACAGTCTTCTGAAGAATGAAGGAATTCAGATTTAAAATCAGTTTATTTGGGAAATGTCATTTTTTTATCAAAATCTCTTAAGCAGTTCTTTTGCTGGTACTGGAGTGAGCCATTTCACTATCAACTTAAAGGATCACTGGAATACAGCATGGGACTGAATTTACCTGTCTGAGGGGCATCAGCGCCTGTGGAAGGAAAATCAGAGCTCTGTTGTTTTCTTGGAATTTTATTTTATTGCTGAGAATAGAGATCCTGAGGAAACTGATGACATGATTTAGTATTTTTGAGATGGCATTACTTTCCATCTGTTCGTCTGAACCTGTATTTGGTTTTGGTAATATTTTGGCACAGCCAAGCCATGGTGAAGTATTTAAAGGTCAGAAAGCAAGCGTCTCATATAAAAATAAGGTTATTTTTTATTTGTGGTGGAGGAAGGGTCGTTTGGCTAATAGTTACATATAAGCACTCATTAAAACTACTGTAAATGCAATGTTGGAAGTTAGTTTTCCAGGTATTTGTAAGTTTTAGTGCACTGTGTATTTTTAAATGAGAAGTTAAAGCAATATTAAATCCCTACCTTTTATAAAATGGTGAGGGATTATCCAAGGGGTGATTACCCTTAACACTGTTACATGCTCAAAAAGGTTTTGTATGTCACAGATTAAGGTCTTCCCTAAAATATGCGAAATGATAACTTAAGAAAAAGTAAGCCAGACTAACTGCTTTACAATTGCTTGATAAAATACATCACAAATAGTATCACGTGGTGTAGCAGTTAAAGATCTCCCAGACAATAATTCCTCAAAAGGGTTGCAAAAAATGTTGAGTTTGTAACATCAACATTTGATGGAAATTGGTTTGGGTGTATTTAAGCTACATTCATCTTGCTGCTCAAGAATATATATGCAGACATTTTTTGCTTAAGAAGCTATCTCCTATCTTTTTTGTACATGCATTTGTAGATGTTGGCAAAACAGATGTGCAGAAGTTCTCCTTAGCATTCGGTGTAATGTGAGTACTTTTAAATCTGAGAGAATTCTGCAATTTAAGAGTGGTAGTGTTCCCAACTGTATGTGCGATGCATTGCATTTTCAAACTGAAAAACCACGGAGAAACTGAAAGACCGTTTCTTCCTGACTATCATTTTACCTCATGCTCTGAGAAGATTAGATGTTTGTTATTTCACGAATGGTGCTAATTTGCAGCAGTTGCCTATGGTGCAGCCAAAACTAGAAGCATTCCTGTTACAAAAGCTTTAAACTAAAAATCATCTTGGTAAGTACTTGTAGGGTAACAGAGTGGACCCTGTCACAATAATTTATGGATAATCGTAAGTTTTTGATGTATTGTAAGAAATTTAAAATACCCTTTCTAAAGATAAAAGCAATGTTATACTATTGACCACAGATAAATAATATATCTCTAGTGGTGCAAGGAGTAGACTATTGTTCTGCGATATTTATGTATTTATATTTATTTATAAGTGTTTAAAGAGCATAGGAGTGCCTGGTTACTTTTTACAGTTTGGATGTTGTCTCTGATTTTGATTGATAAATGTGTATTTCTAACAGCTACGTATTGGTAAAGGTGATAGCATTATCATTTTGTTAAACAATTAGTAATAAAATATGAATTAAGATTCTTAAACAACGTTCTCAGTTACCTTAACTTGAAGGGGTACCCTTAAAACATAGCATGTAGGGCTTTAACAGTATAATTTGTCTTTCATCGCAGTGGAAAAACATGGCAGAATCCAAAATTACCATCAGGTGCTTTTTTTTTTTCTTTCTCCCCCTGTCATTCATAGGCTAAGCATACCTCAGCTTCAGGTTACTTTTTTATTGGGATGGATTGCAGTGATTCATTGTTAAACAAACTCTATTACTTAAGACTGACACAAAGTAGGAGCAGGCAAGGCAACAATAAATGTTTTAATTTTCTCTGTTGGTATCTGCTGGTATTTCCAGTTTTGTGGAGAAAATTTCTGGATTTTATCACTGTTCCCAGAAGCCTCGTGTAATCCTGTGCAAGAAGACTGTCTAGAACATCTGTCACAGTTTTCTGTAGAAAACGGAGAGTCATAATGCTTTCAAGTTACTTTTAAAAAAATTTAAGGCAAACTTAGTGCTTTGCACAGGAGGGGAATTCAGCACAGAAACCTCCAGTTATGCCACTCAAAGATTGGCTTTTTTCACCTCACTTACAGTCTGAGAAGTCCATTCACCTTAGTGTTGCTGCCGCACAAAGAGGAAGAAGGGCAGCCTCAGAGAGAGATGTTGCCCCTAGTCCCGAGGAGGAAATTGCTGTCCTGTACTGGGGTCCAGCCTGCCTGCCCAGGGGAGGTTGGACTGCAACCAGTCGGGTTCTGAATTGTACATAAGCCCTGAGATTTCAGTGTACAGCACACACCTGTTTGCTATAAAACCAAGTGTGAGAGGGTGCCTACCTTTTAGCTCCAAAGATTTGAGTTTTTGAGAGTATTAGAGCCAACAGAAGCTGAGGGTCATCAGCATTTTATGGACCTAAAAATACTCTTTGCTAAAAAGATACTTTTCTGGATGCCATGTGGTCATAAGACATGCTCCACCCAAAACTGTGTGTCCACTCTTGGGTGCAAAATCCATCAGGCTACTGTTAGCATGCCTGATATTAAGTACCTCAGAAAATTAGATCAAAAAATGAACTGTGGGAGTGATTTAGAAAAATAGTAAAGCCGAGTCATTTAAAGTAGGTCTTCATAAATCATGAAACGTAGAGAAGGAGGGGAAAAAAGGAAAAGCTATG
Source organism: Rhynochetos jubatus (assembly GCA_027574665.1). Lineage (NCBI taxonomy): Eukaryota > Metazoa > Chordata > Aves > Eurypygiformes > Rhynochetidae > Rhynochetos > Rhynochetos jubatus. The sequence continues at coordinate 12,082,558 of CM050663.1, forward strand.
TGCACTGTTCACAGGTCAATGTAATGTGGTCGGCTTGTATTAGAAATGTATTAAAACATTGGTTTGGTTGTGAGTCTTCTTGCTGTTCCATCTTTTCTGTAAATTGACTCCCTAACTTATAATAGATTTGCTCATTATTAAGTCCTTGACACTGTTATTGTTGGATATAACATGATGTGCTGGAACATAGTGACTGTCTAAATGGACTAGATGTGATCAATTTTCTATCTGAAAAAATAAAATTAGACCTTACTCTCTGAAGTCCTTGATTCATTTCCATAGCACTTTCTCTCCACTAAATGTAATAACGCATGTCTAAAAGATCTGTAGGTAAGAAATCATATCAGTTTCTTAATTCACATACTGGTAAGTAAATCACACCATCTTGCAGTTCACAGATTCATTTTATAGTTTAGGAATAAAGACACCCTGAAGTTAGAGGACACTCGACTCTAACACAAGAGGTTGCAAACTCCATGGGATCTACAACTTCCTTACATTCTTACATGGAAAGAATGTAGTAATTTCTTCAGTCACGACATACAAGTTATAACAGCTCCTTGCGGACTTGAAGGAAAAGTGTCACTGCGTGGATCACTAAGAACTGGTGATCAAAACCTTAACTACCCATTTCCTTCTATTTAGTCATCTCCTTTTGTTGATTCCTACCAGTGGGAGAGCCTTACAGAGCAAGACAAGGTGCTGCTTGAGATGAGAGAAGTGGATAAGCAAGATCTGGGCTTATGTTAGTGCCTGCACTGTTCTTCCCTGCACAGTGAATCTGGACAGACTGATAGTTCTCTTCAGCAGGCAGATGGACAGCTGCTTCTCTTCACAGGTCGAGGTAATCTGGGGCGTATTTGAACTGATGTTTTGCTTCTACTGTCATGTCTTTTCCCTTCCATCTTCTGCAGATGGGCATGGTGGTGACTCCTCTGATAATACCACATGTAAGTTCTTAGGAACTGCACAGGAATTACCTGCCTGCTGGGTTTATTGGAAGTGATATATCAAACTTTTATTTGTGTTCAAAACCTTGCAGAAGTCAAAACGTTGACTTCTCAGCCAGCTGGTCAACAGCTGGGAGACTTAGCTGGCCCAGGAGAGGGATGTGGGTAGAAATGCCACCATAAGGAATTTACTGAGGCTCCCCTCCTATTCACTGTGTGCGCGCACACACACACACTGTCCCCTCTTCAAAAGGTTATAGGTCTAAAGAAACTCAATTGGACAAGAAGTTCAGGAAAAGTATTTTGTAAGCCATTATTTGACTCAAGGTCAATCCATTTGCCCCCAAAGTAAAGGAACACCACACTGATTTTTAGTGTATTTGGGCATATTTCTCTGGGCACAGGCAACAAATTTAGAGGTCTCGTGCTTTGAAACCTCTGCTTTTTAGCCCAGTGCATATCTGATTTCAACTAAGAATTTCACTTCAGTTTAGTAGTCTCTTTCCAGAAAGATATACTCTTGTTTTCTTTCTTGCTTGACCAAGTAACAGGATGTGGCTTAGCAGATTGGAGATTCTGTACATCTTCTAAGACTTTGCTACTGTTAAGGCTTAAAGCTGTCCCTGCTGGGTTTTGCATGGACCACACAGTTTTTACACAGTTTAGCATGATGGGTTTGTCATGTTGGCATACAAATATCCCTGCAGCCTTCATGGCAGCCACATCTCATGAACTTAGATCCTGGGAAATACTTCATGGTAAGTAAGGTGTTTGCTGGATTTCACCTAAATGTCTTTGCCTAATATTTATGAACAGATTGTCCTTTCTTCTGTTGGTTCTAATGAACTACAAAAAGAGATCTGATGGCTCTGTGTGCCAGCAATGAGCTTGCTGGAATATTCATGTAACACAGATGTACAAAACTACAGGCACAAGTGAGGTTTATTAAGAAAAGAATCACAATATTGATTTTTTTTTTTTTTTTCTAAAACTATCTCAACAAGGCCAGATGCAAACGCAGGTAAACTTGGCCTGGTATTTATAGATAACTGGTTGATGGAATAAGATGTTATCAGCATTAAATGCTAAGATGATGTTCTAATTTTACTGAAAAGTTTAAATCCCACTTTCTTTGCTTTGAAACTTTCTGAATAATTAATCTCTGTGACTCTGTGTTATCTTTTGTCTTTCATGTACGTTTTTCTTCATTGCATCTTAGTCTTTATTTTTGCTCCTTGATGTACAGCAAAAAATACATTGTACTTCTTAGGAATCTGGTTGGAAGTACTCTGATACTTTTATGAAACTATGTTAATTTATTGTTACATTTTTTATTTAAAGGGAAGATCCAAAGAAGTTACAAGTAGAAAGCATAGCTCTGTTTTAAGCATAAGCATATGCTCAAACTTAAATTAGCCTTTTGAGCTGGAAAAAATTTATCCTCAGGTGTGAGGTTTAGATGATGGTGGCAATAAAAATTTGGAGCCCTTCCACCCCTGATACTGATGCATTCTGCTGTTATAATAGAGCCACATTGGGATGATCAGTCAACACTAGGCCTGCCTTACAGGTTCTGAAATAACATGCAGCTGTCATGGTTTAACCCCAGCCAGCAACTAAGCATCACAGAGCTGCTCGCTCAATCCCCCCATGGCAGGAGAGGGGAGAGAATCAGAAGGGTAGAAGTGAGAAAACACCTGGGTTGAGATACAGACAGTTTGATAGGTAAAGCAAAGCAAAACAAGGAATTCATTCACCACTTCCCATGGGCAGGCAGGTGTTCAGCCATCTCCAGGAAGGCAGGGCTCCATCATGCTTAATGGTTACTTGGGAATACAGACGCCATTGCTCCAAATGTCCCTCCCTTGTCCTTCTTCCCCCAGCTTTATATGCTGAGCATGATGCCATATGGGATGGGATATCCCTTTGGTCAGTTGGGGTCAGCTGTCCCAGCTGTGTCCCCTCTCAGCTTCTTGTGCACCCCCAGCCTGTGCTGGTGGGGGTTGTGAGAGGTAGAAAAGGCCTTGACTCTGTGTAAGCACTGTTCAGCAGTAACAAAAACATCGCTGTGTTATCAACACTGGTTTCAGCACAACTCCAAAGCACAGCTCCATACCAGCTACTGTGAATAAAATTAACTCTACCCCAGCCAAAACCAGCACCTTTGGGCTGTATAAACTTTCTTGTATGGGTATGGAATAAGACAAGTGGATGTACAAATGCTAGCTGGGTATGGCTGTGCTGCGGCCTGCTCCCTGCACTGCATCTCCCAGCACGGTGCAGGGTTGGCCACTGCCCACAGCCACGTGAAGTGGGGTTTCCTGATGAAGTTCAAAACCAGTTTTTTTGCAGGACAAGGAGCCAGTTCATACTTCCCAGGCTTCTGCAGTGCCAGGATCAGCCATGGCTGACCTCACCTGAGGAAGTAGGTGCCTGGTGTGCCTTGCTCATGGACACATGCAGGAGCACCAGGTCCTGCCAGAGCTCTTATCTCCAGGTATTTTGGGGCACTTTCAGGAAAATCCTTATTAAGAAATAGATGTTAAACATCCACAAAGTACCCTGTGTGGAAATGCCTTCCTTTCTAAGCAGTCTCTTTTAATGTGCTGTTAACTATTACTCAGGGCGGGATGGACGTGTTCAGCAGTTAACACACAGAATTGGCAGGGCAGTAGAAGGCTGACCACAAGCACTAGAAAAATAAAAAAGGTAGACTTTGGTCTAGTTCTGTTCTTCCTGCAGTCAGTGAAGGGTGTTACTGTAGGTGCTTAAAGCAATAGCAGTAGGTCGATAAAACATTTTTGAGAATTCCACTTCCACTCTTTAAATGACTAAATAGTTAAACGGCTAGAGCCGAGGTATACCTAGGAGGAAAATGTTAGGAGAAAACTCCAAGACAAATTAATAATGTATTGCATGGCCTTAACCAGCTGCTGCAGTGCTCTTTATTACCAGCCTAGCCTGTGGTTGGTATGTTATGTGCCCTGCCTCTTCCACTTCATTTGGGAAGTAAGACTGTTGGTGATCATTCTGAGTCCCGTAGTAAAAGAAACAAGAACCAGGTGCACATGGACAGATAGGCAGGTGAATAAGAATTATTTGAGTATGTGGATTTAGCCTTCTTATATTGCCTGGCAAAGTATATATGTGATCAGGATACAATTAATTTGAGCTACTGGTTGGCTCATCGGTAAGAACAAGGTGCTGACAGGGAGCACGGTGAGAGCTCTTGTAGTCTGCTCAAGATTTCTAATGCCAGATGCAGCAGGGGCCAGCCTGGACGGCAGCCTGCTGACTACTGTGTCCTGTGCGTGGGATCATGGAGCATGATTGTGAAAGTATTCAATTACCAAATATAAAGCAGAGCAAAAACCTAGCCAAACACCCCCCCACCCCCCCAACCCCCCCCCCCGAATTTCTATTACTGCAGCTTTATTTATGGTTAAAATACTGTATAAATAACAGCTAGGTGTTTAAAATAAACATTCCTGTGTCTGCCATAACTTAGACCTTGTGTGTATCTATAAGGCCTTTTCTGCTGATCGTGTGTCCATATATATTCCCAGATCAAATGAAAAAATGCAGCATATGTAGTTCTAAATTTAAGATACAGGGAAAAAGAAATGTTGTAACTATCCTCAAAGAGAAACATCATAAATAGAAAACCCCTGCAATAAGGTTATACCCAAAGAACAGCAAATAAATTCTGAAAGAAACCTATTAAAAAACCCCAGTAAACGTCTGTCGCTTTAGCATTATTAGTTAAAGCACAGAGTATTTGTGTTTCCGGATTTGACAAAGTTGATTTTAAACACATTACGTTTCATTTAAAATTTATTTTCTCTTTGTAATGTGAAACACCCACAGCTCATGAGGCTATTAAATAATTAATATTGCATTTGGCATTCATTTACGTATGCTGAGTGTAGTGAAATAGGGAAGAAAGATGCTGGTCTTTTCAGCTATTTTGTGTGATACTTTGCAAATGCATGTTGAATTCTGACTTTCTCGTACTGCAGAACCCAGCACCTGTTACTGTTGGTGAGGTATCTGGCTTGTACTTTCTATCTTTAACACAAAACATAGCGGTACAGAGGTAAGCATACTTGTGTTTGCCAAAATGCTGTCTCTTCTGCTGTGCCCACAAAATCCTACAGGCATCTATGCATTGTCATTTGGGGCCAAATGGAGATTTAATTGTGTCATTGTTCTGTTTGTAAATGCTCCAGATTCCCATGCATATAAAAATGGCTTGACATATTTGTTTCACTTTCTTTTGAAATAGTATTTTATTATGTTCTTAAAATTATTCAAAACTACTCGTACCCTAATCCATACAAAGCAAGTAGCACTTGTGTAAAAAGAGGGTAATGTGTGAAATTCAGACTGTTCTGCAAACAGCCCCAAGACACGATCAGTGCTACGAGCCAGAGAGCAAACGTAAGGAAAGGAGAGACTGTGCTAACGGCTTGGGATCGTTCCTGCTTTTAACTGATGGCAGTATGGGTGAATAAAGTTTTTCTCCAGGGCATATACTAACTGCATGCAACAAATACACATTGATGTCTACCCCTCATCAGCTAACCAATGCTACCAGCTTGTAAAAACACAACAATTATTAGCCGATTTAGAAATATCCTCATGGTAATTTCATTTCACTTATTATGCCTAATGGATAGCTAGATATTTGCATGAAGTGTGTGTGGCTTTTTGCCTGAATGGTTAATCGAGTGATTAAGTGGTAAGTGAAAGCAGTGCATCCAGATGACATTAATGCTGTTCCAGTCTTGGGTGCCTCCTGAACCAGTCACAGCAAATTATCGGTTTTAAAGATACTTCTGTCTTCAGCTACTCATCTGCAAATCAAAACAGGGTTGGGATAGGCAATCTATCATGCCAAGTCACCTTTCTTTCCCACTGGCTTTTATAATGGTCTGACTACAACTGTTGGTGTCTTTTGTAGGAGTGGATATGACCGTCTCTGACCACAGATGTATCCAAAACTTAGAGGCAAAAGAGGTGCTTTGCAAAACATGCTCAAGGCTGAAATGTACGTAGTAAGCCTGAACTCTAACTTGCACAAAACTTCACACAGAACTTCGTTAGTTCTTTTCTATTGGTGTTGACCACAAGGTGTAGAAACATTGCCCTCATCTGTGACACGCACACTCCTCCATCCTTCCAGAGCCTTCACTTATGAATAGTTATGGTTGAACTGAGCTGTCTGAGCCCTGGTCCATCTTGTCTGTACCTGTGTTTAACTTTTGGCACCTGTGCTAACTAGCACTCACGTGTGGTCTCCTACATTGGTGAGTTTGACCAACCAGCCTGAGTTAGTGACCGGCTCCACTGCAAAGCAGTACAAAGTTGGATGGGCCACTGGGCAACCCACTGTCCTGTGCCTCAGTGTACAGCTGGCCACCCAAAAACCTGTGGGTCCCCCAGCTGGATGGATTGAGAGCAGCCCTGAGGAGAAGGACTTGGGACTACTGGTGGATATGGAAAGCTGAACATGAGCCGGCAGTGTGCACTGGCAGGCTAGAAAGCCAACCGGATCCTGGGCTGTATCCAGAGCAGTGTGGCCAGCAGGTCAAGGGAGGGGATTCTCCCCCTCTGCTCTGCTTTCATGAGATCCCACCTCAGTACTGTGTCCAGCTCTGGGGCCCTCAACATCAGAAGGATATAGACCAGTTTGAGTGAGTCCAGGGGAGGCCACAGAGATGCTCTGAGGGCTGGAGCACCTCTGCTATGGGGACAGGCTGAGAGAGTTAGACTTGTTCAGCCTGGAGAAGAGAAGGCTCCGGGGAGACCTTATAGCACCTTCCAGTGCCTGAAGGGAGCTACAACAAAGATGGGGGGACTTTTTACAAGGGCCTGTAGTGACAGGACAAGGGGTAACAGGTTTAAATTGAAAGAGGGTAGATTTAAATTGGATATCAGGAAAAAGTTCTTCCTCCTGGAGAGGGTGGTGAGGCACTGGGACAGGTTGCCCAGAGAAGCTGTGGATGCCCCATTCCTGGAAGTGTCCAAGGCCAGGCTGGATGGGGCTTGGAGCAACCTGGTCTAGCGGAGGGTGTCCCTGCCCATGGCAGGGGAGGTCGGAACTGGATGATCTTTAGGTCCCTTCCAACCCAACTTAATCCATTCCAGCATGGCCTTCATCCCACCCCGGCGGCTGCAGCCCTCCTCGAGGCCCAGCCCGGCGACGCTGCCAGGCCTTCTTCCCACGGCTGGGTGAAACACCCTTTTCCTGAACCTGAGGGACCAGACCCCGCGCAAAGGTAAAACGAAGCCCCTCGGCCCATGGCTGAACCCCGTGAGAGGGGCAGGCATAGGGTGGCCGTAGGGCTGAGGAAGGGTCTGTTGTGGCGGGGTGGGGGGCATTGGGCAGTCGCTGGGCTGAGGAGGGGGTCACAGGGCCTGGCGGAGGGAAGCGTTTTGCAGCCGCTGGGCTGAGGAGGGGTCCGGCAGCGCGAGCCGTGCGAGGGGAGCGGGCCCTCCCCGGCGGGCGCCTGGCAGGCGGGAGGGCGGGCGGGAGGGAGGGAAGGAGCGGGAGAGCCGGGAGAGCGGAGCAGGAGCTGCCACAAATGCTTGAAATAATTCCGCTTCCGTTCAGAGCCGGGAGCAGCCTCCCACGGCATCGGGGCCTCGGACCCGTCTCCTCCATCCCCGAGCGCCGGCTGGGACATCATGGCAACCTCCCCGCAGAAGTCGCCTTCTTCCCCCAAGTCCCCCACCCCTAAATCTCCCCAGTCCAGAAAGAAAGATGACTCCTTCCTGGGCAAGCTCGGCGGCACGCTGGCGAGGAGGAAAAAAGCCAAAGAAGGTAAAAATCACAGGTTTGCACGTTTCCTGGGAGTTACCTTAAAATAGGGGGGAGGAGGAGGAGGAGACAGGGGGAGAGGAAAAGGCTCTGGGGAGCGGGAGGAAGGGGCTGACTGGGGAAGGACGTGCGCGGTGGGGTGGGCAGGCGAGCAGCGAGGGAGGAGCGCGCCGCCTCGTCCCCGCGCCTTCGCCGGGACCAGGCGGGGGCCGCCGCGCCTTATCCCGGTGCCACTCTCCACGGCGGGGAGAGCACGGGCGGGAGACACCCGACTCGCCCTCCCCGCCGCCGCAAACGGCGCCCCGCGCCGCGCTGCGGCCGAGGCGGGCCCGCCTCACCGCGGGCCGGGCGGCGGCGGGGGCCGCGGAACTCGGGCTGGATGAGCCGTGCCCCCCGTGTGAGGGGCAGTGCTGAGCTCGTACGGCGGGAGGGTCGGGGAGGCAGGGCAGGACGGAGCGGGGGGCCCGGGCTGGAGGAGGGGAGCGTTTCCGCGCAGTAGGTGAAGCGCTCCGGCGGGCGAGGGCCGCGGCGGCCTGCCAGGCCTGCGGGCCCGAGCGCCTCTCAGCCCCGAGCCGCCGGAGAGGGCCTGGGGCTTGTCCGGGTTGAGGGCGCTGCACGCCTCGGCCGCGCCTCGCAGCCACCTTTGAAGTTGTGGTGCAAAAACCCAAGAACTTGACGCTCAAAATCTCTTTGACCCGTAATGTGTTGCTTTATGTCGGCGTATGCACGTTGCTCTGAGAAACCAGTGTAATGCACACGACTGATTTAATGTCTGTAATGGTAATCATCCCTCAGAGGCTTATAAACTTAACCTGATTATTCTTGTACGAAGCAAAAAACCTTTGCCTCACAACAGTGGACCTTGGAAGAACACCAAGCATGTACAACAGGCTGGTTCTTTGTCCCTACATGTGAATTAATATCCACCCCCTACTGAATCAGCCTGTTTAAAATCCCATGAGACACAGAATTGGAATTTAACCTCACTCACCCATCATTTTCGCATCTGATGTTAATTTAAATATGGTGCAAATAGAGCCGAAGTAATAGTCACTTTGAAATGTTTTCTCAAGCAGCATTCATTCTTGGAAGTGCAGAGAAGGGTATTATGCTCAGCAGACCCTTGCTTCTGATGTGTACATGAGCAGTGAGACCAGGCACACTTTTAGAGTAACACCAGTGCTGCAGACAAGGATGATACGACTTTGGCTAGTACAGCCCCTCGCTCTATCACGTCGTCTTTCTGAGATGCATGGTCTTGCTTTTCAATTAAAACACATGTTGCACAAATTGCTGACATTATTTGGCATTTTATGGTCATTATGTATGGCCCAGAAGTTGAAGAAATGGTAAATAATGGCAAACTTTATTAGTTACCCACTTTGTTATATTATCTGTTAGGGTATTTGTGCATATTGGTGGCATTGAACTAGCAACAATTTTTTGTGATGAGTGTCTATTGTAGCTATGTTTAGAGATCTCTAATTTAGCCTATTTGTAGTAGATTTAATATGTCCAGTATTATTATTCTTAAACAATGCTGTCAGTGACAGATATTAAGTCACAAATGTCCAGCAAACTGTTAGAGCCAGCACTTGCTTTTATCCACAGTCTTGTAATCTTACAAAAAGGTGTGTTCTGTGAAATCTGTTTCTTCTCATTACTTCTACGTGTGCATTAAATTTATTGACTAAAATCTGCACCTGTCATTTCATTATTTCATCATGTTGATGTTTACCCTTTTGAAATTTTGGAACAACATTAGTGTTGTCTTTTCCTTTTTGGTTTTTTTTTTTTTTTCTGAATTTTCTGAAGTCTGTTTAAAAATAACAGTGGTTTGGAGATTTTTTTTTAAACTTTGTGAGGAGTTTGTTATTTGCTGATGGAAGAAAAAGTATTTTATTAAATTCAGCTTAACATTCTTCTTCTGCATGTATTTATCACATTTCTTCAGTGGAAGCACATATAGTGGTGAGGTTGATACTGTGCTATCTACCTTTTTTGTTTCTTTAGCGTATTCAGATGGCTTCAGAGGTGGTAAATCTTTACCGTGATGCCTATCCTCTTCATGCTTCCTCATCTTTCCTCCACTAGAAATAATTCCAGGTTTGCAAACTGTTAATGAGTCCCCTTGTTTCTTGCAGGCTGTGACACACACTGTTTGTAGGGTTCCAGATGAAGTCTAGGTCGGAACTTCATATAGGAGGTCAGATTGCTTGTTCATCTAGGCTCTGTTCTTTGATTTTTTTCCTGCTTTATTTGACCTATCCAGTGGCAGGTTTCCTACAGGGACAGATGGAGTGCACATGGTTGTTCTGTTGTTAACATACATATTGTGTTAGAAAATGTAAAAGTACAAGCCACAGGCTTGTAAAATGGTTCTTCTACTGGCCATGTTGAGACATTCATTCAGCTTTTGTAAACTAGAGTGAAGTACCCTTGGATGTCACCTTTACTCGTTCTTCATGTTTTTTGTAGAACATCAGGATTTATTCTGTAACCTCTTTGTTAGCCTGATATGGATTTCTACCCCATTTCGTTGTGAATGTTGATCACTAATCATGTAAGGTCTCTAAATATGATGAACCGTAAGTAACTCTTTAGAAATAATGCTGTGGTTTTTTCTATATAGGGTATTCATTTTCCCTTTTACCTGCTTAGTCTTGTGCTTTGTGATTTTAATATTCCAGTAAAGTGAATCCATGTTCTGGATTTCACCTGTGTCAGTATTCCTTCATGAGTCAACAATTCTGGTTATTCCAATATATTGTTATCTTTAATGTATGGGCAGTAGAACAGTTCTTCTTTTAGATGAATGCAGACTATGCAGAAGATGCTTCTGTCATCCCAGTCTCCTGATCAGCTGCATTGTAGACCTGGCTAGAGCTACTATGGCTTTTTTTTCCAAGCTGTGCGCCCTCAGGGGCTACCAGGGGGCTGCTGCACACACACCTCTGCTCTGTTCCTCTGCTGCACGCCCCTGTTTGTGTTAAGCCAGACCATGCTCAGGGTGCACACCTGGAATCAAAAACTCAGGAGCGTAATGGGGTCTTCCAGCTTTACAATAGGTCAAGAAAGTCAGTGGGACTTGGTGCACTTATAATAAACAAGGGGCGACTGAAGATTATCTTTCAGGTGGTGTAAGTTCTGCTGTTACACAGAGGACAGAAACGTACTGATTTACTTTGGTGTTTTACCACAGGGGCTAAAAATGAGTGGTTTTAAACAGCGCAAAAATGTTTTATGTGTTGTAGGGACCATACTAGTTACATTTTAGTACTATCTGTGTTATATATCAAGTTAACTGTTGTAGATGATATATGATTGTATGTGTATGGTTTTTGTATTTATGCCATCAACAGGCATTTTTATCATTGCCAAAATGATATTTTTATATATTGCAACAATAGAGCTGGTGCCAAAATTCTTCACCAAACGAAAGTCTATTAGGATCTGTAGTGCCATTATGGTGAAGAGTTATTCAGGTTATAAATAAAGTCTCTGTAGTTTTAGATGTTACCAAGGTAGCTTATAATAAAATATAAAATAGATTTTCTAGAATAACATTAATTTATGTGTACAAATATATAGAAAAACGTATAGTAAGCCTTTCCTTACAAACTTTGAATTTCTTGGCAATGGTCATTATTTCACCCATGGTAGAGATAGAATATTCTAGGCAAATGAAATGAGTTCTCTGATATCACGGTACAGTTCATTGACCAAAACAAAGAGAGTAACCCAAGACACTGTTATCACTGAGATATCACATGTGATGTAAGCAGGGGTTAGTCATACCTGAAGACAGATGTTAATCTGGAAAACACATTGTCACTAGATATTAGAGAATATTTAATAAAATCTGAAATTTGGAACTCAAATTTGCTTATGTTGTCATCGGTTGCATAGGGTCTTCACCTGGTTTTCATTTACACTGTCTCATCACCATTGGCATGATTGAAGGATGAGAACATTGTACTTCAGACTTTCCTGTGAGAGCATGAGCAGCTGCTTCTCTAAATAGTGTATAAATTCTGTTATGGCAACAAAAATTGCAAATTATTAAATATGTTTGGAATTAATTATAATTAGCTTTTTATCTAATGAGAAAATTGTGAGATAATACTAGAACATTTGATGACCTGTTTACAACTAAACTGTCACATGCAAAACTTATCTGTAGTTTATAGTAAGATTCCATCCCTTTCATTCCTGAAAAACATTCAGAGACTGAGCCACCCCACGTATACTGCTGGAGGATTCCAGTCTTTATGCAGGAGTTAAGCTGCATGGTGGAACTCAGTGTATTAGCAAAAACCAACCCCAAATTAAAAATTTTTAAGGCTCCTTATAGTAGTCTGCATTGTGTGCTGAACATATCTTCATACAAGTGCAAGGAGAGAACAGATGGACCTCTTTCTTTACAATGCAGGGCTGTGCGTTGTATTTTCTTGTGAATTTTTCATGGTGAGTTCAATAAGGTCAGGTGTGGTTGTCCTCCTTCAATTTTCCTGGCCTGGCAATTATAGACACAGAAATTTCACTCCCCCTAATAGCTTACCTTAGTGGAGAATCTTAAGAATTGGCCCCTGACATGCTAATAAATCTGTGACACATTTAGGAAGGGAGAGCAAAGTTCAAAATTGCTTAAATTGCATAGGAGCAGATGGGAAACAGACAGCTTGGACCCGTGAATTTGGTAGAGAGCAATTACTGCTCTTTGTACGGGCTCAGTCGGTTTTCCAATTGATATGACATCAATTTCAGTAATGTGACTGCTCTTCTGCCTAGTTTATTTGGTGTTGATGGGCAGGAGAAGGAATGAATTTTCTTCTAGCTTCCACTTATGATGTTTCTTCTTTTGTATGTCTTTTTTTGATTTCATTTTGGTATGTAAGGTCACAGTATGCCATACTCTCTGCATGTCTAAGGGACGAGTATGTTAACAGTGAAAATATTGTAGATTCTGCTATTTCTTGATAATAACCTGCAATTTCTTAATATTTTCTCTGTTGCCATCATGCATTTCACAGAATAATATGAAATTAGAACAAATTAAAAGTAAGAATTAAGAATATTTGTAGGGTGATGAGAGTTTTTCAGGTGTTTTAAGTAAAATAATTCGTCTTTCTGGAATGCCTTATTGTGTGACTCACTGGCAGCGAGATCATGCTTTGGTCTGGCTATGGGTGGTTTACTATGAAAGAAATGTATTTCTTGGTATACAGGAGGTGTTCTGCTGAATTTTAATTGACATATTTGAATTCTTTTCTTTGGACCTGTTTCTGCAACTTCTTTTTGAGTAGTGTAATGCAGTCCTGGCCCAAAGGACTGATTTTTGTATCAGTGGGCTTGTTTTGCTTGTCTGTTTCGCATGTGAGAGATTGTAGACTAGATTAAATGCTTTGCAGGCTTTTTCTTTTCTACCGCTCTCGCCTGATGGTGTATTTAAAACGCAGACAAAGTTGAAAGAAGAACTGATACAAGTGCTACCATCTTATTTGCCAATATGTAGTGCAAACTATGAAAATGGGCCACTGAATGCTACTTTCATACTGGTGCTTCAAAGACAGCATGTAGTGTTTTCTGTGAAAAGGAAATGGCATGGGGAAGGCTTTATCATCACGCTGATATCAGTACTTTTGAATTCCTATCTTTTACTGCAGCATAGCAGTACATTGACTGTAGGCCTTCTTGTGCCATCAGAATAGCTGAATAGCTGTTTTTGATGTCTGACATGGTGCACTTCACCTCCAACCTTACTGCGTAGCAACTGAAAGGTGCTTATGATCTTTTCCCTGTATACTGTGTTACATATTCCCGTGTCCCTGCACCACTGCCACAGGCACATCATAGACAGCTGCATAGCTGATGCTGGACAAAACCTATTAGTACCATCACTGAAATAATTATTGCCTTGGAGCAAGTTCTGTTAAGTAGATATAATACTTCTGTTAAGTAGGAGGAACGCGTGAAGCGAAAAGAATAATAGAGGGAAGACTCATGTGCTTTGTTTATTGTCACTTCTCTGCTACGAGCCTTCTGAGCGCATCCGCAGTGTATGAAAGGAAGAGCAACTACTCGAGGAGAGCACTGGGTTTTTGTTTCCATCCTTTGAATACAAATTACAGGAGATATCTGAGGAGGCCTCTCTGCTCTGACCATTGAAGGGATTGTTCAAATTGCCCCTGAAACATCTGTAGACAGAACACCCAACTGTTGCTTACGCTGTGATGGCAGTAGCCCTCCAGATGCAACTCCCAGGCATATATGTAAACAACAGCTCTGACATACTTGAAGCTGTTTGTCATCTGTCAAGCCATTCTGCGCTGCGTTTGTGCGGGTGAGAGTAACTGCTGCAGCCTTTGATAGCTTTTGGTCTGCCTCGCTCCTGCCTCGCTTCTGCCTTCCTGCCTCACTCCTGCCTCTGCCTCCTCTTTCTACAAATGCTGTTCTCTGCAATAAACAGAAACTAATCAGCACTGTTAGCGGTTATCTGTAAGACACTGTTAAGCATCTATTACTGTTTATATGTGGCTAAATTGAGGGCCAGGTCCTATTATGTTAGGCACTATACTTTCACAAACAGTGCCAAGAGCCTCTTGCATGCAGTCATTTGCAACCTAGAGCTCTGTATTTTTGCATCTTGCATGTTTTTCTGGCTTTTTTCCTCCCGTAATCTGCATTTTAACATTATTTCTGGTGTTTCGGTTTTTCTAGGACTCATGATCTTATTGGAAATTCTGTCAAATTCATTTTCTCTTTCTTTTTGGTTTCAAGAGACCTTTTTTTTTCTTTTAATAGGCTTTGGCTCTGGTTAGTTCAGAGAAAAGTATGAGAATATTACCTGTGAATGCATTTCTGAGTCTCAGACGTCACAGATAATCCCAAAGACAGAAGGCATTTTTAGGGCCCAGTCCAGTTGTGCTTGGTCCATGTGTTTCAGCTACAGCAATGCAATGTGTAGGAATGTGTGAGTCCCAGGTGCTCGCATTTTTGCCAGACAGGTTATTGGGTCTGTATCCAGAGGCACCCTACCATGGTAGAGCTGAACTTATCAGTGCCTGCTTTATGTGAATGTCTCGTAGCATGTGTATACATACGTGAAGGGACTAGACCATATAGGATTGTAAAACATAAGATACCTAAAATGCACTGACAGCGCTGAGATCAGCACAAACCACAACACTACCAGCCTCTCTTCTGCCAGAGAGGAGGCAAGGGAGCCTGTGGTTGTAGCTCACGGGACGCAGGAGGGACCCATGTGTGCGGTGGGGATGTGTATGATGCAGACACAGAGCCAGGCTCTCCTGCCTGTTCCCAGAGGAGTACTCCCATCGTTAAGTCCATCCAGTTGCTTTCGAACTAACTATAAAGTGACACAGAATATTTTTTTCTCACTCTTCGCATTGTTAAGTTCTTAAACTTCTTGCTATAGGATGTTTTGAATGCCAGAAATGTTTTTTAAAATGGAAGGCAGGCTGAAAATGGGTCTGGTGGATTCTAATGTCTGCATTAGACATGACATGCAAATCATGTAAGCCATCATAGACATTTCAGATTCAGAAATCATTCAATTCCCATCATGAAATCCACAGCTATTAGGAAGCTTATACCAAGTGAAGAAATTCTGTTCGTTTGCCTTTCCCTGTTTGTATTGTTGTGGATGCATTTCTGCCAGTGGCCACAACCTTGGACTTTGATCTGCTGTGCTGACCCATACAGCATTTAATTCTGTTGTTCTCTGCATGTGGGCATAGAGCCACTGAACTCTGTCTTTGCGTTTGACTTCCAAAAGCAGCCTTAGGATATGTGGGCAAGTTAGCTGCTACAGAGGTTTGCTTTTTATCTCCTGTGTTTTTCCCATTTGAGCAGTTTCGTTATTGAGCGTACAGGTTTCGTACAGGATAGAACTAAACATGCATACAACTGGTTAAAGGAAGGGGGGTGTGAATAGGAGCAGAGAAGCAGGGCAAGGGATTTGGCAGCTTTCTGAGGAGCTGCTGGGCTGGAAGGACAGCGCTGGAGGGCAGAGCGAGGGAGGATGTCTTATGTCTCCCACGAAGGCTGTGTCCATCCTCTTCTCCCTCTCATTTCGCTCTCTCCCCTTTCAGCAGCGGCTGCTCCACACCCCCCCACCCCGTTCTTGTGCTGCCTTGGTGACAGCGGTCACTGCTGAGCTCTTTGGGGTGCTGTGAGCAGACGTGGATGAGGGTGCTTGGTGGTTTGGCAGTGCTTGCTGCTACAGCAGCTGCTCCCCATCTGTGGGGAAGGGGTGGTGGCCACAAGCTGCCAGCTGGGCTGTGCTGTCACACAGGCTGACAAGCTTGGGTTGCAGAATTACTGAATAGTTACAGTTGGAAGGGCCCCTGGAGATCATCAGGCAGGTCTGATGGCTGAGGATCTCAACTGAGGGAAGGTGGACTGGTCTGGTCCACCAAGTTCATGCCTCTGACTGGCCAGGTGTGATGAAGGTATGGTGACAGCGTACTCTGTCAGTTCTTTTCAGTATCTGCTGTAGCTGGCTAGATGCGTACCAATTACCTAGATGAAAGGTAAAAAAGATTAAAGTGGTGAAATAAAATTGGCATTAAACAAGTGGTTGAAGAGCCTCCATTGCTTGCAAATTACAGGGCAGAGCCAGGGAAAGAAGAAAAAACAGCTAGAGACCAACTCAGGCTTCTTTCATTTCTTTACATCTCCAGATTTACAATATGCTATCCCTTACACTAGACTCCTGAAAACATGCATCCAATCTTCAGTGTGAAGGTGGCTGTAACCAAGTGCAGCTGGAGAAGAGAGTAAATATGAAGTTCTCGTTTGCACCCTCAGTAAAGTGAGCGTGCTGCCAAGAGAATCGGTAATTTTTTGAACTTTTTAAGGCATCTACCCTGAAGGTAAGGGGAGAACCAAGAGACCAAGGCTCTGACCAAGAGAAAAGTTCTCACTGGGTTTGATTACTACGTGTGGGGTTCTACATCTTCTGAAACCCCTCAGTTTAAAGGCAGCTTCCTGTAAGTACAGGTCTGTGCTTCTGTGAATCTCCCTTGGCCAGAATCTCTAGGATATAACCTACTTTTCTCTCTACTACTTCTTTTCTCCCTTTAATGCCTCTATGATTAAACTGTGCCCTCCCTGCAGACGGAGTGGTTTAATACTGGACTCTCTGCATTTCTTACTGAGATTAAGATAAGGACAGTCCAATTCTTTTGTTACTTTGCTGTATCTGAGATCAAGTGCTTCCTATTAACTTAATCCACAGAGTTCTGCAGCCTTTTTCAGCAAAATACTGATGTTGAAGGTGAAATCAGCCATTGTAGGGGCACAGTTCTTTGCAAAGTGAAACTTCAGAAAAGCAGTGGTTGAGGAGTACATAAAATATTGTTGCTTTTCCATCTGCTGCCTCTATCCTCTTCCTTTTCCTCCCCACACCAATTCCTATTAAAATACACTCTGCTGTTGACTTGTATCCCTAATGATCAGCTGTTTTTATAAGCTAAAGCGCAGCTGAAGCCAAAGAGAGATGACCCTTGAAAGGATAGTTAACACTGCCCTAGGTGCAGGCAGTGCTGTGCTGGAAGCAGCGTGATGCCATTTTGCATGGGAGAGGATGAGGTGGACTCAGGATATTTTGCAGTGCTTCATGTTTTCAATTACAGCTCTTCCAAATGCAGGGCTGGGCTGGGGCTGAAGGCTTAGCTTGCTCTCTGTGTATTCCTTCTGCCTTCTCCAGCTCACAGTAGTTCCTGTGCTTCTTTGAGTGTGTTGCTGTACACAGAGCACTGAGTAGCAAGGCACTCAACTCCTTGCTCCTTACATGTATCGTCATACATTTACTATTTGGTGTGCTAATACCTATTAATAGATAACATTACTTGGTTTGAATACTCGTGACCCTCTTGGGGTTGGGTGTGTATGTGTGTGTTGAGTGTGCCAGTGAATTAATTCACTTTGGTGACCAGACTGAAATACAAATAAAAGATGTCTTGGACCAAAAGCAAAATCACATCAGCAGCCTTATGTGAATCCTTAGCCTACCATGCAACTACCCCTTGACAACCTGTGCTCAGGCCAGAGAAAACCAAGGGCCAGGAAAAAAAAAGGAAAACAGGGATGTGACTGGTCAAGAGTGAGTTGTATTGGCAGAGCTGTGTTAGGAAGATTAGCCACCATCTGTTCACCCTAATCCTGCACCTGGCTTTAGACTGTGCCACTGTTCAACCAAGTGATGATCTTACACAAAATATTGGAGAATTACAGGGTTTTTGAAGGGGAGCAGTGGAGACTGAAGGCCCTACAGTCTCCCAAATGGTCTGCTTTCCTTTCAGATTTGTCCTAGTCCCTGTGAAGTAATTGCATGTGGTGCTATAAAATGTTCTTATATATGTGGATTTAACACATATGTAAGTGTTAAAGAGTGCATTGGCCATGAGTAAGTGATACTGCTTTTCTTTTAGTATTTTCATTTCTCTTCATGACTTCTTCCTGATGTTTGTGTTGAGCACCACATCGTGTACCATGGTTGACAATATCTTACTCATCTTGTTTTTCTTGGATAATTATTTTTGCAAAGGAAGACACCTGGAATACATATTTCTGTGAGTCATTCTTGGTGGTTGTAGTCATGGTTAAGTCTGGTTGCTCTGATTTCTGCTCAGCATAGAGCTGACTCTTCCTGTGGAGTGGTAGAGCAGTCTATGGCACTGACCCAGTGGTGGGTGAGATTAACCTTGATTCATAGTGAAACCTATGAAATTCCACTTGGAAAAAGGGACTTCAGTCAGGGTGGTAGGAGAGGGGCTGCAACAATTGTCAGTGACCACTGCTTCCCTTCAAAAGCTCTGAGCAGAGACTGAAGGGCAGAGTGAGGAGCAGCTGTTCATCTCCAGACTGGTAGAGATTTCCCAGACATGAAAATACAATCTCATACTGCAAAAGCTTTGAAAGCATCAAAAATCCTAAATGTACTCTAAACATAATTATTTCCTGGATGTTTCTTTAGTACAGGGTTCGTAATTTTTTAATGGAATGTGTGTTCACAAGAGGAAAAATCTATCACCGCATCTTTTGTATTTGTACGGACTCGAATCTCTTGCCTGCCTTTGCATGCAGTAAGACAACTTTTAAGTGCCTTAATTAGGGCTGGCCTGTTGACTTTGGTGGCTGCAGCAGTGCACAAGAAACAATTCAGGTGAAGTTAACTATGCTAGAAACAGGATGGAGAAAGGGAGTTGTGAAAGAATTTTTTTTCATACGTGTTTTTCTGTATTATCCCATGGAGATACCAGCTTTTTTCCACCAGCCGTGTTTCTTTGGTCATATTCATATAGTGCTTTCCTGTGTTCATATCTACTAAAACTATACAAAGCTCAGTGTTATCAGTGATGTTCAATAGGTAGACTTCAACACAAGCCTTTTCAGATAGTGTGCAGGTAATGACTGCTGGTTTCTTTTACGTGAGGACTTAACACTCCAGCATCTCATTTACCGCGAAGGGAAAATACAAGCTGCTTCTCTTTGCCTGGCTATGGGCTTTCTAGCCCGAGCTCCTAGGAGGTGCGCATTGCTGTGCCAGTGCTGTCCAGCCAGTTGTGTCTGCACTTCCTTAGCTCACGATTGATTGTTTCCTTGGAATTACAGACAGCCAAAGACTTGGGTGTTAAGCAGTCAGGGCTATAGGTGGACCACCTTCCTGGCTCAGCAAACAAGCAGGCGTCATGCTTTACAAACAGATGGACAGCAGTACAGGCAGGCTAGAGAGCACGTGTGCAGCAACGGTGGATGTTAAGGTCAGAATTTCCCAGACAAGAATGTCTAAATTGCTGTGCCCTACTTATCCAACTGTGAGCTGGATTAATGAAAGGGAGAGTTTAGGCAGAGAAGTACTTTGGGTACATTTAGTGGGAGAAGAGAGAGATGTTTTCTTTTGTAGCTGTACAGGTGGTCCTTTTGAAGCAAGCCAAAATAAGCTTCCTCACCTGGGTAACGGCCTGAATAGGTTGGCAGCGTGTGAATCCATTTTCAATGAGTTTAAAGAAAAGTGTAACAGTTTGCCAGCGTAGGGCCTTTCATTTATTTTTTCTTAACAAGTTTCTTCTTCAGCCATCAAGTTGGGCTGAGGCCTAATAATTTTTTCCTTTTAACCGTAGGCGGTTCTAAAGCAGCAAACTATTAATAGTGAAATATTGGTTTAGAAGAACACTAATGCACAGGGGATTCTAGAGCAAACGAGGCAATGCTGTCAATGGTTCAGATTGTTCTTAATTACAATAATGGCATTATAGGAGCTGCAGTTGCTGTCGGGCACAAAAGAAGATAATGATAATGTCAGAGTGCTCAGAGTAAATGCAGTATAATGTATTGCAGTACTGGATTCAAAAGATGATATGCCTAACTTGTCGTCAGAGTGCACGAAGAAGAAGAATGGTAAAAGGCCAGAACAGTTTTTGTTATAACTGTTATATGTTATACGTGGTTCAGGGTTTTGGGTTTTGAGGTGGGTTTTTTTTGTGGCTTACGCTTTCAGGCTTAAGAAGAAATGTCAGGTCTTACGTGTTTAAATGATGAGTAATAATTTTACTAGAAGGTGTTATCACATCTGTCCTCCCCACTTGGAATAAAGAAAACCACCCTTGCTTTGAGAAGGAAAGGAAATATGTATTGGCTCAGTACTCTCATACCCTCAACACATTTGATATTGGTCCTGTTAGAATAAAAGAACGTGAATATGCTAGATTTAGCCTTGAGTCAGAATTTGCCACAGTACCCGCTGCAGGTATGTCCAGATCTATTTGATGTGTGTGATCCCTATTTTATAACAAGACAAAAGAAATTAAACTCTGAGTTTTGGGGATGTTTTGAAGCTGGATTTGAATTTTATGGCTAGAGGCCAAATCTGAACTGTAGCACTTACAAACATTTTAAGGCCGTATGCTCTGCACTCAAATTCATTACTGGAGAGGAAGAGCTTTTACTGTTTTACTGCAAAATAGAACATGCAGCAAAGCAGCTCGTGGTCTCGGATTATTGTCACTGCTTTGTTACAGTTCTCAGTGATAGGTCAGAACAGATAATAAACTGGAAAATAGAGGTGGTGTTCTGCATTATACCACAAGTGTTCAGAGTGACTTAGTGGCTTGCATACTTCCTAAAAACTCATTGCAGGGGTGGGTTGGATTGGAATAAAATAATCAGCATCCAGTTGATGTACATCTTTATTATTTTGTTCGTATTTAGCTGACTTGAAACAGTTACAAATGAATCACGTTTAACTGACTTAAAACAGTTACTCACAAATGAAACGATTGATACAGAATCCAAATAATTATTTTTTTAGGAATTGTTGTGTCATGCACAGAATGCCAATATGCTCTGTAAATAAGAGTTTTCCTGAAGGTATAGCAGGGTGCAGGTGCTCCTTAGGGCACAAGGTGGCTCCAGTTGACGAGGAAAGCTGGCGTGAGCAGTGTAAATGCCAGGAATTAGTTCACAGGAATCAGCTAGAAGTGTGTCAGAATGGAGCTCAGCATTTCACCCTGTTGCAGGTCTGGTATTTTGAATATGAAGTGAATCTTAATAGATCTTTGGAATAAGACTGTGTCTAGTCTTAGAGCAGGACTAGTAAATTTAGATGACATTTTGCATCTTGTATTTCATTTTGCCTCAGCGATTTTTATTAGATGTTCTGAGCTACATTGCTTTTGTAAGGTAACAACTCCACGTGCAGAACAGCATTCCCAGGGTTGGATACAGAGAAAACAGTTGGTGTGTACAGTAAGAGCAGAAATATAAAGAAAGCTGGGCAGAGGATAAAACAGATTAAAAGATTCATGAGAGAGGTTTTTATCAAACAGACAATTACAATTTAGTGGGTGGAGGAGAGAACAGAATAAGTTACTAAGAAAATTCCATACTATAACCAAACTTAATAAAAAATGCCTTGTGTCCGTTGTTGGTCTTGCACTCTCTAAGAACATCATTTTTGTTTTCAGAGTCTCTTAGAAGTGAATTACTTGTCCCTTTCTATTTCCAGCATAATAATAGCTGCTAATAGTCTGCCCTTACACAGAGCATCTTCATCTGAGCATTTCTGAACACCTGAGAATTTTGGAGTGAGGACAGGAAAGAAGAAATGTTTGTTCTATCCGTAGTCTCTGCTGAGGCAGCTGAGGCAGAACAAGGTGAATTGAGTTGATTTACTCATGTGGTCTTGTGCAGGGTAAGAAGTGGGAACAAGCAGTGGTCTCCTAATTTCAGTATTCAGTCTTGCTCCATTGGATAGTGCTTTGTGCCACTCACAGTTTTGTTGGTTTTTTAAACTCTGTTGCATGCCTTGATGTGGTTTAGAGTTTTATATGAAACTGAAATTTTAACTGGATTTTTTTTTAACAACAGCTCATCTAGTGTTTTCTTTTTTTCTTTCTCTGAACTATGCAGATGTTTTCTGGGTTCTGCATTTTTTTAAAATTTACTTTAAGTACTGTTGCAGCAGGCGTTACATTACATAAATATGTGAAGAAATAGCATTTCTTATGTGATCTTTGCTTCTGTCCCAAAGAAGGATGATTTGGTTAAGAGGTTTAAGCTATTTTACTTAATAACAATCTTTCTCAAATTATTGTCAGGTGTTTAAACAAATTCATAAATCTAACTTTGCCACATTATTTATTTTAAAAGTCTTGAAGCTTGTAGTTTTCCTCGCTAACATTTAATGTGAAATACAGCAAAACAGATTAGGTACAAGACCTACGTAAATACTAAAAATAAAATTGTGCAAAGCACCACGTTGCCTTAGTAGATTCTCTGTATTTTCAGTTTTACAAATGCGTTTTATCAGAAGTGAACTGTGGGCATGATTACAGTTAGTAACTCCCCATATTAGATCTAATCCCTTTGTTCTTCATTCAGACAGAACGCCCATTAAGGTCAAAGAAAGTTTTGACTGAATAAGGAATACAGCAACTGGCTCAAGGTTTAGTACATATAGGGCCAGATTGTGGGTCATGGCCAGCTTAAATGTGTACGGCTCCAGTGCTTCCAGATCTTGTGCATAATAGGCAGATCCTTCACACTGTTATGATGGTACTTTATTAATATATCAAGCACAGAAGAAAAAAACCTGCCAATTTTATGGCTGCTCTGAATCTTATTAGCATGTCTTCATGTTTTGTGTTTCTGAGCTGAAATTATGCAAATATGTCTTCAAAAACATTTCCCTGTTTTCATGAGAGAGTGAAGAAAATAGAAGTAATCAAAAATTGGAATTAAATACTCAAATAGTTTAGCCAATTAATAAATCTGCAGTTGCAGAATAGAAGGTCTGTGGGCTGGAGCTGGCTCTTAACTTAATGTTAACTTACATTTAATTAGCCAGACCAGATGGAAGCTGGCTAAGCTTCGCATGAAGGCTTGTGGGAAAAAGGCATAATCTTCCATTTTGTCAAAGGAACTAATACCACAGATTAAAGGTCGGTGTTCTTTTCAGAATTTAAAGAGTGGATGCATAGTGGCTGACAGCAAGAAACAGCAAGGGCACTAACAAATTAGCTTAACCCCTAGATGACTAGTATACCAGCTCTGCTTCATTTGATTCCCAGTTCAAACCACAGGTCTCCAGTTTCAGTAATAAATCCCAGAGAGATAAGAATGTCTGTAAATTTTATTCTTTTTGTCAGGAAAGTAGAGTCGTATGTAGGCAGTTAGCATGGATAGAGAGATGAAGCTCTGGGAAAGGTTTACTTACTCAACCGAGTAAAAATTCATCCCGTTCAGATGCTAAGCACTTGGGATCAGTCTGACAAACCACTTAATTCCTCGCTTAACAATAAGCATGCAAGTAGACAAGTCAAGTAGACAAGTCAAGAAACCATTCATATGCTCAAAGAGGTGCATACATGCGTGGATCAAGTCAGAGTGTGCAGAGCTTAAGGACTAAATCAGGCACTTACTGTGTTAAGGCTTGAAAATGTAGAGAGAGTGAAGCGGATCTGTCAGACGGGAGCTTAAGCATAGCTGCAAGAAATGACACATTTAAAAAAATGGGGAAATTAGAGTCCATTAAAAAAAGAAAGAAAGGGGTTAGGTTTATGCTGATTGTTTGAGCATTTAACCAGTCTTTGGGGATACATCCTAGTGGTTTCAGCAAGGTAGGAGAGAGTTGTTTCTGAAGTGGAGAATAACAGTTTACATACCAAGAAAATAAGGCAAACTTGGTGTTGCCATGAAACATCAAATGCCACATTGCTTGTGCAGAAATTAAGGTAACCCTCTGCAGTAGGTAATAATTATGACAACTTTGCCATCTTTGCTTACCTTATTTACAGTGGAAATACTTGTGCAAACCCTAGCTTGGGAAAGGAGGCTGGGAAATAAGCACCTGGTTTTTGAATCGTGTTTATGTCTGTGTTCATGTCCAGCACTAGGGAATTAGGTATCTGGTGGACTTTACTAGTTGAGATGCAGACACCTGTAGAGCTGGTAGGTATCTTCTGGACACCCAAATACATACTGGATCTAGGTGCCTAAATAGCTACTTAAATTCCCACAATGTATAAATCCTGTTAGTCTAACAAAATGTATTTTAAAACTCTTAAAAACAAGCCTTTTAAAACGTTCTGGAGCTTGCTTCAATTTTATAAAGCTGTTTCGCTACTAGACCATCTTGCCTAGTTTGTTGCATCTAAACTTTCCTACTGTGGCCAAAAACCCACTACCATTTGATGGTTATATCACTTAAGTGAAATTATTTGGGTGAGACTGGGTCAGTTGTTACGAAGAGCAGAGTATCTTGCAAATCTCAGTTACTAATCTGTGCTTTCTGACAGTCCCAGGAGAGAGGGCTAGGGAACTGAATGAACATGAAAACTCTGTAACCTGTTTATGACTGCCTTGTGTAGGTTGAGATTCGATACGCTCATGTGAGGAAATCTGTGTTGCTGTTTACTGTAGCATTGTTAGAGTGTGGAGAAACACAAGACTCCAGCCGCACACTCTGCAAGGTGCACACATCAAAAAAAAATGGGTTTAGGGGGAAAAGCTTTTCTACTGGATCTCTGAACTGGAGCATATATAGATTTGGAATCCTACCAAGTACTTTGAAAGTTGTATTCACGCATATGTATGTATGTTGATGATTTTGTCTCTTTTCTCATTTTTAAATAATTGTGTCCGGGGGATGGAAGAAGAAGAATTTCACTAGTCACCATTTACTACACCACATTTATCTATAGTTACCAAATGGTGGCATTGGAGATACCACAGTTATTTTCCATTTTGACTTACTGACATATTTCAGATACCACTTGGTGACAAAATATTTAAAGGGAATGATAAATTTAAAACCAACTGTAGTTGCAAATAACAGAATTGGCATTTACTTTTCAAGTGGCTCACTTCAGCCATTGTAATCCCAGACAAGTACAGGAGTAGGCTAATATGAAAATATTTGTTTTACTTTTGCTGTCAGATAAAACTTAACACTGTATGTCTAAACCTAGCTTCTGTTCTCTGACAAATGCCCACTGCCTCATGTGGTGAGTATACTGTAGCCCAATAGGGTTGGTCCAAACAAGTACATTTGACTAGAACATTAAGGAACAAAGTCATTTATTTACCTTTGGAACTGTGTTGAACATCTTCAGGTGGAGATCACGTTCAGTTTAGTATGGGCATGAGTACAAATTCTGCTTTCATTAAACTCTGTTGCAAAAAACACTGTTGAAGTCGGAAGAGTTTGGGAGCTGCCCTTTTCATGGAAGTACTGTGCAGTATGAAACTTGCCAAAAACTAATGGATAGTTAGCAGGAAATTGGAAGTTAAAGTGCATGAGTCAGTCTACTTTAAGGCTGAACAGTTTCCACTGAACTTAAATAATGAATGCCAAGACCTAGAGACAGTACAATCAGCTGCAGCAGTTTTCTTCAGTTGTTTCATCCAGGCACTGTAGAGGATTCTGTGTTTCACAGTGTCCTCCTTGTCTTTTAGTTCATCAGACTTTAGGTGTTGGTATACGTTGTTGTTACTGTTACTGAAACCTCTGCAGGGACAGCGCCAACCCAAGCGTTTTTACATTTGCTTCAAAGCAGTTACTACAGAGTATGGGCTAGAACGTGCAGTTTCAGGGATTCCATCTGCAGAAAACAACCGCTCACTTTTGTAATGTCAATCTCCAGAAAAGGAGAGGATCATTTCTTTATTCAGAAGTGATAGATGTTAGCTTCACACTTCCTTCTTAGAGGACACAGGTCATTTACTTCCTGCTGTGTACAAGGATTTTGATATACTTGCTGAAATGTATCAAACATGAGATAAGACAAAATAATTCTTAATAGTTTCGATTTGAAAGAGATACTATGCCAGGAGCATATTTGTGCAATACCACTTTTTACCAGGATACTAAAAGAATCTAAGTCTGTAGGAATTGAGGAAAAGAGTGAGGTGTTCCTGTGTATGCTCATTGCTTAGATTTCCTTGATGTGAGTTGTTTACTTGATGTCTGTGTTTGTAAAGAATGGTTGAGCGCATTCATGGCCTGGTGGATTCTTTGCCCACCTCTTTGCTCTTGCAGCGGGGGTCCTGTTCTTCAGTTTGTATCAATAGTTGAACCTTCTGAGCATTTCTGATTTGGAGAATCACTGTGTGTACCAGAGCCTTGGGATGTTGGGGTCATACAGGCAGTGTCATGGGAGGTAAATGATTTGTCTCCATCCGTTCCCAATTGCTCATGACAGTGTCACTGCTGAGATACGAAGATCACTGTGTGCTTAGAGTTGCAGAACTACAGTATGGCAGAGGTTGGAAAGGATCTCTGGAGGTCATCTGGTCCACCCCCCCTACCCAAGTAGGGCCACCTAGAGCCAGCTTGTCCATATGGCTTTTGAGTATCTCCAAGGACAGAAACTCTGTCCCTCTGGGCAACCTATGCCAGTGCTCAGTGACCCTCACGGTAAAAATGTTTTTCCTGATGTTCCAAGCAAACGCCCTGCGTTTTTGGTTTGTGCCCATTGCCTCTGGTTCTGTCACTGAGCACTACTGAAAAGAGTCTAGCTCTGCCTTTTTTACCGCTCCCTTCAGGTGTTCATGCACATTGATGGGATCCCCCTGAGCACCCTCTTCTCTGGGCTAAACAGTCCCAGCCCTCTCAGCCTCTCCACATGAGAGGTGCTCCAGGCCATTAATCATCTTTGTGGCCCTTCACTGGACTCTCTCCAGTAGCACAGGAGAGGCCAGAACCGGGCACAGGACTCCAGGTGTGAAAGGGCATGTGCAGAGCTCTCCCCTGTGTCTCCCTCCACTTCTTTTCCACCATGCCCACCATCCATGCAGCGCTTCAGCTGTGGCTTGGCCAGAGTATGGGCATGAGGTTTCAAGAATATTTGAGTATGTTACCATATGAAATTCATATGAAGTTGGCCAAATGTTTCTTGGTGAGATTTAGTCTGAGTAAGCTTAACATTATTTAGAAGAGCAATTAACCACTTTTTTTAAATAGAGAATAGTCCTGGATCAAGAGGAAAGAAAAAACCATTTTTTTCTTTCTTTTTTTCCCCTTCTTTATTTTTTGCTTCAGTTAGATGGAAACATGACTGAGGTTTTCAAAGCCAACTAGAGAATTTTGCTGCACTGACTCGATATAACATTCTGCTGCTGAGTCTACTATTTGGCTTTGAAAATCCCAACCTGAAATGTGCCCACCTAGAGAATGCCTCCTAAATAATGGCTACAGACTCAGCTGTATTCATTTACACACATAGACCAGGGTGCAGTTTCTATTCCCTTTGCCCCCAAAAGGTAAGTATTTCCTCTGGGTGTTTCGTTGGAGAAGACCGTCTAAAGGCTCCAGAGAAATCTTACCATTTCAGGTCTTGAAAGAAAAGCTGAATTACACCAGTGGGTATAATTATCTGGCACTTCTCTAGTGGTTATAATCTAAATAGGAAGGACAGATTTTTATTTCGTTTGTTAATTTAATATTTCACATAGTAAGCATTTTTTTATAACTAGCAACTCTCTTAAATCTGCTATGTAACATAAAACCAGGCGAGCGAAGGCCTGACCAGCTCAGTGCTTACGGGCCAGATATGTGCAGCTGTAGGCGAGTATGAGACGCATAGGATGGCTTTTCAGAATGCTCTGCCAGCCTCCAACAATTTGTCGTTGGCAACTCTTTTTATGTACATTTACTAAACCGCCCCCCAGATATTTTCTTGGGTGAATTTTCTCATTTGGTACCTTCACTGTGCTACGTAAGAAGTTTCTGAGTTTTACCATGAGCTTTCTAAAGACCCATTCCTTAATGTTGGTTGTATTTTCTGAAATACAGTTTTTTGAGTACCCATTCCCTCTTCATCTTCTCTGCTGAACGATTGTGTGTGATGTCCTGAGTGTGCCTGATTTCATGTGCACAGCAGGATTTTAGAAAGTTCCAGCATTAATGCTGTAGTTTTATTTGCCCTACAAGCTCGTTGAAAGATGGACCCTCACTCTGATCAAAACCCCTGGGGTGTCACCTCCCTTGAGCCGATTCAAGTGTTTGTGTGTGGCTGTGGGATGTGGGATCGGAACTGGCATAGGTTAAAGCTAAACTTTTTTTTGTTGGCTGGTTCACTGGTTTTAATCTGAAGCTCTTTCCTGATGTAATTTATCATAAGGCCACATGGATGCTTGTGCAAGAGATGATGGTCATGTGGGAGCGAGAATGAGCAGCACGTTTGGGAACGAGGTGCAATCACCCCTTTCAAAAGCAGTGGCTGTGACACAGGTTCCTGAAATAGGTTTGGATATTTAATTACTGTGTGCCTCAGCTTCCCGATATGTGAAATGGAGCAGTGATGAGGATTCAATTTGAAAGACCATTTGAACCTTCTAGATGAAAAATGTTAAGCGTTATTAAGTGTGAATGTGGTGAAAGGCTTAGCAGACAGGTGTGGCTTAAAGAAGTGGTTTGAAATCCAGTAATTTAGTTCTAGACTTAATTGAAAGTTGTAATCCCAAAAATTGGTGCCAATGTCTTCTAGGATTTAAACCTAACGCACTGAAGTGTGTAATTTAAGGCTTTACAGAACAGTGTTAGCGCATACACGCTTATCACTCAGCACGTGTTAGTATTATTCCTGTGGAATGCTCTTAATTAAAATCCAGTAGTTGCTTACAGTGCACATGATGCTTACTATCATGAGAGCTCAGCCAAGTTAGCGGAAAAATAAATTTAAAATAAGAACGATTTTTCTTGGAGGTGCAGTGTAATTGGCAGATGCGTTTGTAACTGATGTTATCATTAACATACAGCAGCTTTCGGCAGGAGAATCCTTGTTGATCAAATGATTTTGTTTTCCTTTTCCAAATCCTAATATTAGCTTTCATGTGAGGAAAGGGACTTTAAGTTGGTACACTAGAAAACAGGACACTTTTGAGGCAAAATGGCCATTAGGACATGTCTAGTTTACTTAAAAGCTAGATTTGTTCTGGGAAAGTTACACCCAGAAAATCTCTTGGTAAATTAGAGCTATTTCTTGCCCTTTTTTTTTTTTAAAGGGAGACACGCACAGCAAAGTAAGTGTTTAATCATACAATACTGCTTCTTTCTGAACTTTTACATGGAGGTTTTTTTGGCTGGTGTATAGTTTGGTGCTCAGTAGATAGGGTTAATTGTTTTGGTGTGAGCAACAGAAGTTTTAAATATGAATTCTAACTTTTTGACCCCATTAATCATAAAACTGCCTGACCTATCTTGCTTACTGTAGCACTGCTTTTTTTTTTTTAATTGATGAGTCATGAGCATATACTAAATACAGTTTCTTTAAAAGTAAAAAAAAAGCCCTGCTTGCATCTTAGAAAGATTTTGTAAGCTAGGAATTTAGCGTATGTATGTCAGTACGTATTGCAGTGGGCTTATGATATAATAGCTTCAATGAAAATTAGATCTAAATTAGAGTAGACTTTGAAAAAGGGTTGCGGGCACATGTTTCTGGGAGTGGCTGGGAGAACTTACTGTAGGGGAAGGTTCAGTCATGTGTGTGCTCTACCTAGAAACCAGATAGGGTGATGTTTCTGGTTAAAGCAAGATGCAGAATTTAAAGCAAGGAATCAGTGAATATGAAAATTAATTTCTGTGTTTATCCAAAAAGAAAAACTCCAACTATGCTCTAATTCATTTTCTTTGCTTGGCCTTCCAAAAATATTTTTAGAAATTAAATGAAAAGCATTAAAGTATTTCAACAAACCAGTTGGCTGTTTTTGTTTTGGGGTTGGTTTTTCTTTGGGTTTTTTTTTTTTATATAATGCCATTAAAACTTCTTTGGAGAAGAAAACCACTCTTGAGGTCCAAAACCCTGCCCTCTGCTACAGCCAGCACTTAGGGGCTGCAGAGCTGTTTAACCCACTCTGCACAATCACAGAGTAATCACAGAGTTAGAGCCGAGAGAAAACTGAACAGTCGGATGACAAGATCTCATTCTATCTGCTGTTCAGTTCAAACCCAAGTGTGTTTTGAAGTCCATGGCCTTTTAGACGTCTAATAATACTTAACTCCTGTATGCCGGTGGAGCTGGTTTGCTTCAAGACATGGGGCACGTATTTCAAAGCTGAAGTGAATCCTGGCAGTGCCCTGCGTGGACTGTGATTCCTCCGTGGCTGGGGAAACTGAGGCACAGAGCCCTGGTCGGACTTCTGGTGCATGGAGTAGAGCCGGCTCCAACGCTTCCTCTGCTCTTTGGACTTTCTGGATCACTCAGTTTCCTCCCTAACGGCTTGCCCTCTTCCAGGTCATTTTTTTCCTGCGTTGCTTTAACATTTTTCTCCCAGAGACCATCCACTTGTTAATTTATCTAACAGATAAGAAATTGTGTGTACAATTAAGAAAAGCCTTCTTTGGTCGCAGGCATCCTTACCCCTCCCCCCCTGTTTTCTCCTAATGCCTGGTGACCCTTCTTTGACTTTTATTACCTTTTAAGAAGTGGCAGGATCAGGCCATTAAGTTGAAGTGAATTATGAAATACTTAACCCTCTTGTCTCCCCTCTGAAATGCCAACCCCACACATACCAGTTACACACAGAGGCTTCTTGCAGAAAGTTTTACAGGGCTTTTTATTTTTTTATTTTTGGTAGAAAAATGTGGTGTTTAAGTGTTTATCTCTAGCCTGGATTGCGGCATGTGTGAGATACAAGAGGCATAAAACCAGAAAATGAATTTCCTCGCGCTCTGAATCCCTTGTGTCTCCAGGAGCTCTATTTTTACTGTTTTAAAAATTAATTTTGGATAAAAAAAAATACACTGCAGGGTTCCACACTTTATTCAAGGAGTTAAAAGTCTGGAGCTGTGCTTGATGAGCCAGATGGTCTTTAACAGTAACATTGTTCATATTGTTTAGATTATCCTGTTGCAAGTACAGTGCCTCGTTTACCTTTTATGGAAGAAAGTGTGGAAAATTGACCACAGATGTAAGTAACCAAGAATGATGGCTGAGGCAATTCTTACCAGGCCTCCCTCTCTAACACGCCTGATCCTGCAGATAAAAATAAATAGAGAAATGTGAGGCAGCATGAGAAATATCTAGTGTTACCTATTTAAATGTTTAATTTGAGCTCTGTGAGCTACTAAAATCTTTATTTTCGTAGACTGAGATTTCTTCATATTGAACGGGTTTCAGTCTCTTAGTGTAGGCAGCCTGAATGTAGATTTTTATCCAGGTACTAAATAGCACATCATTATATATTTTTTCCATCCTGGTTGAAAAAAGGGGGGTGGGAAGAAGCCAACTACACTGACCTCAAACACAGTTTATGGTCCAAAAATCTTCATGAGAAGATTGGTACCCATTTTGTTCTGTAATGCGAGAGAACAAACTCCCCATTAATATTGATTTGATTGGTATCAGAAGCAAAGGCTGTGCCAAATTAATTAGAGGTATCCCATTGTTACTCCTAATAATGGGCTGCTGAGTTTGTGAAGCATCTTGCAAGACAGTTCCAGATTGAAATACACATTTTTAGACAGGTATCTCTTTTGTGCGCTATCTGGAATTGGAAGGCTCAGTGCTTAAACAGAACAAAGAGAAAATACTACAAATGAAAGCAATAAAGCCCTGTTTTATAAAGTCCTTTTGTCTCCTATCACTTTTCTTTCACTCTCTCATCTCCTTCCTCTTATTAGGAGCTGCTGTCAAACTGCATTTACTTACGGCAAGTGGTTCCCTTCGGAGCCCCTAAGCTGATACCGCTGCATTTGCATGCAGGTGCTGCTGTGGAGGAGCACAGCTTCTCACCTGCCCCTTTCCCCCTGCCCCGGCAAAGCAGAGCGCCGTGTAATGATAAACCAACAGGTCTGTGTGAGGGCCCAGAAACTGAAAATACCCTGTTTGTTCATCAACACGAGCTAGCTGGCTGGGGCTCTTTAACAAGGTGGTAGATTCCTTTGACTAGTAAACATCTTCCCTTTATTACACTAAGCCTTGATCGATCTAAGGAGTATTTTTGTTTGCCCGTGCAGTGCTTTTAAACTTAATTCTGACAGCATTGATTTCTAGGAGCATGGACTATCAGATTCGCTTTCTAATACTTTTTCAGACTTCTTTAAAAATTGCCAGAAGTATGTTACAGGGATCACAGGTGGTTGGAGATTATGCTGAGAATTACGCAGTCTAGCATTTAATATAAATTCGGTGGTTAACACTGGAAACAGACTTAGCGAAGTTCAAACAATTTAAGGGGGACAAGAGAGTTAATAGTCCTTTTCATATTTTGAATACCTGCATTCAAAGCATGGTAAGTTGGATTGGCAGAGTGGGGCAGTGTATTTCGTGGTTTAATTTCTGGTTCTGCTCCTTGCAGGATCTGGAAAACAAGATCTGTTGGACATACCAGCTCTGACTGTGCCTGTGGTTGTAGGGTGGAGAAGGGGAAGCCGTGGAAGTGCAGGTGGGGAGGGAGTGGCAGCAGTGGCACCAGAGTGGAAAGGTGACTGTGAACAAGGGCCTTGGAGGGGGTGATGGACAGATGGACGAGGTGACAGGAGTGTTCAGGAGGTGACCAGCTTGAATAAAGTAGCTGAGAGGAAAGTGATGCTGTGGGAGTTTGTGAAGCTCAGGCAGGGTGGGGGGCTGCGTATGAGCCTGTGTCTGGGAGCCAGCAGCTCTGGAGTGCTAATCCTGGTTCTGTTCTGAGGCTGCGTGCAAATTCTTGGGTTTTGCCTGTTTTCTTATCCATAAAACAGTGATAATGACCATTATCTGCATCAAAGTGATGTCATGAGGCTTGAAGTGCCACTATAGTTCTTAAACAGCAGAGATCTGTTGACCTTTGTGCCCAGAGTCATAGCTGCTTACCTCAATGACAAACGCAAGGTTTTACTTTCTTCTTCCTGTTAACACAGAGCAATCGCAGCTACCGAAAAGGCTTTGGATAGCACCCTGGCTATTACAACAGGCTTGTTAACTTAATTGCAGTTGGGCTGCACAAGTAACAAAGGGGAGGATTTGTCTGACGTGCCCTGTAGCCCTAATGAAAATGGACACATTTGAAGAAAACCAGAAACTTTCAGGTCCCTGCTTATATCTGGAGACCTAACAGACAAAACTAAGATTAACTTGTGCACAGATGTAACGTTTTGCAGCAGAGTTCTAAAACTGATGCAGGCCTGTCGAGAGATCAGGTTTTATGCTTGAGGTTCATTCCGCAGGGAATCCTCACCTGCATTTTAACTCATTCAGATTAGAAATAAATACTAAGATCAATTGAAGTCTGAATGTTTCAGAAAATAGTTTTAAAGCAAGGCTTTCCAAGGTTGAACACAGATTTCCATCTAGATGAAGCTGCCCACACCTGATTCAGAAGACCCCAGAGATTGCCCATTAGATAAAGCAGAGCTATTGATCACTGTTAGTACTCCAGAGAAACAAGATGGGAAAGTTCTCATTATCTGGGGAGGACTGGTTGAAGAGAGCACACAGGAAGAACAGTGCCACAATACAGTAAAGACTCTGATGTGTGAGACACTTAAGCTTTTGCTGTCATAAAATACCCTGCAGAGGCATGTGCTGAAGACACATAGTGCTCTAGCATATAGCTGCGGAGATAGATTTTTACACCTGTGCTCAATGAAGGGCTTATTTGTTGAATTTTACAGAAGAAGGGTAAAGCAGATAACCAATACAGTAATTCCTAACTTGGTCCCTGGAGAACAAGGTCAACATATCTATATGTAGACCTGTACTGTGATCACAGGCCTGCATCACAAAGGAAACAAAGGATCTCTTTCAAGTCAGTGAGACCTTCCTGGTAATCTTTCAAGTGTTGCATATAGGTCAAATAGACCATGGAAAACACAGGTTTGCAGACCCAAGACCCCAAATAATAATGTTTAGAGAAACTAAAATGTAGCCTCTTCTGCTAGCTCTTTTTAGAGTGTACCATGATTTCAAGTAGAGCCCTGTAAGACACACAGGGAAGTGGTAGATCAGCCAGATACTGACCATCAGATTGCTCCTTGA
The DNA here is from genome assembly GCA_027574665.1 of Rhynochetos jubatus. Taxonomy (NCBI): domain Eukaryota; kingdom Metazoa; phylum Chordata; class Aves; order Eurypygiformes; family Rhynochetidae; genus Rhynochetos; species Rhynochetos jubatus. The sequence goes on from CM050663.1 coordinate 12,116,814, forward strand.
ATGGACCATGTGCTTTGAACCCTGGCACTACCACTTCTGGGATTAAAATCCAGACCTCAAAGATGCAGAAAAAGTACCAGGTTTACACAGTGTTACGTTTCATCTCACCATTCCAGAGTGTGCCCATATAATGGATGTGCTGTAAACTCTTGGAAAAAGACTGTCCAGGTCACTGAAGCTTTCATGTAATTCTGTAGCAGCCTACAGAAGTCCAGAAATAATTCTGTTTGGTTTAGACTTGCGTCAGGGGGAGTTAGTCACTGGTTCTGATCAGCAGGATGGCAGCAAAATAATGATTTTATCTGAAAAAATAATTCGAAGTTAGGTTACTGGATGTGGAATCAGAAACAGTCAGTGTACATGTGGTGGGTGAAAAGATCTTCGTTTCTCTGGTGCCATTTGGTATTTTGACTTGTTGCTCTTCATCTTTTTATGAAGGTAGGACTTGAGGAATGAAGCTGCGCTGCAAAGGGACTGTGAATAGAGCTCTTCCTCAGCGGGACATGAGCCCTAAGCAGCATTACTTGATTTGTAGAACAGACTTAGGTCTTCTGATGAACAGCGCTATGTAAATATTAGATACTTTTACAGTGGTGTACCCTACTACTTATTGTTTCTGACAGATATGCTGGGAATTTCCTTTTTCACAAACAATGCCTGTCTTGGTAGAAGCTGGTTTCCATGACTGAAACTATGATGAGAGCATCAACCTAGTGTGGTTCCAGGAATAACCTACACATCAGCTATACTCTGCCAAGAACACAGAGACTGGTTATTGAGATGAATGGTTTTGGTTAATGTGCACCACAAAGTAGAAAAAAAGATGCCTATATATTTTAGTTCATAGATAATTATCAAGAAATTGTGTATGGAGAAAAATAATGTATGGTTGGGGAATAGAAATATAAGCCTTGAACTTCCTATCCTGAAAATATAAATCACTGCAAGTTTTAAAGCACTTGCATGACTCATACGCAGAGGTCATAGACCAAATTTGCTGATGGAGGCAGGATGAAACAAATTCGGCTGCGTTTTTATGATATTTTTCCTGCTGCTCTTAGCTTTTTATTTACCCAAAGTAATACAATTTTCCAGAGAAGTGTAACAGCTCCAACATATGGAACTGCTATCCAGTTCATTGCTTAGGTGCAGAACTGCATGGGAACAGTGGTGTGTCAATAGCTAGCTTACTGCATGTCAGGGAAAGTAGTCTCTCAGGAACCATATTGCCAGCTTGGCAGTGTTCTAGAAAAGGAGATCTCAAGATGGAAGTAGTATATTAATGCAGTTTAGTGAATAGGACCCGGGCCTAAAGGAAATCCAACTCAGGTAACGTGGAAGGCAGAGAGAGTAACAAGAAAGAGGGGCTTGTTAATGCACAGGTCTATAAATCAAGGGGCTTTTCCCCTTACTCTAGCACAAACTTTGAGCTGACTTTGGACATCCTTGTAAATATGTAGTTTTTCACTTGAGAAACAGTATCATAACACTGAGTAAGCTATTTGGTAAGCAATTGTTCTGCCTTTACCCTTGCTGAGTAGTATTTGTGTACCACAAGAGAAAGCAGCAGGAGTTACGATTTAGGTCTGATCTGCATACTAGTTTTATGCTGCTGAGATTCTGCAGACTTTGAGGTTGTTTCTGTATTTTCAGCAGTATTTCAGCATAACATACTTAGAAAATGGGAGGAGCGTAATTCCTGCATTCAGTTTAAAATGTCAGGACATAACAAGTCAACAAGCCTGGCTACAGGTGGAAGTGTTAGACCTGAGTGTCTTGTTTTAATGGCAGGGAATGAGACTTGCTTGTTAGGAGAGAGGGGCTGTATTACTGAGTTCCGAATGGTCTGCTTTTGTGTGCACCTCCGGTTATATTAAAGATTTTGTTTATGATATAAGGCATGAAAGGTGTGTATATTTATAGCTGTAACATCATTCTCTTTCTCCTGTGTGTTTAGGAAAAAAGGGAATGGGCCTGCCTGTGTTTAGTAACACTTGGACCTTGCTCAGTGCACTAGTAACATACTGGGGGGAGCTGTAATCCCTCAGGATCTGAGCAACATATTTTTAGTAGCTACTTGGGTCTAGTTGGAATTGCCCCTTTTGAATGGTGTTTGTCAACATTCACCTGTGTTACTTGGGAGGGACACAGTTTGATGACTTGCACATCTAAAAATGTAACTCTGGTATCTACCCCCTCCCTTTGCATTACACAGTCTGTTTTGGAATTCTTGACTTCTGGATTTTAGCCCTGGTGAATGGGGAGGGGAGGTTAAGTTTACAGAAGTTTACATAAGCATTGATGGTAACCATAAAGATTAAAATCTTATCTTTATTCCCCCCCCCCCCCCCCCCCCAGATTTCCAGGAAAGCAAAGCTTAGCCAATAGCAAGTGCTTTTAAAAATCACAATTCAATCTTCATGTTTCAGTTTTGCAAAGGGAATTGTGAGCAGCTGTTTGTCCTAGGGCAGATTCTCGGCTTTGCCTCATAGGCCTTCGTGCTGGTTGTGACAGTGATGTGGAGGGGCCCTGCACCAGGTCTGTGGGAACAGCGGAGGATTTCCTCAGTGTGGCGAAATCTTGACCAAGATGCAGAAGGTTTTGTATCATATGTGAAATCGTGTAAGTGGACTGTGAAAAGAACTTTTCGTAGAGTTGCAGCAATGGATTTCAGAAAGTGTAACAGGCCTCTGAGGCCTTCAGTGACAAAATAGTGTCACTCAAAGCCCCAGCATACACCACACACACTCCCAGATGCCAGCCTCATGTCCTCCCTTTGGACCAGGGAAGGCAGTTTGGGTACACCCTTTCCTCACTGCAGACCAATAGACTTCAGCACTGCCAGAGATCTGACCTATAATTTCTTGGTAACTGAGCACTTTATGTGACGCCCAGTTTCTGCAACTCTTGTTTCTGCTTATGTACAACATATGAGTTCTGTCTTCTCATCTTCCATTTACGTGATTCCTGGCATTTTAAATTCAAGTAGATTAGATTTAGACCTTTTGTAATGAATCTGCATCATTTTGTGTTCTGCGTACTCCTGAAATAGCCTGGGGGAACCGGATAGACACAATTTATGTGTGTAATTTAGAGACATAAGAAAGCATCTGATTGGTTTTGTCTTTCTTTTGTTAGCTCTTTCCTATAATTCTAATGATCATTTTACTGTAGCATTACACTGATGAGGAAAGTATGATTTTTCAAAGGCAGGGTCCTTGCTTGCTATATTTAGAAGTGGTGGTACTTAAAGGAAAGTGGCTCAGAGGTCTTTACAGCAAATTTTCTCCTGCTGATTTTAGGGGTAGCTCAGATCATAGTTTGCAAGGTAGAAATATACCTGACATATTTTCCCTGATGGGAAGTTTCATTCGTCCATTTCTGGTGTTATTTCCTGAGTTCAACAGAATACAGTATGGGTGGGATGCTTCTGTGTAGCACTGAGCTCTACTGCTGAAAAGCAGTTTGTGTAAAACCAGAAATGGATGCTGATGCTGCACTGCATTGCATATGGCAAAGGAGGAGGACTGATGAGATTTGACAATGTTTATTGCTGTGGTGGTGAGATACTTGGAGTCTTCTACATGGCTTCTAAGCCTCTGTCACTTTTGCACAGAGCAGAGCAAGAGAGGCAGAAGCATTAAGGACCAGGCCCTGTAATTTTCCAGTCGAAATCAATCAGTATAAACAGTAAGCCAAATTCTCTTGTGATATCAATCAGTGCTCTTCTCTTGGCTTTAGTAAGGCTGTGCTCATTTGCAGTAGCTGAGAATAAGGCCGTTGCTCCCCTTCCAACCTTTCTGATGACTTAACACAATTTTTTAAACATAAAAGTCTTGTTTCAGGTCTGGGTTCTTGGCTTATATGTTTAAATTGGAGGCATGTCAGTTCTCATGTAATCAACACTTTGAAGAAGATCCATGAATGAGGTTAGGTAAAAATGCATTTTTTTTTCTGGCTACTATCTGGATTTTCTCAGAACGTAGATAATTTTATCCCATTTGCATCAAACATGCAGGTAGCTTTAGAATCCTGCATCTGTATTGTTTCTAAGGAAGCAAAATAAAATTACAAATGACAGTAATTGACATTACGTGCTTTAATTAAATTTCCTTCTCTGTGAACCAAAACCTTTTAAACAAGTATTGCAGTGCTATTTCTGTATTTATTTGTTACATGGGTTAATGTGCTATGTGGCAGATACGGTATTTATCCATTTTCACAAATTATACTATCAGTGTCATGTTGCCTTTGAATTGTTTCCTGTATTGATGGCCAAAACCACTTGAAAAAGACTTTAGTCCTCCCTGGCTATGCTTCTGTTTTTACAAAGCTGAAAATTGTGGGGTTGAAAGTGAACCCTTAGGAACAGTTTGGGAAACTCTAGGCCCAAAGCATCTTACCAATGTGCTGGTCTTTCCCTCCAGTGATCTCTGCTGAGGGAAGGGGGAGGTGCACTGGCTTTTTGAATGATGGTTTAGTTGTTGTTGTTGTTAGATTGCAGGAATTAGAAATTAAGTCCTGCTTGAATTTATGTTTGTGGCAAATGAAAATGGATTACAGAGAGTATGATTAGAAATTCCTCTACTCTGTCCCCAAGCTATGCACCTCAGACCTGCTATTGTCAACTTCTGTTGCAGTGCCCTTTGAGAGAACTGCTCTGCTTTAGCTAATTTGCAGCTTTCTTGCTCTGCTGTAACTAGACCTATTAAAAAAACAGCTTACCTGGACATGATCTTTTGGCTACTGCTGTAGGTACAAAAACTCATCGTAAAAAAAACAAACAAACCAAACAAAAAACCCCACAACTTTAATTTACTATTTTTGTAAAATAGCTATTTTTGTGCAAACAAAAAAGTGCCACTTTATAAAAAGATATAAATAATTACTTATAAAATAGGTTGAATTGATGATGCAGGTTGCTGTGGCTTCAGACGTTGTGAATTTTCTTGAGATATAATCATCTTCAGCATCATCCTTGAGGTTTGAAGTGCTTTTTCTTTAGCAGTACCTACCTCCCAAACAGGATTGCCATAATAAAGTCTCTGGGACACTTACGATTCTATTCAGAAGTTAAGAGAAGGAAAGGTTGGTAAAGAACTGCCAGCTGGGTATTGTCCTCTAATTGAATGCTGTTATTCAGCAGTTCAGCAATCCAGTTTCCCAGTGCCAGAAATCAGTGGAAATCCAGGAGTCAGAATGGGGAGCCCCATTACTGCTTGTGAGTACAGCATGAAATAGGACTATTGGTGGGGGGAAAGCTTGCTTTTGGGAGTGACCCAGTAGCTGCAGGCTGATGTGTGTCAGAGACTCCTTAGAACTGGCAGAGAACGTGGTTTCAGAGCAGTGATGAGAGCTCTGTGTCTCTTTTTGCAAAGAATCACATCTGATAGGAAACCTGGGGGAGGAATGTTGTGTAGCACAGCTGAATAACCCTAAACAATAAATATCTCTCAGTTCTCCGTGCTTGCCTTTTGGCACTGGTATTTTAAAAGAAGTGCAATTGGAAACTAGAAAGGTAACCGCTTTCCATGACTTACAAATGAGCCAGGGATGTGTCACTTCCCTCATCCTGCTCCAAGTTGAAACAGACACTTAAGCATTTTACAGCTTCTGAAAAATTTTACTCTGTAGAAACCTTCATAGCAATTTGATTTTTAGCCTAAGTAATTGCTTTAGATTGTCTTTTCATTGCTGGTCCTCTTTGGAAGGACCTATGGGCCATAAAACTAGTTCATTTCTTACCAGTAGTTTATTATTCTTTGGTTGGCTCATACCTCTCCTTTCCTCTGCTTTTTAGCTTTCTGTATGCTTTTGCCTGTTTTAGAGCTTAATCCTCCTTCCATGTGAGATTTGCTAATTATTTCAGTAGGGAAGTATATATAGAGAAAGGAGTACTGTGATCAGGACATGAATTTGGTAATACTGCCTCTGCATCCCAGTTCTGGCAACAGGATTCAAGGATTCTGTAGCTCTTGTTTCACAAAAAAAAAAAAAAAAAATAGGAAATTTACTTTCCAGTATTGCCATGTCTGTACCCAGACCTTTCCTATGCTTTCCTGTGCTTTCCTATGCTTTGAGAGGAATTGTAAATTTATTCAGTTGTAAGGGGAAAAGGTACATGTTACCCACAGCAGAAACAGACGATGGGACTGGTAAAAACATGTGCGTTACACTTGCTGTTTGAGCAGTTTGTTCAGTAACATGACTGATAACAAAAGCACACGGTTGAAAGTGCATCCCAGCATTCAGAATGCAACTTACCAAGCTGCAAAAGCAGATTTAGTTTCTTTTGCAGATGGTCTATGAGTCTCATGTGGCATCATATTAAATTATATAGGCAGTCAGTCACTTGTTCTGAAGCGATGCTCTGAGCTGAGAGTTGTGATGTGCTTGGACCATTCTGTTGGCAGACAGGCTCCAAAGCTAATACAGCTTCTCTGAAGAGCAACAGCAAAGGGGCCTGCAGAGCAAGGGGCTTCTGACACCTTAAAGACTGCAGTTTTCCCTGTGATGCACTATGAGGGTGGCCCAGCGACCCTATGATGGGCTGTGGAGCATTTTGCCCTAAAGGTAGGAGACTAGAACAACTCATTCAGTTATTTTTCATCTTTGTTTCTGTGATACTTTAGGAGTATTGTTTTCTGACCTTATAGTTTTGCAATGGTGCTTATCTTTGCTTTGTGATATTTGGAAGATAAGAGTGGGAGTTTATTTTCTTCTTGCCCTTGTCAGACTTCGTTTTTTTCTGGATAAAAGAAGAAGAAAATACCGTAGTTTGTTAATTTTGAATGCTATTCCATGAAAATATCTCTGTAATATGAGTGGGATAGAATTAACTGTTTCATCCTAGTGGTATTTCATATGAGTATGTGTTTCTATTAACTTTAGTTTGGTACGAATTCAATCCTTAAGTAATATTGGATCCAGTGTGAAAATAGTGATTTTTATCAGCTGAATTTCCACTCAGGGAAAATTGTCATTTGTAGTCAAAAGCATGCTTGAGCTAGCAATTTTCATATGGGCTATGTATCATGCAGTAGGCAGGTTTTAATATTCATGCTTATTAAAATGAAAATTTTGTAGTACTAAACACTTCCTAATAGGAATATTAGCATAAATTCATTTATGACACCAACTGCTGAAGACTGCAGATTATTTCTGTGAAACTTGGAATGTATTAGTGCTATGAATTAAAACCCATTTAGGGTTATTTACTTGGGTGTTTGAATTGCAGTTCTGCGAGGTAGTAAATACAGCCACAGCTACTATGGGTATGAATGTTTTGCATGCCAAAATTGATAGGTTGGTAATGACAACAACCCATGAAATGCATTTAAGAGGTAGGAGCAATACACAGAGGTGGTTCCCTTGTCTGACAGCGCCTGACAGGAGATAGCAAGCGCTGCTTCTAGCTTACAGCTTGTTTGAGGTCTCTTGGAAAAGACGGTTGCGATGCATGTGCAGTCCAGAGCTGTGTGTTTGCCCTCACGGTGCTGGTGCTTACATTGCTTGCAACTTGTTTCCTGCTAAGAAACATGTGGACACCCTAATCAGGTGAACAGTTCAGTACAGTAATTTTTTGAGACAGTGCATTTGGAACTTGGAGCAGCTGTTGGAGTTTTATAAGGGAATGAGCAAGATCAGGAGTGCACAGAGGGTACCAGGCAGTGCCCTTGAAGAACAAGGCACGGTGCTGAATGAGAATTATTACTACTGGTTATATGGAAAGAAGGGTGTTCTCTTTGCTATGATACGGCTTTGGGAAATAAGAAGTACTGGTATTCCTGTCCATTCTACGTCAGGCGAAATGTAACATTACAGACAGGTTTTTAAGTGCTTTGCTTCCATTTTACAAGTGCAGTTTGTGTTTCCGGAAAGGGAACATGTAAATGTATCCCTTAATCTAGAAGTGCGTCACTTTCTGTGCTGCAAAATGGGGATAATGCTATTTTCTTCTGTTGGTGGGATGTTAAACTAATTAATTCTGATTAAGGGATTTGAGAACCTAGACTGGAAAGTGTTGATTTATTTCCTGTGCAAATTGAGAACTAACTCTGCTTTCCTAAGCCAAACATAGTTTCCAATTTGTGCTACCAAAGTCCTGTCTTTGCATCATCATCTTACACTTTTGTGTAAATGTGTTTTAGGAGAATACCACAGCCATACTATTGATCACACCACACTGTGATTTGTGCCAGCTGCCCAAAGTCCTCCCTCCAGTCAGGGATTGCCACAGCCCAAATATATTCCTCCCCATCCCTGAAATGAGCCTTCATGCTGTACAGCTGGGTAAGAAGAGGAGGGCTTCCACACGTCAGATGTGCACCTTGGTGATGCAACACTCATATGACATAAGGATGGGGAAACAAGTTTACTGTTTCTGTAGTCCTGTCTGTAACAGTCCAAGCCTCAAGTTTTTCTATTGTCCAATGCATACCAAGACTCTGTATTGGTCAAGAGAACCCCAACGGGTAGTTTATTCTTCAGTATGCTAGAAGATATACTACTGGCATTTTAAGGTTTCAATTATTTGCCCTTCACCAAATCAAACCCATTTTGTTTCAGAATGTAGCTGGGTTTCTGTTGATTCAGCCAAAGCCACAGCCTAGTTTTCCCATGTTGAAGGCCTGTCTTTAGATCCCAATTCCCAAATTAGATCCTGACTCTGTCCTTGACAAGAAACTTCAATTCCCTAGGACATGCTGCAGAGAATATTAGAAACCATCTGTATTTTAGGACAAATATTAAATATAGCAAGAAATAGAAAATCTTTAAAATGCAGGGGAAAAAATGATTAGATGTTGCAGATCAATTCTCATTTGTTGTGCTGAATCTGAGGACTGCAGTTAGATGCTGAGGATTGATGCAGAAGGCACCAAAGCATGGACTGCAAGCTGCCAAATACACAAATAAGTAATACGTCTGCATTTTTGTATCCATTATAATAATTTCTTTGGGTCACTCTTACGCCATCTTCCTTGTGTTTGCTGCTTGTGCAGCCTTGGTCTCACCCTCAAACTTTATCTTGGTTGACTTTGATACCAAAGAAAGATCTTGAAGCATGAAGAGCTCTCAGAAGATATTAAGGTGGTTTTGGTTTTATTTTTTCCTTCTGGGATGTAGAAATACTTGGCCACTCACACAGAACTTTTGATCCTTTGTCACAAAAGTAATTTCTTGAAGACGACCAGATGTTTATATTAAAACACAAGGAGCTGTAGGAACTGCAGGTTGAAAATAGTGGACATGTGTGATACATAAACCAATTCACAATCCCTGCAACGAACTCTAACTTTCCAGTAAGCATAGTAATTTTTCTAATTCTTCCAAGAAGAAGAAGTCATCTAGATCATAGAGATGGAGTGGGTCTGACACTTAATTTTTTTCTCCTTCAAAAACAAGGCTTATAGACACAAGAAGAAAAGAGCAAGAAATTCAGGAAATCCTCAGCTTGCTACTAGTGTGCCCTCGCATTCCTAAGAACTATTTTTGGGTTTTCCCTTAGGAATAGCTAGAACTTGTTGAGCTGGGAAAGACTTCTTGGAACAGATCCTTGGTTTTGTCTTTTCTGCATGAGCGCCTCTTGTTGATGTTGGAATAGCTACTGTGAGCTGGTTGGTGATTCAGAGAATCGGGCAAGTCAGCCCTATAAAATCAGCTTCTCCGCTCTACAGTATTCGGAAAAAACTGTTGCAGCACACTGGTGAGCATATGGGGTGAACAATTGGCTCCCTTTGGTTAGGACTACACCAAGGGATCTGTCTGGCTCTCTTCGGGATGTTGCTACCTGCAGATTTGTTATAATCTGAGAAATATCGAAGTATCGGTGAGGAGGATACAAATGCTCTCCCTGCTGTCTGCATATAGCCCCAAGCATCCCGTGTCGTTCTGAGATACCTCAACAAATCAGTTCTGAGATGTCTCTATCAATACCTAAATAAATACCAATACATATAAATAATAGAAATCGGAAATCTTAGCTGTCGAAGGATTTGTTTCAATAAAATGTTTTGTATTCAGGGATACCATGTGCAGCCCAGCTAACAGCCCGCAGGGATCTTTTGCACAGACCTTACCCACGTATCTGGGGCTGTTTGAGTTTCCAGGCTGGGATCAGATTCAGCGCAGCCCATTTTGATAAGGACTTGGCATGGTCACAGCATTTCTCATATGCATGGTTTGTTCTTCAGTGGGGGAAAAAAGTCAGTGTCATTTGAACTCCCCTCTGCATTTGTTTCCAATGCTGTCTTTTGGTTTTTTTCAGTGATATTTAAACACTCCTGTGGGGTGACAGGTTTTTCAAAGCATCTGCAAATACTGCTTATGTATTTTAAAAGATGTGTTGAGAGGATGTGTTGAAGGAGTGAATGGAATGACCGGCATCTGTGTTAGCTTGACACTGCACCACTTGTTACCTCTTAGAAACTACAGGAAGATTCTGAGGAAGCACCTTCATCCCACATGAAATGTGAAAGCATGTAAGGCTTAATGAAGCTACTTGTGACATAGCGAAGAAAATCACGCGTACTCTTTAAAAGGATGGAGTTTGCTCCCCGTTTTATGCTTGTTTTTTACCGAGTCAGAGCAGAGATCCCTGACAATCTATGCAGGGCTTTTTCCCTGCTAATTGCAAAAAAGGGAGGAACAGCAAGCTAGTCACTGAGGTACTTTGGAGTAGCTTTGGACTTTAAAGAAAGTTCAAGGCAATAAGCATTTAATTTGTATTGCATACACAAAAATTAAATTACAGCATTTCTCCCATTCTTCTTAGTGAACAGCATTTCTCCCGTTCTTTTGTGTGTATGCCATGTTTGGTTTAATGGAGAAATGAGAAAAGAAAATAGATTCTTGTTTGGAGACTGGGTACTAATGCAGTAACATTAAAGCAGGCACATTGTTGTCAGCCAGTTTGCATATTTATTTACTTTTACAAATGGTTGGCTTGGAGTCAGCAGTTAATGGAATGAGAATGATGTTCCTGTACAGATCATTTCCTGAGAAACATTTTCAATTACAAACATATCTCTGCTTTTCTTTCCTCATTTGTTATGTCTTGGAGAATAAATGGGGAGTAGCATTTACAACTTAAGGTTTATGTTCTGAAGACAATTTTAACAATGATCCCCACATAAAAAGGCCCCTTTGTAGTTGCAGACATATGTTTATGATGTTTTGTGCTGTGAATATCAAATTTCTGGTGGACGCTGTGTCACACTCTGCAAACTTGTAAACATCTATAAATCCATTGGATCATTTTAGTACCATGTGTAATGCAGATTTAATGTCTTTTGTGTGGATTTCTTTTGTTTCGGAGTTGAGCTGAGCTGCCAAAATCCATATTGGATGAATTATGTATTCAAGAAAATTAGGCAGTACCATTTTAGATTAATATTTTCTTTTCTCTTTGTGGACTTATAAGATGCACACACACAAGCATTAGAAAATAAAATTTTGGATGTATCACCCGGAAAGCAGTTGCACAAGTTTGCTTGACTAAATAATTCTGTAAAAGCTTAAACTAGGATTTTTTGACAATGCTTTTGCTGTTTTTTCTCTTCCTCTCTGACCATCTTGGGTAATTTGGATCTCTTCTCACATTTGCCAGTACAAATACAAAATTAGTCCACTGGAATTATACCAGGGCATAAAACTGGAGTGTGTGAAGGGGAATAGGAATCGCACTGAGCTGGTATAAATCAGCATAAAGCCGCTGAAATGGGTGTGGATATAGTCACTTATGCTCAAGCCTGCGTTGCAGACTGTCAAGTCAGTAGAAGAAGTAAAGCTGCTCTTGTGCACAAGTGGTTACAAAAGCAAGCCATCAAGGTCACGAGCATTTATCAGAAATTTGCACCTGGTAAAAAGAAAATGAAATCAAACCCAATTAATCTAAATTTGGCTCAGGTGTAATTGAGTGGATATCTCTGTCTGTACAAGAGCAGTAAAGACATTTCTTAGTGAAAATCAGTGTTTTTTTAAACTGGCTGTAATTTCTGGCTATGTATGTAAACATATGTAGCATATGCATGCATGTTTGATTGTGGGTGTGAATACAAATATCCAGTGTTACTCTGGCCATAGGGTGTCTGCAGCAGCCTTCCAAGTTGTGGTTGTTCCAGGGAAAGGTAGCTTGAGAGAGAGACACGGCATAAAGCTATTGTCTCCCATTGTAGTTTATAATGTCAGGTAGTTTGTCCTTCGACTTCCTACAAAAAACTTAAACTCCGAGAGTCATGTGAATGTCAACAAATCTCAGCTTCCACAAGAAAAAAAAAAAAAACCCCAAAGGTTTTGCAACCTTAAAAATGGCAGAGAAGACCTTGAATGGAAAACCCTCACATTAAAGAAAAAGGAAGTTAAAGAACTGCAGAAGTGTATGTTTATATATTTATGTAGGTGCATATATATACATATACAGATATATATATTTAAATGTCCTGATTTTGAAAGGTTGAGGTTAGAAGCATTTTGTCACCCGACATTAGGGTTCGGTTCTAGTTAATCGCCAACTTGCAGAACCGATCCGTTGGTGGTGTAACAGTTGAGTACTTTTAGTTTTGTAAGTACGGAATCAATTATGTGGAAAGACATGGCTGTAGCACTCAGAGGAGAGACCATTTAACACTACATCTTGCTGTATTTATTTTATGATTCTTTGGATAGATATGCTAAAATACGTCTAAACCACAGAAAGTGCATTGGGTGATGTGGCATTTCTGAGCTCAGTTAAATAATAAGATGCGTTTTATTCAAATCAGAATAACATTAAGCCCTGAATACTAAACAGGGCAGCAAAAAGCCTTCAGCACACAAAATAAACAAGTAAAAAACCCAAATGAAACTGTCTAATAAATACAATGTGGAGCAACAGGCTGCATGTACTAGAGGAATTAAGCCAATTTAAACCGTATGGGCAGTACTCCACTTTCAGATATGCTCGGCGTCCAACGGTTTCAATGGCAGTTGGATGCATGCATCAAAGGGCAAAGTCTGGCTCAGAGCACCCGCATGGATTTGATAGCATAGGTTTATGACCTTGTAATCCTAGAGCATCGAAACCAGTAAGAACTCTATCCAGCTTAAAATAGCTGTTGTAGTTGCTGTTGATACAAGCTTGTGGGCTCCCCAGCTCTGGGGCCAAATTTGGTGCTGGCATTGTAGGAGGAAGTCTCTTGACAGCTGATAGCAGTGGAGTTACACTTGATTACATCATAACAAATTTGGCATGTGGAGCTGAATCAGAAGTCTGAACAGAAGTGTCCATTCCTTATCCAGAGTTAGAACTGGGACTTAGATATTGCCAATCCACAGAGATTTGTCTGGGCCCTGTCTAACTGTTGCTTCTAAGGGTCTTGCTTTAAAAGTACATTCAACCCACAGTTCCAGTCAGCATGGTGACTTTAAAAAAACCATGAAGGTCTGGGTTTTCCTCTCATATCCAAACTGATAAAAGTCCCTGATCAAGCCAATATCAGTGCAGTGAGAAAAAGCCCCATGGTAGCTGATCCGCTGGGCTGCAGCAGAAGGTGAGATCAGAAAGGTGCTCTTAACTCTAATTGCAGGGGTCGTGCAGTGGCCAAGCATGCCCGATGTCAAGCAGACAACTCTGTGGCTACTATCCCTCAGACGAACTGCCACAGGTCCCAGTGCACTGATCTGGTGGCTCCTGGCAACTGGTGTGGTATAGATGAACTGCTGCTGCTATGTGTCCTCCTCCCTTTCTGGGTATTTACACTCTGAGAGGTCTTACTGATGCTCCAAGTCATTCCTCAAAATATTTCAAGAAATTATTTTATTTTAATTTCATCTGCTGCAAAAAAATGTCCAAACCTGTGTCCTTTGTTTTTATTGAAATACTACATTGCTGAAGTGATTTTCATGCAAATTAATTAAAACAAATTAATGAAAAGCAGATGACAAGTGGATTCTTCTGCTGATACTATGGTATGCAAACTTTTAACCGCAATCACATTTTTGTGGTTCTTCTATAAACACCTAAGTGTGTAACAGCGGTTTGTCATGGAACCTTTTTGATGGAAATTCTTAGAAAGTGAGGCTATACTATATAGTACATTTTCTCTCCCTTTACATACAGCTTGGTATAATGCATGTGCCCTTACCTGCTCCTTTTAGTAGTAGAATTAATCTGTTGTTAGATCTTTTCAGTATTGGGAAAGAAATGAAAAAGGTGCTGTTGGGCTCAGGGTTTCTCCATCATGTTTTCTGCTTGTAGGGGACAGGAGGGCAGGAGAAATCTTTATTACGGGACTAATACCAACCTTGGGGAGGGCTTTTGCACTGCAGAATGCAGTGGCTGAGGAGGAGCTGTCCTCTCTGGCAAACTGGATTCATCTGGGTTCTTTGGATCATCGGGAGGTGTGTTGGGTAGGTTCTGCATATGTCTCAGTCAGGTGTGAGAAATGTGTGCGATTTGGGTGAGCTGCTGGGGGGAACAAGACCACCACTTGTGTATACTGCATACAGCAAAGCAGGACTTAGCCCCTGCTGTGCAGTAAATGTCACACTTGCAATACATTCTAGAACAGATCAATGTATTAGTTCCTCATCTACATTTATTATTACTTTGTTTGTATTTTATGTTCCCTTTCCATGCAAAGATATGATGTTTTTTTGTTTGTTTTCTCTTATTTTCAGAAACACTGATAATATGATGAAGGTCATGTTATTAAAAGTAGAATGTAATAGTTTTGCACATTGGAGGACAAATATGGGGTGGTTCAGTTGGCCTTGTAAAGAACGCTTTACAAAACATTCAGCCTTGGAAGGTCCACTCAGTCTCCCCGGAGGAGTGTCAGCAAGCTCTGCCAGCGGGTCGCTCCCTGGAGAGAGGAGCCAAAAGCTTTCCTCACTGTCCTTCACTAGGAAAATGAGCTGACTGCTTCCTCCAGTGTGTCTTGCCCAAGCAGACCATCCAGCCCTTCAGGATAGGAGAGCTCAGTGGAGCCAGTTGGCTTGCAGAGATTTTTTTTTTTACTGTACTCCCTCTTGGGATTGATGTGAAAAAAACATTTTCTGCCTAGGAACCTTTGTGCGGAAGTCCTCCATGAACTAAACATTTCAGAACAGAAAGACCTCCACATAGAAATTTTCTATCCACTGACGTTTTTATGCCCATAACTATTTTGAACCAAAAAGGAAAAAAAAAAGAAGTTAATAAAACCAACAATGATTTTCTCTAAGGAGTGCTAGCAGTTCAAACAATTGCCATTAAGTGTAAACAGTTCCTGAGATTGTGCATGCTAGACCGAATTCATCCTTGCTATAACTCCTCAGAACTCAATGGAGTTACACGAGGGATTAATTTGGTCCATTGCTCTCAGCCATCAGTTTTAGAGGATATACAACAATCCAGGGAACTATTATTGTCAACATTATTTTATGACTCTTTGGAGCTGCTCAGTATTTGTATTTTACAGATACACAAGCAGGGTGAGTGTATGGAGTGAAGTTAGTGTTTCAGTATTGAAGGTAGTGGATTTTTCAAAGTTATTTCTGTACATTTAAAAGTAGCGAGTGTTCTAAGAGCCATTATTGCTGTGAATCTTACATAGATGCCTGAATACAGCTACACAGACTCTTGGAATGTGCACAGGCATTTCGTCTAGCAGAGCACAAACATTTCACAAAGCGTAGAAAATATTTGGAAAGCTTTAAGTACTGTTATCACACCAACGGACTAATTAACACAGCGTTCATGTGAAACTTAGCTGCAGTCATTGCACACAGGAAGTTAGGGCAGAGAGGCAAACTGCTTCCCCAAAGTAAATCTGAAATGTTAGATGGTGAATCCGCATCTGCACGTAAATCACGTATTTTCATTCATGTCAGAATGTTTGTACAGCTACCTGAATCCTTCAATTAAGTTGCTTAAGTTGAAACTCTGTTAGCAAACAGTTGTGCTGAAACTGTAACTGTTAGCAAACAGTTGTGCTAGCAACCAGTTGTGTTGTGCTAACAACCAGTTGTGTTGAAGGTCCATATGCTGGAAAATGAGTGGTCAAAACACCATCACTTACTTGTCACTCATAGTCAGCGAGCCTCTCTCCTGGTGTGGTAAATCATGCTTGCACTGATTTCTTGGTTACAAAGCCAGATGCAAGCGGGCCTGATCACCAGAGTGGGTACCCTCCCTGCCCAGTGCTATGTGTTCTTCCATAGCGGTAGGATTCGTACGTTGGCTTGTTCGGAGTTACGGAGGCATGCTTGGGCAGTGAAGGAAGGGTTTTGTCTTTGCAACCTGTTAAAGTTTGGGTCACTCAGAGGAGTGAATGAAGTTGATCTGAACTGCACCAGTTACAGAACCTGCACAGTACAGCACTAGCAGCAGGATTGCTTTTACACTGCTTCTCTGTACCTCTCGGTTCCTTTGTTCTCAGAGCATGTATTGCAAGATTTTTGCAACATTAGGGGTTTTTGGCTGAGTTAGAACTCATCTGTATTTCTTGACAACTGTGGGCATCTCCAAACTATGGGATTTTGGATTACTTCCCCATTCCCATGTCCAAGTTCTTTCTCAACCTATGTCTGGACTCCACACTATGGCAGTACTTTTGAGGGTTCGTCATCTTACACCCGTGTCCTGCTGCCGTGGTTTCTGCTGAAGAAAGGCCAAGAACGCAGGCCAGAAGCATCCCACAGTCTGGTCTAGCCTGTCTCTGACCTGAACAAGGGAGGGAGCTGTGCACTGCAGCTGCACCTTCAGTCCTAAATAGTTTATCAGTCTGGCAGCTCCTGTGTGGATATATAGCCAGACCCAGCTCTTCTCAAGTAGCTGAACTTGAAGCATCTCCAGAGCAAGGGTGACATAGCTGAAAGCAGTAATCATTTCCTCAGCTAAAATGATTCATTAGTGTTAAAATGTCAGGAACATTAAAATGCAAGTGAGCCTTTTAAAATGAGGACAACGGGCCTTATCCTGGAAAAGATTTGAGGAAATTGCATTGATTCCAGTACCATTATCCATGAAAAATCTACTCATACAAGTAAAGGTTTGTTGGCCGGGCCTCCCATTTTTGTTAGCTGTATTTTATTGCTGTAATTACACCTAGTGGCTTATCTAATAGAGTCATGTTCTTATAAAGAAATTAAGACAATTAATACTACTTTTAGCAAGAGTGAAATAGTAAGGAAAATTGAATTGAAATTTGACCAAGCTCTTCTTTATTTCCTAGTGTCTGAATTACAGGAAGAAGGAATAAATGCCATTAACTTACCTCTCAGTCCAATTCCATTCGAACTAGACCCTGAGGACACTATGCTAGGTAATTCACAACAATTTTACATCTCAACATAAAAGCTTGATGTAAAATAAAGTGTCATGCCTGTAATAGTTTCTAATATCTTTCTTTTAAACCTTCTAGAGGAAAATGAAGTCCGAACAATGGTTGATCCAAATTCAAGAAATGACCCAAAATTACAAGAACTAATGAAGGTAATGAGAAGCCAGTAAACACTTTCAGGAAAGTGAAACTATTTTTTAATGCCATCCCTGCCTCTTTCATTTGGACACTTCAAAGAACAGTTCAGGTATTAATTAAATGAAACCACGTGGTATGTACATCCCAGTGAAATGGGCAGGTGGTTTGGTGCAGTATCTTTCCCTAGGTATGGCACAGAGAGACTGAAGAATATGGATTAAAACCCTGAGTCCAGATTCATAGTCCCATCCCACCCCTAAGATCACTCTGACTTCCCAGATAGTCTTTGTGATTCTCGGGGTTAGAACTTCAGCAGGAAACTTTGCGAGAATCAACTTCAACACCTTTTGCTTCTCAATGGAGTGTTAAAGTACTACTGAAAGCAAAGGACAGATTTCACTCCAGAAGATGCTGCATCAATCTCTTATTTGTCTAGACCTTGTGTTGCATTGACACAGCCACCATAGAAGAAGCCTTCCTGAGTCCTTCCTATTTTCTTCTGGCGGTATTTCACACTGATTGTATTTTGAGCCATTGCAGCTTTGGTATTCTTTCTGCTGAATATTGTCATCATTGTACAAAGTGACATGTGTTTTAAATTGCAAATGAATAGTGTATAATACTGCCAAATTTGTGTTTCCCATATAGGTATTAATTGACTGGATTAATGATGTGTTGGTAGGAGAGAGGATTATTGTGAAAGACTTGGCTGAAGACCTGTATGATGGACAAGTATTGCAGAAATTATTTGGTAAGAAAAAATACACGTGCATGCTGTTGGGGCACTTTGTCAGTAAGTAGATCACTTGTTCCTACTTAGGAGCCTCAGTATCGTCTTACATTTATGCCACTAAGTGATATAAAAATAGCATTATATTATGAGACCCTTGAGCAATAGGCTGTATGCACAATCCTTATAGCTGCAGTGCAATGTGTGGTGCTCTGTAGCTGATGAGAACAGCATAAAGCCTACCTGGGGTGCTAGAGAGGGTTCTTGTCTTGGCAACAGTATTCACTCCAATTAAATTTATTATCTGCATATGTGCTGT
This sequence comes from Rhynochetos jubatus, assembly GCA_027574665.1. Taxonomy (NCBI): domain Eukaryota; kingdom Metazoa; phylum Chordata; class Aves; order Eurypygiformes; family Rhynochetidae; genus Rhynochetos; species Rhynochetos jubatus. Next base: position 12,135,304 of record CM050663.1, read on the forward strand.
ACAAATTTAACCGTGTTACAAGTGGAAAGTAAGTTTGAAGGCAAGAGTATTTTCGGTACAATGGTGGATGTTTTTAATCTCTGCTGATTCTGTACTGTAGTTTATTCACATTGCGAGGTTCCTCTGGAAAGTTGGAATTCCTTTTTGATGTGATGTCTGGCTTTAACGTTACTGAGGTAATGGTACCCAGTGGACTGCAAACTGAGCTTCAGCTGAGAAACAGATAGAGAAAAGAAACTGCTAATGCGGAGCTGGCATGTGCTTTTTTAACTGTTAGCTTGGAAGCCATTTTCTTAGTTATTACAGCTCATAAAGTCTCCAGTAAATTTCTTTTCAGTATCTTAAATGAATCTTGAAACATTATGTGAGCACTTCTAATAAAGACTACACAGACTATTCCCTTCTATGAATGGTTAAGCTATTGACTATATTGTGATGGACTGGATACGCCCCAGACTGAGCAATTTGATTCTTATGGTCAGACCTCCAGTGACTTCACCCAAACCCCCAAAAGTACGTATCAGATACAGCGTGACTAAACACGCATATACTGATGCAGCACTTCAGTGAAGTCTTTTCCATTACCCTGAACTCCTTGTGGATCAGGTCTATGCTAACTAAAGACTTTGGTCTTGTGAGACTGTGCACAGACTGTTTTCTTTGGACGCACAAGAAACCCATGGAGATAGCAGTTTCTTAGGCAGGATTCATCGGCTGCTAGCTCAGGCTCACTCTCTTTGAGAAAATATTCATTTGGATTTGATGAGAAGAAGATCAGCTTTTACCAAGTAAGATACCACTTAATAAGATATTCTTTCACAGAAGTGAATCGATAGGCAACCAAGCATTTTGCTCCTGGTGGTGTTATCAGGGAGCTTTTATTGATACATTTTCTGCGCTTACTATTTAATGATAAACACTAAGCCATATATGCATATACCTAGCGATCTGTACTAATTATTAACAACCATAAAGTATTTTAAAATCTACTGCAAATTTTGAATGCGGAAGAGGGCTGTGGTTTCATAGAAAGAAATCACTCAAGTTTTAGTCATCTTCATACCTCCAGAAATACTTGTTTGCCTTACTTGGGTGCATCTTCCACCTCTGTGAATATGTTGTCACTTCACTTTTACCCCAAATGAGCCAAATAAAATTTTTAAATCTCCTGATTCTCTTAGGGAGAAGTAGGGAGGCTGAGACTGATGAAAGAAGTCTTCTTAAAGCTGTTATCTGTTTCCTAGGTTTGATGATCTGCTGTACAAGCCAGTTGCATACAGAATACCCTTTATCCAGTAGCAACAGAAATAGTGGGCCTTTGTGCCAAGCCTGGTGTTCCCTAAAGGACGTTGCTTCAAATATTTGTTAGCCTCAGTGTGGCTTTCACTAATACTTGACCTTCCCCTTGGCAGTGGGCAAATAAGAGAAAAATGTGAACTGTATCTTTAGGAGCTCAGAAGTTTTAAAACTAGGAAGTCAGCTATCTCTTGAATGTACATCTGAGTGCATAGAATGTTTTTGTGTTCTTCATGGAGTTGACAATGTTTTTTCGTCTTTTTTTATTTCTATTATCACTCCAGAGAAGCTTGAAAGTGAGAAGCTGAATGTTGCTGAAGTTACTCAGTCTGAAATTGCTCAGAAACAGAAGCTACAGACAGTGCTTGAAAAGATCAATGAAACCCTTAAACTCCCTCCAAGAAGCATTAAATGGAACGTTGACTGTAAGTTGTGAGTCTTCTATGCTGTTCTTATTGTTGACAGCCAAGAGTTTATAGTCGCGATATGGAATTCTGAAATACCCAATGATAAGGGAAGGCTGAAACCTGGTAGGAGCTGCTCTGCAGGGCACTTCCAGATGTGGTACACTCTACCCCCTTTACTAGTGCTCAACCTCCAATTTAAATAAACTGTCTTTTTGGAATCTGTCCAAGTATGGTATTTCTGCTCTGAAGTCGACACGCCTACCAGTTTGCTGTTATTAAATTGGTTTATTGAAACAGGCAAGTACCTGCATAAATACAGTAGAAAGGCAGAAGGAGAGTTAGGTACTAGTACTCTTGTGTAAAATTTGCAACGTAGATATGAATAATATTTCTGATCACTTCAGGCTAAATCTGAACCACTGATTTTGATTACAAAACTCTCATCAAGATTAGGACTGCACCCTCCCTATTTTATTGTATTAAAAATGAACATAGCAATATCTAATAGAATTGCCCTCAGTGGCCCAACAGAAGACATTTTAGTGCATATGTGTTGCAGAAAGCAGGTTATCAGCAATTTTAGAAAATTAGGCCTCTTAATCTTTAAGTTTGGTATCCAGAATGATTTCACACTGGTGAATACCTTGGCCAGTATGTAGCAGTTTCCCTGGCTCCTATACCTGTCTTGAGCCAAGCTGGTTTGTATCCCATTCCATTCACAACAAATTAGTGAGAGGGAGAGAAATAGATCGAGGGAGGAAGAGTGTACATTAGGCTTCTCTGGCTTTCCCCTTGGTGTGGTCCCACTGAGTTTCCATCTCTCTTCAGCCTCCCTCAAGGTTTTTTTCCATTCTCTGCTATGCAGCTGGATGCAGGGTGTTTGGAATGGCCTGACAATTTAAACTTCTAGTTTTAATATAATATTTTAGATGTGTTTTGGAGCTAAGGAAGAGATAGACAGCAGCAGCTGGAGCCAGCTGTAGCACACACTGGTGCTAGGCAGACAGACATCTTTTTAGTGTTCTGCTAAAGCACCTCATCTGTGACCACTGGCACCCCAGCAAAATTTGAGACATGCCACATTTTATATGAATAGTTGAGACTTGCATTAGGAGGTCATGAAGAAGGACATTTTAGTGAATCTGATCCTGCTCGCCCAGTACACTAAGGTAGTAGTTATTGGTTAGTTCAAGTACAAAGAACATAAGTACACTGCACTGTAGCTAGCAAAGATCATTTAGGAATACTACTCTGGGGAAGACTACAAATGCAAAAACATAATAGAAGAAGAAAAAAGGCAGTAATGAGAATTAGAAATTACTCACTTTCATGCCAATGGTTTGATACTTGATTAAGAATTTCCTACAGTATGGCTTTTGATATCTTGTAAGTCTTGTCAGTGTTAACTACCCATATGAAACCTGCTGTGAAAAAGCTTCAATAACAAGAACTGTAACAACTTCATGAGGAATGTTTGAGTCATTGAGTTTAGTAAGTTATTGCTTAAGGCTTCTGCCAAAACAGGCTCGTTTATCATCCTGCAGACATTGTGACACTTAAAAATGAATAAGTGCATGTTATGAGTACAAAAATATCTTTCTGATAGTCCATAAATCCTTATTGAAATAAAGGGATTAAAGGAAAGGCAAGGAGAATGCAGAAACTGCACTTGAACTGCTGTACATGAAATCTGGCTTTTGGATTAGCTTTAGATTTCCATCTACACAAGTCTGTGGCATTCAGACATATTGCAAAAAGTACCACTTTGATGCTGACCCATGTTACTGACTGGGCTGCATTCGCATGACCTGCTGAGCAGGAGACCAGTAAAGGAGAGGTGCCTTAAAAGTGCCCCTTGGCTCTAGGTGGCAAGAAGAAGAGTCTCATAATCCCTACATCCTAAAAAGTAAAAATATGTGCCCTAGTTACTTCACAGTTTGTAACTTGTGCTTTTAATATCTATTTCAGCTGTTCATGCTAAAAGTCTCGTAGCAATACTTCATCTTCTGGTTGCATTATCACAGTATTTTCGAGCACCAATCAGACTCCCAGATCATGTGTCCATTCAGGTTGTTGTTGTGCAGGTAAGAGAGGTGTTAACAGCTCTTGGTAGGGTTGTGAAATTGTCTGAGGGGTTGCTTCATAAATACATCTAGAGTTGGGCGAGCATGCGTGTGTCTCTTTGGCTGACAAGAAACACACGTGTGTCTTCCCTGCAAACAATGCTTCAGCCAGAAAAAGGCAAGAGTGCTTTCCTAGATTGAGCTGTGGCTCAGAATATCTTATTTTGATTGTGAAGTGGCCAGACTCTGACATTAAAAACATATGAAGCATTATTATTGTTGGAATGGAATGTGTGTGTTTATCACCCAATATGATCTCTAGAATTATTATTTTTCCTGTTTTTGATGGTCTTCTCGTGTGGAGATTCAAATCATTCTTGGCACTGAATGATGAATTGTCACTGTTTATTACATTCAGATTCATGTTAGGTGACTAAATATTCTTTTTCAGCCTTGTGCATGCTAATTTAGTCTGATTACAGTGCTGGCTTTCTCATAAGCATGCAAAAAACCCCCCATCATCCAAATCTTTTGTGTCAGTCTCCTTATTAGAGCTTCATCCATCCAAAATGTTCATGTTATTCTGTTCATCATTTTTTCTTTCAGTTGTACTTGTGCTTGCTCCATCTTATTTGGCCTCTTCCCATTTAATCTGCTTTTCTTTCTCTCCAATTTACTTTGCCTTTATTTTTCACACTGTAGCTGTCTTTATTTATGTGTTTTAACTGATGTTACCCTGAAATATCTGGTGCAAAGAGCTATTACTCAAGTTGTGTGTGACAGAAAATCTGTGGGACAGATCTGAGAAAGTTACCACTCCTTTCTCCAGCATTCACTTCAGGCAAGTTTTGTAATTTGGGGAGAAACCTGAAGGAGAGTCTTTGGTAGATGTATCAGTGATGCCTGATAATGAGTCATTGATCTCAGATTCAGCTTTGTGGGTTTCTCCACAGAAGATGAAAGAGAACCCCAGCAAATCTGCACTTATGTGTCTAAGGCTTCAGAGGAAGATAACTTTCAAGCATTTTCCTTTGGTTGTTATAAATATATTAATTAAACCACATTAGCTCAAAGTTCTACCCAAACCAGCTTAAGAAATCACGACTGCAGTGGTCTGGGCATCTTTGGGATGAGAAACTAAACCAGAAAAAACCCACATTCTTAAAAGAAAGAACGAGGTCTTGCATTCTGCTGTCCACTGCACTCCATATGTCCAGACAAAATTCCCATTGGAAGCAATGGATGCAATTGTCCTCTCATTTAATAGGCTGATGTAGTTCAGCTACAAATCCACTGAAGTCAGTAGAGATAAACCAATTTAAAAACAATAAGTAGTGGGAGAATCTGGCTCACCGCTTTGCCTCTTAGCTACACAGCTGTAGCTCTGGCGCCAGCGAATTGTAGAGAAAGCAGTTGCACCAGAATAAAATCCAAATAATGTTGCAGAAGATTTTCCCCTGCAGACCCAGGCCTTGGTAAAAGCCAGTCAGTGGAACTCCAAGGCTATGCTGATTCCTTTTAACAGAGGGTGTGGGCCAGTATTCTTACCATCATTGTGTTGGAGACATTTTTCATTCTTATTTTATGGTAGGTGGGTTTTTTATTTTTATTTTTTAAATCTGTTTTTCATATCCTGTGGGATTGATTCTATGTAATTCATCATGTACCCTTTGAACTCAGTGAAAGTTTTAATCAACAATCACCATATCCTAAAGCCTAATTTAGTGTTCAAACTTGCACCTCTCATGTTCTAAACCCTCATACATTCTGTAAAGTAAGGTCATGCTTAGGGAAAGTCAACAGACTGTGGTAGCTGGTTTTAAATTTTACTCTATACAGTTTGATAAAGGGAACAGTAGAGAGAGAGAAATAAAAGCATGAAGTATTTTTATGAAGTCTTTCAGGACCCTAATGAATTTCATGGTTTTGTTAGGTTTAGAAACACATAAAATGTAAGGGTTGCCATGTTGGCTGGGTGTAGGTTATTGGAATAGAAACAAAGATATTTCTGAAACAAAACCTGTGCTCCTGCCCAACAGGTAATCAGCACAGTTCTTATGAAAGCTTGTTTCCTTTGGCTGTTTTCTACTGAAGTTGTTAGTAATGAGAGTAATTCAGAATCGGTTATAAGATGATTTGTGAAAAAATATGATAGGTGGACCTTTTGTAGCTATTTTGTTGTATTATTTTCTTTTCCTTCCATACTAATAGAATGAATGACTTCTTTGAAAAAAGTCCAGGCTTTGTTGGATCATTTCTACTAAAACAAGTTGAGCTTTTGTGGAGAGCTGGATTTTGCCATCATTTTGCCTCTTTCAAAGAATTATTTATCTATGCCATCCAAAAATGGTTAAATGACAGCTTATGGGTGTGCACTGTAAGTCAGAGAGTATAAGAACACATTGGCAGAACAGCCAGAATGGCTTCAGCGTATTCTGAGCACTGGGACAGCAATTCCTGGGTGCATAAACTACTGTTAAGCAAAGCTGGGTAATTGAGATTAGAAGGTGTTGTACATCACAAGCTTAATCTGAGATCATTGGTCCCACTGCCTCTCTGAAAGCCCTGAGAAGGTCTGAAGTTTTTCCAAGAAAAATTGCCTCCAGGTTCCCAAGAAGTCTCTTTTTGAACCTCTGACAAATGGATTTGTTCTTTCAAGCTCCAGAATAGTTCTGCATTTCATCTTGGTGGGGCAGTGCTAAAGCGTGATCCTCCAGATGAAATGGATAGCAACAACACATAGGCAAAACCCCTTCAAAGAGTGGGAAGGTTTTCAGAATGGACTTCGTGTGGGAAATTAAGCAGTGGGCCCTCAGTTGTATAAAACTGCTGACATGTAGCCGATGCGAAGAGAGATGGAGAGAGAACCTTTCCATTTCCACATATATTACCCAAATTTCAGATTTTTTGTTCTAAGGGTAGCTGCCAATTTAAAATAATCAGTGATTAGGAATTTCTTTCATGGCTTTAGAGGAGTCTTTCAGCTGTGAGGGAAGAAAATGGCAAGCCAGTCCAAATAGTGCATTCTGTGGTCACTGGAATGAGTGTCCAGCTTTTCTTTTTAATGGAGAATCTTAATTCATGCCTCATTTCTCAGTGACTTTCAGATAGTAGATGTTCATTTTTATAATTTGTTATTTCAGTCACAGCCACTGTTGTCTTTAAGGAACATCGCTGGACAGTCTTTCAGTCCTCGGTAGCACACCTTTGTATTTTTAGGAATATTGTGTCATTCTCTGTCTGGTGTAAAACAGACCACAACAGGTGACATCAGTGTTAGCATCAATTTTGAGGTGGAGAAATTTTTAAAGTGCCAAGATGTATGGGAAGCAGCCTTCACAGAGAAGGTGCCTAAACTAGTGTTTCTAAGGTCCATTCTGACTGTTGCTGTTGGGACTTTTTCACCAGTCTTTTTACAAATCAAAAGCAGAGGAAAGTCTGTCTGGACATGTGCTGGTCAAATTAGTGTCCAGCAGATGCATGTCATATTTAGGCAGTGTGGGAATTCCATTAATGATGGTGAGCAGATGCCAGGCACAAAACTAGGGCATGATGTCTTTTTTTTTTTTAACAATGTATTAAGGTGCAGAATTCCTATTGATGCTAATTGCAGTTTGTCAAAAAGCCTGGCCAAATGCTCAGCACATCGTATACCAAGGACTGCCTCAGGTGGGGATGTGCTATTCTTCTGCCAGGCATGGAAGAGCAGCAGCCCCACTTCACATGCCCTGAAGGACTATTTGAAAAGGTTATTCTCCTTTTCTCTTTTCCACGTAGAAGGCAAGTCTAGGACCAGCATAAATTTATTTTTCTCATTTCCTTGTATGACGAGTGAAGAATCATGAATAATTGCCTAATGTCTAGACTTTACATGCAGTCGTCAGCGTTTGCCTGACTTTTCTTTTTGTATTGCAAAATTTTACTAATTTCAGTGAATAGAATTAACAGAGAGAACACAAAGAGAGGCAAAACATATGTGCGGTATTTACACCGACACCAGATGACTGTGATCAGCATCCTGGAAACAATGTCAAATTTTTCAACTCCTTCATTTTCCAGCTGACTCAAATAGCAACCATTTGAGTTGGCCTCTGCCATTTTGTGTACAGCTTCTAGACAGAGGCCACTCACCGCCATGTGCAAAGGGCTTCTTGCATCTGAAGAACATGGGAGTCAGTGGATGTATTGACACCAAGATGACTAGGGTCTGGAGCAGACTGTGAATGGATTATCCTCCCGTTTGGTTTTCCATCACAAGCAAATAGAGCCCTTTTTACACAGATTCAGAGTGGTAGGGGTTGGAAGGGACCTCTAGAGATCATCCAACCCCTCTGCCAGAGCAGGATCACCTAGAGCAGGTCAGACAGGAACAAGTCCAGGCAGCTTTTGAAAGTCTCCAGGGAAGGAGACTCACTCCCTCACTGGGCAGCCTGTCCCAGTGCTCTGTCAGCCTCACAGGGAAGAAGGGTTTCCTCACATTCAGGTTGAACCTTCTGTTTGCCAGTTTATGGCCATTGCCCCTAGTCCTGTCACTGCACACCACTGAGAAGAGTCTGGCCCCATCCTCCTGACACCCAGCCTTTAGATATTGATAAACATTGATAAGATCCCCCCTCAGCCTCTCTTCTCCAAGCTAAACAGACCCAGCCCTCTCAGCCTTTCCTCAGATGGAAGGTGCTCCAGGCCCTTCATCATCTCAGTGGCCCTGCACTGGACCCTCTCCAGTAGCTCCTTGTCCTTCTGGAGCTGAGGAGCCCAGAAGTGGACACAGCACTCCAGGGGAGGCCTCACCAGCGCAGAGTAGAGGGGGAGGAGAACTTCCCTTGACCTGCTGGCCACACTCTTCTTAATGCTCTTCTTAATGCTCTTCTTAATGCATTTGTGTGGAGAGAAGTCAGAAAAGGAAAACCGTGAGGCAAAAAAGAAAGCATAGGAACAGGGCAGAAAGAACAGATAGCCTGGGAGCAAGATTTTTGCAAAAGAGAAGCATGGGCACTGTCTGCCAAGCTGCTTATTGAAATACAAGGTTTAATTCAACTCACCTCTACTAAAATACTTACACATGTGTTTAGGTGTTTCAAATGTCTTGCTGAATTGGGGCCTTTAAAAGAAAAGTGAACAATGGAGAAAGGAAAAGAAATAGTTCCTTCTACAGGTGGAGTTTCAAGTTTCTTGTTAATGTACAAAAGAGTTTTCTGAAATAACTTGCAAGGTGAAATAATATATTACAGTAAGCTTGTTTAGAAAAAAAGTTCTTGTTTTGTAGGTTTCTTATCTAATTATGTTTGTGGATCACAAATAAATTTTCACCATACCCTAAGCATTAAACTTTACTGAGAAAAATGTCACTTTTTTATTTTTTCCAGAAACGAGAAGGAATCCTCCAGTCTCGACAAATCCAAGAGGAAATAACTGGTAACACTGAGTATGTCAACACCACTTTTGCCAGCAGTTCAGTAATTGAAGACAGATGCACCTCAGAAATTCAAACATTTGCTGATATTTAGATTTCAGTATTGGGGTTCCAGGGAAGATGATGCATCAGCCAGTGACTGTATTTTAGCCTTTTCAAGAGCTGCAAACATGCTTCTAAAAATACAGAAGGGTGTGGAAGTACAGAGATGGGGAACTAAGAGCAGGAGACCAGGATAAAAGAGAAGACAGAGTGAAGAATACAGTATTTCTGTATTCATTATATTTATTATTTTATTCAGAGGTCCTTCAAACAAACAAGAAAGATATGCTCATTCTTTTATGTTGGTACTTATTTGATAACTAGATTGTTTCAAAAAGGAATATGATATGACTATTTTATGTGTTGGGACTTTGAAGACGTAAAATGCTGGTAGTAAGCCCAGTACATGTCATCTCACCAAACAGTGTATACAGAAAAGTTATTCCAAACCAACTGAAAGCAATAGTAGAATATCCTGGTTTGTAATAGAATGGAGAGAAGCTGGAATTGAATTGACTTCTTATTAATCTTTATGGATTTGTTTACATGTAATAGTTTTATGAGGGATCAACTGGAGTAAAATGCTGCAGTCCTTGCAAACCCAGTCCAAGCATTGTTTTGGCTGGCATTGTATAGTAATTGGTGTGGTAAATGCATCGTTAAAGCAAAGGGAAGAGTGTTCACAAAATGAAAAGGCCTTCTTCACTCAGGCAAGGTGTTTTGGTTTGGTTCAGTTGTAGGAAATCTGAGATCTGGCCTCTCATGAGACTTTAGTGAGGCCAGGAGGTATTATACTGATGGGCACCAGACTAATCCAGGTTCTCAGTGGAGTAACTTGATGAAGGTTTTCTTAATTCCATGGGTCTGCTCCAGTTTTCACCAAGCTGAAGATATGACTATGTATGCTATTTGCTTTTGCAGCTCAGCATCTGCAAGTGAATTATATATAACTGTGGGTTGTTTTTTTTTTTGTTTTTGTTTTTGGTTTTTTTTTTTTGTTTGTTTGTTTGTTTGTTTTTTTGTAGGGCCTTATCAGGAAGGTATGGTAAGTTCATTTGATTATTATCTCTTTCTTGAGGCAGCCAGAATACGTGTTAGTTCTGCAATAGGTGGTCACTTTGAACAAACTGAAGGGAAGTAGAGGATTTCAAGTTGCCCTGGCAGATATATAAATATATGCACCACAGGCTATTGTGGCAGTCAACAAAAGGAAAAAAGCATCTTTAAAACACGTGTCGTTGCTTTTCAGCACATGTTAATTTGCAGGTGCTTTGTGGTTTAACCTCCGGAACATTACTGTAATAGTATTAATGGTCATAAGTTCCCAACATAATATGAAGTGATGTCTTATCATAAACCAGCTGGTGAGCTTGCTGGTGTTCTTGTATACATTACCTACTTAACTTTACTGACTTTGAGTCATTATTCAGCAGCCCTACACACCATGCAAGTTCCTGTGCCTAGTATGTCTTACTGCTAGTATTGAGACTGGCCAAATGCCTGGCCAACAGAAAACACTCACCTGAGGAGCTTAGGTGGAGTCCCACCAAAAATTTAGCATTTGCTTCTTGTATTATTTCAATGGCTGCCTTGCAGCTGGTTTAAAATGCTACATGCATGACCTCTTTTCCCCGTGATATCCCTGAGCAGTTTTTGTATAAAGTCTGCCTTCTACAAATGCCTTTGGATCTACTCTAGCATTTCTTCTACTGAGGAATAGGAATGTAACTTTTTTTGTGGAGCCAGTTGCTATCATTCAGGTGATTGTTGAAATGTAAATGACTCAGAAAAGGCTCTGGTGCCTTTTTAAATTTATTTTCGTCGTTGTTGTTCCGAAGGTGACTACAGTAGCACTCCAGTGCTGCTGATGTCCTGAATTGCATATCAGAATGGCCCAAGATCTATACAGAGGATTGTATTGCAGCTGTGTAATCTTAAGCTTGCTTGAGGTGGTTAGGAGTGTAGCACACCACAGTGCAGTCAGTGGCCAGTGAGGAGGATCTTCTGTAGAAGATGTAGAACATAAACTCATGTTCTGCAGAAAATGCTCTCTGTACCGAGGTTAATTAGCTCCCTGTGTCTGGCTGTTTAAGGTTTTATGCATAAAGATACCGTTCTGTGTTCATTTTTTAGAAACAGGGTTATTAGGTAACCCAAATCCTATTTGAAAATGATGCTTTTTGTAAATAATAGAGAGCAAGTTACTACAAACTTATAGCAAGAGAGCAGTATGCAAAATACGTGGTACTTGGTATACAAAGAGACTGTATTGAAACCTTTTGCTGACTGTGTTGTCTCGAACAAGCATGTGCCTTAATAAGTGATTATTCTGCATTTGGACAACTGTGCCTCAGTACATTAACAACTCTGAATGTTTTTTTCAGAAAGAGATGCATTTGATACTTTATTTGACCATGCTCCAGACAAGCTCAATGTAGTGAAAAAGGTTGGAAGGTTTTTATTTTTAAAATGCATAATGTGTGCATGTGCATGCTTGTGTGTATCTGTTTGTATATATGTAGTGAGCATGTTAAGTATATAAGATATAATTGGCATAATTTACATACATTAAGTACAACTGAGCTTTATGCTTAAATATACAGATTCATTATTATAATGTTACTTTTTATTAATACTTAGCAGCATGAACTTAACTTTATAACACAGAAAAACATGCATTTATCAAAGTTACCATCAAGAAGTTCTCATAAAGCATATGTTGAGTAGAACCCAACTGGTAGATTCAGTGTACTGATGCCAAAGAGGTATCCAGTTTACAGCTGCCAGGAGTATGACCTAGAGTATTTTGGCTGCTGTCAGATTTGAGTGGAGTCCAATTATCCGCTTCCCTATATTCTGCTACAAGTTTTTTAAAATGGATTATTATATTTTAACAGTGTATTTTTCTTTATATATATCATGTCCATTTTATTTCTGTTCTTTATTCTTGGGGAAAAAAAATGATATCACATTTCAGTTTTAAAACATAAGAATTGTGTTGCAGTCTCTTTACTCATGCATATTCTCTTCTGAGTGGAGTTCTTACTGCGTGCATCGAACTGTTCTCCTACTGAATAGGCCTTCACTACATTGTTTTTGTATTTCAGACTCTCATCACCTTTGTGAACAAGCATCTGAATAAACTGAATTTGGAGGTCACTGAACTGGAGACCCAGGTAGGATTTTACACCCTTTCTTAAAGGGGAGGGATAGTTGCAGTATGTTATGCACTGTGCCCCCAGCTTTATCCAGAAATTTCATTCAATTATTATTGATTGAGCTCTAGGATGTTATTTCAGTGAGAAGCACTTCAATTCTAAATATGTTTGTGTGAAGAAGTCCCTCACCAATTAAGCAGAGAAATCAGCTTAAATTTCTCTAAAACACTTTTGTACTTCCATTAGCATAAAAATTAATTAACAGATGCTACCTCTTGGATGCTGCCAAGTGCTGTAAGCAGAACCTGTGCTTGTTTTGGTCAGGAAAGAACTGTGTCCGCTTGGTCTGAGCCAATGTCAAGCTGAACAGTTGTTTCCTGCCTACCTTTACACAAGCACACCATCACATGGGATTACAATGGCTCTATTCAGTGAGATACGTTCTCGAGAGTAAAGCCACTCAAGTGCATAGGCAGCTGTACAGTTGGGCTGCAGGCTTGATTGCACCATAGAAATAATGCGGTACATGGTCGTTTCTTCTTGTTCTCAGCTGCTAAATTGGTTGGAAGGAAGCTAGAAGAAAAGCTTAATCCTGCTGTACTAATACCTCCCCATGTGAACAATTGCAGCAGTTATCATAAGAAAATTACAAAGCCAGGCAGGAAGGACAGTATCTGCACTAGCAAAAAAAGCCCAGGTGTCTTCAGAAGAGGCTTTATTTTATGTCTTGATTCATGTTATTAAGAATCTCTGCTTTATTTAAATAGCTATCAGTCTGATAGAGATTTTCAAAGGTAAATCTAAGATTTAGATTGAAATAATGTATAGGGCCTTTCAGAAGGGTGTTCCCTATGCCTGCGTTGTTTACTTTTGGGAAAAACATATTATTCAAATATACCTAGAAACCCCTTAAGCATTTGTCTGAAACAATATTCCCTAAGATGAGAGATTGTGTTCCTGTCAGTTGAAAGGAAATTATCTGTGTCAGGAAAGTGATGGGTCAGTTCAGATAATTTGCTTGTGAGGGTATCTCAGTGCACTGACAGACCTGATGCCAGGGGGGTAAGAGTGAGAAGCCTTGAACAAAATGTTGGATGTTGCTATTTTTTCAGACAGAAATGAACATACATCACAGAAATCAAGTATCTTCCATCTGTAATTGTATACACTTAAAATCAGATTGACACAGACTTGCAGAACAGGAACAAAGATGATTCTCTGTTCCTATAGTTGCTACAATGTACTGGATTTCAGTGCAGTTGTGAGATTGCACCTGCATTCTGCTTTTCTCTGCTTGTGGAATGCATGCCATTTGAGAGCTTGAAGGGTGGCTGTTTGGGTTCCCCACAACTAGCAGAATAGAAAGCAAAGGCACAGATCAAAGCCACTGGCCACCTCTTTTCAGGAACTCTAATCTGCATGTGTATTGTAGCAGTAGGTCGGTTTTGGAGAAGACACAACAGAACATGCTAACTAAATAAAAGGAATCAAAGAAGTGGGATGAGATCTTTTAGTTGCAATTTAAAATATTTGTATTAGTAGTTTGTTGACAGTTCTTCATTTGACAATATATATCTTTTCCTTAACCAAAGCAATGAGTTTTTCTACAGAAAATGTACGGAGAAATGTCTTTTTTTTTTTTTTACAGTTTGCAGATGGTGTTTACTTAGTCCTGCTAATGGGTCTCCTAGAAGGCTATTTTGTTCCTCTGCACAGCTTTTTCTTGACTCCTGACAGTTTTGAACAAAAGGTAATTAGATTTCATTTTTCTGTTTAAACCAAATAAACAAATAAGCATATCTAGTAGTACAACGATGACACAGAGTTTTCTGTGCAAGTTTGATGTAAACAGCTGAAATAGAGGACTGTACTGGTAACTATTTCCAGTCATTTTTAAGATAAGTAATACTGCTTACCCAGAATAAAGGGGAAAACTATCGTGATGATGGGGTGGTTAGCAAGTATTAACTTTTGGCACCCATAGTGTGATGCTGTCATTGAACTAGACTTACTGTTCATTAAGTGTATAAAGAATTGTACACATATATTGATGACAAAACTGGTTTTTTGTGTCCAAAGTCTGAGAATTTAACATTTGAAAGGTTTAATCTTTTTAGGAAGCATAAAGGTGTATATGTACTGTGTGTCATTTTAAGACCAACCATTACTGCAGTGTCGGTTGCTACCCAGGCAATTCAGCTCTCTGTTCAGGATGAGCACTTCATGGGCCATCATGTTCCAATTTTTAAACTTGCGGGAGGTGGGTTATTCTTACTTGTAAGTAATTTTTCTATGGGTAATACTAGTGCACATGTTATTTTTCAATTACTTTTATATTTCTGAAACCAAAATTACTACCCAGACAAAAAAATCGAAACAATGGATTGCCTGGATTCTGTGGACCAGATCTTCCATTGATACAGAGAGCCCTGACTATTTTTCCTTCCAAGCATCTGAGTCTGCAGCTTTAAATGAGTCTTGTTTTGACGATGTAGGCTAAACTGTGTATAGTTCACAATAGTGACTACCTTTATTATATTACTAGGTCCTCAATGTATCCTTTGCATTTGAGCTAATGCAGGATGGTGGATTGGAAAAACCAAAGCCAAGACCAGAAGGTATCTATTCTACCTTTTTTTGTATCTGCTTAAAAATTTGCATTGGATACAGATCTTAGAGGATTATGATGTAGCTACATGAAGGTTAAAACACTAATCCAAGAGGAAAAGGCAAGATACAGTTTGAAGTGCTCAGGTAACAGTATGTTAAATGGGTGATCGATAACACTTTTTGAAATGTTGCAAGGCTTCCTTTCTTGAACGGCCAGAGTAAGATTTGTGTGACCAAACATGCAGTAACATTCAAGTACTCACTGAAAGGAAAAGAATGCAGTTGTGAGTGATGTCACTGGCAGATATGAACTGCTCCAGTTGCTCCCTTTCCCCCATCGTCATACTAAACCTGAAGTATTTCAGTGTAGTTTACAAGATTTTCACAAAAGAGGCAGATAGCGTGGAAGAAGAATTTCAGATGTTCACATAACGGCCTTTGAATGCAGGACCTAATGGTACATATTTAAATTAGATTTGGAGCTGGAGACTGAAAGTAAAATGTGTCCTCAGGAAAGATGACGTTTTTGCTGCTGACTTTAGCAGGGCCAGAATTCCACTCCTCTTTGCTCATATAAATACAGAGTTTAAATCCAGCTATTCAAGCTGGATATAGAGCCCTTGGTACTCATGTGGTTCCTCCAATGAGAAGTTCCCACTTCTCACCATCAGGAGCTGTACCTGCCGCTTCTGTTCCACTCTTCCAAACAGGAGTGGTAGCTGGGCTTCTGCTGGTTACCTACCATAATCATCAACATACATATGCATACGTGTTTTCGAGACCCATTGCAGATTCACGTTCTATGGCGCACACTGTTTTCCTGCCACAATTCAGGATTGTCATTCCCTGAGGAGTTGATACAAGCTAATGCTCAGAATTTTACTTGTAATAGTAAAGGCTCTCTGGAGATTCAGGCACACATCACTGAATCAAGTTCTGCTCCATCCTGCTTATTGCCATCCCTCCCAGCTTACAGATCATAACAGCAGCAGACATGAACACACACACACACAAAAATATGTCTCAGGATTGACCCTATGGTGCTTATGCATTTAATCTGGACTTACCCAGACTATTTTTTCACTACTTTTGATTGCTTGAACTCTTATCCAAAATCATGCTTAGCTAAACTAATGCTGACTGTATCACAAACTTTTATGTTTGAAATTGTCAAAGAGAAAAAGGGGAAATAGTGAAATCTAGGTATACAAGTAAAACAGAGAGTATCTGTGATCCCTTACTCCCCATGGAGGTTTAAAATTCTTATGGCATTTAATTTTTCAGGTATTTATTGCTCTAGGGGACAGCTAATTTTTCCAGTATAAATCAAGCCATAAGGATATTTCAGCATATATAAGACATTTCTTGTGCAATTATTGAAATGCTTAATATGAAACTTCCTGCCCAATGTGAATGGAAAAACACATCTGTTTTATGTGTTGTTACATTGGGCACAATGCCCGTGCTTAAAATTTCCAGTGAGCAAAAGAGTATTGAAAAGGATCTTACCCTAAATGTGTATACTAAATACTCTTTAAATTCCTACACAGTTTCTTTGAGGTTCTTGAGGAAAAAATATGCTGAAGAGTGCTTTAGAATATGAAAAACATATTTAGTGGAAAAAAAGAATGCAGTTAAGCAAATGAGTATGAAAACCAATGATTTTTATGGGGTCAACAGTTTATTTGGGTTATTTGCAATATAATTGAAAAGGTATTAAAAAGGTTTCCATGACCTTTTACTTTAAAAATGACCAGGACATTAATCCACTGAGTCTATAACGAATTCATTTGCAGTTTGAGCTTTTTCAGATTACGTCTTGAAATGTGTGCGTCAAAGCCAAACTCAAGCTTCTCTTTTTGAAAATCACAGTCAGTGAAATGTTATACATGTTGGTCAAACATATGTAGCAATGGACATAACTCATCTTTCTCTGGGAGCGTGCTTCTTTTTAGTTTGGACCTGTCTCTGGAATTCTGCTGTGGTGGTGGAGTCTTCTGGTAACTTAGCAAAGACCTGTCAAAGTTACCTCTTTATTCATTCGAAGTTCCACCTTAGGAAATGAAGGCGTTATGCAGCTTGCTGAAGGAGGAAACTTCCTGAGTTATATGCAAACAGTATTGCAGGATATAACATGATGCTGTGGGAGTAATGTGCCCTTCCTGTAGCTCTTGGCGTTTTCTCTTCATTTTATACCAAGCATTTTTGATCTGGTTTGTTAAGAGCCACATAACCATGTGGCCGTGGTTTCATGACCATACACAGGCTCAGCATAAAATCTAGGTTGGAGCATTTTCACCCTTTGTCCATGGATGTCAGTTTGCCATGCAGCTAATATCTTCAGCCCTTCAAAATTTGCATACTCTGGGACACCATGCATAGGTTTGATTGGATTCATTCTTCAAACTCCTTCACGATCTCTGAGAAACATCAGTGTAGGTAAATACAATTGCAAAACTGTCTGGTGGTTACATACACAATTTACTAGGCTTACTTGGAGGTTTTGAAGATAATGGGAGCATGCATGCCATCTGCTTTACACCTTTGTGGCCAATTCCAAGAGCCAAAGTTAGGAGATTGAGTTCCTATACAGTCAACAGAGAGATGACAAATGCTTATTCTTTCTGAGGGCAGTTCTGAGTCCCTGTTGGAGACTGAATATTCCTTGAAGCACTAGTGTAGACTGCTGCAGTAGTACTTGTCAGTTTGTTGCATAGATTTCTTGTGAAATAATACTGACTTTCTCAACAATTTCTATTGGACACAGCAGGTATTCATTAGCTTTTGGTTTCATATAAATCCATTACTTTAGATGTTGAGTTTCTGAGGACTGATTCAGCCTGGTGCATCAGCTAACCCAAAGCATTTTCAGAAGTGTCTTTGAGGGCCACTTGTATGCCGAGCCTCTTTCGATCCTTTAGAAAATTTAAACTTGCCTGTAACTATCTTGTCGAAATTAGGCCTAATAAAGGATGTTGGAGACCAGAATAGCCCAAGTCCTGCAATGCGTATGTAAGAGAAGAGTTCCATGGGTTCCCGGCTGATGTTTTTTTCGAAATCATTCCTTTTTGGCCACAACCAACTGAAGATTCAGTCATATAAATATACATAATCCTAGACACAATTTGTCTTGTGGGCATCTAAACCTTGGTTGCATTTCTACATCAGCACCATTAGCCATTTGTATCCCTAACTAAAAGTGGTTGAAATAATGATTTTTGAGTTGCCAGATTAAAACCGGTGCTTTATTTATATTTCTACACTTTCTTAGTATCTTTGTGATTCAAATATTTATGGATATGGATCTGAGCAAGAAAAGGGAGTAGAGAGTAGGCACTTTTTCTGAAAGTGTTTTGAGCTAATGAAGTCACTAATGTTTCTTTCCCTTGTCTTTTTTTCTAGATATTGTAAATTGTGACTTGAAGTCTACACTGAGAGTACTGTACAATTTGTTTACCAAATACAGGAACGTGGAGTGAAGAATTGATTTGGAACATAAAGGAGTGTTAACACAGCATCATAACTAGCATGTTTTTCATCAGTATTCCTCTGCATCTTTATCCTAAAAGGACTAAACCATTTTATCTGAAGAATTTTTAATTATTATTCATGCACTACAATTTTCATAGTAGATATAAAACTAATATAAATTATGAAGAAAAATGTTTGGACCAAGGTATTTGGGTATATTCTGGGAGAATTCATGTTTCAGTTGTAACTGTCTTCACACTGTTTCGTAGTAGGTGGAGCAAGAATGAAAAAAAGATTTAGTATCTAAATCGGCCTTTGAAGCCAATCATAGGAAGATTCAGCACTCTAAATCCATTTTAATGGATTTACATATATCTTTTCTAATCTAGGATTTTCTATCCATGATAAGATGGTTGCATTCTAATTATGAGAAATGTGTATGGGTAGAAACAGTTAAATACTCTTGTTCACAGCTAAAAAGAACAGACTTTCTCAAGCACTTAACCTGATGAATTTATATTTCCAATGCTGTTAGGCTTGAATTTTATGGGTACAAACTGAAGTGGCTACTTGTTCCTTCAGACATTATAATGTGATACCCTGCTTTAAATATATATTATTGTGCATTCTGCATAAGCACACTTTGCAGCTTGTAATTTGGTTTTGTTTCAGGAAGAGATCTTTTTGGCCAAGTACACATTTCAGGAAAACACCCCTGTATAATACATTTTTCCTATAATATTTCTATTATTACATAGTATTAGAAAGTAAATGAATGGCTTGTTTTTCTTTTAGTAGTTTAAACACATGATCACTGGGTTGCAAGTATAGATTTATTGCTGAATAGGATTTAGAATCCGTCCCTGTGGTTGATTTTATGACAAATATATTGTGCTGCATGATGTCCAACACAAATATAAGATTTATTTTCCAGAAACATTCCTGTAGCTTTCAGATAGACAGCATTGCTTTTAGGTCAAAACTGCTCCCATCAACAAAGACTCTGTTACAGCATAAGGTTTTTTGATCATTTTACATAGCTATAAAGAGTACATTTTTCTAATTATAACCATGTTGGAGCTGTTATCTGTTTGGTTTTAGCTTTAACAAAGACACAAAAGAGAAGTCGGAGTTGATTCTTCCCTTACACTTGATATTAAGCACCAGTTAGATTTCCATAAAGGAACTGAAAGAGGTCATAAAGGAGCTGATAGAGATTGTCTGACACAAGTGTTAATCATCAAAAACTGCACTGTTGAAGAGTAGATGAATCATTTGCTAGAAGTCTTGATGTTAGTATTAATACCTTTCAAAAATAAGTGTTCCAGTGCAGCCACAGATTCTTAGGATCCTGGATTACACAGTAAGGAAAAAAATCCTTAGGCAGAAATTACTGGACAACTGTTTAGAAATGTTTGGACTGCTTAATGCAGAAAGGAGACTTGTTAGCAGTCTTCCAATTAAGGCAGAACTGGTATAGGAGAAAGGGAAAGCAGTCTGTCAGCTCTTGAGTCTGTTCATCTGAAGAAACGCCGTGCTGGCAAGAACAGCCAATAACAGCTGTATGTTACTTAGTATATAAAGCATTACATATTTTTCAATTTTCCAGGGCTTTTTTTAAATGTAGAGTTTTCCAGTGCAATGTTAACATGGAGGGAAGACAAGCAATTACGCTCTGTCTTCAATGAACACTAACTGATTTTTAATAATAAGCTGATACAGACTTCTCCTTGGGAGGCACAGAAATTGTTATCCTGAGAAGTAAATATCAAATTTTGTAAAGGAAAGTCAGTATTTAATTCAAAGGACAATATCTGGATGTTCTCTGAACACAGAAATTGAGGACTAGATGTTTTGACCTCAGTGAAAATGAACAAGTTTTCATTATATCTTTAATATCTGAGAAGCTAATTGATAGGAATTAACAGAGCATTTTTTAGGCAAACTGAGACAACTTCTCATGTATATACCAGCAGCAATTTCCGCTTACTTTAATATTTCACATCTAGATTTTTAATTTGCACAACTAGACTGTAGTAATTGTAATTGTTAATTAAAAAATGTATGATGTTTTTTTCTGCAGATCATGCTCAGCTGAAATACTCTTTTACATCTCAGCAATGGCAAAACAGTTTGATTTCCCTTGTTTCAGGATTACACTTGCTTTAAAGAGGAGCTTTATATACTTAAAGGAAAAAGGTTAGGAACAGTGAAACTGGTTTTTGCCTGGACTTGAAAATAAGTATACCTGTGCTATATTGGTATAACATTCCTGGAGATTTTGAAGTCTGTCAGACTCTATTTTCCATCCTTAAAAAACATAAAACTGACACAGAATGACGAAATCCTCATGCTGAAATGCAGTTATGCAGAACCACAGAAACATGTAAACAATACCCAACCTTTATGCAATTTTCTATCCTATGGTAAGAATTTATGTAAATTAAGATCTGCTATATAAACAAGAGTGTCCTATGTAAATATAGACCCATGTGATAGTTTTACCGCATTCACACAAATACTATATGCTGCTATGTAGGAGTGCGTCACTGCTTATATTTTTGAGCGTGTAGATTTAAATAGCTATCAGATAAATATGAAATCTAATATACAGATTATATCTAATATTTATTGCTTTGATACAGATTATAGAATTATAGATTACTACTGTAGACAGTTTGCTCTTGAGCAATCAGTGTAGGCCAGCACCTTCCTTCAGGGAAGTGAAATGTTAAATTAGCTGTGCCAAATTCTGCTGACACCTGTCATGCTTTTATTCTTGATACACAGTGGTCTATACTGATGTACAGCTGAATGCAGAATTTTGCTCACCGTTTATATTATGATAGAAGTTGTATAAGTTTTAGGTAAATCCTGGTTTTATTTATAATTACTTTAAATGATGAAATAGACCCAAATCAATGGATTTAGCCCATGTAAGATGCAAACAGGCACCTGGAGAGGCCAGGTTCTCTGCTGGTCCCAGAGGGAGCTTCTGATCTTGAGGCTGCTATCTCAGGGCTTTGGCTAGGTTTCTAAAGCCAGGTCGTATGAATCCAAGCCACTGCCTTAACATCTCATGGTGGTATTTGGATCTCACCCACCAGACAAATGTGCTTGTCTGTTGTACTCTGTCACATGAAGGCCCACAGGTAGCTGAGCCTGGAGATTACTGGCTGCCTTGAGTAACAAACAGTGACCACTCCTGTTGCTGGGGCTTTATGAAACTGCCAGAAGAACACAGTTTTCTGTGCTTCTCTGACTTCTAATACATCCATTGCATCCACCAATATGGCATTTAGATTTGTTTTGTGGTTGGAGATAGGCATCCTCTCCCTATTGATGGGTCCTGGCATGCTCTGTCAACCACACAAAACTTACTTTTTTTCAAAGAGGAACTATAGATTCTTAATTGTATGTCAAAAAGATGTTGTCAAAATAATTATCAAAAATCCTAATATCTTGAGGTCAATTCCATTCAGATTTCTTTCCCAGCTGACTGGCTTTTAGTTGCTGTAAAGATCAGGCCATAGAAAAAAGGTATTGAAGGCCTAAGTTTACCTGAGACACACAGATGAAGTCCAGATTTGGATTGCTCTGTATTTCTGATGCAGCACAGGCACACCAAATTTCTTACTAAATGAGCTGACTGCAGAATAACTAGTTCTTTGCATTTCTTAGTCAGTAGATATCTTCCTGTTATAAGGGGGCAGCAGCCCTTTCAGCTACGTAGTTCAGGAATTCAAGTGGACCAGCGAGTGCTGGATGAGGTCCTTATCTACTTTGATTGACTGTGGACCAGGCTGCTGACTGACATGTCTCTGTGTAAACCAGTGGCATTAAATCAACAGAGCATTTGGTCCTTTCTGTTTCACAGAGGGTTACAGGATTTGGGAAGGGTTTATATTCAGGCAGACTATATTGATTGAGGTAAATGCTACTCTGTTGACATTTATTCTTACTTATTTTTGTAAAGTATGTTTTTAAATCCATGTTTCGGATTAATTTAGCAGACACCTTACTTCAAGCCACAGTGTTGTAAGGCAGAATGGCTTTTGCAAGTAATGGGGTTTATTTCATTAGAGAAATATATCTATATGATATTTAATATACTAGATACTAGCTTTAGGTCTGTTTTTTGTTATTCTTGTCTTCTTACCAAAACAGCCTTCATAAATGGCCTCTGTGTGTGCCAAGCACCCAAAGAGAGAACAGTGCCTTGAAGACCTCTTGCAAGACTACACTGTCATTTTACTATAAGAATTAGTGTGGGTTTCGTCTTTACAGTGAAAGTACAATTAAAGGCTGAAGAAATCCTTTGTAAAAAGGTATCATTAAAGTAAGATCTTTTGTTTTGATGTATCACATGAAAAATTGAGATAAGAGCACCAAAATTCCAAAATTATGCATACCTCAGCATTCACACATTTTTCCAAAGAGGTTTTGAGCCATTTAACATTTACTAGGGCCAATTTTATGTATTTTGACAATATTTTCTGTGCGACTATTTCTTTTTGCAATAATGAGATTTTCTTTGCTGTCTAACAGTTTAATACTATACACTCTGCAACGGTGTTAGTGTTGTGAAATATTTGGTTCTCAATTTCAATATCAAACTAATTGAGAAAAAAGAATATTTGCAAAATTTGTTTCTTAACATGTATCTGAAAATAATGGTTAGTTTAAATTAAGCTGCATTGCTTTCAGCTGCAGAGTTAATAGCTTTCACAGAAAATATTTTATATACTCTGTAAGGAAGAGACACTCTATTGTTAATTTTTCCCTATGCTTTTTCTGAAACCTTTGTTATGATCCACAATAAAATCTGCACCTGAAAATCAACACTCTGTGTTGTTGTTGGGACGACGTATGAGATGTATGACAGAAAATTAGGAAGGCTGTATGGTTTATGTTCTCAGAGCTTCCAGACCTCTCTGTGCATCTAACCCCTTCTCACTTACCTCTTTGTGGGTGTACTCGGTGTTTATTATTATTTTCTGTGGGGGCTGGTGACAGCTGAAAGTGGGTTGGCAGAAACAGCCATGTAAAACATACGCTTGAAATGATAAACAGCAGCAGGTCAGGAAAATGCTGTATTTGACTCAAAATAGCAAAGTATACCTTTGCTTTAATACTATTGTGCTGAACACTTTAGTGGTGATATTGCAGCTGGGTATAATGCAATTTTCTTGCAGAGTCATTTTGTTAATTTGAAATTTAACAAAATGTTAGTGAAATGTTAAAATGATCGAATTTAAACTGTCCATTTTAGAAAATAACTGCATTTAGAAAGATTTTACGACCTATTTTTTTATGAACTTGTCTTTGTTGTGACCCTTTAATGCAGGAGCTTCAGTGCAGGACTTGGAACCAGGCAAAAATATAGGCATCTAAAGTGCTACAGATCGACATTTTTAGCCACTGAATTACTGGAATGCATCCAGAAGCAGGTGTTTGATCTTTAGGTCTGCTTGTAAAGCTGAAACCACCAAGCAGAGCTGCCTAATCAACAGGGAACACTAAGGACAGGGTGAGTTTTAATGCCATTCTTCATTCCCAGCCCTATTACTCAGGGCTGGAAAGAAGCATCTGTATCTGCCTAGGATCCACGGTTTTAACCCCCACCACATGCACTTACGGCTTTTGTCCTGAATTTTATGGATTTTGCCCTGAAGAGCAAGTCGACTTGCTCTTCTTCAAACATTGCAGTAAAACATAAAGGTCACGGTCTGGCTATCTCAATTTCTTCATCACTATTCACCCAGAAAGTAAAACGCCTGGGTTTAATGCCCTTCTGCACCTGTGAGGGTTACTTTTCCTCCTTCTTAGAGGAGTGCCGTGACCTGCAATAGGAATTTAAGGTGATATGCCTTTTTTAGTGTTGGAGGGGGGCACTGTTGATTCTTAAGCTGAAGTTGCAACACTGTATAAAGGAATTCCACGTTAACTGACACAGAAAGAGAGGAAAAGTGGGAGCATAACTGGTGGTTAGGTTGTTGAAAAGGTGGAAAAGGATTTGGGGGAAGAACCTGTCTTCTGGGCTTCCTGTAAGGCCTGCTTCAGTATTTTAATCAAAGGGTGGTAACATAGCAAAACACATTTTGAAGAGGAACTGGGACTAACAGCACCTCTGTTTCAATGCAAAGTTCTTGCTACGCTTTGGTCACTCTCACTCCTCTCTTCAAGACTCTGCTGTCCAAACAGCCTCAAGAGAAGATATTCCTACCCCACGCAGCCTGTGGCCTGAGTTAAGTTTGCGTTTCCTCAGGCAAAGCAAATAATGGTTTCATCCCCTGCTTTCTACCTGTTCTGTAGCCAGCAGGTGAGCTCACATGGGAAGGTGAGGAGCACCACATCATCTACAAGCTGTGTTTTAGGGAAACGGCAGACAACTGTATTTGGTCCGTAAAGCCAGTTCAGGTTTCTTGGCCCTTCTCCGAGCACAAGTACTGGATTGAGTGGTGTATATCATTTTTGGATCCCAGCCAGGTTAAAACTAAACCACTCAGTCCCATTGAGACTGGGTCAGATTTGAACATGTGCAGGCATAAAATGCTAGGGATTTTTCAGATGAAAATCAAGGGTGAAATTTAGATGGCTTCAGGAGGAGGTGGTATTCAAACAGATTTTCCAGGATTGCGTCCTTGGTGCCTATATTCTGTTTGAAGAGCAGAAAATCTTCCTGGGGCCATACCCCTCACATGGGCTAGGGAGGGAAAACAGGAAGGGCATCTTCTGTTTCCCTTCTGAAATTTCCATGTTGTGGCAGACTGCACAGGCTGTTTCCTACTTGGCTCGGTTTAATTTTATTGGGAATAAGCCTGAAAACATGCTTTAACTATTCTTCCCTCTCCTGAATGTTTGCACTGTTCCAGTTAGGTGAAAATTAATACTAAACTAGCATGTTGAGGCTCTGAAGTCTTCAGCTGTGACTAATCAGCACCATCCACTGCTTAGGGCTTTGGATGCTGGGAGGAATGAATGGTGCTGACTGTAGTTGTCTCTGAACGATTGGTCCATTGGATCACTTGCCAAATTTATAACTGTTATATTAGATGAACAGATGAGGACTATTACATTACGTTCAGGGGGGTGGGGGGAAATTGCTGTGACCAGAACTTTCTTTTTTTTTTTTAATGTAATTTTCCTTTTTTTCCCCTTTCTTTTCTTTGTTGGTGGCAATATGTAGATAAGGGAGGAGTATGGCTATTCCCATGCGCAGTCAGAAACTTGCAAGGTGCTGAAGACTGAAACTTCAATTCAGCCAGATACTGAATTAACTTTAAATATGTGAGAAAAGTCCTTGTGGTTTCTTTGAGTCTGTTTTACCTAGAAATGGATAAATATTCGTATTGCCGTGGGAAGCCTCAGTCACATTTACAGAGGCCTGCGTTGTATTGTCTTCACATCCTAGCATGATCCTATATAATTACACCCACAAAACCATTACTCTTAAGGCCTGCTTTCCTCAAAGAATCCCTTATAGCTGCTTTGTAAATTGGCTCATAAAGATATATGCTTCTTGTCCACTCTTGTATTCATTAAGAGTTTCACCTGCATGAGGGTTGAAAAACCAGGATAATTTACGTCTTCTCTTGTGAGGCCCTTGGAGATCAGATAACTACATCAGCTGCAGAGTAGCAGCATGCTGCTGTCTGCTTTCAACCTTGGCACTAAGTTTGAGGCAGATATAACTCAGGTGTGCTTATTATAGCTGTTTGGTTTATATCCATGCCTACAGGGCTTGTTGCACTAGCAGCTCCCTGAACGCATGCTATGATACAGTCCTTGTCTTGAAAGGCTCACAGTCCTGCAGGAAAGCTGTAAGTGAATTTCTCTAACTTTACAAGAAGATCATGAGAGGTATGGATTAGGAACCAGGTTCCCCTTTGTGTACCTTTAAGTTGTGCTGTAAAGCAAGGAGTTGGAAAGTTACCAGTGAGGCTTGTGTGGAATGCCAGTCCCCAGGCAAAAAGGGACCAGAGGAGTTACAAAGGCTGTTGTTAGCTTAAAAGATTACCACTTGTGGTAAAGATGTAGGTGCTCAGCATCAGGCCACTGAGGCAAGTAGGAGTGTGGGTTTGTTAAGTTGCTTGGGGAGGAATTTTCCCCACTGAAATGCTGCAGGGCCATTGGATGGGAGGGAAGTGCCAGCAATACAAGTTACATGCATGAGATTTAAACTTTCCTCTGTGTGACAGTAACTTAAACACATTCATGTGCATGTTGTTACAATAATAGAGTATTGAAGGTGTCAGTCCTGGGTTTCTAAGCCTCCTGTACCTCCAGATCTTTCTGAACTGTTTGTAACGGCACTTGAATAGACCAAAAGGACATCATTAGAGCAGATCTGTATTCTTAATTGCATAAAAACCTTGTACATCTACTGTCTGAAACCAGCAGTCAGTTCAAACAGTGTCATAACCTCTAGCTTCATTTTTTCTGTGTTATCGGGACAAATTAACCCATTAGCTGCACAGACTCTATTGTGAGTCAGAGGTATATGACTCATATGAATAGAACACATTTCTATTCTGGTTTTAATTAACTTGGCCTCCACCCAAATCCTCCTTACACATGAAAGATAGTAGATTAGCTGAAGTCTACAACACATTTTTAGGGTTTGTGCTGAAGTTACATGTGTATTTTTATGAGATAATGCTACCAAAAAAGAAAAGGTTCCCATGCATGCACTAGCTTAAAAAGTAAGCAATGGAACTGCCTTATTTGACAGACTGTTAAAGCATTGTAATTAATCTTGTTTGTTTGTTTGACTTGCAGACTGTGAGAGAACAAAAAAGAAATGCATAATTCTAACACATTGGTAAATTAGTCCTGGTCTTGATTCAGATGAATGGAGAATAAGTTTGTGGTGGTTACGTTTCTGATAGAAGTACAGTCTTAGGTGGCACTTCCCTTTCATGATTTTGCTATCTGTGAACTTTTACTTTCTTTCTGTTTTAAGATAAAATGTAAAGATTGAACTGGTCAGGATCCCTATCAGTATTTCTAATTGGGTCACTGTGCCTTCTCTTAATAAAGCAATACCTAGATCAAATAAACTCCTCAAATATAAATTGCAGGGAGGGTAATCTGAGCCACCACTGAGTGTAGCCTTTCAAAATGGAAGCAATAGTAATTTTATTTACACAATTTTACAAGAATTGAAAACAAGAAAACAAAAACACCCCTCTCTGACCCTCACAGAAATCAAGGCCTGAATCTTACTTAACACTAAACTTTCTTCATGGCTTCGTGGGGTCTCTTAATGCAAATGAGAAGCCGGCATCCAGATACTTGGTGGAGCCTTCCCACACCACCACTATCTCTAAAGAAACAAGCACAGGATAAGAGTAGAGGGTGAGGGGAAGAAAGAGAAATGTATCTTTGTTTGAACACTTTATGGGTTGCAACATGCTCATATAAGACAATGAGGGTGGGCCAGCTGGCCATAAAATCACCTGGACTGATCAGGAGTATGCTCTGTGTGCCACCAACTGTCCTGTGACTAGTAAGTTAGTCTACTTTGGCAGGTTCCATGAGTTAACTCGTAGCATGAAGAGGAGAGCTAGAGGAAAAAGGCCAGGTTTTAAAAGGGGCTTAATTTGAGGGGCTCTGAATTGAAAACTTGCAGGTGGACCACTACTTCCCAGACTCTGCAGTCACACAGTTTAATTCCAGTTGCTTAGAGCACTTAATCAAGATCTGCCTTCAACTCTGCCTGCCGCCAGTTAGTCCTGATAAAGCCCTAACTCACCTTCTCATTGCCTAAGTGGTGACATTAGGACTTCCGTCTAAGCAAAGAAATTAAAGGCACGTAGCAGACTCAGCTTCATTTAGCCAGAGCTCCATGTCCAGATTCAGAGATTTTTCTGACTTGGAGGGACATTGTCCTTCATGCAAGAAGGATAGTCTGGCACTGAGTTTGCTGCAGTATGCACTTCCCAGTCATGACAGAAAATTACCAAGTTGGTAGGAAGCAGATTTAGGGCACAGTTTTATCTACTGGTATTTTGAACAGTTACACTGCTTTTCACTTTCCATTAACCACAGTACATTTTCTGTGCCCACATTGTTTGAGGTTGGATTACCAAAACTGCCTGGATTCCTGTTTTATGCTTAGAATAGTGGCCCCCCAGACCTGGAGTGGTCCTCCAGACCTCCTTTACATAACCTATGGCGTATTGTGTGATCCACCAGGGTGCAGAGCATGATGTGCAGATAGGATACTAATGGGCACATTTCTCTGAGTCAGCTCTGCTGCCTTTTGGGATATATGTACAAGGAAACCTGCATCAAACCTCAGGATGTCCCTGTTACCATGTGTGCTCAGTAACAGAAAAGATCCAGGGCTCTTCTTCACTTTTTGGTTAAGAAAGTTATGCTCTGCTCTGCTCTGATGTGAGAAAGAGGATGGGTCTCACTGGGGCAGCACAGTCCCAGCACCTTTAGTAATCTCATACAGCAGACCTGTAACTTGCCTCCTGAGCACCGTGAGGAAATAAGCTGAACTATCTTGTGTTGCTGGATCTTTTGTGTGTACCTTGACGCTTTAACCCCGGAAGTCTTGTGAGCCTTTATTCTCTCATCTAGTATGATACAACCTCGCCCAGTAATTTTGGTATCAAGACTGTAACATCTGGTGCTTCTAAAACGTCTTTCCCAATGGCTCAGTTACCAGGCAGACCTCCGAGATAGGGAGTTAAACCGCAGTGAGTAACACCAACAGAAAACTTCTGCTGTCTTAAGTCAGGCAAAATTTTCCACTAGGTGAATTCCCCCGATTAAAAATCAGAAGATTTGTTCCAAGGAATCAAGACACGCCTGTTATTTAAACACAATTTCTCTTTTATTACTGGTTTATTAAAACTTACCGTTCTTTATTAATCAGCGTTGCTTAATTAACATAAAATTCCCAGGGTCTGGTACAATTCCACAACCCACAATCCAGTGCTATCCTGTTTGTTTCTATTTAGACTACATATTGCTAGAGTATGTAGGATTATATTGCATGCTGCAATTATTTTCAGGGAGGACTGTGACACTTGGCCTTGATCTTGGCTTTCTCTAGTACAGAGCACTCTAAGTATCCTATATTTATTTATAACTTGTTGGGGGGAACAACAGAGGCTGTCTGACACTCTGCACTCTCTCTTTACACTGTAATTCTCAGATGGGGCTCTCAGGAATTGCAGGGAGAAGAGCTTTGCCATTTGGAAAAAAGGTCTTACAATTTAATCAGAATACAGTTTTAGCCAACCAGCTACTTCAATCGGCCAGTCCAATTATGGTGTGGGTTGAGCAAGTCTCTGTGCTCAGGGTTCCCTTGAGTTGCTTTTGGTTATGAAATAAAAATAAGAAATTAGGTCAGTTATACTCTATTGACGTCTTGTAATCATACCGCTTCCAAGAGTATATAGCAGTGTAGCTTTGCCTAAATTAATATTTGGCATCTCAGCGCTATGACTAGGCTTTGCCACCAGTTGAAAGCTAAATTGGGAATGCTCATTCCAAATGGCAAATTACATGTGTGCTTGTCTCTGGACTGGTTTTAACTCTTGCAGCACTGCAGATGAGTACTCTCGGTCCAGTGCTAAAAGAGCTGCATCAGCTTTCTCACCACTGAGAACAACAGATACTTTCCTGGATGCCTTGCCCCCTCAATTGGTTATTTCCTCCTTGACTGACTCTCCTGAAATCTTTTATGAGGCTTTCTACCAAATTTTTTCTACCTACTTTAACCCTTCAAGAATCCCCAGTTCTCCCCCTCTTCATCTAATCATATCTTATGACATATCTCATCTTCTAGGTGTCCCTTCTCCCTGGTTAAGGTAGTTGATCAACCCAACATCCAAACAATCAAAATCATGCGGCTGATCACGCCTTTGTCTCATAAAAAATATGGGGTTTTTTTCCAATTGGTCTTAAGCACTATGTCATTCCTGTTCCTTTTCTCAAAGCCACATTGAAAGCTTTGAATGGTTTCTTCATCTTGCTGCACACAACAACCGAAGGAGCTTCTTATTTCTATCACCAACCTGTGTTCTAGGGACACACTCATAACCCTTCCCCACTTGCCCCCCTGCTATGATTTTAAAAGGTAGGGTTGAAAGGCATGCATCAATGTTTTGCCACAATCCAGCACATTCTGCAAGATAATTTGCAAGACCTTTTTACTGTCCCCCAGGGATTATTCTAAGAAAAAAAATCCGAATTCTGACCCAGCAAACAGTGTGTGGCCGTTGCTTCATTAATGGCTGGTCAGATATGTGTCTGCTCACACAGATGCAGTTTAGTGCCTGCACAGTATGGAGAGTATGGCTGTATGTCTCCGCCCATTACATTGCAGAACAATATTAAGCCAGAAAAGTGCTGGGAAAACCTCAAAGTACCCGAGTTTGGATACTTCTCAAATGTTTTGGTTTCTTGTGTGTGCTTACAGAAGTCAGAAGAGAAAACAGAAAGACGTCTAAATGTGCTATTGTTCATTCCCCTCCCTTTAATTCTCTGATCCTGTCCTTGCACATGACTGTGGTCTTTAGTGGCTCCTGACTCTTCTTTTCAGCCCTCAGCTGCAGATGGGCGCCACTTTGCACGCAGGGCCATGGAAGCAGATTCTTGAAAACGGTGACGTTGCACAGCGAAAATGAGGTTTGAGGAATTAACTGAACTTCTTATACGTGAGTTACAAAAAACCCCCATGGAGTTGATGCATATGAAAGTTATTACTTACAGTCCTGCAAAGTTAGAAGACGGCGAGGTTACGCTTCTCACATGAAGCTGAGTTGCATCTGCACGTCTCTCCATGTGATACTGTTGGGTTTTCAAGCCCAGATGAAATTGAGTGATAAAATCTGCTGCTGTAATATCAATGTTATATGCACCTGAGGACAGCTTTATCCACGGATACCACTCTGAAGCTGTCATCTTATGAACTAAGAGTTACGGATCTGTATATCTAGAACTAAGTCCTCCCTGCTCTGCAGAGGCTGAAGTTGCTTTTCTCTAAATAATTTTCATCCTCTCTACCAGTCGTGTGCTTTCAAAGCTTTGCATGCTAACAGGCTCTGCGTATTCGTTGCAAAGCCAGTGACAGTCTTTCCTCAACATCATTGGACGTGGGTCAGGCCAGACTGCCAGAAAACAGAAATAGCGGGTAATTTGCTGTGAAGTTATACCCTGAACTAGGTAGATTGTATGGCATGGGCTGACCTGTTACAGAAGGGAGAGATCATTGTGTGATGTGCTGAAATAAAACTGTGTCTAAAGATGTATTTTGCTAAATATAAGTTAGATCTTAACATTTGAGAATGATTTGGGTGTTTAGGATAGCATGAGAATTAATTCCAGAAACAAGATATGATCAGTTTACCTTTCTTGGCACTGTATCTTGCTAAACGTAAAAAACCTCATTTCATTTACTGTATAATTATCCTCGTGTTTTCTTGAATGAAAGCATAGCAAAGATCACATTTCTGGCACATTTGGGAGCAAAACAGTTAAATTGCTAACAAATAATGTTTTGTAGTTTGTATGAGAGCCAAGAAGATTAATGAAATGTTCATGAGAGCGTCTGGCAAGTGGCCACATTCCTATGGGAACGTTGCTGCAGTGAGGTTTAACGGAGCATGAGGGACATTAAGAAACAAATGTGTGGGAGTTTTAGGGTGAACTGTAAATGATCAAGAATCTAGTAAAACTGGATATGGTGTATTTTGCCTTTGAGGCTTTCCAGTGGGTCTCTGTAACATTTCTCATCCTTATCTAAAGTCTGTGAGGAAGATGAGCAAAGTGCATCCTCCTTGGGTTTGTTAAGAGCAGCTGTCAAACACTTGAGCTCTACTGACTTCTCTGAATGTTACAGCAGATGTAAACTCATTAAACAAATGGCTACAAGAAATAAGTCTTTTAGCCTGACCAGAGTTTTTGTGTAGAAGCTCCTCAATTTAATGCTTAGTCTGCCAGCCTGCTCGAATCTTGTGTATGCTTTTAATTGCAAAAAGCTGTGCTAATTTCATTCTTTCAGACAAACCAAGGAGAAGCTGCATTATTACAGCTTTATTTCTATTTCTGCTCTACCACCACCTCCCCTTTCACAGCAGTTGTCTCTGAAATACATCCTTATTGACCATGTGAATCCACTAACATGCTGCATCTCAATTAAGGTAGTAAATGTTATATTTAATCAAAGATAAGAAAACAAGCTGTTTCCTGTTTCAGAAGAAAAGCTCTGTATCAGTAAGATTGCTAACAGGAGTCAAACACTTCTTTCTGCCATACCAAAAGATAAATTAAACAGGAAGCTAGTGATTTGCCTGAGAGCAGGGTAGGCATTGAGCGGTGTGTGGACTTTATGGTGTGCCTGCTAGAGGTTTTCCAAATTAGCTAAAATAATCATCAGTAGTCATCACGGGTAACTATTCAAGTGAAGGAAACCTGTGTTCTTACTTACCTTTCCACTAGATGGCAATGGTACATGGTAGTTATGTGTACTTTAGTGGAGGAAATCTTTAATAAAACCGAAAATTTTATTAAAGGTTTGAGTATCTCTTTAAATGAGGACAGTCATACTGTTAACACACGCTGAAACTTGGCTGTCTCAGCAGTCCCTATCTCAAATAGTAAAACTGTTTTTCTTTCTTTGCATAACAATTGCAATATCCAGATTTAGGATTAACAAAGATATGGATAAATCGCCTATTCAAAAGAAAATACAGTGATGTCGAGGCTGTCTAGCACACC
The DNA here is from genome assembly GCA_027574665.1 of Rhynochetos jubatus. Lineage (NCBI taxonomy): Eukaryota > Metazoa > Chordata > Aves > Eurypygiformes > Rhynochetidae > Rhynochetos > Rhynochetos jubatus. The sequence goes on from CM050663.1 coordinate 12,168,506, forward strand.
AAAGTGTGTACTAGGTTTCTGTTTTGATGCTGGATGAGGCACTTTTCTGGTGTTAAAACTAAGAGAAAGCGATTCTTGAACTTATTTCATTGATTTCAGTAGTTACATGAGGGATGGATTTGGTTCAGGGCCTTTGCATTACAGAATTAAAAGTGCACACTACTGTGTGAGGGGAGGAGAGGACTGTTCCTTCTGTGGTGAGTCAGAACAGCAGCCAAAATGGCCCTGCTTTGTAAAAGCTGGTCCAAAGCCATGTGAGGGCATTACATCCTAAAGGATGTGGTGTTGGAGGAGGAGGTTGAGAGAGGGGAGGGAGGCATCAACCCCCACTTTTTTTAATGGACCCGAAGATCTGAAGAAATGTGATAGACATTCAGACAGATGGGGTATCTGAATCTATTGGTGAGCTGACGTCTGTGGAGACTATTTGAGGCCTGTCTGTAATTCAGAATACACCATGGTAGGACTGCTTTTTCCTAAAGTCTGACAGTTTGTTGTGTTTATGGATTCAACTGTTGAGCTAGGAAAGAGCCCAGAGTGGTCTACCTGACCCCACAGGATCTGCTTCCCGGTGGCTAGATGATGTGTGGGTATCAAAGTGTCTTGATTTAAGGAAAATTCTTGATGTGATCACAAATGCATATCAATGTAGAACATTTGTCCTATGCTAATCATGTGCTTGAGACTGGAAGGTTTTTTGGTAGATACCATCTACAGAACCTTCAAATTCATTCCATTACAAAACAAGATCAGATTCAAAATTCACAAGTTTAACTGCCTCCTAGCCAAAATGTTAACCCACCAAGATTAATAACAAAAACTGCATTGCTAAATAGAGTCCTGTGTTTAACAACTGTTGTAACTTTATTTTGTACCATCAGTTCATCATATTACTATTCTTATTTAGATCTGCTGCTGGTTGCAGCAACAAACCAACCAGTTACAGTATTGTCAGTGAAATATTTTGTGAAGAGTTTGATTGGCTTAGTTCTTTGGTTAGGACTGCTTGTGACTTCTGAAATGAAGTACAGTGTAGGCATTGAACAATATCTCTTGCAATAAGATGATTTCCTTTTCGTACTCTGCCACCTGGTTTCCACCATGACCATGGCTAATTTACTTGGACTTGTCAGACGTCCACTTCAGTGCCAATGTCAAGCATTCCTTACTGGCTTAGTCCACTGGGAGCTTGAAGCACTAGAACTGTAGTGGGCACTGGTCTAAATAAATTGGAACTGCTGTCCTACATCCTCAAAGGCTTAGTCTGCTAAGACAGATAGGATGTAGGTGCCCAAATATTGTGAAGAACTAGGCTTTTGTTCCTTCATAGCCCTCTAGATTGTCACTTTAGCATCTTTAGAGGTCAAACTCTATGAGTATCCACACTCATTAACATTTAACTGCTCACAAGTTTCATAGGATATTCAGCAATACTTTGCCCTTTCCTCACCCTCCCACGTGCACCCGTTAGTCTGGCAAATGGACACATGGAGAGCCAGGGGCTGCCAACAGCCCGCAAGACAGCACAGCTGGCCTTCACCACAGCAACAGGATCCATGTCAACAGGATATCTGTCAAGAAAAGGGGCTACCCTCTTCCTTGAGACAGAGGAGTTCATCAGCAAGCTACAAAGATGCCAGTTGTGCTCCCACAGCAGTAAACTCAGAGCCAGTCACATGGTCCACGGTGAGTGTGCAACCAAACAGAGCAAAGCATGCCCCATTTCCACCGGTGCTGGCTCTTCCAGGGATAGCCCTGTGATACGGTATCTCTTGTGTTGTCCCTGATGGCTACTGTTTTGCTCTGTGCAGGTGTATTAGCAAAGGGTTTACATAGCGGCCTCTTCAGACTAGCTCTGATATTTTGGAGGAAAGTAAAATGCTTCATTGGACTTTTTCAGGCTTGGAACTAGGACAGATGGTGGACTGCACTCATGTCTGCATCTGTGAGGCTTGTGCGGTCTGTAAGATCCTGGTTCATCCTCCCCAGTATGCTCAGAATTAGTTTTCTGGGCCAGGCAAACTACGGATGGGTAGCTTCTGTACCCACCAGATGCAGAAGAGTCATTCCATGACTGACTGTTAGCTCTGTGGGCTGTCCTTACTCTCCTTCCTTGTGCCCTACACAGAGAAGCAGACCGGTCATCTCCTAGAGTCACTGTTACTGACTCCCACCCCAGACTGACTGAGTCTTGATCTCGTCAGGTGGAAAGGGAGAGATGCCCTCAGTGTCATATGTTTCCCTAACACATGCTGCTAAGGTGTGAGGAGTGAAACAACTGTGAGATACCATCAGCTCTAAAACGAATCTGGAACTGAGTCCCTTCTCCCTGGGGCCTGCTGCATTGACTCAGGGAAGGATTAAGGCGACTGACTATTCATTGTAGTCTTCACAGACATCCGTGAAAATACGGCTAAGAAACAGGCTCTGAAGGCTTCTCTAGAGACATCCCTAAAGCCGCCACTCCCATAGGCTCAGTCTTTCTCTACCTGCTCGGTTCCAAAGTACTGGTGAAGCAAAATGAAGGTGAAGTGACTCTGCCGTCGGGCATGTGGGATAGGTACAGCATCTATGCCCAGCACTCCACCCGCTGCTCGCTCTGCAGATGTTGTCACTGCTGTGCACTGTTGGAGAAGGGGAGTAACTCCTGGCTCCTCCTTCTCTCTCATCCTGCTCCCAGAGCCAGCACTCCTGTTCAGGAACAGAATGGCTCTGAAGCTGTCACAGATTCCTTTTTGCCTGGTGTGGCGGTTACAGTCCTAAGAGAGGAATCTGGAAATAGAATGCCTCTCTCGAAGTGTCAGGGAGGCTCGCGGAGTCCCGGAGGTCCCATTGTGCTTTTCAGAAGCCTCATGGTTACAGCTGTATTAAATCAAGCTGATGAAATGTCATGTTCACAGTTGGTGGACACAGCAACACATCATATTCTGTTACATTTTTGAAACTGAGGATATTTTTACAGCTCAGCTCTAGTTGAGGGGTCTTTGAGAAAGTCCTGAAATATTGTCAAGCAGAATCAACATTATTAATATTGTCAAGCTCAGATACCATTTTTAAAGAGGGAACTTCTTTGGGCAAGAGAAACACACAACAAAATCATATGATCAGGTCTCATTTTGTCACAGAGAAGTGTATTTCATTACATGCCCAGCTGCTGTTGTCGAAGTGGAAGCTCTGGCTGGGCTTCCACTTCATTCCATCAAGAATGATGTTGTTGGGTTCTTTTTGTTCTTGTTTTATTTTATTTTATTTTATGCATTTACTCACTTGTGACGACAAGTGAAAGATGCTGGTTGGGCATGAGGAGGTGACAATTCCCACCATGTTACTCTGGCATTACCTAAGTTGGTGCGTATGGTTCTACACAAAACAGATGACTTTTCAGTGAGTTACTAATGACTGGACACTTGGGCAAAGGAAGAAATCCTTCTTCCTTTAGTAACTGCGGAGTAGAAAATGTGTGCCAAACGTGGTTTTTTGTTCTAGAATACCTTTCTTTCTCAACAAAAAGATTAACACCTCTTGCAGGATCTGTGTTCTCGTCTTAACTCTGACCATTGCTCTGACATCCACAGTTAGCCCAGAAAGCCTGAGAGAAATCCTTAGAGCAACAGCTTGCCAAGAAAGTCAGGAGACTTTTTGTGGCCTCATGGCTCAAAGAAACATCTGAGGTGGCTGTTCGTAGTGCAGCCGTTCCAACCAAGCTCAGCTGGTTCATTTCAATTTGGTCTCATGCTCTTTCATAAAGCCTGTTTTTCCGCATCCCACCCTGACAGTTTTACGTACTAGCCTGCAAAAACACTCCAGCAAATCACCTATAGGAAATGCAGTGGCCAGGCCATCTTCTTGGGCCCCTGTAAAGAACACTTAACACAGTCTTGCATATAAAAAAAATTCACAAATGTAAGTCAGCATCATGGATTTTTAAGGTCTGAGTCATTATTCTGTATCACATCAACAACAATCCTGCTTTTTATTTAGTGAGGACTGTAGATTCAGATGCCTGGGTTTGATTTTGTCTTGTCTCAGCCTTACTGGAAATAGTTTTGAGTGTCAATACCTTAGTGCATTGATGGTGTAATACATAGTGAAAACATAGTACTACACAGCGTGATAGTCCTTGCTTTCTTCATAATCTTCAGAGCTGGACAAACTCTGGAAGTAAAAGCTTTCAATGTTTTCATGTTCTATTTATTTGCTACCTGTGTGTCTACAAATTCAAGTTTAAGGAAAGAAACTTACAGGCTTTTGGAGGAATATTTAGACAAGTAATTCTCAACAAAGGCTGGGTATGTCTGGCCAGAGCATGGAGAAGGGATGAGATGAAATGGATTCTGTCATCGTGTCTCTTCTTTTCCAGCTCATCTTCCTGTCACTACTTCCAGAAGTTGGGGCACAGGTATATTCCCTACCCTCAACTGGTGCATAAGCAGAGCATTCACTCAATTCTCCCTAAAGACTAGTTGGAGGGATGACTCCAGAACAGGGTTACGCTTGGTTAGTCCCCCTTTGTAGCAGCCCTCAGATACTGTAGTGATGAAGTCGATGGGAGTAACAGGTTTGCTCCTGGTGCGCATGAGACCCGTCTCGCTGCTCGAAGACTGCAGCTGCAGCGCCTACTGCATGAGACTGCGGGGCTGGTGTCGCAGAACTGCCTGCCAACTGTGCTCGAGTTGAGCAATAGTGTGTGCTGGTTATTAATCCCCACTGTGAAGAAGAGGTGAATGATACTTCTACAACTAAGGTTTCCCAAAGTAATTTTTACTAATTAGTCAAGAAAATGAGTAAGAAATATGTTCTTTCCCTCCGAAGGCTCTAATCCTACTTGACTGAGCAGTATTAAGCAATCCTATCAAAGAGAATGTATTTTTGAAGCAGTCCTTGGGGCAAAATTAGAGCTTCAAGAATAAGAAATAATGAGATGTGGGGGGGGAGAGGCTTTTTTATTTTTGGAACAAGTATGAAAGAAGAGCCTTTGCTCCTGAGTCAAGTTCCCATGCTTTTTCATTATGTTCTTTGGCTGAAGTGGTCTTTAGATAACAAATGTGTCAAGCTGTTCTGTCTCACTAAGTTAGAATTAGGTTATGTCTGTGCAAAAGAAAGTTTTGGAATAGCTGCAAAAACAATTACAACGCTGCTTGATTCACTGATGATGTTAATTGTAAATCCATATTAATCTGGGGCTGGGCAGGAGTTGCCAGAAGGATTCATTTTCCATGTACAGAGAGACAGATGCTTGTCTCCCTTTCCTTTTTTCTGGTGCCTTAGACCTTGGATATCTCCAGCATTTTCTGAAAGCATAAACAGTAGCCTTAAGCAAAGTTGCAGTTGATAGGAAGGTTGCAATGGCCTATATAAATCTCCGTACATGACTTCAGCTCTCATAAAAGCAGCTCATAATATTTTAATCATATTCTGGAAGTCCTCAAATGCTAACACATAGGAAGTACTGTACCAACAGCTAGTTTCTTACTTAGGAAACTTTAAGGGGAGGGTTTCTTTGTTGATGTGATTCTTAAAAAGAGACAGATACAAAATGCAATCTGGGAGAGAAGAACAGAAGAGAAGATGGAAAGCTATTCTTGCCAGTCAGATGCCATGTCTCTCTCTGTTTGCAAGAGTTTTCCAAGTCTGTGTCTGCTGTTGAGCTATGGAAGGCTATTTGTGCATGAAGTATGTCTGCATTTGGGGCTGTACATTTTTGAAAGCTTGTCAGATTCATATGCTTTAGTTTAAAGCTGCGCAGATGTTTACAAGTGGTCCTGGTGAGAAGGAGTGCATGAAAAAATACAACGTACTGGTTGATTTTGCCTCTTGTAGATGGATGGTTTGTCAATTTGTCACGTGATAATACCAATTTATAAGCAAGCTTAAAGCTGGAGAGGCATGGACTGGGTGCCAGGGGATGACCTCGGTGAGGGTTCCAGGTTAGTGGTGTAACTTCAGTGTGGCCACACTACATAGGCTGAGCCAGAGGCGAGTTACGCAGCTGCCTAACTGAATGGAGAGAGCGGGAGTGATGTACCATAATCCCACAGGTTCTTTGCTTATAGAAAGAGTGCTGAGATAGAAACAGCTGCTGAAAGATTCCAGCAGAGTATAGAAACAAAGTGAAATGTCTTGTGTCTGTGGCAAAATCCTCATAAAAAATTCAATTAATTTTAGTATATTGTTGAAAAATTACCAGTTCTGTAGCTGTGAGACCAATGAAGCTACTGATTAATATGAATAGTTCATATTCACAAGCATCTGATTAGTATCTCCACAGACTCAGGAAGATCTTGCTGCTTCAAAATATGTTTGAGTCACATTTTCTCTGCAGCCATAAAAGCTAAAATTCTGGGGGAGGGGAGTGGTTAATGAATGGCAAAGATGGGGGCAAATTCATGTCACAGAATTGAATAGAGATCACAGATCTTCCAGGCCCTTCTGTAGCTGGCACAAACAAAACAGTCACTAAATTGTTACAGTGACAGAGACTGCACAGCCCCTGAAAGGGTCCTGTTAAGTGTGCTTTTACCCAGAATATTTATGACTAATTGCTGATGCACGTTGCTTGGCACAGCAACTGACAGTTCATTCATAACTTGGTGGTTTCTCCATTAATAAGTTACCCCCTAATTAGTTCCTGTGAAGGTACTTCATGAAAGCATAAAGTCATATTCCTGTAACTTCTCCAGTGTGACATCTACCCCATGCTAGCCACAAAGGACTGGAATTCACCAGTCTGCTGAGCTACAGTTGGAAGATGACTGGAGATGGGCGAGGAAGATGTCAACTGCTCTCTGTGCTTCTCAGTCCTAAAATTAAGGTCTGAACCAGGAATAGCATCAACTAGGGCCCTTAACCCCTCCAGCATCCAGTTGGTTAGTGGTAGAGTGAAATACATCCCTGCAGTGGAAAATGGCATGAGGACCATTAATTTTGGCGATACTGTGTTTGCTGTGGTTCCCCAGACTCAGATAAGATCCCCATCTGTAGAGGTCCAAGGATGTGACCATGATTTCTTTTGTGGCTTACGTTTCCCCCTATTTCTTGTTAAGGAAATCAAATGTGTTTTCTATAGCTAATCTAGGGATAAACTGGCATTCCTTTTTTGCTGTGCTTCCTCAACCTTCTTTTCAATATTCAAAGATAATAATGGACTATCCCTACAATTCCCTTGATTTTGTTTTGGATTGTTTAAATTAATTTCCAAGTCTATTACCTTCTGCATCAGCAGTACCATCTGCTTGAGAGTGACATTTTCTTCATCTTGGCAGCCAAAGACCTAGAGTTACAGCCCTTCACCCTGCCTGTTACTGTGCAGCAAGAAGAGCCTTTTGGAGCAGAAAAAAACCAAGTCCCAAACTTCTAGAAAACACAGTTTTCTAATGCTTTTTAGCTGAAGGTCCCATTTAAGCCAAGTACTTTGTACCCGAGTATTTCTGTAATACCCAACTTAAACAGATGTAATACTGCTACAGCTAGGTCTCCATTAGTTAACCCAAGTTTCCTGCTGTTATGTTATTTATTAAGATGGTTATTTCTTGAATTGAAATTTGAGATACCTATTAACACATGTTATGAGCTGAACAGATGGCTATGTATTTCTAGCTCTAAAAAATATATGCTACGCAGCCAATACAGCTGTCCTGCCATCCAGAGGAGTCATAAAAATTAAAATAAACTAAACTGTACCGAACATATTTATTTTTTTCCTTAAATATTTATTCAAAAGTTTCTGAAATGCTGATTTTATTGCTCTGGAAAAATGCTAACTTTCTTAATACTTCACATGCTGTAAAAGAACATCCCAAGGTGAGAAATAAGTGCAGATCAAATCTAATGACTGGCCTGCTGAGCAGTGGTTTAAAAATTAGGACCTCAGCTTACAAAATGGCTTACACTAAATGACCAGACACGGCCCTTACCTGGACAGAGGGTGGGGACAGCCATGTCACTGCTAGCTTTTCTAATGGGCTAGAGCACGAAGTCGTGACAAGGAGTGACGTGTCTTTGCCTCGTCAAGCGCAGTTTCGGAAGGGGAGCCGAGCAGCACAGCCCAGAGCCACTTTCAAAGCTATCAAGTAGGTTCAGTTGAGAGCGGTGTGCTGAGGATTTCTTCTGGAAGATGTATAGTGAGGGGGTGTAGGGACCCAAGGGGCCTGGCCGGAGTGGCCTCAGTCTCTCAATGGGTGGAAGGAGCATTGGTAGCTCTGCTGTGCGTGACGCTACACTCTTAGTCATGCCAACTTGGCGTTTAGCATCAAAGTAACTTTTTTGTAACATTAAATGTTTTTATTATTTTTTACAACATCAAGTTTTATGGGATTTCTGTCAACCAACTGCAGTCATAACACTAAAAAGACATGTTTGTTTAGTGAATAGAGTGCTGGTAAAGGTCTTGTATTGGCTGCCACTGGAGCCAGTGCTCTCCACTTACCCAGGGAACAGGTGCTGTAGGTCAGCAGTAGGACAGGCTTGCCCAGCCTTGCTCCCAGAATGGGCTCAGCCCATGCTGGCACAGGGCAGTAGCATTGAGGGGGTTGAGCATCCCTCTTCTATAGGTGAGGGGAATTGAAACACAAAGGGGTTAAAAGATTTGCTGGAAGTCAGCCCTCCGACTGGTCACAAATCCAGAACTAAAGCCCATGTTTCTGCAGGTTCCACCGGCATCCTTCACAATTAGTCTGAGTTTTTTCTAATATGAAGCGCTAAGAAATGCACTAGGACCTATTTGTGTGTGATTTCAATAAACCAGCCATGCAGCTCCTTAGGGAGGAAATGCACAGCACAAAATTATGGACTGCTGAACCTCGTTACTCTAGTCACCCAGACCGCAGCTCTAACCAAGGGCAGCTTCAATGGCTCCAGGGAAGGGAAATACTAGCTCTAGCCCAATTCCTTTGGGACCCTTGTCTCCAAGCACAAATATGACACTACAAAAGGCTGACTCTAAAGCATATGTAAAATGAAGTTTCTTTTTCATCATCAAAACTTGGGAGCGGGGCTACACTGGCACTGGAGAGGTACCTGATATTGCAGGGGGTGACAGACTTGTTTGAGTACCACAGGTAGTCCAGCCACAGCAACCCAAAACACCACGTGGACTAGTTACCCTGTGAAACAGATTGCTTCCCTGGCTCTCTGCTGCACTCTAGGTTGCAGGGAGGGCATTCCCATGCCCCTTCTGTGGGGCAGCATGAGGAAATTTGAAGTTTTGGTTTGAAACTGGCCACTTCCATGGAGGGAGGACAGAAGAGCTGTGGATTAACACTTGACATGAACAATGATTCTGGTTATAGAGGTTATATCTGTTTAATCTGGAGTTTCAATGAGAGGCGTCATGAAGGCCCCTTCCCAACAGTTGTTGCTGTGAAACAACTGGGATGTGAAAAAAAAAAAAAAAATTGGGGCTACTGTGCTTGGAAACAAAGGTAACAGCCTCATTTAAAAATTGACATAATTTGAGGGAAAAAAGAAGTCTTCCATCTGGTCAGAGCAGGACTTGAAGCAGTTTTGGGGAATTTATAGATGGAAGGGGGAAGTTTTAATTATATTTTTAGAAAGTTAGAAATTGAATGTCCTTAGAATCACAGTTCACAATTCAGCTGGGCTGGACGGTTTGGGAGAGCAAGAAGGGAATAGATGTTTACACTGTAGCACATACAAAAGAAGTAATCTTAACTAAATTACGTGTGATACCTTTTCTGTTTGCTTTTCTTCAGTATGTTGTTAGGAAATGGGCCAATTTCAGGAATGTAGTTTTTAATTTTCACTACTATGGTGGGTAAACTGATAGCCTTTGCAAAAATCTGGAGTAACGTTCTGGGGATAAGGCCAGACCACACTGACTGACACACAAAAAGATTGTCTCTTTAGAAAACATAAACCTTTAGAGCTGTGAGGGATTTAAAAAAAAAATAAAAAAATCACTCAGTCTGGCCCTGCACTGAGGCAGGATCAAAGACTCCCAGACCACCCTGGCACATGCACATCCTAACTTCTCAAAACCTTCCCGTGAAGGAAGCTCCTCTGGCTCCCCACTTGATCTGTTCTGGTGTCTCACCAGTATAATGCAACATAACATCATAACAGAGATTCAGAACATGGCTGTGTTTTGTCTGTGGTAGGGACAAATTCGCACTGCCATGACAACGTAAAGTATTGCTAAAGCGAGTTTCACGTTAGGTTTACCTTAAACTTTAGGACCCTTTTATACTGCCGGAGCCATGTGAAGAGCCCACTAATGCTAGCGAAAGCAAGGCTCTGAGTTTCTATGGCTAGGAAAACTCCCTAGGACAATGATGGTATTGGCTGTGTAAAGAAAAGGAGATCATATACTTCATCTCTTCTCTGATAGCATTGTACAGTGCCAAAATTCGAATTGTCTGGAAGCAATAAAGAACTGCATCAATAACAAGAGAGGGTGCAAGATTCTGAAACCATCTGTCACATATTTGAACATGCATACAATAGACTCTTGATGTAATTGAATAGTTTTTCCCCATGCTTTGTATACTCCATCTTCCTCAGTTTAACACTGAAGGAGAGCTTTCAGATACACCTGTGTCACCCCCTTGTGTGGTACATCCCACCTCTAGATGAAGCTGTACAAGATACCCCACAAACTAAGCCTGCAGCTCCCATCATCTGCACTTCTGCCTACCTCCTCAAAAAGAGCAAACTCCGCAGGAGACAACAGATTGCCTTCCCGCTCTCTATTGCTGAAAACAGCTCTTTTCCATTTCTTTCCCTACTTGAAATCACCTGTTGATCTCCAGACAGCTCCAGACCTGCATCTCACACATTTGCAGAGCAGCCCTGCAGCTTCCCCTCCTCCATGACCCCATATGCTGGAAGCAGCTGGTCGGTCTGATCTGTGATCTATTAACCAGCTGCACTTGGCACACAGAGCTGTGGAGGAGCGGAGGGAGGCTGCAGGTGAGGGTGTGCCTGTGAGCTTAGCCCCAGGCTGAAAGGCAGGCAGCTCTTCAGCTGCAGCACAGTACCGGGCGGCCCCTGCTTGCACGTGACTTGCACGCAGCGTCTCGCTCAGTGCAGCAGCAAAAGCTGAGGGGCCTGAAAATCTGTTTTGTTGCATGATGTGCCGTAATTGACAGGAAGGTATCTGGTCTTCTTCTAGAATGCCTATTTTTAAGGATGTTTTCTCGCTCAGTGAATTGAATGAACCAGTTTTGCAATCTGCTACAGGCCCCACCCTGCCTAACCCTGGCTAGTTAACCTGTAACAGATTGCAAAACTGGTTTGAGTCACACAGTGGAGAAAGAGATATAAATTAGGTTTTTAATACTTTAACTCTCCTCCTCACCAATAACATAAGCCATCAGTTGTTAATAGTGATGCTACAGAAGAAGCACAACACGTGTCAGCCAGCCATTCCTTCGCCACCCTGTAATAGCCAGTTTCATGGTTTAGGAGATTGAAAACTATGTGGGCAGGAGTAGAAGTCCCTTTCCAGCGCTGCAGCGTGGATGTCTAATTCATATTCTGCATGTAGGACTCATATATGTCAAAAAGAGCTCTGACATAACTGAGCAGTCATCGTTCAGCTGATAGGCATTGCCTTGCGATGCCACTGTAACTGGCTTGTGTGTCTGAGCCAATGCTGGAACGAAACGTAGGTAAATATCTCACCCCCTTCAAACCTGGGAAGCAGAACAAACCCATGTCGCAAGCAGTTTTTACTTACTATTTTCCACTGGCCTGAATTCATGAGACACCTATGGGTTAGACAACAGTCACCTACAGTAAAGAAAACAGAACAAAAAGGTGCTGACAATGTTTTATGCAAGTAGGGTGTTAATATTGGAATCTTACTAGAACAACTTGATCCCACGCAGGTTTCTTTTCCACAGTGTTTTGCTATAATGCATGGTCAGAGGGAGCATGCATGCCTGGCCAGTGATCTCAAATGTAAACTCAATGAACTCTCCCTCTGCACAGGTGGCCCTTCCGATTGACTTCAGGTTTTCCATTCCCTCTGGCCCATTTTCAGCCTTTAATTTCTTTACTTCAAAAGGGAACAGAGTTAGCAGGAGTTATAATGCAGAGATGCCTTAATGGCGAATTCCAGTCGAGATGCAGCCAACAGGTAAATGTTACCAGCCTTCACCAAGGCCACAAAATTGATGAAGCCCACTTGCCTGTTTGAGAAGATGTACTGGTGGCCATGCTTCTGGTCTCATGAAAAAGAGAGATTATGTGTCACTTTAGTTCCCAGTTTGGAGGGCTACATCCACTAATGGCTTGCCCAGAAGACCTGGAACAGACCCACTGCTTTCTTCTGCAAGGAGCACAGTAAGCTGCAATGAATAGCTCTGAAGGAGAACCTACAGCTCTGCAACAGAGCTGCCTCCTGCTAGACGGTGCTTTCTCCATGAGACTTGGAGGAGCCTATTTATCTCAGGCAGAGAAGGACTCAAGTTTCTTCAGTCCTGACTGCACTGGAGCTTTTCTGCTTTGCTGCCAGGGAAGGACAGTGGCCACCTTCTTCCTCTCATTGCTGCTAAGCATAGAGGCCAGCTGCCAGTTTGAAAAGCAAGAGGAGAGACACTTACCCTCAGCAGAGATACCTAGTGTCTGAATTGCAAGAGGAGAACACCTCCTGTTGTGCCAAACAAGGTGTCTTCGTGCTGACCTTTAACTGCTTTCCTAAGGATTTCACTATTAGCTAGTTCTTAACTGTGGTGAAACTTATTCTCAGGCCCCTGGCTTTTCCCATGCATTGTCCTTTGCATCTAACAGGAAAACAAACCCGCAAGTCATGAACTGCAGCAGTGAATCGTGGGGAGTTTATCCCTAAGAGCATCAGGGCTGGGATCACCTCTGCCAGTATGGGGAAGATATTTTAAAAAGGAAGGAAGGAAAAGACGAAAGTTGGTGTGCTGTGCTTTTGTTCAGGTAATTTTTTTGTGTGAATGGTATGACCCAAACGAGCAGAGGGCACATAGAGCCTTTTTGTGCTGAGGGGCTGGCAGGTGGTGGTGTACTAGCAGAGTTCAGCCGTGTACCACTACTCTTTGCTAGTACAGACAAGATTAGATGAAGAAACACTGCCCAAGGAATGGGTTACAGGCTTCTAATTTTGTCTAACTACTACCCACTGTTCCTTCTTTACTTGCCTTCGGCAGTTAGAAGTGACTCAAAAGCCTTCACCTGCCTATAACTATGTATGTAAGGCCATTATTATTAATAAATCAAACTACTTCCCTTTGTATGTGCTTGGAAGGAGTACAACACTGCTAAATGCTCTACTGCAGCTAAGAACACAGCCATTCTGAGTTTTAGTTCTTTCCAACACTTACCAATGTCAGTTCTGAAATACCTCTATTTTACAAGACATTTAATTGCTTACTTTAAAAATTCACCATAGCTCAGCTGGGGCCTGATTTTCAGTGAACCTCATTTCTGTACCCGCAAGGAATTTAGATGACTCTCTGACCTCCTATTAAATTAATAAATTAAAAAGTTTACTTTTTAAAACTTGTGATTGTACCTGACATTTGGGATACAGTATCTTAAGGCACAAAGGTTGTACTCATTTGGTTTTAGGGCATTTTGGAAGTTGACTTGTGGAGAAGTTGGTGGCTTGGCTCTTCAACTAGACCAGAGACCAAAAAGTTAAAAGAACTAACAGAGCTGGGGAGAGGATTTTTATATATAAATAAGAAAGAAAAAAGAACTACCAGAGGGCGGTGTTGTAGATGTGTTTGCATTAGAAAAGTGTGATGTGCTAGAGGCATAAAGAACAGTTAAAAAATTGGATGGTACTGGGTTCTGCTGTTACCTCAGCTACTGTGAGGATTGCTTTGACTTTCCATAACAATTTCCAGTTGGTGAAAAGGAAGTACTAATGCTTAGGGCACAGGGGTGGTGTGAGGATCAACTGCTTAGTGTTTATAAAGTACTTTGAAAATGATAAATGTTATGTAAATCAGGAAATGCTGACAGACATCATCCATCTGGGACTGATTGTGAAAAATAACAAATTAACTAATTTCTTCAGAATCTAGAGGGTAAAAGCAGCACATAAAACATGCAAGGCTGTGCAGGTGGTAGAGTAACTGCACTTGTGAGGTCAGCTAAGATGAAATCATATGTGAAATGAGGTCAGGATTCTCTATGTTCATGATAAGCCTTTGTCCATTACATCATCTCATTGTTTGACACACTTCTGCCCAACTATTTAATGACCACTTACAGGACCTGTGATTCACAGCTCCTTATGCGTCCCACTTACCTGCGACACCCACTGTGGGCAGAGCACTTTGCCCTGTGTGCTGTGTGGCGCACAGCCCTGAGCTGTGAACGCTTACTGACTAGCGTGACTTGCAGTCGTCCTGTCTTCCTTTTGCCAAAACCGGTACAGCTATTCCCCCACCTTCGGGAGGCATTGCTCTTCCTGCACGATACCTGTTTGAGGTGGTCTTCCACTTCCATGGACCACCTCAAACACTGGCAATGTGTCCTGGCTGCCTCTCTATGGGATGTAATGCATTGTGAGCATGTCAGCAGAAAAGCCAGAACAAAGAGAGCATTTGCAATCAGGATTAAGCATCACAGCAGCCAGTCCCTCCACTGGAGTTTGCAAAGCTGCAAAACTCTGAATTTTAAGAGCATTAAACCATTAAACAGTTGTTTTAATTTCAAGTATGTAACACTGTCAGTGCAGTTACTGTTTGTCATTGACAGGGAAAAAGCAGTGAGAGAAGAGACAGTCTGATATTAAAATTAAAGGTGGGGATCCTGTTCTGATAGAGTAGAGCACCAGCTAGCCTCAGTGGCTCCTACACCTTCAGGTGACTTTTCTTTCTCCTGTTTCCAAAACTGTCTTCCTAAATACAGGCTAGATGAAAAGTGTATGTGGTTCCCCTGGGGAAGGATGAGGAAAGGTCGGGATTTACATGGTGATATTTACTACTACAAATTCTGTAATGGCCATTACAGAAACTCGATTCAGTCATTCTCATCCCTGTGAACTGAGTCCATCTAACTACATATCCACACACCATTATGATTTCCCAGCAGCTTTAGGTAATTTTTTCTTCTTTCGTTACCCAACCAACTGCAAATTACTCTTTGTAATTTTCCTACTGAAAAGCCATGTAAGCCTGGCCTTCAAGGATTAGTTGCAGTAAGGAATGCATTACCTCTCTTTAGATTTCCTTTTATACCCATTTGAACATCCGAATAGTCAAGTTTAACAGGAAACAGCAGTATTTTCTTCTGAGACCCTTTCCTTTCCCTCTCCCGCTTCCCCCTTTCCGAAGTAGAAAGACTGAATCCTGCTAGGTTTGAATTGCCTCAGGCATAGTTCTGTGATCTCTCAGCTCCCCAGTTCAGTCCTGAACAATCCCTGAGCTTTGCAGGTGGCTGGAACAAGATTCTATATTGTACCAGAAGAATATGCACTGAGAAAATAATGAGGCAAGAGGAACGGAGGTACTTTTTGCAGGTCTCATTATGCAGATGACATAGAAGAGAGCGTGACAAGAGGATGTATCTCTTCTGACTTTTTCCTTTTTTAGCAACATCACCCTTAACACCTCTGCAAAGTTCAGACTTTCTTACTTTGGTTTTCTCGCAATTTTATTTACCATGTGTGATTCTACCTGCATTATGAATGGAGAAATGGGAAAATCAGTGTATAATAAGAGTAACTGTATTCTAGTCGGGCCTCCAGTGTGCAATCTGTCCTACCTGCCTTGGTCACACACTGAGTATCCTTTCCACTTCAGGTGAAGTTTGGTTTTGTATTTATCACAACTTCCAATGATACTTTGGACTCTGTATGGGTAAGGAACATTAAACAGTTCTTCCTTGCCTGGGATAGCTTGTTTTCACTTCAGACACTGTCACTCATGGTTCACTGCTTTTGGTAACCTTTCCCTATATCTGGTAAACTCTCCCTTAGCACGTGGCTTCCCAGGGATTAGGTGAAGCAGCAGCCTGGGGAGCCGATGTATACTGCCCTTGGTTGTGACAGGGGAAGCGGCCTTTGCACTCCTGACCTGTGGCCGAGGAGCCTCAGCAGGAAATGCAGCTCAGCTTTTTGCCAGCAGCTCTGTGATACCCGAGTGCCTGCTTATGCCCAAAGTTGTTTATAAACAGGTCCACATGCTGCACTGATTTATACCTTTCGCAGTCTCAGCAAAGTCGATTGTGAAAGTGGGGTTTGTGTTATTGCAGAATGAGTCGTGATCTCTGGTGAAGGTGCCTGGCGCTTCCTTTAGTGAGATTTTGTCTGTTGCTTATCTTAAGGTGGTGTGTCGGCTCCCATGTTTGCTGCTGCTCTTTGAAATCTGGCTGTCAGGTTGGGTAATGACTTTACCATCCCACAACGTACTTCTTTCCATACAAGTGGTGTGGACAGGTGCCCAGGCTGGGCCTAACAGGGGGATGAGTCTGTGGGACCCATGGCCTTTGTGGTAGTGGTGAGGTGGCCATGGGATAAACTGACACCAGGAATGGTGTTTGTGTGTCCTTCCTGGTGACTGGAAAAAGCCTGCTTAGAAATAAGTAATTTTGGAACGAAGTCTGACCCCTGCCTCTCCCTGTAAAAGTCACCTGTGGGGTCCTTTTGGTGAGATAAATGAATGCTTGTGAGTGACCTTGTACAACAGATCTCCCCGCAGATGGTAAGTGCTTTGAAATATTCCTTGGATGTAGATTTTGAGCATGATCCAAAGGAAGCCTCTAACAGTACTTAAGTGGTTAAGATAAACATTAAAGTGTCTTTTATTGTTATTGCTATTGCTATTACTATTATTGCTCAGGTGTCTAGATAAGTATTGAGATTTCCCAGAATAGACATCCACCTACAAACCACTGAACTCAAGGAAATTAGGCACTTAAGTACTGAAGAGGATTAAAAATACTTACACCTAACTTCAAGCATCGAAATACCATTAAAAATCTGGGCCAAAATGAAGGGAGGGAACAAAATATGCCATTTGCATATTAAGCAGGCTGAGAAGTGCTCAGAAATCTGAAATTTTGATGAATCAAAGAAAAAAAGAAAAGAGATTCTTTGGGAATTTGAATAAGATTTTTTCTCTTCCCCTCCCCCCCTCCCCTCCCCAAGCAGAAAATGGTGGTAATGTGACAAAATCTGTAGTACAAAATATTTTTTAAAAACCCAACCACCCAAGTGGTTTTCACAATAATTTTTTTCCATCAGTGGTGCTAGGAATTATTGCGATCAGTAGAAGGAATAGGCTGCTGTGCTTATATTGTTTGCTCTAAAGCAGGACAAGAGCCATACCATTTTGATGTTAGTGATTTCATCAATGGGAGAAATACACAGCCCTAGACTCTGGTCGTGTAATTTTAAAAAGCTCTCGATTCACCTTTAGAAATAAGCAACCAGAATTGTCTGAAATTATATATTTCCACTCTGCACTATTTTAACTCAGTTGGGCTCTGAGGCCGTGGTTCATGTCCTGGCTTCCTCTTGACTCAATTATTGTAATTCATTATTAAACTGTTATTTGTTTTCATTCTTTACACTGTCTGCTGCTTTACAAAGCCCAGTGGCTAGATTTATAACATGGAGAGCTCTGTTCCATTACATTACAGCTTCCCCATAGTATTTTTTTTTGGCATGTTCAACAACACATTGATTTGGGTATTTAATTCTTTGGTCACCATAGATTAACCTTAATCTACATACTGCCCTTAAGCATTTCCTGGTATTAGCGGTTTTCCTAATTTGAACTGCAATTCAGTACAAAGTTTTAGAAGTCTTTCAGTGCTTGGAACCAAAATGGTGTATCCAAGCATTATTGAACTTTGAGGTTCATGCCAAGTCCAAAATGGGCTCTGGATCTAAAATTTGCAAGGTCCATCTTATTTTCATCTGCCAGTACTCTCTAGGCAGATGGGAGTTTACTCATTCCTAGAGTAAACTAGGAATTCTGTTAACCCTGTATCTTTGGGTATCATTTCATCTCTTGGAGACTTAAAAGCATCATCCTTCTTTGGGTGTCTGGGATGAAACATGTAAGTTATGTGCCCTGTACCTGGCAGAGCTAACAGCAAAGAGGAGGAGAACTACAACCCTTCTCTTAGCCTCCCTAATGCTCCCTACTATCAGTGGTCTCATTAATGAAGACAAAAGTGGTTCCCAATATGTAAACCACAATCCAGCCTCTATTTTGTCTTTCAGTATGGTCACACTTGCCTCTGCCCTGGTCTCAACAGTACTCGCACTGAGAATAATATTCTACTGACAAACGCAAGACTTGACAATACTACAAACCTTTATTCTCTAATTGTATATTCTTTTTGCTGCTTCTTTCTGTCCTTCCTTACCTTACTCCTTTCCTTGTTAAGGTAATTCCCTTTCCTCACTGCCATCTCCTGTTTCTGCTACTTCCTGTTTTTCTCCTCACAAGCTACAGTCACCCTTGGTCTCCCAGCTCGTTTCCCTTCAGCTGTTCTTTCTGCCCCATCAGTTCCTTTTCTTCTGCAAGATTCCATTTCTCCATTTTTATTCCCCTTTTTTATCTTTCTTTTTATTCTTCTTGCCTTCCTTCTACAGTCACAAATATTTCTCTCGCTTTCCCTTCTCTTTCCTCTGCCCCTTCTCTTTCACCGACCTCTCTGTCATTGAAGTCTTTTTGTTGGTGTCTGTCTCTTGAATCTCATTCTTTCTCCTTCTTAATGTATTTTCTCATATTCCCCACTTGTGTGTCTCCTTTCCAGCTAAGATAAGCATTTGTCCGCAGGAAATGCCCCTGCCTGGGCTTGTCCCAAAGTCCCTTTGTGTTTGGTTTTTGTAATTCTCAGTGCACCTGTGTGCCTCAAGAAGCCATTCATCAATAAACACAGGGCAGGCAGCACATCAGAGCAAGTTCTCTGCATATGAATGTGTCTCCAATGTTACCTTCCTTCTTCATCCACAGGGCCTCCGAAGAAGCCTACCCTCGCATGAAGGCAGTGGCTGGACTAACAGGCTGGATGATACTGGTGTTGTCCTTCTTCATCCTCACCTTCCCTCAAAACGCACAGACCTCTGTCCGCAGTACACATTTTTTTCTGTCAGAAATTCATTGGGGTTCCAGGTATGTACAGTTTGAAGTGATTGCCAATATGGTGTGGCATGACATGACTTGTTGACAGCCTACAGGATATATAAGCCAAGAGTCAAGAAAGATCAATACGTCACAGAGTTTCCCTGCCTCGGTTTTCAGAGGCTATTGGTTTTATCTGGGGGTCGCTGGCCCACAGACCGATGTTCAGCAAGTGCCGTGTTTCAGTCACCATACTAGTTTGCTGTTCATCTTGGCCTCTGTATCAATAGTTTCACTGGTATAGTTGCCTGTGAGCAGGGTGTTGTCAGGACAGCATTTCAGCCTTGAGTGGGAAACTGGATGGTGGATGAACTTTTACATTGTGGTAATGGAAGACCTCCAGTCTTGCCCAAGCATTTGTTTTTGCGACCTCACAGTCTGTGAAGAACTCTAACGTACACAGTTTCCCAACCTGAGAAATCATAAGAAATTTGTGAGCTTTCCTGGCTGCTCACGGTTAACAGAAAAATGCACAGGCATCGGCAAATTCGATTATTCTTCTTGAAAGGGTTCTGAATGGCAAAAGAGCTACCGAACTGCCTGTCTGCGGATACAGGCAAACGGCCACAACCTGGGTTAAGTTTGATTTGTGTTCACCCACAACCATGGGTGTAGAAATAACCCCCTTTTTTTCCTTTTCTACTAGGAGAGCATAATCCTGCAAATTCTTCCCCACTTTCATGTGTGAGAGCAGCTATAGGTAAGAAGGTTTCAAACACTGTTTATCCATTGTCCAAAATATTTGCATTCTCCCTCCATGTGTACAGAACTCTGGCACCTTTTGGCCCCTGCATAGGCATAAAAGTTAGAGTCAGTGTACGTGGTATTCTCTCTGCAAGCCTTATGGAAAAAAATCCCATTCATTTAGAGTTGTTTCGCGTTTCTGTGCATGCAGTGAACATAGTGGAGCGAGTGTAGTTCTACTGACTAAAAAGTCTATGGTATAGGGGTTAGGAGGCAGTGTTTTCCCCCATTTTCCTGTTCCAGCTTTGAAAAAGAGTTGGTAAACTTTGGGTACACTCAAGAGACTATGGCTTTCCTATAGACATCTGTAAAGTGATTGTATTTTACCGATTGTGCAGGCACTTAGGCAATCATTAGACAATATTACTAGAGCTATTTGGAAAGGAGGAGGGGAAGAGAAAAATCCTCTGCATGTGTGTGAGGGGGTTCCTTGTAATCTACTTTGCGGAAGGAATTTTTCAGCCCGTGTGGAATGGTGTGGGGAAAAATATCCTAAAATATGTTCATTTTTTTATGGTCATTCTCCCAATCCTTTGACCAACACCTGCTGAAACTTTGGCTCCTTTTGATATTGTTACTTGTTGCACGTCACTTCTGTGGGGTTGGGTTTTAAGTGGTTTTCAGTCAGTCTCATTCACGTGATCCGTGAGAACATTGCATCTTCTTGCACTGCTTGTCATGAACACTCTGTGCCTGGTCCACGAATGTAAAAAACAGTCGCAGCCCCTATGTGAACTGCAGCGTGAGCTTGAAGTGGCTCGTTTTCATGAGGCTGGTGGGTCAGTCACAGGGTAAAAGGTGGCTGTGACCAGCATGGCTGTCTTACACAGTTGGTACTGGGAGGGCACCAGGACGAGCATGTTTCTGATATTCAGAGATGCACAGCATCTTTTCTTAATGTCATACACAATCACATACAGGACATTTGTTGTGAATTCCACCAGCTTGTCATGAAGTTACATGTGATGTGAGCACTTTAATGCTGCCTGATGACACCAACACGTGGTTCTTGGGTTGTAATGTGATTTTCCCACCATCTCCAAAAGTTTGTCTGCTGGGCAAACTTTCAAAGGTGGATAGAAGTGTATGTGCGCACATCAAAATAGCCAATTTATTTTGCTAACAGGCACCGAGGTGTCCAGTTATCTGTTTTGCTTATGCAAATAGGAATTTTCACAAGCACAACAGCTGTGCGTGCCCTGTGATTATTTCCATAAGGTAGCAGATTGTAACTGAAGGGGACATGCCTTTCGATATGCTTGGGGAGTATTTCGGGGGCATGGATTGCACCGGTACCAGAAGAGTAAAGGTGCTCTAATGGCACTTGGGCTCACGACTGGAGTGGTGCAAAACTTGCCTTATGAAGTCTGAAGCTGGGGCCAGTGTAGTGAGAAAGGTCGTGACCTGGATTCGGGGTGAAGCAGTGGGACCCCCGGGCCTTGCTTACACTCACATCGATTTGGGGTGTGATGTGGACGAAGCCTTCCCCTGCCCCGGGATTGTGTCGGGCCCTGGGTGCCGTGGGTGGCCTCCCGGGCGCAGATCCGCGTTTCCCGGGGGCTGGTTTGCGCAGGAGTTGGCCCTGCGTGTGGGTGAGCTGGGCAGACCCCCGCCGCGACCCCGTACTTCGCAACTCTTGCGGAGCACGGCGCACCCCGCTGCCGACGCCGTTGCGCAGCAGCTGCGCGGGTGGCCGCGCTGGAGCGCCTCGGGCCCCCCTTCCCCGCTCCCCTCCCGCCGGGCCCCCTCCCGCGGGCTCCCCTATGAGGTCAGCGCGGCGCGGAGGCCCCGCCCGCCGCCCCGCCCGCCCGCGGCCGCAGGGGGCGGCGGGCCGCGCTCCGCCCCGCGGCCGCCCCGCTCCCGCGTTCATTTCATTCCTCCCCTCATTCCGCGCATTCCTCGCATCGCTGGCGCCGCGCAGCCCGGCCGGGAGCCCGGCCCGCCCCGCCGCCGGCCGGGCAGCAACTCATCCTCCGAAGGCTCCGTCCGCCGGCCCGCGGCAACCTACCGCCGCGGTATAAATAGCCGAGCGGCGGATTAAAAATACGCGCGGGGCCATAAATAGCCGAGGCGGCCCGGGGGCGGCGGGCGAAGTTTGCCGTCGGAGCGCGGCGCGCTGGCGGTGCGCGGAGGGGGGGCCACGGCGCGGAGGTAAGAGGGGGCCGCGGGCGCGCACGCCGCGCCGCCGGCGCTTTGTGCGGCGGGGCGGGGGTCGGTCCCGGCCGGGGTCGGCCCGGGGCGGGGGGGAGAAGGGGGGAGGCGGGAGGAGGGGGGAGCCGGCGCCCCCGCAGGTGCCGGGGCAGGCGGGAGAGGGGCCGCGGCAGGGGGAGAAGTTGTTTCCCGCGGAGTTTCTGCCGCTGCGGGGCCGCGGCCGGAGCTGCAACAGGCGGCTGCCGCCCGCCCCGCCGCGCCGCTCCGCTCCCCCTCGCCGCCGCCGCTCGCACTTAGTTGCCTGAGTCACCGCTCTGCAGCCGGGCGCGCGCACACACACACACAGAGACACGCGCTCTCTCACACACGCGCGCGCACCGATCCTTGGCATTTTTCACATTTTTTTTTTTTTTTTTTTTTTTCCACGGGGAAGCGAGAAGTTGGGAGCAGCCCCGGGCTCGCTCGCAGCCCTCGGGAGCGATCCGCCGGCGGTGCGGGCTGCCGAGCGGCCCGGCCTGGCGCGGGGCTCTGCTCCGTGCGCTGCCCTCCGCTCTGCTCTCCTTCCCCCTCTTATTTTCCTCTAAAAGATGAAAGAAGGAATGTCCTTTTTCGCTGCTTCTTCTCCTTCTCCAGAGCTGCTGCTGCCGCTGCTGCTGGTTAATTGCACATTCAAGTGGAAAATTTTCGGGAGTCAGCAGAAACATTGTATCCAAAAAAGACAAAGTCGCAGTTACAACAACACCGAGGAGCCTGTCCCTGGAAAACTTCCTTTCGGTAGGAACCATAGGCTTGTTTTTTTGCCTTTTTAAAAAATTTTATCCGTAACACTTTAAAGAGATCTATTCTGCAGATGTCCACAGTGCTGATGCGGAGGGCCGGTGGCAGCCTTTGTTCACAGAAGGAGCGTTTTCAAAGGAAGTACACTTCTAAGGGGGAGGGAAAAAGTTCTACAGTCCGGCTCTTGTAACCAAATTAAAACAAAGCGGCCCTCTCCAAACAGCTAAACAAAAACAACGAGGAGAAATAAAGCGAGAGGGGGCGGGGGGTAGGAAAAATGATTTCTTTTTTTACCGAGTAAAAAAAGTTTGCTCTCCTGCCTCAGCTGAACACAATCCTAGTCATGATTTCTCTCCTCTTGCAATCTGTTTTAAGTTGAATGGTGTTACAGTATAAAAATATTTATGAAACAATGAAATACCAGCCACCCATGTTTCTCAGGAGAGTTGTTAACTTATTAGAAACAAGTGCCTGCCTTTGATATGAAGAAATGGAAAGTGACCTCCAGAAGTGCTGGAAAGTTAGGGAGCAGTTCTGTTCCACGCCTTCTGAATGTAAATGGCTCCCAGTGTTTTTTAACTGTTCGTTGTTGAACACCATCTGGGAAGGAAAGGCCAGGAAACATCACATTGTACTGGCATTCTCTGACGTAAAATAGTGTATGTAAGAAATGTAAGCTAAAATGGCAGAGCCTCAGGGAAAAAAAAGTAGCTATGCAGCTGTATTCCAGCCTAACAGAACCGTATTTGCTTTCCCTGAGTGCTGATAAAGTTCAGAAACGCAGTATTACCAGTTAACGGTTTTACAGAGATATCCAACCTAGATAATGGCAAAGTTTGGAGCTGTACGGGCAAAACAGTGTTTTCTCCGGCTCAGTGCTCAGTTATTATGCAGTACGTCTAATATGGAAATCTCTGTGGGAATGCCTCTTCCAGGAAAATTCATGCAAATAACTAAGTGCTACCTGCAATTGAATATGAAACCAAAAATGATTATAATTACATTAGGACTTAAATTATGTCGGATTCCTCTTAGAACCCTAGATTGGGAATGCGTGTCTGTAACGTATGATGTATTCTGTCTCTATAAATAGTTGGGGAATACCATTACAGGGATATTAGACTGTGCTGGTGGTAAGATGGTGCTATCAAAAATGACACAGACCTGTATATTAAATTACTGCAGGGGGTGGGAGGGAAGCCTGCATGTTTGTGTGTACGTTTATATATACACACTTGCGTACTTTATTTGGGAATAGAAATACAGTGAATGTTATTAAACCACCAAAATGAAGATTTTTATATTCGGGTCACAGTTTGAACGTGCAATTTTTTTTTAAATCAACTTTTTGAAATTATTTTCATTAAGGGTAAACTTTTTGGAGGTGCATTTATTTTTCACCTTCTCGATAAGACGTGTATTTTCATACTGCACTGGTTTTTAATTAGGTCATCAGGCACTTTCTGTGCCAGTAGGGATAGTTCTGTATTTTTTTCTGCTGCAGGATTTTATCAGCTGACCAAGCAAAAATTTTGGATGCAAAGAATTTATTTTTCTTTCTTCCTGGTAATCTAGAAATACCTTTGGAAAGTACTTTACCGCTGAGCATGTTTGGTGTATTTTGAGCATCAATTTTACATACGCTGCTTTGGTGAAGTAAATATTATTAGCCTTTGCACCCAGGAGAGTGTAACAACAGCTCTTGAGATTCAAATTACGGTTTTATGTTCTGTACAGTTCCTTAGTGCTGAGTGGGATGTACGCGAGCAGTGAAGCAGAGGGAAAATTGTGATTTGACAGGAGTCTTAGTAAAGACAGCCTCAGCCTAAAGGAGTTTTTAATTAAACAGCTAAAAAAGAACAACAGAAACTTAATTATGAACTAGACCTGCCGTGCGTTTCCAGCTGAGAAATGATAGCGTGTTGTGATGTGTGGAGACGTGTAAGCATGTGTGTAACATGGTTGCTATAATTTGTAACTAGTGTTTTTTTGTTGTTGTTGTTGCTGGACGGTGTTGTGGTTTTGGATATCGTTTAAGTGGTGTTTTAGGCTTTGTCCATTCCTGAAAAAGTTAAGCTCGGTTAAGTCACATGCTGGGGGGAAAAAAGATTTCTTCTGTCTTTCTTTTTAAGCTACCTTTGTAGATCCTGTTGTAAGCAAACTTTCAAGGTACAGTACAGGCAAAAGTGCAATAAAGACTTGTGGAGCTACAGAGAAATTCTGATGTCTTTCACTTAAATATTTTTACCTTTTGCTTTTTTAAGTGTCTTATGATACAGCTGTCACTTTTCAATTTATGAAGTAGGATGGTTACACTGTTGGAATAATTTCACTGGGAGTAGTCCGATTTTACTGGAAGGTGCCTAAGACTGTTTCCAAAACATGAAGATTTCGTGTGCCCTTCTGAATGTGTGTGTCTGGGAGAAGGTTACCTTCAAACGTTACGTTCTGAACGCCGCGTGGTTTCTGACTGCATGTAGGCACCCATACGTCACTCTTTTTATCTGCTATTTCTTCGTGACCTTGATGTTGATGCTATATGTTTCCAGAGATGGTTTAAAAACAGTCTGTCTGAAGTGATTCCATTTATTTAAGAAGAAAAGGGTTGCTAGATCCAGTCCTTACAGAGGTTAAAGTGACTAGTATGACTCATAGGAATAAACATTTGCTGGATCAAATACTGAGATATTTACAGCGTATGCTTTATGTACGTGGTTAGTATCATATTTGATGTCTAAAGAAGGACATGGGTGCTCTTCTGTATCTTTGATTTAAAAGAGTATCAGGTTTGACAGACATGCTTCTTCAAATTTTTGTCCGGGGCTTATATTCTGCTTTGCTTATAATCTGTCTGAAACTTGCAGGCACGTTTCAATTAGAAGTTAGTCACTCATTCCATTTATGCTGTTGTTCATAGCATGTGCAAATATGAGGTGAGGGCTGACTTTTTTAAAAATCCGGTCTAAACTCGGGTTAATTCCGTCGACTTCATATGGCCTGTTGGTGTATTACAGTGGCTGTAATGAGGATGCAAACTGGTCCTTTTGACATGATTTTTGAAATCTCCAGTTCATCAGAGGGACCTGCTTTTGCGTGAGAGAAATAGTAGTTACTTATTTCTGGGATTTGAGATTTAATTACTGTTTTGTCACCATGCTGCACTTTGCCATTAGTGCTTGCCTCAAGTAGGAGTGTTTTATGTTCCTAGACTACAGTAATTTACTATTAAAAAAATAATTTAAGTGATTCCCAACAAAATTTTAGGAGCTGCAAGAGGTAAATCATCTCCCTGAAAGAAATGGCTGTTAGAGGTTTTGTGGCAGTTCATGCAAGTACTGCATAATTGAAAATGTATCCTGTGATATATGAACGGATTAATGGCATTATTTATTGTAAAGCCAACTGACTCTAAGCCACACTGAAGACACATTTTTACAAGAAAAATCTCTGCCATAAATTCCCACTTTATGACCATATCTTGCTCTCTGTTCTCGCACAAAACTCCTTTTGACTTTTGCAAGTGGAACAAGGATGGAAGAATATTTCCTGGAATAGTTTTGTGTTTGGTTTTAATGATTGCTCATTTCCAAAACATGAGAGAGTGAAAAGTTGCAGACCTCGATCCTTTGAGGCACCAAGTTCAAATCTGCTCCTCAGATTTGCTGTATAAAATTCAGCTAGGAGTTTTCTGATTTAATACCCTGAAGCTCTCTTGTTTTTGTATTAAATCCTGATCCTGCTGCAATCACTGAGTTTTATCTTGTTATTGGTAAAGCCAACGTTTCTCTCTGCGTTGATGCAGATTCAGCAACTTTTTTACCATATCAGGTTATTAAAGTTCCACCAGAATTTTATTAATTGTAAAAAGAGAGGGATTGAAGAAGTGGAGGGAAGAGAAAAGGCAACAAGCCTGTGTCAAAATCTGGCTCCCAACAACTAATTTGAGATATTCTACACAGGAAGTCTGTGAACGTCTCTGAGCAACCCGTCATGTGCCGCGTGCCCTTATTTGTTAGATGGAGTTTTGCACATACGTCAGGAACGCGATGGAAATCCGCAGTGTGTAAAGGGTTTATAGACGCTGGCCTGGTCGGTGCAGGGCTGCAACCCCGTTTCCTAGTCCCTCCGGCTTGTGCCGGGGTTCGGCAGAGCAGCCACTTTTAGTTTGGCTCCCATCCAGTCGAAGGTATCACCTACAACTTTTTGTTCTTTGTCTTCTAGTCATTGTTTACTGGAACAACGTGATTATTCCATCTGCATCCTGTTGTACCTTTCCAAATGGCCTTCTTAGATTTCTAGCTCTTCACTAAACTTTCGAATCAGAGAGAGCCTGTGTGGCAGCAGAAGCATATGAGCACAAAAGACAAGTTCATTTGCTAGCGGGTCAGAAGGTAGAATGCGAAATCTCAGCGTGCTGGGGGGGAAGGGAAAGAAAGTTTAGGATTATGTGTAAAACTATTAAAATGCTATTGACCAGGAATCTAAAACAATGACAAGTGCTGTTGTTTTTACAGATACATGAACTGAAAACTGCTGCTAATGATGGGAAATGTTAATTATGTGAGAACATATTGAACTTATATTCTCTGGCATGAACTTTTTTAAATGCATCAACTGTGCTGCCTTTTATGCGCACAGCTTTCTAATTATCATAATTCAGTACAGCTCTGGCTTTTGGAAAGAGTTCAAGTGCAATCTCAACTTAACATGAA
Organism: Rhynochetos jubatus; assembly: GCA_027574665.1. Taxonomy (NCBI): domain Eukaryota; kingdom Metazoa; phylum Chordata; class Aves; order Eurypygiformes; family Rhynochetidae; genus Rhynochetos; species Rhynochetos jubatus. The sequence goes on from CM050663.1 coordinate 12,195,969, forward strand.
AGGAGGTTTTTTTTTTTTAAACTGAGAATGTTCAAGAACAATTTGAAAAGATAATCTAAAAATGCTACATACTTAGCTGGGTATAAGTCAGAAAATAAATATGTTCCCATAACTGCCTATCAAAGCAGAACAGATTATTAAAACTGAAAGTTATCTATTTTTCTCATTATGTCTTTCACACTCCTACAAAACACCACCAAAAGCACATTTTCATAATTGAATGCCATAGACGGATCTACTATATCTTGATTGACAGTAGTTCTTATTTTGTTGATTTTTTGAAATGATTGAGTGGATTCTGATGTTATTGGAAGATTTTTCCTCAAATAGTATGTGAGTAACAAATTTCATTTTCCTAAATAAAGCAAGAAGACAATTTTCATGATTTTTTTTTTTTTTGTATTAACCGATTGTGTTTCTGTAACATATTAAAGTCCCATTGTAAATCTTCCTTATCAGTCAGTATTCACACCTTGTCTTTGTGGAGCTTGAGGGGGCTGTAAATACCAGGTCTTTCTAAAGCTTTCAAAAGTGGTTTGTGATTGTTTCTTTTTTTGAATGAGGGGAAATAAATTTCATTTCACTTGCATTCAAATCATCCCTTCACATGGGTGGGTTTTTTTTTTGGTATGTGATCAAATTGCTAGTTTCTACACCCTCCCCTCCAACCCCCCCATTTTACCCAGCTTCTAGCTGAAAAGAAGCAGAATTTTTTTCATACTTGGCTTTTTCTTTACTACAGTACATGCTACATTTCTAAAATGCAAAGAAAGCCTCAGTGAAACAAAATGACTTCATTTGAGCTGGCACTTAAGAGCAGAATTCACTTCCATAGTGCTGAAATAAAAGAAGCCAAGTGTTTTAAATAGCCACTCCCCTAGGCCAGAGTGTTTTTAGAAAAGCTCATTGTCTAGATTTGAGCTGTAGCAGTATGCCTGCCTCTGTTAAATCTCCTGATCCAGACAGCTCGATTTCTAAAGTTGACATCTGGTTTACTCTTTGTTCACCTGTTTAAAAAAAAATGCAAATAGGCGAGTTCACCATTGCCCTAGAGCCCTGCAAAAAAATAAAAATGCTGTTGACAGTTTGTCAAATAGTGCTTCCAGTCTAAGACTGCAGTAGGCTATTGTTATGCCAGCAACAGGCAACAGAAGTTGTGGCACCATATGGCTAGTATATGCTTCAGATAAGCTATCTGTTAATTTAGCTTATCAGTAGCGTTTTGATATGCTTCATGTTTGAATCACCAACCAGTATGGCCTTGGGTATTTTTGGTGCCAAATTATTCCTTAACATTATAGACATCGCAGTTATTCCCTTGGTGGAATCTCTTGCCATTCATTCACCTCATGGTGCCGTGAACAATGGTGCTTATTTTTGGAATTAGCTGGCATGGTTTTTGACATGGTTGTCTTTCTATTGGGAGATTATAATTCAGGAATGACATTTTGGTTTTGAAGGGAGAAAATGTCAAAACAGACTTTGGAAGAAAAGGTAAATTCATAGAGGTTTAGTGGATTAAAGCCTCTGTTTTGCGTATCTCAATTAATTAACGTCTCCAAACACTATGTGTTTTTTAATGGGAGAAAGGAAACTTTATTCATATTTAATTTACCACCACCAGGCATACACACTTTTTGTCCTAAAGCTGTTTTACAGTTTAAAATAAAAGGCAAAACTCTGTAAACAATTCATTTCCACATCCCTGATTTTACCTTTATTCTTTCAAAAAAGTTAACCTTTAAAAACCGTTGTGTCCATGTATCTGCTGTCAGCTGATCTTTGAAGAATTCTTTTTTTTAATTTCTGCTTTTTCCACAATCAACTGAAAGCTTTGTGGAAGACTTAAAGATTCAATAGAAGTTCCTTCATCTTCCCCTTACCCCCGCCTCTCTCTGGCTGTAATTATTTTGTTGCAGGAAAAGTCTCAAACCATAAATACAGTCTTCCATTCAATGCCGCAGTGATGTCCTTAGGCTTGGGTCTGTCCGGGTTGCTCTCTGACCTTGCAGCACATTCCTCTGTCTTCTGCCCTACAGGCTCCGTCTCGCTGTTCCTTACAGGGCACCGCATCTGCCTCTGGTTGCCTGGACCCTCCTCTTGCCTTGGGTGTGTGCTTACTCTGGGGCAGCACTTGATTAGGCTCTCCTCCCTTTAGGTCGTGGTGGCTTTTCCTTTCCCTCCTTTTGCTATCCATCTTGCCAGGTCCTCCTTATCCTATCTCTTCTGCAGCTGCTCACGGACATGGTCTTGCTGTTGGGTTTCTGTGCCCATCGCAGTCATTGCGCTGCTTCCACTCTTCATTGCCCAGGCTTTTGGAAAGAAAGGCCTGCTTGTGCTTGTACAGTGCCTCTCATGTGCAGGATCCTAAACGACCAATAAAAGGACCAGATTCTCTCTCAGAGAAATTTGCAGTCGTGTTCTAAATCTGTTGCTGACACCATCTTTTTGGTAATGAAAGGAGGTCAAGGAGAAGAAAATTTTTCTCCTGTCCCTTTGGAGCTGAGTCATATGACAGTCCAGAAGCGTGGCCGTTCTTTAATGCCGCACTGAAGTCCACCCCAAAGAACTGCATGGAAAAACGCAGGAGCTGGCTGAGGAGCTAGAGGCCAGCCAGGCAGGCGGTCAAGTGAGAGGTGATGCTCCCATCCCACTGCTGTACCAGTGGACACTAGCAGAAAACGAGAAAGGTGTCCTGCCCATGTCTTGGCTTCAAAGGCTGCTGACAGAGGCGTTTAGTTTCTCTGCAGGGCCATGAAAAGCTAGTGTCTGTCCTCTTCGAGCAGGTTTGGGGGGCACCTCAAATTTCAAACCTGTTTTCAATTCAGACTTAGCGTTCAGGTCCAGGGTGTGAGTCATGCAGTTGGAAGAGCCTGGGAAAGGAGAGAGATTGAGACTTTCAGTTCTCTGAGGCATGTGTGCAGCTTCCCTATAAGTAATTCCTAAGTGCTTAACTGTGAGGCAATTTTCAGTCTGCTAATGTATCTAGTTATCACCCATAATGAGTATGGCTGTCTTTGGGCTGATGGGGCCGTTAAAACATAACAAGTCTATGTTTATTTAGTCCTGAAAGATGTATCTTTCATATGGTGATGCTGTTGGAGTTTTTTTTGGGATGTTGGTTTTTTTTTTTTTGGTTAAATTTCAGATCCTGTGAAGTCTTAGTTGATTTGGTATCTGCTTGACTTGGCTTTACTAGTGTTTCAGTGGTTCCAGTCATTGTTTTGTGATAGGAAATCCATGGCTCCAAATAATGTGCATTGTGTTCTTTAAATTGTTATTTAGGTGTACTAATTTCTTGCTCTAGTTCTTGGCGTATTTACTGTATGCTTTCTGCCCGGTTGTAGATAAGCAGTTGAAGGGGTACGTTTGAAAGACAAATTTAAAATATGCAGCTTCCTATACCAATTCACTTTATCCTCAAGCATTAGTAATATTTTTGGTTGGTGAAATGAACCATAAATAACTTTATTGTCCAAAATCTCCAAAAACAATACAAATAAGTCCAAAGGGCAGTTGAATTATCACAGTACTTGGTTGCTTAGAAAATTAACTAATATTCTGGCCTCTGAGATTTTGGAAACAAGTTAAAGAACTCTTTTTTAGGTAGCGGGCTGCTTTTAATGGTTCTTCTGTATTAAGGAAAGTACAGTATTGTAGGTTATTTATTTCTGGGCATGCAGTGCAGGGTGAAGAGCCTGCAATTCAGCTAGCAATGCCTCTGTGCCCTGAGGTAAACTCTATTTCACAAAGGGAATTTTGATTATGGTCTACTGCTCTGTAGCATAGTGGAGGCTTCAAGAGGCAAGTGGTAAATGCTACCAAAGAAAAGCTGGATTGGAGCCACTGACGTCATCTAAGTAAATCTGCTGTAGGACTATAGCCATAAAATGACTGCCAGCCACTGAGCGCACTTTGGCCTTTTCTTGTCAACTGTTTTAACTGCTGCTTTTTTTTCTTTTTTTTCTTTTTTTTTTTTTTCTCCAAGCAACATGCATTTTGATTTCTTTTTTGTGCTAGTTGTGCGCATAGTGAAATACAGAAATGCTAACATCCCCCTCCCTCCCTGCAACGCTGCACGTAGTGTGTGAGTAGCTGCAGCTTGCAGTTCAAAAATTAAAAAGTAAACCAGTACTTTTCCATACATGAGCCCAGCAGAATTAAGCTTCCATCACAAGCTACTTTTTAGGTGCAAGAGCCTGGCAGTTCAAGTTACAGCATACTGATGAGATTTGTGTTGTGGGCAAAAAGCATTTTGATGTACTGGAGGGCATGCTTCCCTCTGGAAGAACTAAATGCGTAAAAATGCCTGGGTCTGAATTCCGAATTAGCACAAAATGCATGTGTTTGAGAGCTTAAGGTCCAGTGTTAGTCACTGCTGTAAGATCGACCTCTGCAGCTCCAGTCACTCCTGAAACAAAAGTTGCTTCAAACACCCAGATGTATTGTTACCAGAGAATCTTTTGATGATACTTTTTATACACAGCTAAAGAAAGCACGAGCATTAACAACAGTAGCTCTAGGATTCATTGCTTAATATGTACCAGGAGATATGTGTACCTAAGGATATATCTGAAAATGCAGTTGATATCCCACCTGTCCTCCACTCGGATTTCAGCTGTATCGGGATTGCAACAAAAGTACTGGGGTTTTTGACAGTGGATTTTGAATTCATTGTCAACATTCTCTTGAAATGAATTTCCAGGTAGTTTAACATGCTGTTTGTTTTTGAAACAGTGCACTGTAAGAAACACTTATTATTAGCCAGTGTGCCCCATGACAATACTTGTTTACTTGATTTATGTACTTTTTTTAAACTTTAAAATAAAAATTAGGCATCACTGTTTTTGAAGTTTGAGTCTTATGATCAGAAATATATTAAAACCAGTATCTTATCCATGAATCATTAGATGAGTCAGTTCCTGAAACCACTACAAGCCTCACAGTTCTTGGCTACGACTGAAAGCAGGAAATCCAGGCTTCAATAACTTCCTTTCCCAGTACTGGCTATAGCAGTGTTAGTGGTTAGTATATGCTGCTTTTGTAAGCAATAGGAAGATGTATGTCTGAGGAACAAAGGCACTCAAGTCAATTTGCTGAAACTGTTTATAATTTGTGGTCTTGATTTGAATGTCAGGATATATTGGCATATACTACATTCAGTGTTGCAGTACATTTTCCAGCAGTGATATTCAGAATATGAAATAGAGAGAAGACATTATGGCACAATTCTTGGACAAAACCCATCTAATCAGTTTACCAGAAAACAGGAAGATATTTTAGTGATATCATCCAACTCCTGAAGAGTAATGGGAAAGAGAACTGAACACATAGGAGTAAATTTAAAATGTTTATTTAGCAGTTACTTTGTTTTATGCTTGTGCAACAAACTATTTTTATTCTGTTTCAGCCCTCCAAAAGGGCTTGAAAAAAACCCAACCCAAACTTGGAACTTGTAAAATAAAAACACATGATTTGTTTTTCAGTCTCCGTTTTTGTAGTGAAAACTGTTTGCCTCCTCATAATCAAGGACACATTGATTGTCTCTGTCAGTGGAGCATTATTGGCTGCAGAATCTGTCTCTTTAAATGTGGAGTGCCTGTACCCTACGACATCTGTGCAAGGGGATGTACTATTTACCTTTCTGAGCTAACTGGGCCAGATTCAGGTTTGGTACAATGTTGATCTTAATGTGTTTACACCTGGAAAGTATTCAGCCCTTTATGTTTTTCTTAAATATTGTGAAGGATAGTTTGGTATCTTGCACTTAACACTTGGTTGATTTAACTCTCTAATTAATTAGCAGCATATTAAAGCCAAACCTACCTTCTTTAATTATTCTTTTGGTTCTTTCCTCCAAAAACCTGTTGCTTCATAACAAACTGTGAAGAACCCAAGTATTGAGAGCACTAAATTGGTGAGACACTGCATTAAAAAGCTACTTTTGGCAGCATCGGTTAAACTGTATATGCAGTATTGATTAAACCCAAATCCAGAGCTCTTCATGTAAACAGGCAGAATGGTTATTGCACATTAGGCAACAACATCTTTTGTATGAGATAATATGTGAAATTGCTTTAATGAAGCAAGCTATGAGTTGGAACCTTTCTTCACTGCTGCAGTTCAGTGTTGGTAAATCGTTCTCCATGGAATGGCCACTGAGTTTTGGAGCCACATGGCTGACAGGTGATCCTGTACTGGTGTCTGGTGTGGTGCTTCTTGAGTCTTGTGTTTGTCAGGCAGAATGGAAGAGCACTGGGCTGGGGAAAAGGAGGGAATGTGGACCACCATGAAGGCAGCTGAGTGCTGAGATCCTTTACATGTGGAGACCCATATCCATAATGGAGTCTTATCCCACCTCTTCCCTCTGTCCATGCAACTCCATGCCCATGGGAAAGACCTTGGTCAATCCCTTGCTCAGATGATGACTTTGGAGCCTTTGAGGGACCGTTTTGAGTTATGGGTGAGGTTGCCCTTGAGGGAGAGGAAGAGACTTTTCTCTCCTGATTGACAGGTTTGCATCAGCACAGTTTTGATGGGCTCTATTCCGATGGCCCATGCCAACTGCTCTTTTTTGCCACAGTAGGGCTGGTAGCATGCGTCCAGGGACAGGCCACTGGTAGGGTTTTGTCATAACGGAGCTGTGCGTGCGGTGGGTGGCTGGGACTTTTGGCATGGCAGCGAGTGCCCAAGCAAGATGCTTTGTCAATTGCTGCGATTGGGATTTCTCTTGGAATACTAACTGGGATGCTATTGAAGCATGAAGGTGCAGATAGCATTTTAAAAAACGTAAACAGAGTAACTGGTCAATAACTGCAGTTCTTACTGCACCAACTCCTTTGGTACAGGAAGTTCATAGAGATCTCGGTTCTTGATACTAAAGTTCTTCAAGTACCTGCTGCTCTGCTTCTGGGGGACAGTCTGTATCAGACGGGGAGGTCAGTGCAGAGTCACGTCCCAGACAAGCGGAGATCTGTGCCATCAAGCTTATGCGCTGCAGAGCATCATGTGAGCAGCGTGGCTTGGGCTCAGCACAGTGTAGCTGTATAAACAGCTAGGCTGCTTTGGAGGCAAGCTGGCTCATCTCACCCCTCCTCCTCTGTCACGTTTTAAGGAAAAGGAGCAGCCTTTGAAAGAAGGACTAGATGCTTACATCCAGGAAGGGGGCTCACGGGGAGGCATGCATCCCTTCTTCCTTTCTCTTGGCTAGTTTAAGTAGTGTTTACTCACAGATGCCGTGCTAGAGCACCAGCTGTTTGTGCGCACAGAAGAAGCAGCCTCAATCAGGTGTGTCCCCTCTGCTGTGGGGAGCCAGATGCTGATGCTTTAGGGACTGCAATGTTCAGCATTACACCACCTATTGTGGATTTAACTTACTGCATTGTAATTAACTTCTTGTAATAACAATAATTACAATAATTAACTTACTAAAATAACAAGGATGTTCTTCATGCTGCTTCTGCATGCTGCTTTTGTGACAAATCTTTCTTCTTTCTTGTTTTCAGTTTAAGGGAGAATTTAGGCACTTTAGCAGTGGAGAATAACAGTGAATTTTCACAGCATCAAAGCATATGTAAAAGGCATTGTTTGTGTTTGTGACTATAAGAAGTGCAATTTTCTATTAATGAATGTAAAACTACTGATTGTTTAAGAACAAAGAAAAAAACCTTTAGGTGGAATAAACACCTAAAAGTTTAGAAGCAGGTTACAGTTGTGTTTAATTTCATTTATTTCACTTGCAAAGAAATGTAAATGATTTAATATTGTTTTCCTAGTTGAACAGTCCTGAATACGGGAATTGTAATGCATAAGATCTGGAGATACATTTTGATCAAGTTCATGCACTTTAAATGTGTATGAACTGAGTATCTTTGTGTTACTATCGATCAGAGAGATGTCCTGTTGCTCTAACGTGGATTTTGGTTTGGGATTAGAGGCCTGGGGCTTTGAATTGCTTGCTGTCCTTAGACCAAGTCATCAGTGGCTAGTGATTGATTCATTAATTAAAATCAATTTAAATGGATTTGTAAGCCTCGTGTAACAGTTTATCTTATTAACAGCATGAGAAAGGCACAGTGATCTGCAAAGAATGTGTCGCTTTAGACAAAATACAGCATGATTTTTATGGGAGAGTTTAATGAATTGCTGTTGCTGTGATCTATGCAAATGAAAGAGCCTTGCTTAATTCCTACGTTAGACAGACTTTATCTGTTGAACACGTTTTTATTTTTTGTGAGCCTCCTCCAAAAGACTTTAATCCTAATGAGCGTGCATGTATGTGTGTGTGTTTGTGTACATATTCATGGTCACAGTCATGTGAAGTATTGTTGAGATTCTGAGATGTTCTGATCTTGGGGATTCTTGTTTTTTCTGTAACATCTCCCTTGTCCCATTAAAAAATATGCACAACAAGAAAAATAATTTTCTAAATTACTGAAAGCAATATGACAGAAAGAACATCTAATACTGTTTAATCCACGCTCCGCCTGCTCAGCAGTGCTGTCTGGAGGAGACACTTTGGACAGCTGGAGGGGCCACGCGGGCAGAGGGGAGTTCTGGCAGAAGTGAAAGTGTTGAAGAGATGGCAATAAAAGCTCTCCTGGCTGGGAGAGGGGAGGCTCGTCTGTCATCTTTGCATTCATTTAGTAACTTCGTTTCACGTCAGTATGTGTAGCAACCCTAATTCCAGGCTTCTATATATATGTATTATTATGCTCTGTGGTCAGGCTTCAAGAATATCTAAGCTAAGTGTCAGCAAAATCAATGGGAATTTTGAATTTAGTTTCAAAGAGAGCAAGGTTGTTGCCTCCGAATCATAGCCTTGGCCACCACTTTTCAGTAATCTCAATAGCACTCTCCAAGCTGATTTATAACCCAGGCTTCTACAGGTTTTAAAATGTGCATGCTACATTGCAGCATCGCTTTACGTATTTCTTCCCTAGTTTGTGCTCTCTGTACATTTTTAATTAGGGAGCAAACTAAATTTAGTTGTAAGATCCCTTTTTCATTACAATGAAGCTAGTTTCACTTCACGTTTCCTCAGCTGTGTTGTAGAAATGGAAGAATCTGTGAAAACAGACTGATAAATTGTTGATATCAACTGAAAAACTTTGGTGAATTTCTTAAAAACCCACAAATCAAAACCACTACTGTCATGTAGCTCTGAATTGCCATATGTGTTCATTGTGTAGGCAGTTCTTCGAAGCAAGGTGTTGGTGGTGGGTATTGTTTGTTAGATAATCTTCCTGTCATTGGCTGTATCGGTTACAGATCTTTAACCAAAAAAGGTTTGAAACTGAACTGGCGTGGTAAACCCAATTGTAACTGGGGTTTGATGGAATTAAATGCATTTCCTGAGATGTGGAATGGAATTTGCTGTGGTATAAAGCTTTTTCATTGCTTATGGAAAATTGAACAAGGTGTCTGGGAGATGCGATATTTTAAAATAAGTGTAGTAAGTGTAATACGTTAGTCATTTGATTTGCAAGAAAGCTTTGTGGTGACTTCCAGTTTGCTCCATAGTTATCTCTTGATATTCTTTGTGTTTTGACTTCAGAGGATGGGTAATTCACCTCACCATGCATGCAGACCTGTAAGAAATTTGGAGCACAGCTCGGAAGTGCACAAGTGCAGTGCGCACTACCACTTCCTTGGGCCTACAAGGAAGCTGGGGGGGGGGGGCTTTTTACAAGGGCCTGTAGTGACAGGAGAAGGGGTAATGGGTTTAAACTGAAAGCGGGGAGATTTAGATTAGATATCAGGAAGAAGTTCTTCCTGGAGAGGGTGGTGAGGCACTGGGACAGGTTGCCCAGAGAAGCTGTGGGTGCCCCATCCCTGGAAGTGTCCAAGGCCAGGCTGGATGAGGCTTGGAGCAACCTGGTCTAGTGGAGGGTGTCCCTGCCCATGGCAGGGGGGTTGGAACTGTATGATCTTTAAGGTCCCTTCCAACCTGAACCATTCTATGATTCTGTGATTAAGACATCGGCTCTTGGAGCTCCTCAGTGCACAGGTACACCTTCCAAAAAGCCCATGCTACCTGTCGCACCAGTCCCTTTCCTTTTCTGAGTCTGCAGCTGGTGCAGTTGTGTAGCATGGAGGCTCGTGCCTGTGTCCTGCTGGGTCACTTGAGTCTGGGAACTTGGAAGCTGGTGCTGAAATCCTGGGTGTGACAAGTAATTTCATCCTGGACCCAGCCCTTGCATCCAGGGAGAAAGTCTTCTTGCCCTGACTTAAATTAGCTCTTATATTAGTGTGCCAATTTGAAATTAGAGTAGTCATGCAATAATTATTTATTTTGTGAACCCTTTGGTTTGGAAAGGAGCAAGGAGACTTGCTGAGTGGTAACATTTTCTTAAAAATGAGAGAAATAGCGTAAGGCAGGACGAAAGCGGGATGTAGGCCCTTCAAAGTGGCAAAGAGGGGCAGAGAGGTAACTCCGAGGTAGAAGGCATAGGCTATGACTGCTAGCCCTCTCTTCTAGTACTGAATAGTATATGGAAGTGTAGTTCTTTCCTTCAGCTCCTTCATCTTACACATCCAATTTCTCAGTTGTAGAACCACAATTTCAATTAATTGACTTTCTTCAGTTGAATTTCTACCATAGGGTTCAGGCTAAAAGGAAAAGGACATTGTTGGTGAATAGCTTTTAAATAGCATACTGCATAACCCTGTCATTATGACTTCAGGGAATATTTTCCATTCAGTGTTTGTCTATAATGTGAATCTTAGTAACATTTGTCTTGTATTAAGGCTGCAGAGTTTTTTATATGTATGTTGCAAACCTTGTGAAATGTTTTTTATTCTTGCAAATTATACATAGTTCCGTTGGCTCAACTATCCCTTTTGTACGCACATGGGGTTTTTTTATAATAAGACATAGTTATGGGGCAGTGTTGTATGAAATGCAATTGGGTTGTACAGTAATACAATTTCCATGGTGTTCTGTGAAGGTCAGTGGTATGCAATTAACTGCTGGACTGATGACAGGTGCTGGATAGGAAGTGTTGGTGCCCTGGACACCGAATACAATAATTAAGCTCAGGGGGTTAGTGTTAAAAGCGTGGAAAAGACACGACTCTGTCATTAACGCAGGATTTGTGCTGATATTTGTTTTAACAATACTATGGTAGATGCAGGTTCATGCCTTAATGTTACAATTTACAGTTTGCATCTTCAAGGAAAGTGTCTGTTCTGAAGCTTGGAGGATTGGGTCCCAATTAAGAGGGCTGGGTACCTAATTTGTTAGTAAATGTTTGGTGCTTGGTAAGCCACTCTTACTAAAGAAAGTTTCTAGTCCTCTGTGTATTCAGAAGAGACAGCTGTGTGCCTTTGAAGGCTTTGGGAGGGAGATCCTGGACATCCACCCTCTGCCTAAATTGAGGTGGATGACATCTCCCTTGTCTGAATAAGGAAATTAAGAGTTTACTTGGGTGGGGTTAAATCTGCCGTTAGGTATGGAAATTCATGTGAGGATTTGAGCATCTCACTCTTCTGAATGCCTAGGTTATCTCTACCTGTTTGATAGTGTAGCTGCTCTTTCCGGGCCTAAGGAAAGTATGGAAGTATCACCGGGCAAAGAAGGGAAAGCTTTGTGGAAAAAGGAAGAGTCTGTATTTCAGAGGTTCCTGATTTGACTGCACCTGCAAACCCTTTGGTTTTTCAGGCTCAGCAACGTATTTGTTTTACTTAAGTGTATTTAGAAAACTTGTAGGAAACAGTCAAAATGCTAATGTTTATTTTCCCCCTTTTTACAAGACAGTCCTGTGAATGCAGCCTGCCACATCCCATTGTGTTTAATTCTGCTGCCATGCCATGAGACTTAGTGTTTAAAATACACTGTGTGCTAGATTCCAGTGCGTGAAACTCTCGTAGTGCGCTTGTTATGGTGTGATGCAAACAAGGCATAATTGCAAGGAGCACAGACTGAATATTCTGATGGAATAGGCCAGATGGAACACAAAATGTCATAACTGTGAAGACTGGGGGGAAATCTTGGCTGCAAAGAAGTTAAAGTGATAAATGAATGGTGTCTCCTCCACTTATATTTACACCTTCCTTCACAAAGAGCATTTTAGAGCTGCCTTCACTCACTGGCAGAGTAAAGAAATTAAGGAAAATTCAGGTTAATATTTGTCGGTTCGATATCTCTCCCCAGTTTTAATGAATTAGACTTACCCTCTTTAGACAAACTGCCAAAGATGATAATTGCTCTTGGTTCTCCCCTCATTTCGAATGTGCGCCTTTTATGGGAGGATCAGTTGGTGTTAATATAAAAAGACCAGTTTGCCTTGGCTTAGTTCATCTTTGTAAGAGCCATGACTTGGAAATAGGAGAATGGCTCCCCATGGAACGCTGCTGCTGTTGCAGGCGTTGAAACGTGTTGTGAATCCCTGCGGCTAAGTGCTGTGGGAAATCATGAATTAACATTTTAACATAGGGTGCAGAACTGTTCATAGATACTTCAGCGGAACAAAAACCTTTAAACTGATGTTTTTAGAGGATTTACCATTCCCGTTTGTGGGTTAAACTTCAGTAAATAAAATTGCTGTAGTTTCAAAATAAACAGAAAGCTTAAAAATATTTTGCAACGTATAAATATAGCATATACCAATCCTTACCAACCCATGTTTAAAGTCAGTGGATTAGAGTTGTTCTAATCTGGTGATTTTAGCATGCTTGGGGATTGTTTTACTGCTTCTGAGAGGAAAGGTGATCATGTGATTAAGGCACAAGTCAGGGGCCAGAGATGTGCGTTTGGTTTCTGGGGCAGAGTTGAGTGAGTAAGCCAGGAGAAGTGTTCACTGCTCAGATTACTAGTGTAAGGGCAGTTGGGGGAAAATCAGAGAAAAATCCATCCTGTTGCATTGGGTGTGTGAGTTAATATTTGCAAAATCCTTATATATGTCTGCGTGGAAAGTGCTGTCAGTATAAGTGATTGTCTCAGAGATTGAGATTTCCCTACTTTGCTTTACACAATTTTCCGTAATTGGCTTGGAGTGGTGAGATTGAGTGTAATTAAGTCTCATAATTAATTAATATGAGAAAGCCTACGCAAAAGCAGAGTGTTTCAGATTTTATGATTTGTTCTCTTCTGTAAAATTGGAGTAATAATACCTTGTTACTTAATGCTGTAAGCAATAATTGGGTAATAGTTATAAAGTGCTTTATTATGAAAATGTATGTAAAGAACTGTTTTTAAGTGGTGGAACTGATGCGTAGGTCTCCGTCTTTGCAGAAAAGCTGATTCTCCTCTGAAGTAACATGCTGAAACTGGTATATTCCAGAACCAGAAGAAATATCAAGTCAGTATTTAAGGCTGCTTGCAGAATGATCACAGCTTTTTGAAATATTCTTGCTGAGGACTTGTCTTTTTATTTAAATAATAGTTAAAAAATCCTTACTTAGGGGTGTAATTGCAGTGATTTAGACTTCCCACTGCACTTAACAGTCACCAAACAGGCAAAATAATCATATACATAATTCAGGACATAAAATCTCTGAGCATGTTTTATGATGAACTGTTAATAGACAGCTTTCATCACGTGCAGCAACTCCAGGTCTGTGAGGATAAGGCGAGTTACAGAGCCCCCTGGATTCCCCTCTGAGACTGACTTGCCAGCAGCATTTCTTCTTTTGCGTTTGTAAAATCGAGGCCAGGTATTGAGCTGGGCCTTCACGACACCGAACGTACACCGAGGGCTTCCTGTGAACGCCTGTCCAGCAGCCTGCGTGGAGGAAAATTCCCCTGTGGTGCCTGTTTGGCAGAGGTGTCCCAGGTGAACAAGTGAGGAATGAGTCACAACCAGCTGCCCTGCTGGCACTAAGGGCAGCAAGCAAAGGGCAGTAGGTCTCTTCTGCCTGCTGCATTTCTGGGAATAATGCTTGGACTAGGGATGGCCCATCAAAAAGCTCATTCTGATTGCTCCCTGGAAAGGTACCGAAAACCGTGAAACTTGGCCAGAACAGTCAGAGCTGAAGCTTTTCAGAGCTGAAACCACAAATGATATGGCCATGGAGCCAAGCAAAGGCAGGCAGCTCAAAGCCGGGCCCAGACCATACTGTTATCAGCTCTTTGGCTTTACTGTACCAGCTTTGCAAACCAGAGAAGTGCAGGGAACAAGACTGGAGGAGGAAGGATGAACCTTAAGTAATTGGCTTTCCGACTGCACCGCACACAGTATTTGTGACTGGCAGGAGGCCAGGCCATCAATACTACGGGTGAGGATCTGGTGAATGAAGCTTGCTTGCAAGTGGTCTATGACAGCCTTGCCTGAGTGGCTCTTGGAGGTGTTCCCTGACGGATCACCCCTGGGACCGGTCAGGCAGTGGTGAAGCGGTTCGCTTTGTAACTCCCAGCACTCTACTAGTAGTATCCTGAGTTAAGTGAGGTGGTGATGCATTTGCCTATTGCTAACCTCAGACAGAAACCTCCAGAACTGACTTACTGTGGGGAATATGGGAAGGGAATTTCAGAATATGCCTCCTGTAGATGTAGCACTACCGCTATTTAACTGGTATAAAGTGAAGTTTTGGAAATGTATAATCTTGTATGATAAAGTTTGGCAGAGAAGTGCAGTGTTCTCTTTTATTGTTAGCTACATCCTTTTCCTGTGAGAGCTTATGAGAATGTTTTCATGCTTAACATGTTTCCTTTCCTTGCTATAGTTCATCTGCCAATCTGACCCTCCCAAGGAAAGTAAGCTGGCTCTGATCGTCAAATAGACGAGGGGAGTGTCATCAGGAAAAGAGCAGGCAAATTTAAGGTCTGACCCTTTCTGTAGAACTAGGTTTGGCTCTGTGTGGTGCAGAAGGTGAGAGTCAAAGGCCATCTGTGTATCTCCCCACCACTGTAACAGACGTCAGATAAATACACTGTCCCTTTTGTAAACTTCTTAAGAGAACTTCAGAGCGAACTGTTGTTTATAATGAAGCCGTGGCAGCTGCTGCATAGCTAAATCTGCAATTGAATTGCCATAGTATATGAGCCTCGTGCTGTGCCCCGCCTAAAACTGCCCCGAAAGAACGTCATATTTATCTCAGAAGTATCTCAGAAGTGGCAAGCTTGGCATGATGCCCTGGTAACCTTTTTTCCTAGCAAACCTGAAGTGGAACTAGCTCACCCTAGCTCTGCTAGATTTGAGTTCACCTAACCTCCTTGTGAGAGAGGCTGAAAGAAAGGAGGAGTGGGGAGAGGGATTACATACAGTTTTTTAGATTTCCCTGGCACATTTTCACTACCCAACATAAAAGATCTTTTTAAAATCTCAGTGAAGTTTGAAATATATTTAATAATTCAATTAAGATTGTTCTTATTCAGTTTTGGCTTTGCTGAGTTCAATGCAGGAGTCAAATAACTACTGGAGACATAAGAAAAACAAATGTTTGGCACTTTTCCCTACAAGGCTGAATGTGAGTCAGTATCTAAGAAGGCTTCTCAATGGAAAAAGAAAATAATCTTAATAAAAAATTCAAATTATTCAGATGAGCTGCTTGTAAATTACACACATAAATATAGTAGTTGCCACAATGAGAAACTTCTAACACTTTTTGGCAGACATTAACTTGAAAATAAAGACAGAGGTAATTACTATTATTATTCTTATTACTACTACTGCTGTCATTTTGGTTAGTGCTGCATTAGCATTAAGAGGCCCAAATGAGCATCCAAAGTCTACTGTTCCAGAGTCTGTCTACTGTAAAGGCATATTCCCAGCTCAGGAATACTTAGTTTTTAAATGCAGAAGACGAGGCACAAAGTAGGGTCTCAGGCAAGGGAAGTTAAGAGTCTTGCTGAAGTCCCATAGGAACTTGTGGCAAGACCAGAGTTTCATTCTGATCTGCTAAATTTCAGTCCAGGCTTCTAACCAAAAGCTGCATCACTTGTGCAAGCCTTTCGAATTCCTCCAGCAGGATGAGGCTTTACATTTCTGCAATATCAAGATAAGGTATCAACATCTTCTTAGAAAGCTGAGATTGGATGCTAGTTAAATATATCTTCAGGAGGAGGGTTGTGAGACATCAGAATGCTTCATGGATTTTTCTTTTGTTTCCCTTTCCCTCCCCCCACCTCCCTCTTCTTTTTTTTTTTTTTTTTAATAACATGCACTGGTTTAGTTTTTATTTCCTTTTCTGAGAGACTGCACCTCCCTCTCACAACTTGTCGCACATTGTGGAGCGTGGAGGTGCAGCATCCAGAACCAAAAGAGGAAATGTGCTGATTTTGGCAGTTGACCAAAATGACCTCATTTCTTTGCTATTGGAAGTTTGTGCACTTTTCTGGCAGGCAGCACAGTTGCAAATATGATTGCCTAGTTCATAGCATGTCTCCATTGAAGAAAATGCTTGCCAGATACTTAAATGCTTTATTCAAATCCCTTCTAGTAGCAGAACATACCTGATAGGCATAGGCAGCTGGACAGCCTGGTCAGAGGGAGCAAGAATGGGATGGTAGGGTTTAGAGGGCAGAGGAAATGGGACAAACCTGCCTTACTGTGTGGATGAGGTCTGGTGCTTTCAGGGCTCTGCAGGTGTGTGTGAGCGAGGAGCAGCATAATGGAACACCTGTGACCTTGCACCTGGGGCTCATGTGCCACCTCTCTGCTCACCAGGTTTGGGAAATATTCCCTGCCTCCCCATGATGCTCGGTCTGGCATCCCAGCAGCTGGGCTGTTGGTGAGCCATTGCCCAACATGACATACTGTAAGGAATTGTCTTTCATCGGGCACTACTGCCTCCCTCTCCCCAAAAGAAGCCTGAGACTGGAAACTTCTGGTGAGTGATGCAGGTGTATCACTAAATAGGATTATTGTAGGGATGTGCTTTAGCTTGCCCGGAGGCTCTGGTGGAAACAAAACCTGCCGGTGCAAAAGGACACAGCAACCTGATAGACTGATTTAAAGCTGGTCTGCGAGGGAAACGGGCGTTATTCAGAACTGGCATTGAAAAGTCAGGTGAAAATTAAGTCTTCATTTCTGAAATTTAAAAAAAATCCCTAAAGTGATTAATTATTCCAGGAACAGAAGGTAATAAAATTCTGCATGGAAAAATAGCTATGTAGATGTGAATGTTGATTATGTGATTGTGTCAGAGGTACAGATGTACGTGTACATTATAGTCTCATAGAAATATGTAATCTTCCCAGAAGAACCTGACTGCAAATCACAGAAATCTTCTTTTACTGCTTTCCACCCCTCTTGAAAATGTTTCGGGTGTGTCTTGTGCATCAGAAAGGGATGAGATTGTTGTTTGCAGGTTTGGCCTTGGAGAACGGAAGGGCCACCAAAATACTTTGGCAGAGGAGCTGAGCTGCACAAATAGGCTATTTCCCTTCTCCGGGTTAATTGTGTAAGAGCTTTCTTTTGCCCAGCATGATTGATTCTCTTTTTTTTTTTTTATTTATTTCGTGAGGATACAACTTTTGGCAACCCACTATCTATTTTGATTACTTTTGGAGAGTGAAGATAAAGTGACAAAAGCAAATCTGCTGCAAACCTGCAGATATATTGATGGACCATTATCTTGCAAGGACTTCTTTATGGATAGATTCCCAGAATCTACTTGAAATACTTGAACTCCTGCATCCCATTGGACAAATAATCTATAATTAAATTATATCGGGCTCTTCCTAGTACAGACACTGAAATAAGACATTGCTGCTTTTGGGACATGAAACAGCTTTGTCATGATACTTGTTCCACTGCAGATGCAAAGTAATTCCAGTAACAGCTTCATAGCGGTTGGTTAGATTGGCTGTTGGCTGTTTAATCGTACAATTTTAGGTGTAACTGTAAATAGATAAAACCTCAGCTAGGGACTGAAACATTTGAAATAACAAGCACAAAACCCCTGCTCAAAACGGCTTTCAGTTAACCGAGGGTGACCACGGATTTGTAAAATATTTCGAGGCACCATCTTTAAATAAGTAATTTATCATATCGCGTGCGCCATATGATGTAGCTATGTGATGTTTTTAAAAGACAAAAATCAGATTATCTTTGACTGTGTCACCAGATGGTGTGTAATGGGCAATAGAATTACGGATTATGAGACATAACTTTCACTCCTAGGTAACCTGACTGACAAAACCTTTGTGCCTTATAAAAACAAGATACTCAGGGGCTGAGTGGATGGCAGAATTATTTCTTCCTACCCGCAAAAATTCCCCTTGACCAGGAAACAAGTTCGTACGTGTAGCGAGAGAAAGAAACGTGCAATCAAATGAAAATATTTCTACCTTGCTCTTATTACTGTTTGCATTTTTTAAACATTAAAACCATAATTGTTTTTAAAAAGCCACTCTCCCTATTAATGTAGTTAAATTTCATTAATTGCTGTAACATGAACCTTGCTGGTGTTCTTTGTATAAATACACACTAGAAATAAACCTGGAAAAAAAAGGTAATCTTAAAATGGAAGGCCAAACTGTAAGTGGTTTGGGCAAGTCTCTGGTTACCTGCATGTACTGGTGTAAAATTTGATTTAGCAGCAGCTCTCGCAAGGCAGGCATCAGCCAGAGTCAGCACTTTGGGAACAGGGAAGCAGAGTGGAAGGGCTGGAGTGGCTGGTGGTTCCTCCTCCTGTGGGTCCACTCGCCAAGCGGCCAGGTTCTCATTCGGAGTCAGGAGAATCACCAGCAGTTGATGGTTGGAAAAGATAGTATGTTGGATTTCAGTACCCACATCTGGTCCAGAGAGCAGGCGCAGCCCACCTACCCGCCTGGCACCCAGGTAAAGGGCTGCAGTAAACCTGACACCACGAGTTCCCTGATAGCAATGGGCAACAGACTTGCACCTTTGTTTTCTGCCAGCCAGGATGCCTAGGAATAGGCACATTTTTGAAATGCATGCACATTGAAATTCTGAAGGGACACATTTGGTCACCAGAGAAGAGCTGCCTGCCCGGAGCACTTGCAGCGCAGTGCCTTTAAATTGATGCATTCACATTAAAGGGAGACATTTAAATAATGCAAAGGGGTAAACTAGCTTGAGTTATGTGTGGGTTTAGCTGGGTGACTCTTACTGCCTTTTATGGAAATCTCTCATCTAAAGTCCTGCACAATTATCCCCAAGGGAAAGTATTAACCCCATAAAAGAAAGGATATCTACAGTTACACATCAGACATTACGTGTCTGTGTGATGGCTGTGGTTGGCTTCGGCCGAAGATGGTGCTTTATTAGAGCTGATGCTGGTAGCTGGATAACGGGAAGCTGGGCTGGCTCCCTTTATTCATGAAAGAGAGGGAAAGTCTTCAGGCAGAGTGATTAACCCATAGCATTAATTAAGCGCTCGCATCATTCTGCAATAATGAGGCACCGTTCATAAAGGAGGAAGAAAAGAAAAAAGACCTGTAGTGGCCCCATTTTGCAGGCCGTGAGCTTGGGTGCGCATGGCGGGGCGGAGGGCGCTCAGCGAGGCTCCCCCGTTTCGCCGCAGAGTCGGAGCAGCGCACGGCCTTGTTCGGCGGGTGCAGTCGCAGTCCCGGGGCTCTCTGCCATCCCAGGGCTCTCTGCCACCCCACTGCCAGGGGTGCTGCCACGAGGGTAACGTCCTCACCGCCCCCGCGTCGCTCCGGCTGGGCGGCAGAGGTGGGAGCTCGGACAGTCCCGTGGTGGCTGGTGGGGTTGGGTCTGTGTGCTGCGACCGTGCCTTTGGGGATTGTAGACGGGGCCGTATAAACCGACGGTTAGTACAGCGGGCTGGCGAGAAAGTTGTTTATTGATTGAAGCGCCGTATAGAGCAGTGAGTTAGCGTTGCATTATCTGATGCGTGGCTGCTGTTCTCCCGCGGGCTGGCTGCCCGTAGCCACAGCTGCCAAACCTTCCTTGGATTTATTAATCAGGTGATGTCACGAGTCTGGGCCAGTATGTCTGCACTGGCCTGGGTGCCTGTCAAAACCGATCTCTGGAACAGAAAATGCATGTGCAGTGGGAGTAGTGAGCCCCAGCCCGGCGTAAGGTGTGCATCTGCTTCTTCGGTCACGCCGCTCTGCCCCTCGGGACGGACGCTGGCCTCAGCAAACGGGGAGTGGAGCTTGTTTGTGAGCCGCTCATAATGCCACGTAACAGCTAGTAACATCAGATAGCAGCAGTGCGCTTTCCTGAGGTAGGAAGAGAAGAAAAATATTGTCTGAAGATACAAAGTGAAACTTAAGCAGGGATGGAGCTGGAAGGAAGCCCTGAGAGCTAGCCAGGACATCACAGCCGCGGCAGTGGCCTGCGGCACCTGGAGAGGGACCTTCACAGCTGCCTGACCGCACGCTTGTCCGAAACACGGGGTAAAATTCTCTGTGCAGGGATTGTTGGGGCTTCAGACCGGTGGGAGCTGCTGGCCTTTGGGTATCGCCACTACTGCTTAGGTTCCGGAGGAGCCAGCACGTTGCTTTCTGCTCTGGCTTTTCCAAGCCCTGGAGTAAGAGGCCAGAAAGGTAGAGTAGCAGTAACACCATCTGCAGATGGTTTTGAACCCCCGTATTTTATGTTAAAATATAAGGAGGTAAAACCAGACAGAAATGTGTAATTAAAAGAAAAAATTCTTTGAACTTATAAAATGCAGGTTGCTTAAATTATGCAGTTAAAGGATAAAGAAAATCACTGAGCAATTTTAACAAATTGCCCTTAACTGGATTGCACAAACAAACCTCTCATAAGAAATCTTAGAAAGGTGTGTTTGAGGGTGTAATCTTAGCTTGTGGCTAAGTAGAGTTAAACTTGTTTTTCAAGTTGGTTGTGTATAACTTTCTCATGCTAAAGATTGTGAGCATTCCAGGAGGAAAACAGTTCGTTTGTAGCAGGGGTTCGATGGCAAATGAAGATTATTTCCAGTAATTCTGGCCCCCGGTCCATGTATAGTACTTGATACAGTGACTTTCCCTTTGATCTGCGTTCTCATCGGCTGACTTGTAAAATACACGTGCGTGTATATTTTTATGAAATAGCCTTGATGTTTGCAAGCAATTCAGTTTTCAAATGAACCTGAATACACCAGGCTGGACACGGTCTGCTCACACTCCCAGTTATATTTGCCTGTCTTGTCAGATGCAAAACACTTGTAAATTTTGCATGTGTGAAATGCTGTCATACCCCAAATTCCACTTTTAGAAAACATCACTGCCCCAGTCTCGGGCTCTAAAAATCTATCCAGTTTCTGAATAATTTTGTAGGGTGGCCAACAGGCTTACTCCAACATTTATACCTTGTTCTCCTCAGCATATGCCATTTTGGTTGGTGTTTACGTGGTGTATGCGAACTAATGTAAATATTGGAGGAATGACGATGTATGCATGTAGGAAGGCATGATACCTGCAAAACCTTTCTGTACAACAGCCAAGCTTATGTATATAAGAGAACTGTTGATGCTCTATTACAGTTTAATTTGTTAATGAAACAAGATGGACTGAGCTCCTACTACACCTCTTTGGATGTTTGAGGCTAGGCACAATTAATTTATTTGTACTGTCTGTGTAGGCGTATGCCAGCTAATGTACTGTAAGAGCTTTTATCTTTATGTTCATAATGAAGAGGGGCAGGTTTTTGGCAACTATACAAGGATTTTCTGATGACTCATCCTCTCTGGATTGTAAAACACTTTCTTGTAAAATCAAAAAAGAAAAGTAGTTCCTATTAGAAGTGGGCTCAACCAGAGTAGTTTGTCCTTCACAGTCAAGCTGCGAATCAGAAAGAAGAAAAGCTTACCTGCTTTCATTTATTTTAGTTGTAATTGGAACACTGCTCGAAAAATAAATCATATTATTTGAGAGGATGTTCTCACATAAGGTCTTAGAGCACCCTTGGAGTAAATATGCAGTAGGTTGCGTTGTCAAGTACCTTAGTTTATGCCCCGTTGTCATTATGCTGGTATTTTGATCGCCTTGGCAATGGCCTGGACTTTCAGCTAAGTTGAAGCAGACCTCCTTCAACAGTAGCTTGTACTGCTTGGTTTGTGCTATTCATCTCCCTGCTACCTAGGAACAAGTGTAGAGTCCAGGATTCGGTAGGAGTTGGGTGTGAGTACCTGAGTGCAGAGCTCAATCCATTCCAGTATAATATTTAGTATTGCTTTCTGTTTAAATGACACACTAGTTAATGCCAGTATCAGGTAAACAGGGAATCTGCTCTATGTTCCTGCTAATGGAGGATAAGTATGAACATGGACTGTTCTAGGGACCCTAGTAATAAAGCAAGTAAGCATAATTGGAATGCATGAGTAACCTACTTTATTTATGTTTGAGGAGAGAAATCCTGCTTTCAGTGAAAAATTATCATTATTTTACCCCACAGTACCTGTGCGTGTTTTTACATGTGCACGCTCCTGTAAACACTTCCTCCCACTCGTGGGTTTGCTTTCTCTCTCTGTGGGAGAAAGAGGAGAGTTTGGGCAGCAGAGGGATATCCATTAATGAACTTCCTCAGCCCTCCTGTGCGCTCCATCGCAATGCTTTTCCTGATCCTGAATGACTTCATGGGTGATGAAGCTACTGCTCCCTTTTATTAAGATGATGTTTATGCAATCCAGAGTGGATTAATTTAAATCCCTGATTTTAATCACAATTTAAATCAACAAGCAGAGCACTTTGATTTAAATAATTAAGTGTAATCTTGTTTTGCATTTTTGCTTTCCAGTTACTTTCCTAAACAAAGGCTCAGTTTTATTGGTCAATATCATTTGCTAACCAGGGCTGTTTGTTGTACACAATTAGGTTTCTCTAAATACACCTGTACTGTTTACACACATTTACCCACATTCTAAATTTTTACATTCTTCTTATGCTAGAAAATTGTGAATCCTATTTCTTAATACAAGTAATAGGTATTTTTAATCTTGTGGTTCATGTGTAGCAAAACGTTGTAGTTTGAATTCAATTAAAATACATAAAAGTGACATTTCAGGAGTGCTTTAGTGATTTAACTATGTTTGATGTTCTGGCATAGGAGGCCAAAATTTATATTGGAACATGTTGTGCTTTTAAAATGGATCTGTTACACAAAACTAATACCCACTGCTAGTGCATTGTGCCGATTGTTTCTGGACACAAAGTACTTCAAGTTTTTTGAACTACTTAAGTAGTTTATGATTGCACATCTTAATTTTATATATGAATGGAAAGAGGAAAACAAACATTCCTGCTTTCTGAATTCCTAATTGTTTTCCTAACCTAGAGTGAACTAATTACAAACTGAACTGGCTGAAAATGAAGCTAACTCTTGCTGTAACTTGCATAAAAATACGATTGGGAAAAAAAAACAGGGTAGGGCATCAACAAACTGGTTTAGATACCTAGGCAGTGAAAGCTATCCAGTCAATGGTTCAGCCTTCCCCAGAAAAAATAACAGGTTGAATAGTGACACAGATACAGCTTCAGTATAACGTAAAATCACGTGAACATTTAAAAAAAAGTTTAGACTAAGACAAAATATAATGTAGGTTATCATAACTTCATTGTTTTATTTAGAAAGACAAAAAATGTACCCAACAGAAGGATCTGTATTTTAATAATATGTATTTAAACTTTTTTTTAATATAGGTTTTTTTAAATGTATGCTAGAACACTCCTCATCTGTCACTTAACAATTCAGATTCCTGTTGTACGTACCTTCACATCTAACTCTCATGACGTTTTTGGCAACATTGCTGACTGTGACAGTCAATCTTACTTTAATGTCTTGCTCATTAGCAGCATCATGGACTGTATTCTTAAATTAGTGCCAGGGAGTTGTAGGTGGAGTCACAGAACAAAAGATTAAAGGATTATATATTCTTAGCCACTATATTGGAGCACATGAATTACTGGGTCATAGCTACTGCATAGACTTTAATATCTCCATTCACAGAATAACAAGGGTGATTTAAGGATTTGATGCAAAGTATTTAAATTGTACATGTAAATTCATTTTGCTCTAAATGAGAGAACAACAGCGAAATCTAGATAATAAGCACTCAAAAACATTATTTAAATGTTCCCTTCTACTGATTACTCATAAGAGGACTGTTAAGACAGCACGTCTGTAATACTGCACGTGGGAATTGCAGTATTTAATATCGTCAGGGAAGTTGCACAGCAGAGATAGGAGCTTGCTCAGTTTAAGATGTCTGAATTTCCTTCTGTTTCTTTCCTAATTGTAGATTTTTCTCCTCTGATAGTGTAGCTAGGGAGTGGGAGGTTGATTAAATTTAACTCCCATTTATCTGGGTTCAGTCATATTATCTCTTAAAATGTGTCTCTAAAGGTTAACAGTCCTCTGGCATTTTCATCTTTGCTTTCCATACCCTGAAGAAAAACTTAGTGGCTTGCATGTCTAGGAAGTCAAAGATAGCTTGTTGTATTTTTCCGTATCTACAAAGTGATATCGTATCTGGATTCATATCTGCTCCTGGAAAATTTTGTAGGCTTAATGTTTAAGTTCCATATGCTTAAAAGGAAAAATTGTTAAATCCCAAGGGATTTCGCTTTGCCTCCAGGCAACTTCTCAGTCAAGGAATGGTCCAAAGTGCTGCACAACCCCGCTTTGTGTTTTGCTTCCTACCCCACACCGTGTGGAATAAAAGCTCGTGACAAAAGGGAGCCTTGCGGGTGCACGTGGTGCCTTTGTGGTTAGTTCGAGGGGGATGGCGAGGGATGCGTGTGGGGGTGCTGGTGCTGCCTGCTCCTGCTCGGCCCAGGCACCTGCTCGGTCCATGCTGTGGCTCTGCCTGGGGCCTGCTGGGCAGTCTCCTTCCCTGACCCTGTGCTGCAGTCGGGTTAGGCCTTAGTGGTCCCACCAACCGTGGGCTTCCATTAGGTAGAATTAGCTGCTGAAACGTTACCTGGGACTTGATACCCTGGTCTCTTTATCGGAGGTAATCTGGGGCTTCACCCTGTAGTGGGCTGTGCTTTCCAGTTTGTGGGTTTTGCAGAAATAGCAGACATCTGTAACATATTTTCAATAGATTTTTACCTGTAAGGATTTTTTTCCTTTTTTTAACCTGAGAAGAAAAAAAAAAGGCAAATGAACTGAGTTTGGGGGGTGTTTTTTCCTCTCTTAGATGAGAGGATCTGGTTTCTTTCATGATGATTTTTTTTTTTTAAAGGAGAATTCCAGCAGTCTCCTATAAGAAGACAAAATATTTCTGGAATGCAACACCTGCGCAAAGAAAATGAATTACCATGTGCCAAAATCATTCAGTGAATGCTGTGTTGTGTGGGTTACTTGACAAAAGTTTAGCAGCGAACCATAAACATCTGCAAAATATTTGAAAATCTGGCCTAGACTTGGGGCTGCTTGAATTCCATGGCATTTGTAATAATTTACTGTTCTGCAATATGTAATTATTTGTGTGCACCTTAGTACTAATTTTCTTGGCAAGAGTAGAAAAAGACCTATTTTATTAAAGATGTAAGAATGACTGATATTCTTTACCTGTACAACTCCAGGATCCACGTGTTTATCTTTTACTTCTGGAATGCGTTTACTTGTGCCCATACACTTGACTGTGCGGCATGGATAGGAGGGGGGAAGGGGCAGCAAGTCCAGCGCAAACTAGACATACGTTGCCTTTTTTTTTTCCTTCCTTGGGAAGCACTGAGAGGATTGAAGTCATTCAGCTAGCTTTGTTCAGCTGAGCTGAACTTTGAAAAAACCACACCACGTGTGCTCTCAGTGAACTCTGGGCCTAATCCTAAATCTTTTGAGTTCAGTGACAGGTTAGAGTGTCCAAGAAGTGAATCATCGGCTGTACGCTAGCCGCAGCTATGACGCTGCGCGGGGCATTGTCCTCCTCGGCCCACGCGTGTGAATAACAAGGAAGGTCTCGGGCAGGAGTTTCGGCTTGGGCAGGTTCAGCAACGCGCGGTGCGGAAAGACCGAGAGAGCTGACACGCTTCTGCTGGGGCGAGCCCACGGAGCGGCGGTTTCATCGCACGGTTCTTGCTTTCCCAAGTGCCCGGTATCTACGCTGGGTGCCAGGTTTCTAAAGACCTCAGCTTCCTGGAAGGCACCGAAATAAGGGTCAGATTTTGAAAGGAGCTTAGTGCCCAGCCTGCCCAGCTTTTCAGAAAGTCTGGCACCAAGCGTCGGCGCGGAGGTGCTGGGAAGAACGCTGCCTTCCCACACGCCGCGCCGGGTAGCGCAGTTCGCTTCGCAGGGCTCAAAAACATTGTGAAAGAGAACAAATAGCAACAGGGCAAAGAACCCCCCGACTCTGTTTTAACAGATCCTGGGAGGGGGGAGGGTACTTTCCCTTTTTAAAGATTCAGTTCAGGCATTGTCGAAAGAAATAAATAAAGCAACATCATTTAAAAGCTTTAGGAACAATAGTCTCTTCCACTTCCCTCCCTCATTGTGGAGCCCGGGCCCAGCTTTTGTTTACTCTGCGCTGCCAGCCTCATGGTGCCGGATTGGTCCGTGTCTGGTTTCATTCCTAGGGGGGATGTCAAAAGCTGACCCAGAAGTTCTCGGCAAGTTTGCTTTTAGCTTTTAGTTGTTGTTTTTGTGCATGTATCCGTGTGCACAAGAGTACTTTTCGGTCCTAGGAGGATTCTGTTACAGGCTGAATATTATTCAGCTGCAAAACCAATAAGGAATAATATTTGTGTCAGGAACTGCACGGCTTGTTTCCTACAAATACTAGAATAGCAAGCTAGTCAGGCACTGTGAAATTATGGAAGTTGTAATTAATATTAATTATAGTTCTAGTATTACCAGGAGACATAAAAGGAAATTCAAAATCTGTATGAGAATTTCATAACACATAACTGAAAATTGGGATGATCAGTTAGGCTGATTTCACATTCATATGTAACACTACTGCCAATTTTCTTTTTATAGTTGTACTAGAACTGTAACACTAATCTTTAATTAATATTTTTATCTGTTGTCAAACTGACAGTTTACATATCAGGTTCTCACAGAGGTGTGCATACCACTGACAACAATATTCAGTGCTTATTTGTATAGAAAAATAAGCAGCGTTTAAGGCTTTTTTGTGCTCTATCTGCAAATATCCCTATCTGTGTTAAACTTTGTTTTCCATTTCTCTGTCCTTAACACTTGGATATTTTTCCTGCAGCAGCTTCTGACCCTCTCCTGTGTTTCTCTTTGTTAGATAAGTAAAAGATGAGCGTTACTTTATAAGGACATAGTTTCATACCCTTGTCCTCTGTTAGAGTACAGTCAAGTTGCTTGTGTAAACACGAACAGTTTTGCTTACTTTTCAATTTATTCAAATGCCAATGTAAGGATCTTGAGTCATGTGCGCCCCCCCCTAGTCTTTTCACCTCTTTGTCCCCTTGCCTCTAGGCAGCTGTGTACAACACCTTGCTCACATGGAGTAGACTGTGTAACTAGGTCCGTAGGGAGGCTGTATTGATGCTTCATGTTGCACAAGGAGTGTTTAACCTCTCCCATTACAGAAAGTACAGTGTTACAGCCTGGAAGAACATTATAAAATTAACTTTGTCTCTCTCTCCTTATACATGTACATGGTGTTGGCAAAGGTTTGTTGCTGTGTCAGATTTCACAGCAAAAGACTTTTGATCAGAATTTTATTTTTAAAAAATGAAACATCCCTCTAGCTCTGCATTTCTGCATCCAGAAAAACATCGCTCACTTTCCTGCCCATGGTCTTTTTTGAATTGTCAAGGCAAACGGAATTCTTGCCTTGAGTTTCCTTGGAAGCAGGACACTTAGGGAAATTTGGATGCTTCAGAAATAGCCCAATATCAACACAAAACACAAGGCTTAAGTGCTTTTCACCTAAGGACAACTCATTGCTCGGATGGAAGCATGTTTTGTCAATGCCTGTGGCCTCTGTAACGTTCACGACAGATGCCATTTGTTTAGGGAAGCCTGTACAAAGCCCGCCAAAACGTCCAAGGGCTGAGACTCCAGAAGTTGGCCGGTGGGTCGCGTTGCGTAGTTGTTCGGTCTCCTTTCCCCTGGGTGGGAGCAGGTTGCGTAAAGGGTCTGGGGCTGGCCTTGCTGCTCGCCCTGGTGCCCAGCTCCGGTGCATGTCCCAGCTTCGCCTCCCAGGTGCTCCCCTGTTTTACAGGTGGCTACTCTTAGAGACGGCCTCCCTCATCTCTCCTGGCCGGAAGCAAACGCCACGATACAAGTGACATGAGCTTTACAAAGAACTTGTTAGCTGATGGTGCCCCCAACTCTGGTGGGAATGTTAAGAAGGAAAAATGATTTTTATCTGCATTCTGAATCTGTTTTAAATACTGAGCTTTTTATGATTTCCATATGATTCTTGGGGATTTTAACATCAAAAGACTCAGATTATCCTAATTGGTGTAAGAGGTTGGAAAGGTTTTCTTCATGCTGGACTTAAATAGGGTTCCTGCTTGGCTGCTTTTGCGCTGGCTTAGTCCTTTTGTAACATGAAAGTCAGTTGCAGTTAAGCAGACTTCCCCCCTTTTTTTTTTTTTGTTTAATAAACTGAAAAAAACTATACTGTTCAATATTAAAATGCAGAAACATCATGCATTTGTAAAGATTCCAGAAATAGCCTACAATGCATTGCAGAAATTAGTGAAGCCATACTTGTAATGAAAAACATTTGGTAATGGACTCTGGATCCGTTCGTAGGCTGATTTACTGCCTGTCCTGTGTTTTCCCTCCTCTCCATAAACTATCACAGATAGGAGCAGCAAGGAATTTTTTTTTTTTAAATTTTTGAGGAGAGAGGAGAACCCCCTAGGTTTAAAAGTGCCAGTAAATAGCTTTGTAGGGTTTTGCTCTCAGTGATTACTCTTTCTGTTCAGCAGAAACCCATCCTTTTATCCTGAGGGTAGTTCTCCTACAGAGAAAGATCGCGCTTGGGTCGCTGCTCCCATACAATGGGTGTATCTTCACCGCGCAGATGGCTGGGCTCAGGCTTGGTACCTGGCCGGCGCTCAGCCGCCACCCGGTGCCGGGAGCGTCCCCCCGCAAAGCCCTGCCAGCCCCTCGCCCCCTTCCTGGGGCTGAGGGCCAGGCTCTGGAGCTCTACCCCGTGCTGTGCTGGCAAAGTGTCCCCTGCGTTGGGGCAGACCCAAACAGCCAGAGAAGAGTGCGTCTGTGGCTTTGCCCCGTGAACAATGGCTGCATACTCCTCTGCAAAGTGGATTAGGAATCTTCCCTCCCTCTGATAGCTTGCTGTCTGGGCATAAATGTCCATTTGAGAGGTCATAATTTCTATTCCTGGTGAATTATTGGGTAAAGACTTGAGGTAAAAGTATTCTCTGCTGTTTCAGCAGTTGCTAAGAGTCTAAGATACAGATTTTTCCCCCTTACCCCTGTTTTTTTACGCTCTGCTGTACGTGGTGATGGCAATCTGAGCAAACTATGTTTAGCTAGTTCATTTCTAGCAACATCCTCTTGAAAAACTGGGCACCAGAACTTGTTTTGGGGCTGAAAACACTGCTTTTGTCCCAATATATTTCTTTGTGGTTTTGAATAAAATGGCAAGCAAAAGAATAGAACAACAGCAACAAAAAAAGTAGATGTGGGAGTCAAGACGGCCATCTACAGTCACAGGTTTGTTGTGCTCTGGCTTCTAAGCTATCTCTGTAAAACATTTACTTGTTGGGCTTTAATCACAGCCTTCACTAAATGTTTGCTTTGCACATGAAACAAAGCCATCCTTAAGACCATAATGAAACAATTAGTTACTGTTCATTTTTTTAAAGAAGGCAAAAGCCAAAATTAAGTTAAATATTCAAACATCGATCAAGAATGAAAATAACAGCAGACTTTCTAATGTGGGGATTTCAGTGCAAATCTTAAACAGAATCTGCAGTGTTCTCTGCAGGTTTTAACTGATTTTGGCTTCTGTGACCACAGGTCTGAGGTCACAGCAGCCTCCTGATGTGTCTAACAAGAGACAGTTTTTATTGTCTGCATACTGTTCTTTTAATTTCTGATTTCCATCTCGTGGTGCTAGTCCTGCAGTTATCTAGGTATTTACTTGCATATTTGAAACTTGCTTTTTCCTTCTCCCTCCTTCACAGGACATTGAAAGGAAAAGAGTACCAGATAGAAATAGATAATTTATATAGCAGAAAAAATAAATATAAAATAGAATCCCACAGTCCTTTATGCAACAACCATCTTCAAGAATGGAAAAAAGAGTGGAGTGGAAAAGCAATTGGAATTTATGTGAAACTCTCAGTGGGCTCATAGACACAGATAAAGATTCAGTGCTAAATGCCTGGAAAGAACATTTCCTAATTTTTGCCCAAAGAACAGTTGTTTGAGAACTTACAACATTAAAATTGTGAGAGAAAGACACTAGAAAGATGAGAAAGGAGAAGATAGAGGGATACAGATACCCCAATTCTGGCATGTTTTTTATAAAAAAGGTTTTCACTTCATAGCAAAATACTAGGCACACAGTTCCAAGTCCCTGGGAAAGAAATCTTAAAGTTTTACTGTGAGACAGAAAAGACTGACACAATTTGAGAAGTCTTAGTAGCTTATAAAGCATGCCTGGGAAAGTCCCTCATGCAAATCATTCACAATCACTTCCATCCAATTGTAAAAGTCAAGCTTGCTGAAAATCAGAGCAACTTTGTTGGAGTAGGATGTAGAAATTAAATGTTCTGTGGTCCACCTGACAAGATCTGACACTTTCTTCACTTTGCAGGGTTAAATTCATCATGTTTTCCAGCTGCGCATGAATGTGTATCTGTAGTTGTTTTTCCTTTGTTCCTTAATATTCCTGTGAAATCAGTCCACGTGTTAAGCAAAACCTTTACACGTTGCCAGGGCTGTGTGCCTCCATAGCCATTTCCTGGGTGAAGTGGAGGTGTGGTGTGTCTGATACTAAGGGCATTCACAAGGGGTATTGTGTGTGTCTTGGGCTGCTTTTCAAAACTGCTGTATCATCCGTTGTATTCACACTGAAACTGGTAGGAGTCGTTCAGGATGGACTCGCCCTTACCCGCAGCGCCCAGCGACAGACATCTCGTGTCCAAATTCTTACACAGTTTGTGCTCAGTTAGCCCTGTCTCGCTGCCGATAGTCCTTTACAAGCTTCATTATCTGAATGAGAAGAAAGAGGAGGCCAGGCATGGGATACTGCAAGCCAAGGTGCCCTTCCCCTACTTGGAGTATGCTGAAAGCCTGAGAAAGCCAGAGGGGAAAGTTTTTTGCCAGCTCCTAACTGATGCAGCGGAGGGTGCAGAGCAACAAGAAGCCACTTGTGGCTTCTTTATTCTGCATCACCAGGTCCCACTGTGCATAGAGCTCTGCTTTATGGTTCTGGAGAGAAACCCCTCTTAGCTCGGAGCTGCTCAAGTGACATGACAGTGCCCCCAGATCAGTCCTGGTGACAAGCTGGACTGGCACAAGCTGGCTTGCGTGTTACAGTGGAGGCTGGAGCCTCCCAGAAAATCTGGTTCATGATTGCGATGTGGGAGATAGCAAACCCTTCCTGTCTTTGAGATTTCACCCTCTGTTTCTGGTGCTGATTGGCTGTGACAGCTCTGTTTGGTGTCACTAACCCCCTTGTACTCACTGCCTTCTCCCTTGGCCTGCTAGAATATCTGAAATCAGTTGAAGAAAGGAGTAGAAGATTCAAGGGTGGCTTGAGGATTTTTTTCAAAATTTACCATAAATCTGCAGTAGTAAGACCTCAAGCCACTCTCAGATCTTCTGTTTTCTACATCAGTTGTTTAACCCTGATGTTACCTGGGAAGACTGGGCCTATAATTCAAATTAATATTCTGCCTTTCGAGGGTATAAACACTGTTTTCTCTGCACAGTATCTAGGAAGCAGTGTAATCTGGACATTCAGCTGTGTCCTCCTCAAATTTCTTTTTCTTTTTCAGCTGATCCATGGTGGTTTCTCTGAGGTAGGATCATAAGGATAGTCAGAGACGTTCAGAGTTTCTGCATGTCCTTCTTGTGAGTCTCGCTGGGACAAAAGTCCCTCTATCAAGGCCTTTGGCTTTGAGGAAAGGGAAGTCTGAAATATGATGTGTTTTTCCCTCAGTTATCATTTTTTGGGGCTGTGAAGAAGACTGCAGAACCTCTATCAGGCACAGAGGCTATTTCTGACTAAACGGAATCCTTAAAGATTAATCGTCCGATTCTGCCATAAGTCAGTTTTTTATTTTTTCAGTAGCAAAATGGTTTTCTCACCCTTTTGTGCTGCAAAGCGTGTCCCCTATTTGTACAGTTGCTTCAGAACAAGAGCTCGACTCCCTGTCTGGACCGCAAGGCTACAGGCCTGAGCATGGAAAAGTGAAAAGCAGACAGAATTTGGTCCTTGCAGTATCCATGGGTGACATAGATGTATTGTAGCTGTACTTCTCCTGGAGAGAGAGGTCTGTCCTGGAGACGTCTGACATGTAGTGTGCTCATTGCATAGGGAAGGGTCAGAGTAGCCGTAGGTGTCTTAACTGTGGAAAGTGGGCAAAGATCGCTTGGGAAGGCCTTGGAAATTAGGGAGCCATAAAGACCTTTGCTCCTGTTCTACAAGTTGTTTGTGAATTTACTAGTGGGAACAAAATGAATCTTAAGCCCAGGACTCTTAGCTGATGTAGTCCTTCCCACAGTGTGGTGCAATAAATAACCCTTCTTCTACATGGCCATGGCTGGTAGTCAGTAGCGTGCTAGGTACTTCTGGTTTCCTGAAACAGCTGCTCGCGCTTGTGGGGATCTGAACTTTACATACCCATTTTCTGTCAAAGCCGGGAAGTGGTGGTGCCTGCGATTCTGTACCTCACATTAGCAAATTCGGTTCTTGTCCTTGAGGGGTGGTGAGTCCCCTGTGGTACCAATTGGCTTCAGTGGAACATGTGACGCTTGGCACCTCCTGCACTTGTGGGTTGGCTGTTATTTGTGAACAAGGGCGAGCACGGGGTTCTGCGCCAGAGGCCCTCTTAGGGCCTGGGGAAGGAAGGGCTCAGCAAGCCTCCGCTCCTACAGGACAGTCTGCGGAAGTCCAGATCTTCTTGTAAAGCAGCAGGACATGCAGCCAATGAGGTCTCAGTGTGACATTAATCTTTTATCTCTAAAGCACAGCTCGTACATCTCTGCTGCTCTTCAGTACTGAGGTACGGCCTCCAAGAGGGTTGAATGCAGACATCCTGCTCCGGTCACCTCAAGGACATGAGAGCTGTGTTTGCTGCCTAGGATGCAAGGTTCAGCTGCAGTCTGGGAGTTACAAGGATCCTTGCTTACTTGGGCCACTTTTGAAGCTACAGCCACAGGGCCCTCACTGTATCAGGTTAGTTTATTCCCTAAAGTTTGGGCTTTCCGTGGGAGCTGTTCTCCCATATACTGTTGTCATCCCCAGCCCAGTCCCCAGTGCTTTCCCACATGACGGCTGTTAAGAGGGTCTGTATCTTTTATGATGTCCCAGATGGAGTAATACGAAGTTACACAGACAGCTAACTTGTGGTGGACTTAGGAATGACACCCAAAAATGTAAGGAAGTGCAAAATGCTATCAGATGCCTGTTCTGGGCTTACATATTAAGTTCTTTGGTGAACAGACACGCATTTAAATACATGCTTATGGGTAAGTGTGAGTGTGACTAACTTGTACAAAGCTAAATTTTCCATTTGCTTCCTGTAAAATCTTCATACAGGGGATCACCTGTAAAGCCCTGAATCATCTGGGACCCATTTATCTGTCTTGGAAGTGGGCACTGTCAGTCACCACAGTGTATAAGATTGACTAGGATATGCCTGTGGTACATGATTTATGTGTAATTGTTTCTATCTGGTTAAAAATCGTTACCTGAGTTAAATTTCCTGATGCAAAGCAGAACAGCTCATAATGTTCACCCTCCATCTGCTGTCATTTGTAATTAGACTGTAAACTCCTCAGCAAGAACTTGCTGTCCTTCCGTACACCTACAGTGCCAAATGCACTGGGGTCTTGATATTAGTTGAGTTGCCATTAATAATAAATAGAGAGTAAAAGGAGAATGTGTAAATGCATTCAAACATGTAGTGACGCTTTTAAGTATAATTGTTATCGCTGCAAATCTCTGCGTGGTTGGCAGCTGGGCTGCACTGGAACTGCAGAGTGCCTGTAATTGGAATTTGCACATTCTACTGGTCTGTCAGAGCCTGCCTTTGATGAATAGCGTCTAGAGCACCTATAAAGAAAGACCCAGGGGCAGGGCTACTCAGAAGTAAAGACAAGCCAGACGGTTTGCCTTCAGCTCCCTTTCCAAGAGACTTAAGAATGCCCAAGCTCATTACTTCAGGATATGGCTCAAGGTTAAGTAACTTTTCAGTAATTAATATGTAAACATAGGGCTACAGTTTCATCCTGGGCTCTGCCTTTTTGAATCCCTGTGTAATACTACGGAGAGGAAGCTCTCTGCCACGTGAGGTGCAGGGCTGGACAAGCCCGTGGAGTCCAAGCATGCCCTATGCCTGCGCCCGGGTCTCCTTCACATCTGTACCACTGTGGAGCGGTCTTACAGGGGAAGGAGTCGTCTTCGTTATTTTACCCATTAATTTAATTTTGTTGGTCCTCAGTGTTTGCTTGTTCTCTGCTTTGTTTTGATCTGTTCTTCATTATTTGTTTGGATCGGTTTGTATTTTGGATCATATTTGCGCTACTAAGGTTTCTTCTGGTGCCAGTTTTAACAGCAGAGATCCCGATTTTGAGAGCAGGATATTTGGGGCTTGTGACTATATTTGTGTAACTCAAGCAATTACTACTTGCGGCGTTTAGTGCTGTAAATACCGGAGGTGGATAAATTCCATAGAATCCGTGGGAGAGTTATTGGTGTGCTGTAGTGACTACTGAAGGTAGAATCTAAAGTGAGAATTTTTAAACTTCTCTAAATTTGAACCTCCAGCCTTCAGGGTGTTTTTGGTTTCCCCCAGGTAAATTGTTCCCTTCAGTTCTTGGCGTTGTATTCTTACTGTGAGAATTCTTTAATTTCACATTCCCAGGAAAATTGTGTTTTAGTTTGGATCAGCTGCAGGAAGAGGTGCAGAAGTATAGGGTGAGAGAAAGAATCATTTGGTAGGCACAGCTGTGAAAGAGAAATAAATCAAGGTGGCAGAAAGGTGAGCGACAGAGGGAAAGAAAATGGAGGAGTTTGTTATTGTAAATCCATGTAGTTAGTAAATTCAACTATCAAACTGCAGCTGCAGTGTAAAAAAAAAATGGGAATTACATTCTACTTTAAAAAGTTAATAAAACAGCATGTAATACAGGATTATCCATGCATAACATATAAAACTACTTTTGAGCTCTGACTACAAATATATTCATTGTAAAAGTAACGTTCTTGTTGATCTGAAATCTCGTGCACTTACCTGCTGTCGTGTCTATCTGTGGTGCAGTGACACTGAGACAGGAAATGCTGTTCAAAAGATAATTCAAATGTGAAAAATTGGCTCTAAGTCATAATGTTTACTAAGAGCCAAGCTTACATCTATTGTAATGTTCACTGGCATTTTTTTTAATATGTACTTTCAAATAAAATTTTTAAAATGTCATTTGAGGAAACCAACTGCTAGCCTGAGGAAGAAAGACAAAATACTTTATTCTCTCTGGGACATTTCCTGGATCATTCCTTTCCTGGATCACTCTCTTTTGCCTGGGTCACTCCCCTTCATATTAATTTAGTAATAATAACAAAAATACTCAAATGAAATACATTTGCCTAAGATTTCCACATGGCAATCAGTAGAAAAAGGCC
The DNA here is from genome assembly GCA_027574665.1 of Rhynochetos jubatus. NCBI lineage: Eukaryota > Metazoa > Chordata > Aves > Eurypygiformes > Rhynochetidae > Rhynochetos > Rhynochetos jubatus. The sequence continues at coordinate 12,231,600 of CM050663.1, forward strand.
TGCTTGGTTTGGAAGGCACTGGATCACAGCCTGACTGAGCTTTTCAGGAGAGGGGATATGGCAAATGGAAAAGCATAGGGAAGTTTAAAGAATCGTATAGCAAGTCAGTTGGTAAGTAGGAGAAGAATCAAGGGCACTCTAATCCTTTTCTTGAAGTGTGAGATTCACTGGAAACACCACTAGATAGCTCAAGATTGATAGTGAGATCTCCCAGAAACTTGCCATTTGGACTTTCGCTTACTGTGCAAGTCCAGAAATTGTTCTAGCTGAAGGAGAGGTCTGCCCTTCAAGGATTGGAAAGCCTGCATCCTTGGGTTTAAAAAGAAAGAAGTGAAGGGCTTTAATGGAGTTTTGTGGTGGTGAATTAAATTGTGAAATCTGAAGTCTCAGCTATCAACATGAAACCACCCTTAACCTCTAATTTGAAACATATTGGAGAAGCCATGCTACAAGTGTTCAGTTTTCCCTACAACAAAAGCATCCATTGAGTTAAAGGAACTTTTATGTAGAGACAACATTATGAAAAACAGGTTGTTTCGAAGAGCAAATGTGTTTTAACATAAATGAAAAGTATAAATAATTGAGTCTATTTGTCTTTTTCTGGGCTTGACAAGATATTTTGGTATAGAACTGTGTGCATGCATGAGTATTAACTGTTCTTCATAAACAGATTTCACTACTTTCTAACCTTCAGACACTAAATAATGCTTGTGTTAGAGGCATTGTATTTATACCAGACAGTGCAACTATCAGCTGGTTTTAGCAAGGTATTCTTGACCACTGTGGGCAAAGACACTTTTGTCATTGAGGACATTATTGGAATTGTATTGCACACACTCCTTCCCCTGGGGAAGCTGTAGAATTTAATGTATTTTCATACTACTACAAAACTATCTCCTGAAGATCCCAATTAACATGGCAAAACCGTATCAAAAACATTGAGAAACCACCTTCTGTCTCCTTCAGAGACCTTGCATTCTAAATGACAGTGTTGTTCTGGGAAGGTGTTTCTGCCGGTGGTCAGAGAACCGAGCTGGTCGCTGCAGCTAGTGCCATTTCAGAGCAGCATCTGTGACGAGTGGCTGACACGACCCCTTCAGCTCTTCTTGAACCCCCTGATCAGAGTCTTATGGAGAAAACATGTAGTAAAATCAATTACACCTGGTGACAGTGCTGGTCCTCCAGTTTGGATGTGCCTGTGGATCCTCTGTGAGGACCTTGGCTGGGTGCTGCCTTTCCACGCAGGACCGGGTGCTGAGTGGGAGAGCCAGGCGTGCTCTGGCCACGGGAGCCTGACCAGGCACGTGGCTTTCACAAGTGAGTGACAGAGCACCCCTGGGCATGCAGCACGCCGATGTCTTGAGGGCACAGCAGCAGCTCTGGTTCTGGAAAAAGGTGAAAACTCGAACCAGCTGCTGGGGGGATCGCCCATGCAGACAGCACTAAAATAAGCCTTGCAAGGGTATGCTCCCCTTTTGTGTCTCCCCGCCAGGAGGACTGACAGGCAGGAAGAAAGGTGGAAGGTATGGAGTGAGAAGCAGCAAAGGCCAACACATGTCCATGCATTTCTGTTTCTCTGCTACACCATGTGGGTTTCTCTCAGTGCCTTGGACAGGCTTCTTTCTGCAAGGCTTTGTGCCCATTTCCCACCTCCCTCTTCCACATGTGGCAGGGACAGATGTTAGTGCCACAGTCATGGGCGAGCAGACAGCAGTGAATATCCCCAGCACAGACCTTGGTGTGGGCTTGGATGAGCCCGACACTCCCTTTCCCAGAAACGTCTCCAGCTGTGGTGCAGCACGAGAGTGGCTCAGGTGCGGGAACGCGGCAGGGCTCTGCGGAGCTTAGGCATGGACCTGCTCCTACACACCCGGCCGGCTCAGGGAGACCCTGGTGTTAGAGTCTCTGAAGACATGCACACCCTTATGGGGGCAGCTCGTGAGAGACACGTGGACTTACTGACGGAAGTGGAAATAAGGAGGGAGGTCTTGGACAGGCAACTGTTCAGAGCAAGAGGCAGGTGAGAATCGCCTGTGAAGGGTGAGCAGAGGGGAGGAAGGAGTGCTGTGGCAGAAATTACAGTGGGCTGTGAAACTGGTATTTCTGTTAATTTTAAGATTTTTTTAAAGTAAGGTTAGGAGGGTTCGTTCATAGGCGTATACTTTTTGTTTGGGTTTTTATATATGTTTTGTTTTCTGCTGCCTGGACCGGCAATCTCTTCTTTAGCTCTGCCGGCGTCCAGTGAATTCACAATCCTAATGGTTGCCAGCAAAGTTATTTTTGTGGAAAATTGACACCTCCTGAAGCAGGATTAAACTACAGTGAACAAGGAGTTGAAATAGACTGGAAACATAAGTCAGAGCTTAAGACAGAAATTGCTTCCTCAACAGGCGATAAATACTAGAGAAGTGCAGAATAACTACATAACTATTATATTGAGTTTTGAAAATGCTGTAGCTGGTCATTGTAGGTTTTACTTATGTTTAGCAATTAAAGACTGCCACAGTTCGGGGATTGTTTCAGTATCTCAGCAGGAGAGTGTTTTCTACTCCCTTGTAGAAGGTGTAAGTCCTGCTGCATAAAAGCATCTCTCCTTCCCTTATTTGAGATGTCAGAAATAAATTTTCTGTTGTGGACAAAATGCCAGCTATAGGTCTGTCATTATCCAGATGAGACAATCATAAAGCAAAGCCAGTGCATTCACCACCTGTGGAAGGATAGGCGTTGGGTGCAAGTTGAGATGGAAGAAAGAAGTCAGAGTGTAGAAGTGCTGTATTAGCGTGCGTTCGTTTCCGTCCATGGGAGGCTTCCTTTGTACTACACAGATAAACAACTCAGACTTAAAATTTAATTTGGCAGGTAATTTGCCCATAACACTACTGCTAGCAGTTGGAAAACAAAATGAGTTAGAATATTTTTATTTGACAGCTACTGTACTTGCAAACAAAATTGTTGCTTTGATTTTTCTCTGTACACAAAAACACAAGGTGGGGTTGCTAGTGCTGGCTTGTGATGAAGACAAGCCACTAGACATGTGGTGACTAGTCGACATGGACCCCAGGTTCTGTCTGATCTCCCATGCTGGTTTCTGAAATCTCTTTCTGTTTAGTGTCGGTGAGAGCAAGGCCAGAAACTTGGGATTAAATCCCAGCCCTGCTGAGGTCTGTGGTGCTGTGATTTCACCCCTTCCTTTTTTTTTTTTTTTTTTTTTTTTTTTGTCTTGCAATTCTGTCCTATCACCAGAAAACCACAGCCTTTCCCAAAGTGAGCCTCCCAGTATTATCACTCCTCTGTTTCCAGGCTCCTCCAGGGCTGATAGGCAGGGCCTTTTTCCAGCCAAAACAATTGCTAATGGAGATGTGAGGAGCTTCATTAAACTTGAAGTGATTATTCATATGCATAAAATGGCTCTGTGTTGGCAGAATCAGAGCCTGGGGCGGTAGCTCTAGTGGTAATACTAAAGCAGAATAAAGCTGTTTTCGCCTGGTTTTGCCTGGTACCAAATCAGCGCATTCAGGTGAGCATGAGGTGTTCACAACCTTCTGTAGTAGCTTCAGAGTGGTGGAGCTTATGGATGGTGTTTGGCAGAGTTTCTTAATTTGTAACATGAATTTTAGCTAAAATTTAGCTCTTTCAATGAATGTTTGAGAAAGTATGTGTGTTTGCACTTAGGCGAAGGAGTGTTTGTATAACATCTGCAAAGCAGAGAACAAGTGGGCTTGAGGGATAAAAGTTGCCGGTGCTGGATTCCAGAGGTGGCTTTGGCCAATTCGATGTTGCAGTTAGTCCAAAACTTGCCTTTCTCCTGCTTCATACAGAAAGGGTCCTTCTTCAGCTTGGTATAGGGAAAGGGTTAATCTTGTGGCTATTTCTTGTTTAAACAAATGCACCTGAGTAAATGAATGAACCTTTTACTTTACTGTGCCTTTTTTGTACCTTTTTAACAGAATACTTAAATCATTACATAAAATGTGTTTTATATAGACGAAAGTTTTATGTTACATATGAACCAGTCAGACGTTGGACCACCCTTCAAATAGCGTTGGTTTTCCCTTTCCTGACTGAACTTACATGAAGTTGTTCAAGCAGGTGGTTTTCTGTCCCTTTTCCCACCACACCAGAGCCGTTAGAGTGAGCACTCATGTTTTTGCAGCCATTGTGGAAAAAAGCCTTTCATGCTGAAAATAAGTTAAAAAAAAAAAAAAAAAAAGTACTATTGGAGTAGAAAACCAGTTAGTCATATGCCAGGAATAAAATAAGAGAGCTATGAACATGTAGATTGGATCTGGGTTTGCAAATGTCTGTGTACGTGGCAACTCCAATAACATTGAGAAGGCTTAGGGAATCAGGGGAACAAATGGTTTCGGGGCCACATGTAGACAGAACGACTTGTTGCCAGGTCTGTTGTACGTGTGAGCGATGGATCGTATGTGGTCCCAGCCAGAAGCTAGTAACACGCCAGAGATCAAGGATGTAGCTCATTCTAATATTTATAATACTTGGATGTGGTATTGTTTACCTTTTGGGGTAAAAAATAGCTAGTTAAGCTCAGGGATGCTGTGGGAAGGCAACTGGAACAAACTACAAAGAAGAGATTATCTGTTTGCACGTAGGAAAACCATTGTGTTTGCATCATTCAGATACTCCCAGGTAGATGGGACTGAAGCAGTGGCAAAACCGCCATTAGATGCGCAAGATGGCTTGCTCCGGAGGCATTCAGGGTGTTTGTGTCTGTATCCAGGTCCGGATGCACAAGTTATGTGTATGGAGGGATGGGCGAGAGATGAAGACCACTGACGCTGAAGGAGGGCCAGTGTCTGTTTTCTTTGGGCTGTTATACTGTAATCCATAATTTGTGGAGTCACTGGGAAGGCACCGAGCCTCTGTGCAGACTGAACCCCTCCCTCAGCCCCCAGTGGGTGACTGAACTTTGGGCATTCAGGGAATAGATGGTTGTTAGATAGAAGGAAGAACTGCATCTATTTTTGTGCTGTTTTCCAATCTTGTAGTAAAAAAAAAAAAGCCCATTGTCCTGACAGCTACATATACTAGTTTTTCTTTTCTGTTTACATGTTTTGGCAGCAAAATGAATTATAGTAACTGCCAAACTGCTCCATAAACACGTACCAAGCAAAGCAGTGGCTGCAGACCTTGCCCTGAGGGACTATACCATGGCCTCTACTCACAGATCTGGGGCGTTTTTCTTACAGCCATTTCACCTGCCCCAGGAGCAGACCCCCCCAGGTGTGGGCAGACCCCCCTCAGTCACACAGCATTCTTCTAAAAGCTGAATCATTGGCAACTGGGTGAAATATTAATAATCCCCACTTCACGATATAGCAGCTCTTGCCGTAGAAAAGTCCCAGCTGGAACACAGCTGGGGTAAGCACACCACGGCGTTACACTGGTAATAGATGTTGCCACGGCCGTTCACAAGCCATGGCTGTTGGGTGATGGTGGGTGCACGATCAGCTCCCGCTGCAGAGCACAGCAGCTGGGTTGTTGCACGGTCGCCTCCTGCAGTTGCAGGAAGAATGGCTTCTCCTTCTGAGAGCTGGTAAATATTTTATCCTTTCCTTTATGTTGGTAATTAGCAAAAGCAAGTCAGACACGATGCTCACTAGTCTTCATTCTACTGACTGCCAAGTCATATTTAGAATAATCTTTGTCAGTTACCACCACAATGCAGTATTTGAGCTGGGTTAAATCCCAGGAACACCCTTATAATTGAAACCAGCTGGGCATAAATGAGCGCTAGCACCTAGGATGAATGTGGCTGCTTCAGTATCACATGAGGAAGGAATTGTTTCTCACACAGCTGTGACCGTAATGAGGTCGGGATTCACAAGGGGTATGTTAAGATTCACCTTCCCAGTGATAACTTGGTAATCGGTGCAGACCGTGGACCACGAGTAGTGTGTAGTCCCTTACAAAGCACTTTGCACGCTGGATTGCTGGGCACGAGCTGGCTGTTGTGGGTGGTTTGGAGCTGTAGCTGCTTGCAGAGGGTGTCCTGGTGAGCCAGCACAAAGCTGACGGAGCCCGCGAGTGCGGTGTAGTCGTGGTGAGAATCCAGTTGTTTCCTGGCTGAGAAGATGAACCATTTTATTAATTGTATGAAATTAAAACTAATGGAAAAGAAAATTGGGTTGGAGTCAATGACTCAGCATCCGTACAACAATAATTTCATATCAACAAAAGCAGCTTTTGGAAAACAGAATTAGGCCCTTAGAGTGGTAGGAAATACTCTTTTCAGTTGCATGAAGAGTGCGGGGAGACAAAAGCTTGTTTGCAAAGGGAAGAATTCCCATGTATTGACATCAGCCTGCTCTTCACTGAGTAGTCTGCTTCTATAAGCGAAAAATTACTAATTCAAGTAAAATGCATGGTTTCTTTTTAGAAATAGTTCATATAATCCTAATTTCACATTTAGGCCTATGTGTTGCCTCCGCTTGCAGATCTAAGTAATTCTTTGTTCAGTAACTTCACAGTTTGTGAAAATGCACGTGCAAGCCTTCTCAGATAGGCAGAATGCAGAGTTGTATGTGAAGGAAACTAACACTTTACCGTGTTAAGTTACATGGGTTTGGTATTTTATACACTGGCATGGCGCTGTCTGTCTTCCTGCTACTTCTGTGCATGCCCTGAGTGTGGCAGTTGAGTGGAAGAAAGTCACACCTGAATTCACTTGCTGTGTAATGCACTTGCTTCAGAAAAAAACCCGTCGTGCTGCTTTTCACATGTCTTCTGTAGCTGTAGGTGAACCGATCATGTTATTCCTCCACAGATCCCAAAGGCAAAAAAAGTAGGTAGCTTGCAGGTAATAAATAGGTTAAATCCCAAGTGAGAAATGGTAACTTCAATCCTAGGAGAACAGAACTGGTTTATATGAATGATAGGAAGTACATAGAAGCATCATTACATGCAACTATTTGATCATCAAAAAAAGCACAGAATCAGAATTTCTCCCTGAAGTATTCATGCAGCCAGAGAAGAACTTTTTATTTCATTTCAGTGCCAACAGTGAATGGCTGAATTAGTCTGGCTGAATTTTAAAGGAATACTTTATCCTAGAAATGCCCTGCTTCTCTCTCCTGGAGCCTTTTCTTCTTTGAGGGAATAATTGCTGATAAGTGGACCTTGTAACAGAAATACAATATAAAGTCATTTTAAGCTAATGATTTTGCCATGGATGCTCTGTAAATGATTTAAATTTTTATTCTTCACACGGTGTTATGTCCTTTCCTCATAAAACTAAATTATATATAAAATGGCTTGAATATATATATAGTGTTTTCCTGAAAGTAATGCCATTTCAACACCTCAAAGGATCACCAGAATCTGTACATACACATTTGTTTCAAATAAGATTTGTTTTACGTAAAAAAAGAGTGGGTTTTTTAAAGGCTTGAGCACGTTGCTTGATTTGCATAAACACTGGAAAAGTACTTCTACTGGCAACGTAGAAACTTTGTCATGTTTTTTATTGGAAAAAATCAAGTTTAACAAAAGCTCCACTTTTAATACTTGGTGATGCCATATGCTGCTTTAGACTGGGAGAAGGCTGCTGTCTGGCATTTTTCCTAGGGGTGCTCTGTTAGGGAGAGTCAGAAGCAGTTTTCTGTATGCCCTTGGAGATGCCATGGCTATCCTTCTAATTTCCTCCTCCAGCCATCATGGAAACCTGCAGAAGAATTCTGTACTGATAGCAATAGCAGCACCAGTTTATTGTAGTTGGGAGTTAAACTGACTTTCTACTAGGGAGAACGTGAAATCCTAGTGAAATTCAATCTTCCCACCAATTCTGTGTTTACTTTAATTGGTGCAGAATGAGCTTGAGAAATCCGGATATGATACAGGGTGTCGGGCAGTTTGACTGATACCTGGGAGGAGAACAAGGTGGCTGGAGATGAGGCAACCTTATCTCCCAAAACTCTCAGGAGACCACCAGCAGGAGAAGGAGCCATCTTCTCCCCAGCGTGATGGTTTGCTGTCCCTGCCCATCCTGCCTGGCTTGATGAGCTACTTCACAGGTGGCTTTTGCCAGTGACATTCATGCACCAGACTGCCCAGCAGCTGTGCAAGGAAACCATGCGGGGTGAAGGAGCAGGCAGCTTCATGGGCGTCGGTGGTAGAAAGCCTGGCTACCCTTGGATTTCTGCCTTGCAGCTGCCCAAGCTGTCTGGTCACTAGGACATCTGTGAAGTCTCTTGGGCATCTGGGTTCCCATATGGCTAGTCATGGATGTGCTTCCACTGCTGGTTTCCCTCTCTTGGAGCATTTCAGTCTGTCTTGGCTGCTGAGTCTCATGGCATCATCTAGTTCGTTCCTTTACCTCAAACAGGGCTAAGCACAGCTGCATCATCCCCAAAACCATTTGTGTCACGTGTTCCTAACAACACCTTTCCCCCTCCGCATTCTGATGGCTTCTGGTGTATGACTGTTTGTAGGGTCAGAATGGTCTTCCAAATGGCCAACCTGTGGTTTTCTTGCTGCAACTTCTTTGCTTCCTGTCCTATCCTTGGTAGAAATGGCCAAGAGCTGCTTCCCTGCTTTGCTGTTACCTTTTCCTTATTTGAAAGTGGTTATCTTCTCACATCAGTTTTCTCTAAATTTAAACAAACCTAATTCCTTTCTTGGTAGGTCATGTTTTCTAGATCTGATAACTTTCTTCCTCTGGATTCTCTCCAGCAGTTCTTTCCTGAAGCCTTAGCGCTCCAGCTGTGGATTTGCACTGCCGAACAAAGCAGAAGGAAAATCCCATGGGCCTGTAGCTTTTCAAGCCTTGGGAGAAAATGTGCCATCTGCAAATTCAGAATTAGTTGGGTTTTACTCATCTGCTCATTATCGTCTTGATGCTGATAAAAACTGGTTGGATTCCTGGTTCCATTATATAACTGAAGCTAAGATGTTGTTGTTCACAAACTAAAAATATAATGTATTCCTAAAAGTGTTATTTACCACTTCAACACTCGAAATCTTTACCTGAAGAATTAATTATTTTTTTTTCCGAAAGGCCTTCTTTTAGAACTATTGGGCTGGTTTTAAGAATTGTTTGGTAGCCTTCTGCAGCCATTCATAGCCAGATCAGTGTGGATAACTACAGTGGTACTTTCTCACCTGCAAATTCTTGCAGATGCCATTGTAGGTTATCTCAAAACGGTCTGCACTTGATCCTCTTCAAGCAGATAGAATTTAGAAGACTGGGGAGCCATAATTGTTTTTTCTCAGTCACTTCTCACAGCCAAGGCATGTTTTCAGTCTTTCTCATGTTCCTGCTACCTGCAGAGCATTAATCTTTTTCCAGTGCTTATGTATATATGCAAGTAACATTTCAGTGAAGGCACTGTTCGGCACCTGTACACTGAAATTCATGGAAGTAAAGTAGTTGGACAAACAGAGAAAATGGTTTACCTTTTGCAGGATGTTACAAGATTCAGCTCTGCTGACTCTTGGTAGACACTGTTTCCGTGTTAGTTCATTGTGCAAGTATTGAAGGATATGAAACATATCAAGGCCTTAAATCTGCACTTGTCTTACACTCCTGTGAAGAGCTATTGATCTCAGTTGTTGGTCTGTGAGCAGCAACTTTCTGGGCAAGTCCAGGTTTGCATTGCTCATAAAGCGAAGGCAGAAGAGAATGTTTTATGCAAGCGAAGAAATCCTTCCTGTCGTAAGGTGTTGCAGACTATCAATTGGTTTTAGTTAAATTCATGGTTTGATCAGCTCTGACAGTAGCTATCCTTGTTTCTCTGAGGTTTTTAAGTAACTTTTCAAGTTACTCTACCAAGTGAACATAATGAAAATAAGTCGTACCTCATGAAGCTGTATTGAATAGACTGGCTATAAAATGTATTTATAAAATCCAGTATTGTTCCTAATAGTTTCTCCATTGCTAAATGGAAAAGGTTGCATTTGAAGGAGGAACATACCTCCATCATGCATAGGAAAAGTGTCTTAACTACATGAGAAAACCAGATATACTTAGAATTGACCTAACTAGAGAGAGCAGAAAGGAACTGCAAGAAAGATGTGTTCAGTTTGCAACTAAAAGAGCTTTACACACAGGGAAAACTCTCTTGAAATACCCGAGACTGGTGTTGAAGGGGCAACTCTGAAGAAAGACCTAAACTGGGGCAGTGTGCTTTAAGCAATCTTAGAAAGTACAGAAAGTTAGCCAAAAGGTGGGTTTGGATTGTTGGGGTTTTTTGTTTTCTGGGTAATGTTGAGGTGTTTTAATTTTGTTAACAGAAAGTACAAGAATGAAATCGGTTCTTTAAAAGGTAACATGATAAAAAACAAATACAGAACTCTTCAACTTGATCTGTCATGTGTGCAAGCTCTGCTTTTGGTGGGGGGTGGAGGTGGGTTAATTGCCTTCAAGAGTAATTTTTCCTCTGCTGAAAGTTGGTATTGTAGGGTCTGGGAGTTTGCTAATACAAGGAAGGCTTGTTTGGTTGGGTTTTTTAAATATTTTATCAATTTAAATTGGACTGTAAATCCACATTTTTCAAATGACATAGCTCATTAGAAATGTGCAACAAAGCTCATCTATTGACACCTTCTATTATTTTTTGTCATCACGCTGAACTCCAGCATAATGGGTATGAAATTTTTCATCACGGTCGGGTCCTTAGAATTCAAGCTAAGAAGGAGGTGGGATTGCCTTTTGATATGTAGAGTTGAGCTGGAAGTATTAACTGAGTAGCTCGTTATTTTCCTGAAATAAGAGGGAGCCTTTTAGTGGTTGTAATACAAGGTTTTTTGCTCCTTGGTCCTCTAGCTTGATCTGCAGTGTCAGCATTCACCAATGTGGAAATCACGAACAACAACCTTTGGTATGAGAGGATTTCTTTTCCGGCAGCTTGCTCCCCTGCCCCTGTTGTACAGATGTTCTGGAAGAAACACTTGGTTGTCTTATATTTTAGAGGCTGGAATAGTAGCTGCTAATGCCTCAAGATGATATCCAAGTAGGTGAAAAGGATTGGGAAGGGAGATATAGCACATTAGTGAAAATTCACCAGTAAACACAGTGCAAGATCTAACATGAATATCAAGTAACATTCATTACTTTTAGAGTGTCTCTGTTTTCCTTGTGTGCATTTTAATTATTATTTCAGCATAATGTAATAACAGGGACTGGTTTATAGGACGATAATAAGACTTGAGGCTATGACTGTGGCAGATTTTGTAAGCAGAGGGTGGTTGGGCTGAGTGAAAAGATACCCGTGGCCGTGCTGCGTGTTGCATGCATCGTGCCCGGGATCTGGGAGGGGAAGGATTTCCTCCCTGAGTCACCTTTGAAAAAATGACCCAATAAACAGTCCCGCTCAGTGCTGTCTTCTGGTGAAATGCTAAACTGTGGTCTCAATCACGTGAGGCCAATAAAATCTCCAGTCGCCATTCTTCCCTGCATTGTGGCAGCAAAACTGATCACCACCCACCACCCCACCACCCCAAATTATCCCAGTCAACATTCAATTGCCTCTCATTTACCTAAAATTCCCCCTGTATTTGAAGGTTTGAGTGAACATGATTGTTTTTGTGAGTTCTTTCCTGGTATTGCTGTTTATGTTTGGGCTAAACCTTGCCTACAAGGTTCAAATCTTGCAAGGATTGAATCGATCCTTCAGCCTTCTGAGAATTATGAAGGATGGTGCTTCGCTAATTTACAAAGGTTTACATCTTCCTTTTTGTGATGAGACTTTAAAAAATTTGTACTCCTGGGTTTCCCAGACAATAAGTGGTGTCTTTGGCCAGACTTTCCATGGATTTACCGTTTGTATGTGGTTTCCCATCTGCTCCCTCATTATTAGTTATTAAAAGGCATTCGAGACACTGATTAGCCTTGAGGTCATTGGGGGGTAGACACTAACATTTTTCATAAGCTGTGCTGAAATGTTCAAACCGATGAGAAGCTAAGAAATTCCTCTTTGTAGAACAAGACACGCAAGTAAGGAAAATAAAGTTCTTGGGAGTCCATTTCACGTGTACTTACCCTTCCATCCTCCTCTTGGAGCCTGGAGAAGTGGAAATAGCCCATACTGTGGATGACAGACCAGTAACATTGGTTAGTGAGACTGGGAGACTACTCCCCATTTCCCCAGGTCCAGCTCTGGTTTTTTTTGCAAGGCGCTGCAGCCTCCAGGGACCGGACTGTCAGGTTTTGGTTATCTGTAGTGATTGGTTGGTTGGTTAGTTGGGGTGAGGGCTGCTGTAAATATTTCTTCTTTCAGGGAGTTCTCCAGCCCAAAGGTGTTTCATCAGAGCTGTCACGGCCTCTGTCGTACAGCTGCCCCTTCTTTGTGGGGTGAATGCTGTTCTGCCACTTTTCACCTGTTAGTTTACGACCTACTGAGACCCCTTTGAGAGGCTTATCAGCGTGAGGATGGAAGTGTACAGAAGGGGAAGCCCCTCTCTTCTGCCTGCAGAAAGGATATGCTTTCATCTCCCCCAGCAGAATAAAAATGTTAGTTTAGGGTTGTTTTGAGTGTTTAGCCAACTAACAGGATTTTTAAGTGCGTGTGCAGCTCATGCATGCATGTTTGAACACTCCCATTCACTTAGATCAGTTGGAGTCACCAAACTTCTTCGTTTTGCAAAATAAAACTGCATTATGCCTAGACATGTTGAGCCAAATCTGTTCCTGGTGTTATTTCACTAACTTCCCGAAGAATTACACCAGAGATGAATTTGGTCTGGTATAGCAGCTTTTTTGCCTGGAGCAAGTCTTTATAGCAGAGCTGTATTTCTCTCAAAAATATAAAAGGCACACTGACAGATCTGCAGCTCTGGTGGTGTGAGCAGGTGCAGCTGTATTAAATTATTTCTTATTAAATTGATTCAGCAACTTGAAGCTTGTAATTTTTGTTCTGCTATGGTTCTGTGACAGGGACCTTTTAAAACAGGCAAAGTATATATCTTTTCTTGTAATTCCTTTCTCTAGTATCATGATTTTAAAGATTTCTCTTTGTATGTAGCTCAGCTTCTGATTGGATTATTTATTTGGGTAAGATCTGAAAATTACAGCTTTTGCCAGTTAATCACATTGAGCTGTGTCATTGCTAGTGTAATTCCATTTACTCCACTGACATCCGGATGAATGTGAACAATAGTTTTTGCTGTTGTTTGTAGGTTTAAGTGGTTTTAAGCTCCGGTGGTCGCTTTGGTGTAAACTGGTGTGCTTCCCTTCTAGCCAGTGGAAGTATGCTGATTTACCCTGCCTGAGGATCTGGCTCGTTATTTTAAGGGTGCCAGGCTTCAGCCAGATGAAATGTGTCATGTGCTACTGACTACTAAGACCCGCTTTAACTATCTGTGAAAAGTAACCTGATGCTCTATGCCTTCATGTACACAAAAAACTTGATAGGGTTCCCCATCTGACAACCTTATTGCTCCACCTCTGCTGATTTGAGGTAGAATGGTGGTTATATTTATTTTTTGCTCTCCCTGGGGTGCTTCCCATGCTCGTGTTATTGCCCTTACTGCTCAGCTGCTGTTAAATTAGTATCAGAAGTAGACAGAAATGTTTGCCTGAAGTTCCATGTCTTTAATGCCTTTTGGGGTTGTTTTTGTTTTTTAGGTATATTTCCTTTAAGACTCCAGGCGTAGGCTTGGAGACCCCAGCCATCACCATTGAGCCCAGCAGCTGGAGCGGCAGCGAGAGTCCTGCCGAAGATATTGAAAGAATGAGTGATTCTGCAGATAAACCTATTGACAATGATGCAGAAGGTGTCTGGAGCCCTGACATTGAACAGAGCTTTCAGGAGGCTCTAGCTATCTATCCACCATGTGGGAGGAGGAAAATCATCTTATCAGATGAAGGCAAAATGTATGGTAAGTGGTACACATTTAGCCTTTGGAAGTAATTGTCCCAGTGAGAACTGTAAAGCCCAGCTTGTTTTTACACAAAATCCCTGGCTCTGATTTTGGTACTTTTGGAGTAAATCCTGAAGCTGGGGGAGCTCAGCTGGGCTGGTGCGTTGCTCAGGACGGTTTGAACCAGTGCCTTCACCACTGGGCACGAGGAATTGATGCAGAATTGTGGCTGTAATGAATGCTGTGGCTGAATGGAAATGTTGAAAAGAAGCTTTTAAATGTGTCATTCCTTGAGTGTGGGGGGAAAACCCCCCAAACTTAAGCGTTTTGCTTTATTTTTCTATAAATGGTGCATGGGGAGAAATGGGAACTACGGTCTGCACAGTCACAGAGCAGAATATGCGATAGGAAGTTGTGGAGGGATGAAGTTCTCGCGGTGTTCAGGGCCCTCCTGACCGAAGAGGCCAGTGAAGGGTGCTGGTGTGCCTGTCTCCTTTTTTCCCCTCCCCTTCCCTCCGTGCAGGCTGCTCTAAGTGAGATGCCGCGCTGCCAGCACTCCAGGAACACACGCTCCGCGGGGGCACACGCACGCACCGCCCCCCCCGGGCTCCCTCGGCCCAGCTCGCCCGTCCCGCGAGCCTCTCGGCGGGCGGTGGCTGTGCCTGGGGGCGAGGACCCGTGCAGGCCACCTCGCCCCTTACCTGGCCGGGCAGCCCCGCGGCGGGGAGGGGGCGGCGGGGGGCGCGGCCGGCCTGGGGGCGCAGCCCCGAGCAGATGGTGCTGCAGCTGCCAGCAGCTGTGCCCCCGCACCCCCCAGCCTGAGGCCATGGAAACAGGGACCCCGCTGCTGCTGCCGGCGTGGGGGTCGGGGGGGTCGCGGTAGGCAGGACCCGGCCCCCCCCACCCCGGGCTCCCCTCGCAGCTGCCATGCGGCCCCGGCGGCCGCGCGGAACGTGCGGCTGGAAGCAGCGCTGCGGTGGGGCGGCTCAGCCCCGCGGGCGAAGGTTGCCGGCCCCCTGCCTCGGTGTTTGGGGTTTGTGTGTGTCCCCTTCTCCCCCGGCGCAGGGGAATATCGTGTCTCGTCCTCTCCTCGGCCGTGTCTGCCTGGTTCGGCTGGATTCCGGTGTTAGTTCACTTCGGAAGGGGGCGGTGATGGGTGGCCGAGCAGGCTGTGCCCTTCCTCAACGGACAGCAGCGTGTCCCGACACCTTACGGTGCAGGTGTGCCCAGGCTTCGGCTTCAGCAGCCTCATCAGCCAAAATAAGGGTGGCTGCGTTGTTTGAAACCGGGATCCCTACCACCGCAGTAGATCACCCCTGAAATCTGATTTCCGGTGGTTTTGAAGCGTTCTTTATGCCGTTGTATGAATTACAGAAATTAACATGTTTATCCATTCATTTTGCCAATCACTGATTTAATTTAGTGGTTCTCTAATCCTGAATGTTAACATTTATTAAATTATATATGTAGAAACATAGTTGTGAATATCTAATTGTTGGTTAATACCGCTAGCTAGTAATACTGTAAGCATATATGCACATCTCATATTTATGCGAAATCCTAAATCATATATTGTTTATTTTCAATCAAAAAAGGAGGTATGTGTGTTTGATGCTGAAAACTTGATGGAAAGCGTTGCCCTGATTGGGAAGAAAAAAAAAATGTGTTGGGAAGTGCAGGGTCTGTACGAGCAGAATTTACATCCTGACTTTGCAGTGGATGAACTCATGTTTTCATTCTTCAAGCTGAGTAACTGCTTTGTAGTGTTTGAGGATTTATTGAAACCATGCTAGGTTTCTGAGGACTTTCTAATAGAGTCTTATGGCCCTGAGAGCATAATTGTTCTCCAAGGATTTTGAAATCAAAACAGTGTAAGTGTTTTAGATTCTGTGTGGCATAATGAAAATAATTTAATGCCTTTTAGTGGCATACCAAGTTTATTTCACTTACAGGAGAGACGTTGCAATATCTCTAAGCTTCCGTAGTGTTGGGGATATTGTAATGTGTCAGTAATTCATGAACCATGTAAGACAAAAGGTCAAGAGAGCACCATTTCATTTTCTAACTGAAATTACCTTTAGATATAGGCACTAGAACAAACATCATCTTTGCAGAGGCAAATATAATGATCACTCTGTGTGGATTAAGTTAAGCAATTGTAGGGGTTTTTTTTATCTTTGGAGAGAGACTTTGAGAAGAGCAGAGATTTTGCTTGCAGAAATATTTGAAGTCTCTGCCTTTGATTTAACGAGAGCTTTGCGACATTCGTGTAAGCAGAAGCCAGAGTTTCTTCACTGTTCTTTGTGGTGGTCTGAAATCGCCCTTAAAAGTGGCGTTTCCAAGAGGGCTGTGTACAGGCTCCTGGGTGGTTGGCTCGGGGGGACGTGGGGGGTTGGTCAAGCAGGACTGGGGGCTTGGTGTGCAGAGTGGGTGGCTGAGGGACGCCTGCCCGCAGTGCTGCCTGGGCAGCAGCAGTGTGGCTCGCCCTGGCAGAGCTGCCTACCAAGGGACATCTGTGACCTCTCCGGGCAGCCTGAATCCCTTCAGCTGTTCCTCTACAGCTGTGATCTTGGACGCAGGGGAGGGAAGGGCAGGGTGTTTTCCTCTCCCCTTGCATTCCCAAAAAAGTAACTTACTGCCAAGACTTTTGATCCTACCCCACAGAAAAGGGTTGCAGGGCCCTGTGGACAGAGAGGGGGAAGAAGGGGATGTCTTGACTCTTTTTTTTGGCCCTGGGGCATCCTCGTGCTGTAAGGACAAAGTTGTGACCTGTGCGAGACCAGGAGCATTTTAGGGTGCCGCTGACCCTGCCACCAGGCTTCTTGAATAAACCCTCAGAAAAAGAAACAAAAAACGTAATGAAACCCTTGTTTTTAAATTTGTAGAAAATGATTGGGTAAGAAGCAAAGGCGCTAGCTTTGATTCAGAGGGGCAAATTCCAGGAACCCGCATTTGGAAATTCTTGAGAGAAAGGGAGTGTGCCGTAAGGCCAAGGGACCAGCGATAAGGTTTCTGCAGGAAAGCGCTATCCGTCACTCCTTTCCCCCTTCCTGCGTGCCTGCATGCGCTGTTGTAGTGGTACGGTTTGGGGTTTGTTCCTAGTCCGGTATTGACTAGTAGTAAATGAAATAAAAGATGAGGAGGGAATAAATATGAAAGTTTGAAGGAGTGTAGAGGAACACGTCTATAAATTGATGCTCACACTCTTTGTGGAAGGAGTTAGGTGTACCCATGGAGAAAAGACTCGACTTTTAAACCCATTTTCATTTGTCTTGCAAGGTATTGGGAAGAATTGGTTTTCATCTTTACTGTTTCAAAAGAAGTATTGATAATACACTAATATCATCCACCAGTACGAAGTGGGACACCCTGTAATTTGCCACCCCTCTCCAGAGATCGGTTCCGATGAATTTCTGTGTCCTTGTTTATCCAGCACATAGTAAACTCTAGCCCATTAGAGGGCATTGGCTGTCCTGTATTTGTACTTTGTTCCAATTGTTGGTCTTTTACTGCTGACAGTTTAGTTGTAGCAATTCCTGTGAACTCACTTATTGGCAGGATATTTGCCTGTGCTTGTCTTTGCTCCTGGGAGAGTGTTTTGGAAAAGATTACAGCAATGAAAGCTGCTGTGAAATGCAGCCCTACTTTTATCCCTGGTGTAACACTGAAGTCACTGGGGTTACCACGGGAATGGATTTGGCCCTGTGTGTGTGTTTTCGTCTCTTTTTTGGAATCTAGCTCTAGCGAGATGTGGCCTTAGTGCAGCTCCAGGGACAGTGCCACAGTAACCCAAGCTGGTAGCACGCGAAGTATCACCTGCAGACATGTTCCCGTCAGCGCCGCTAACTTAGCCTCAAGGTAGCAAAGGTGGTTTTTACCTTTAAGACAAGAAAACACTTTGACCTTAATTTTTGAGACCAGTGAACAGCTCTTCTGTTGGCAAATGCAATTAGTCATCGTGATTTGCATTGGAGGTATTCATCTCTGCAAGAAAACTACTTAGGAGTATATTAATGATTATTTGAAAAGGAAGTTTTGCAGCATGTTTACTTGTTTTACAGAGAAGAATGAGTACTAATTAACGTGAGAATGTGTAGCAGCCTTTTAAAACTGTTGTATATGTTTATTAGGTCATGCATAAAATCTCTTGGCCTGCATTACCATGACAGTAAAGGCAAAATGATACTTTCATAAAAATTTCTGCTCAGATGACACAATTTTTGCACAATGAATAATAACAGTCTTTTTTTCCAAAGCACCTGGTATAAATTGAATATTAAAATTGTACTTTAAGCTAGTACATTGACAGAAGAAGTCCTGTTCTGTAGGCTTGTGTGATTCTGTAGCTAACTTGCCATTATTAGGTGTTTTTCTGGGTTTCTATTAGGAAACTGCAAGGTAATTAGCTTTATGAAGAATACAGTAACATGCTACAAATGATTTTTACTATTGCTTTTAATTTTAAAAGCTCCATGCGAGTTACTGCCTCTATAAAGACATCACTACCTTATAAAGTTTCCACAGTATTAAATATATTTGAATGCGAATAAGGTATTTGGAGTGATGAAATACCAGATGTGAAGTATCAGGTTGCATGTTTATTCATCCGTTATTGCAATCATTGTGCAAAGATATGCTCTTGTATTTTTTTCTTTTCTTTTTGGTCTCACAGCAACATACACAAAATGCACTGGAGATAGGACTCCTATTATGAAAGTTACTATTTGGGTTTCTTAGGTTGTAAACAAATCTGTCTAGAAACATTCTTGCAATCCTGTGATTGCTCACTGTATTACATCATGGCACAGTGCATGCAGGAAGGCAGGCTGCAAGCGTGTGCTGAGCAATCAGTTAAAAGTGAAGAGAGCCAAGGTCCAAAGATACAGTGTCTGTTTGAAAAGTTACCGCTTAAATTACTCGGATTATGAACAAATCTGCCCATAAACATTTTTGCAATCTGGTGATACTCTTGCAACATCAGCATGCTGTGCTTGCAGGAAGGCAGTCTGGGTTTGGGACCTGAGCAACAGGCGCTGCTGTCATTGGAAAGGAAAGGTATTGGGCTCACTTGTTGAGGATTTCTGAAATGTGGGGGAACAGGGTTTAATCTTTCTGTTTGGGCTTTCACGAGTAAATCGCCAACAATTTGGGATAACGTGGCGGAGTCTTCACAAGATAGAGAACCTTTTTTTCCCCTCTGCCATAAGCTGCCATCCTCAAGGGAAGATCTAAGTGGAACTGCAAGAGCTGTGCATGGTAAGGGTATCAGCTGCTCCCGGGAGAGCAGGCGGTGGGAAGCACCACGTCTGAAAGTGTGAGTAGTGCTGTGCATGGCACAGCGATCAAGTGCTCCGTTTGGCTGTGTTGGGTCAGGAGAATGGTGTGTCCCAGACGAAATGGGAAGTTATACTAGAAAGTTTTGCTGAAAAATTACACATCATAAAGAGCAGGACATCCTTTGGAAATGCTTTTTAGTACTTTGGTTTTTGTCCTCTCTTCAGTCATCCATATAAAGAAGAACTTGCAGAAAGTTGTTTATAGCCTGTTTGTGGGAAACAATGTGAAGTAAACTGTGTGGCTGTTGCCCAATCTTCCAGGGTTTAGTGGGTACCTTTGTACAGAGGAGTCACTAGCGACATTATTCTTGCCTGGAACTAAGTGGAAGCTACAAGGACAGGTTCAGATCAGGCATTTGTCCACTTAAGAGTCATTTAATGGCTAGTCCTATTCAAATGGGTATACTAAACAGAGTAAGAGGATGTTTTTCCTTTATGACACTGTTCCTTTAGTAAAACCCTTGTCTAGAAATGACGCATGTTATCATGAGAGCACTGAAGTGATGCAACCTCCCTAGAACATCCAGGATAAGTTTAGGTGATTGCCTAGTATGATTTATATTAGCTCGTTTTTCTTCCAGCACTGGTTTCACAAGATGAACTTGTGATCCTGTAATTGCAGAAGGCATAGTTTTGCAGCCTTAAGAAACAGGGTTGTTGCACTAGGAGGTAGTTAAAACAGCCTTGGTCAGGCTGATGTAGTATGGTAGTTGGTTGCACGGTACTGAGAGCTCAAGATAATTGAAAATCCTGCATGTCGATATCATAAAAGAAAATGGGACTCATTTATTTGATCCAGTTCCCTGCAGAACTGGGATCCCCCCTGAAGCATGTCAGGGCGAACACCTGGTTCAGACAACCTGGGGACAATTTGAGTTAGACAAGTAAGGCCCAGATGCTCTTGGGGGTTATGATGGGCTGTCAGGGTTGGCTTCCTCTTCATGAGACCAGTGTGAGGTTATGGTAGAAGTGTCTCCTTTCTTACCATCTTCTTCAAATACCAGCTGAATAATCGCACGCAATCGTAGCAGCAACTCGCTGACCCACATCCCCAGAAAAGTGCTTGTGTGGGGATGTGGAAAGTGTGTTATATTCATGTTAGACAGCCCAATTGACCCCTTAACCACCAGCGGCACCACCACCACAGTCATCACCATAGCTCACGCCAGTGTCCAAGAGCTGCTGGAACTGGAGACTCCTAGCCGGCTGTTCAGACCAGGCGGAGCTGGGACCAGTGAGTTGAGTGGTGAAAGCCAGGCATCTGAACCACGTCGGGAGGGAAACTTCATCCTGATGTTCCCCCTCTCCCCCAGTGGGTTTGCTCAGTGTGGGTGTAATCACAAATAACACTACCGGGAACAAGGAGGAGAGGCAGCACAAAGCACTTTTTACAGCATCTTGGTTTTCTGGGGACATGCAGTCCCCCAAGTAGGCTCATATCCCACCCCACACCTCACAGGAGTGAGCCCGGGCTAACTGTTGGAGAGTAAATGCTGTGGTTGTTGTGACATGAGTCTTACACAATTCCCTGAGGGCCATGCTATTCAAAATTAATATGTATCTGAACTGTGAGTTACAGGGCTTTCCTCACAGATGCATGCAGGATTCTTTTTTTGTTTTTTGTGATGCCCTTGAGAAGTTGTAGTCATACCATTGTACGAATATTTTCCTATCCTACAAACAATTTAATGCGGGACACTTGGTCTTGAACATCAGAGGGAAACACTTCAGAGTCTGGGCTTCCAGTTGATTGTAGTCTGACTGTATAGTTTAAGGAATTGGACACTAATGGATTAACAGTTTACAGATTTTTCAGTAGAAGTAATGGTTTAGCTAACAGAAAAAAAGGCTTCTCTGAAGCTTTTCTGGTTTTGATCTAGGCATATTACAGTTTGTACATTGGATGATTAAAGGGTATGTTTTTGAAAGCAAAAATAATACGGATTGGGGAAGGAGGAGAGAAGTGAACTTAAATTTAATTCCATCTCATGAATGCTCTTGTAAACGTAGGGAAATAGCATGGCTTGTTAGACCTTGTGTGAAAGGGACAACAGTGCGCCCCAAATACATGAGGAAATTGAAACCCTGAGAAAGCATTGCATGCTGTGGGAGTTGCTGGGATGTCAGTCAAACACCATCACAATTTTACCTACAGAGGACTCAGGCATTGTTAATAGAAACTGTGGTCAACACATACATTCTCTGGTCTGAGAAGTCAGTGTCACTATCGCAACTTCTTAATCACACACTTCCTACAACAGCCATCTCCAACTTGGTCAAGCCTCCTGAGGATTTTCCTGGATGTAGACAGATTTCTTGCATTTACTGAGATCTCCTTTCTGTCTTCTTTAAAAAAAAGTTAAAAAAATCCAGAGATTGGGCTGTCTTGTACCCACACAACCTGATAGAATTTAGGAACTTGGCGCAGAATTAAAGTCAGCACAAAATCTGGCCTGCTTTTGTAAGGGGGTGTTAACCTTACCAGAGGTTACTGTGTGTATGAGCCATCAAAAAAGGTCAGATCATCAACCCAATTCCTTGTCTGGTTGCCCTTCTTGGATGGGATAGGAGACCCAACAGGCAGTGATGGAGTTGGCCTGGGCTGAATCTTGCTTGTCTGGTGGCAACAGTGTCGGACTTGGTGTCTGATAGTTTTGGGGGCAGCAGCACGGAATATATGCCTGCGGGTCTTTGGGAGCATATTCCAGTCATCTGTGTGGATGTAGGTGAGGTAGATTATGCTACGTTTGCAGATAATGAGCGAAATACTTTTTCAGCATGCCTAATTGTTGCAGCAAAGCTAAAACATTTCGAGCTCATTTGCCTGAAGCTGCTTCACTTTTGCTTACTTACACCTTAACACAGCTGGTGTTTGGAAAAGCATTACTTAGAAATAATTTGTTTAGTTTTTCCTTGGACAGACTGTCAGCAATAAACCTTCTGGTACAATGAATGGTGAAATAAATAAGTGCTCATAGCTACAGACCTATATGCACACACACACACACACGTGGAAATACGTGTGTGTGTGTGAATATAATGTGTTCCCTTCCAGCCAATTAAAATGTATTTAAGAGACCTCAACAGGGAAGTCTACACACACCAAATTGGCTACCTCTTGACTGGCACTTTCCATCTTTGCTTTGGCGACTGAATGCAACCTACTGTGACAGCTATCTGCAAAGAAATATTACGATTCATAGTCGTGTAGTTATTAGGTATGTAGGCATATATTTAGATAGGTGAGGTATGCAGGCATATATTGTCTGTTACATATTTAGACTGCATGGCGTATTTTTAGCGATAGGCAGTCTAATCAGCAGAGGCTGTGAAAGTGCTGAGAATTACTGTGAAGGATAGCGTGCGGAGGAGCCACCCGCAGAATGTTCCATTCCATGAGGCAGTGAGAAAATCTATTGGAGACAACTGGGTTGCCAGCAGAGTGTCTTTAGCAGGTGGGAGAGTTCAGCAAACCCTTTGGCGTGGCCTGGCTGCCCCAAAGGCTATTATTGATCTCTCTCAGCCCTGCTTCGGTAGCAGTTGTCCCGAGTTACAGCCTCCCACTGACCTCTGCGAGTGTGACACGCACAGAGCTGGTGGGGATGGCGTGGGCGCTGGAGTACGAGGTTAGCGAAGTGGGAAGTGATAGGAAAGATGCGTTAGGACTGGAAATGCCAAACAAAGACAAAAATGAGGCAAAATAGCCATAAAAAAAACCCCGCTTCTATTAAAATTATGAGACAGGAAGTTTTACAAGCTGCCTTTACCCCAGAGAAGAAGAGAAGTCTAGAGAGATTAAATAACTTGTCCCATGTCATCGAGAGGTTTATAGCAGAGCTGGGAATTGAGCCCTCTTCCTCCTAGTGCCATCTATGTTTTAATGCTGAAGGGGCCCCTTTCACAGTCTATCCAGCGACCCTTGGGGCTGCTGTGGCAAAGCCGTGTTTCCTGCACCACATCCTGCGCGCTGGGAGAGCAAGGCTGCATCTTCTGAAAAGTACAATCTCTGCATAATGTGACCACAGGATGCCTTGCACCTCTAATAAGGGAGTTGGCTAAATGCCATTTTATTATTATTAGACATTTGTTTGATATAGGAGCTCCTTGAAACCGAACAAGAAAAGGTCCTTGAGGTGTTACATACCATGTACAAATAATGGACAGCTCTAAAGTGTCTAACATTTACATGGAGAAGAGGGAGATGGGAAAGTGAGGCCGTATTTAACACCGTATTGATGCTCCCTGAGATGATGTGGTCCTTCTGCAGAGTAATGGAGAGGCTGGTGAAAATAAGATGATTTAATTTGTTCGTAACATCATTATTCAAGGAACAAAAAAGTATGTAGCCTTATTCAAAGACGTAATCTAAGAGGTCTTTACTCCGTGCCAAGCCAGAATTCTGCTATTTAATTACCGATTTAGAAAATATCTTGGGCTCAATTTCCTCCTCAGTTACACTGTTATAAATCTAATGGAGTTGTAAAAGATTTATGGCAGTGTAACTGAAGGCAGAATTGGGTCCCTTATGTTTAAAACTTAGTTTGCCACGTAAGTAATAATTCCTGTTTTCTAGGCAAGAGTTTAAGAATCTTGCAGACCTCTGTTTCTGTAAAAGAAATATGAACTACAGTAGTGTGGGTGAGTGATTAATGCTGAAGGGGATGTCTAGGGGCAATCTGAATTGGCTGGTGTGGAAAATCCATGTGCAGTTCAGATTTAGGATCTGTTTGCAGATGCCTCATAATTTAAAATGTCAAAAAAAAAAACCCCCAAACCTTCAGCCTTCATGTAGTAAATTAATATACTGCTTGTTCAGTGTGCAGCACGCATTGCTGAAGTAATACCCTCATATGAGGTGTGAACTCATCCCGTTCGTAAGGACTTAACTTCAGAACTGATTGTGACCCTTTAAATCTTAACAGTATCTAAATAATTTAAACAAATTCCCTGTTTTGGTTTTATTTAAGTCATATATTTAATGACTTAAAAAGGAAAAACGTTGCCTTATTTATCCATCTCATGTTAGCACAGATGTATTTTATCTATTGTCTTTTCATCCCTAATGGAAGGGGCTTTCTAATAAGCAACTGTCTCTGTCGGTTTTCTCAGCTTTCACTTAGGAGAAGAGGTCAACTTTTGAAGTCTTTGTCTGAAAAGTGAGTTAGGATCTGCCCATGTTCGTGGTCTGGCCTGAGCACAGCCTGTGCAGCTCTTGCCCACCAGCGAGGCTCATCAGGTCTCGCCGAATGCCCTGGCCCTTGGCCTCGCAGGGCGCTACTGTGTGTGTGGGCCGTTTGCCCGTAAGGGGACTCGGTAAGCTGGAGCTATGCTGCTCTGGGATTTATGTCACTCCTAACAAATTTATGTTTTTTCTAGAGTACTGTAGGCCTACAGTGCGTTATCAAAATAGTAAAGAATCATAATACATAGCTATCCCAAAATATAAGCCCTTTAAAATAATGTAATTCACTGTCTGTTCAGAACCAGAACATTTTAATGTAAATAAAATATTTAGGTCCAAGGTATATTTCTAAGAACTTAGTTTAGGAAGGAATTGAAGAATTAATTATTCTAAGTTTTCCAAGCATTGTAAGCTAATAATTTTTAAGATGCAAGTAATAATAATAGATTAGGCATATTATATTGTCTTAAAGTGATTCCTCAATGGCATTTTTATTAGCTGTGAAAGCAGTAACTCCGAATGAACGTAAATCACTTCAATGTTTAATACAGTCCTGACTTGATGCATTGATTCATGATACCTGTGACTTCTAAGTATGGATTTTGTTTGGTTTTTAAATACTGATAGATCATTAATTACCTAAAAACTAGTTCAGGTTTAAAGGAATAAACCACCCCGTTGTCATTTCTTGAGGTATTTTGCAACCTAAGCAAAGGCTCAGGTATTCCAGATATGATAGATGTGCAGATTGCATAAGACATTATGCATTGCTCACTCTAAGATACAGAGTCCTGTCTGCCCTTAAACCCTTTGTTCTCTTGGCTGAATGCAGTTAATTAGCAACCGTCTCCATAGCAACTGCCTCATAGTCCAAAAACATTGTCTCGTTTTTGCAGTTTAGCTTATCACACTGTTTACCTGAAGGGCTTTTCACTGCGTTGAGTCTCATTTGAGTTGGCTGCATGCCTGCTCACGGAAGTGAATTGTCAAGATAGAAAAATACCATGGCAGCAAGATGCTGAACAGGGCCCTGTGTGTGAAAGCAAAAACATTAAAAAAGTTCTGTGGAAACTAAAGTTGAAGTTTGCAATGATTTACTTCCTGTTTTAAAGCATGTGACTTCCCAGGAATACTGTGCATTTTAAAACGCTGCTTTACTTCTGGGCCTTTTTTACGGCGTCCCACAGCCGACCCCACGCGGTGTTCCCTTGCCCAGAACACGCTGTCAAGCCCACGAGCCCCACAGGCACAGACCTTCGTCCAGGTCCGTGAGGAAACTTGCCTCCCTCCGAGCCGTGGCCGTTTCAGGCAGCCCCGGCTTGTTCTTTGAGAGGACGTCGCTGAGCGCCGCTCAGCTGTGTTCAGCGCTGTAGTCCTGTTCATTTTCCTGTGCGTTACCATCCGTTCAAGGGAAACCTGTGAGTGTCGGTTCCATGCGATGGATAAATTAGGAAGGGAAGGAGAAGGGCTGTTGTGGTCATATAAATCAACGTACACTGGAGATTTTGGCTTATTTATATTAGCCATTAAAGTGGTGCTAAAATATCTGCCGTGTATTCATGACTCAGTTACAACAGGCAGGGGTTTGTACTAAATGACTTTGTTGGTGTAGGATGACATAGTTAAATCTTGTTTGAGGTTTATACAGAGGTGTGTCCGCATACGCACGCGACTCTGTAGAGGCTAACGTGAAGGTGTGAGTATGTCATTGAAATGACAGTGAAATCTTACCGGTGTCTTGATTTGCCATTTCTGCCTGGCCTGAAACCAGGATGCTCCTGGCGTGAGAGGCTATGCGAGAAGCACCGTTTTCTTGTTTGCTGGACACTTTGCTTATTAATGCTTGGCTTGTTGGAATTTTGGTTTGTTTTTTTTCCTTAGTAGGCAGTACAATGGATGAGAGGCTGATTTAGACTGGGGTAATTCTCGTTTTATCCAAGGCAGAGCTTGTTGTTCAGCCATGCTGGTATGCACCCCTCCCTTTTCCAGTGACAGTTTCAGCTGGCCAAAGTCATTCTCCTTTTTAGCCCCAAATGGCCATGTGGAGCTGCTACATTTTGATCAAAAAGCTTCATTCAATATCATGTGTTTAAAACAATCTTGCCATAGATTTGAGAAGGTGTTTTGGGCTCTTTCAGGATAAAAAGTAGGATGTGTGCAGACCCTGCCAGTATTGCTGGCGTGCTCCATTATTCCTATAGAGCTTCTGGTTGAGAGAGGGTTATTCTCTGTTCATGTTAATGTCTCGCTCATACTGTTCCACATTCACTATCATTATTAGTAGTATTTGAATTATAGTAGTGCTGAAAGTCTTCAGGCAGGATAAAGGCTCCATTGTAGTAGGTCTTGTGCACACAAGATGAGACAGTCTCTGCTCAGGCTGTTTACAGTCTGTTTTAAGACCTGTAGCATAAGTGGGTTTATCATATGAATAGCAGAGAGGGAAAGAAAATGTTACAAATGATAGGAAATCCATGGTTACATGGAGTAACTGTTCATTTAGGTATCTCTGAGACATTCAATGTTTATTGCATTTGTAGCTGTAGGGTGGAAGGTAAATAAGATGCTTTCCTTTCTCCCAGCGGGCCGTTATTGCTGCTCATCCCACAGCCAGCGCGGCGGCTGCAGGGGTCTGTGGGGAAGCCGCAGGGCTCGAGGCGGGAAGAGGCAGTGGTCAGAGCAACTTGTGGAGGTGCTGGACCAAAGGGAAAGGGTAGGCAAGGTCGGCAACACTCGGGCTACTGAAGGTGGGGGCGCGGAACAGTTCAAGGTGCTAAATAACCTCATGGTTTATCACGAGCAAGCTGTCTGCACCCTTCAGTCTGCCACGGGCCCTTGCACTGGTCTCCTTCCCAGGCTATCCGACTTAGTGACCGAGGCAGTTGAAGCAACAGCTACTTGAAGGCAACCCTCCAAGCGTGTAAGACTGCTCACATTCACAGATCTTTCACAAACTCGTTTTGCATGGAAACCACAGAGAGTGTCCAAACTGTCAGGATATTTTCTGCCTTTTCAAAAGGCATTTAGCATTGTCAGCACCTTTGAATCTGTGGCTCGGTTCTCCTGAAGCCAGGCGTGCTAGGTACCTGTAGGGGTCCAGAAACGGGAAACTCTAATGGCCTGAAAACGCCTGCTAGAACTCGACGTTATTTAATTAGTGTAAAGTAGAGCTTGGCAGATGGCAAAACAGTGGAAAGGACCTCCCTTTTTAAAAACATAGGCCACATCCTCAGCTTGTATAAACTGGCAAGGTTCCACTGAAATAGATGTTCAGCTTCTGTCAAGTAGCAGGGAAGAGAAAAACTTCTGAAAACAGGAAAAACATTTATAAGGCTGCATAAATTATCAGTGGGATTCAGGTACAGAAATTGTTTTTAATGTTTTAAAGATTGACCTGTTTCCAAAGTGACTGTATGCTTTACAGTCTTGTTTTTGTTGATGTGTAATTCAGAGAAAGAATTCGTCTCGCTTTCCCAGAGCTGCGTTAAGTCTGCAGAGCTTGCAGCAGTGAAATGTACTGTATGCTGGCTTCTGCAAGTCATTCACTTATGAAAGTAAGTCATCAATAATTCATTCTAGTAAAGCCAGTCTCTAAAATTGTGCAAATTCACCTATTATGTGATAACCTTAACCAACCTCAACTAAGTTTTTTAGAAATAGAGAGAACTTGGATTGAAAGTTGTGAGCTCACCTCCATCTTTTCCAGAGAAAATTCTTGCTCAGATGAAAGCTCCCATATGTTTAAAAGCTGTTGCATTCTTACATCTTAATGTTTTCCATTAATTGCTTGGGTTTTTTTGTTTTTCAGTTGGAAACATGAAAACCAAGCCTGCACAAGAAAGCTGACTGCTCATTTATCCCATTGCATGCTATCAACCTGACAGATTCATGAAATCTATAAAAATATTAGATCAGAATTGGAAGTGAATTGAACTGGCTGAAAGCGACACGGTGTTTACTATCAGCTTTCAGACTGGCTTTTCTGTACCTGCTCGTTTTTCTTTGAATTAAACCATCCGTGTAATTTAAGAAGATACTGCAGGTTAACCCCATACTATGGCATGTTGTAAGGCTTCAGAGTTTACTGGCTCCAAGCTGCAGTTAAAAGGCAGACAGAAAAGCAGTAAGAAGTCAAGCCAGCTTTAAATACTAGCAGTAAGAGGGATTTGGGATATTGTTACAGGATGCTAAACTTGGGCCATGCAAACAGTTGTGAAGTCACATTACTAGGGCGGGTGCTGAGCTATGCATGGGCAGCTCCCACCCATCGGGACATGCGGTGATTTAGCCGGTAGGTGAAGGGGGAAAAAGTGGGAGAGAAATGGTGTCTGATGGTGTGGGACAGCCAGCCATCGCTGCGTGGGTGCGGCCAGGCCGGACCGTGCTCTGGTCTGCTGGAGCTGGGTGGCTGCCCTCTTAACTTTTTATTTTTTCTCTATGATTTATTATATGATTTCATACAACCACATGACATTTCATAAATTCTTCACATTCCATACCCCATGTGATTTATGATCTGTTATGATTTATGTTATTTATGATGCCACCACCTGCAGCATTGTTGCTGCTAGGAGCCCTGGTCCTGCCTGAGCACCCAGTCTTGGCAGCTGGGGAGAAGTGCCTCCTCCCCAGTTCCCGGCAGGAACGGGGGCTTGCTGCCCTGCCACAGTGACTCATGCCCCAGCCATTCCTGCAGCCACTGCCCCCTCCGGCCTCATGGACCACCTTTGCCCTTGGGAAGTTATTTTCTCAGCAGTGGACGTGTGCACGATGTGCCGTGGCCAGTCCGCTCGTCAGCGGCTGGTGACAGGCGTCCTAACCCCCGGGAAAGGGTTGGAGTGGGCGACTGCGGGAGGTAGCTTTCCAGCCTGCGCTGGCGTTTGACTCCAGGATAGCCAAGTAAGGGGCCTTTCTCGTGTGGGACCGAGGAGGGAAGGCAGCACAACCCCTCTCCTCACCTGCTCATGACAGAAGTCACCAGAAGCAGAGGCCAGCTTTGGGCCTCTAAGGAGCCAAGTTGACACAGGTTTCTTTATCTTTCTCATTAAGGAAGATTCATATATTCCCTGTTAATGAATTACAAATCTTATTAAATGACTTGTGAGCACTGTTTAGTGGCTGGGTGGCTCTGCTATTTATGAACCCATCCATTAAAAGTAATGTATTTTTCTTCCATATTCTGTGAATTAGGGAAAGTTCGATGAGAGTGTGAGAGCTGGCGTGTGTGCAAGCTAGGAGACAGGCACATGGCATTTTTGTGATAAGAGTAATATGACAAGTTGGCCTATAGTATGGCTGTTATCGAAACATCTAAATTACCTGAAAATTCATGGTTAAATGAGTAGACTTGCAATGCTGTGTGTCATTCCAGGTCTCATTATTTTTACAGCACTAGAGTTTATAACATGCAGTGTGAAATACTCGCAATTGTCAAATTGCTTGTGAGAATTGGAAGTTGTACTGGACAATCGAATGAATTGGTGGGCTGGCTACCACAGGCAAAACTTGATTTCTAAGCTTGTGTAGATTAAACTATGAAAGATAACCTAAGGTCATAGATATAAAGCCTAATAAAAGCTTTCTTTGAAGAAAATTGTCTTGCAGGTTGTTAAGAAGAATGATGCTAAAATACAGAACAAAATTCTCTGGACAAAAATGTGATAGCAGGTTAGACATAAAAAGCCAGATTTACCCATGCAGCTCCACTGGAGTTTCTGCAGAATAGATGAGGTGAGATCCTGGCCTGAAAACCAGCTCCTCTGGGAAACTGCATCATGAAAAATCTGGCCCATAGCCACAGCAGTCGGGAGAGTGCTGACAAGGATTTTTTTTGCATATATTCTTACTGTTCCATTTTGGGATGTCACAAGTCAGGATTTCCCGTTGTACTGGAAATTGGCAGGGTGGTTGTTTTGTTTCACGGATTGAACATAAGTAAAGGACCACTCTCAGGCAAAACTGTATGGCCGTGGAAGGTTAAGCTGAGGTTGTGGGTTATTTTTAATGACATTCCCTCCAAATTAGGGTTGTGGATATGAGGGTGATGCTGTTGGCTGGGTGGCTGCTGCTCTGCCGGGGGTCCCTTCAGGCAGCTGGGGCTGAACACCTGTGCCATGCATGGTTTGGTCTGAATACCCCCGCAGAACCCGTACAAAATCAGTAACTTGTTGAAAATAGAAACTCAAATTAATTTCTTGCCAAAGGAATAATTGCTTAATATACGAGTTAAAAATTCTGTTCAGGGCTCTGATATATAAATAAAAGCCACTTTAAATATAAACCCACTATACCTAATATATAGTGGTGTGCGTGTGTGCGTGTCTGTATGCGCCTGACCACTCTGTGCGTGTTTTAACATAATGGGTTTTATTAGGGGCTCTGGGAGAAATCGGCAAGGAAGAGGCATGTGACTGCTGAGTTCACTTTGCAGCATTGCCCTCTTGATTCATAATCTGAGATACCAAGGCTGTGGTGGAGGCTGAAGTGTGGTGAGAGAAAAAGCGAATCCCCAGGTCTGTGGGTGTGGTGAGCCTGGGGCAGGAGGGGCTGGTACCCCAGGGAAGAAATGAAGGCCCAGGGAAGGGCAGAAGTTTGGGGTCTGGGTTTCCTGCGCTGGTGCCTCACTTGGAGGGAAGCACAACCCTACATGTAGAAACAGAGCAAGGATGTATATCATTCAGTACCAGTCCAGTTAAAACTTGTAATACTGGTATCTGCTTAAGTATACCTGACTTCTCCACGGCATGGGCAGCGTCATGGGTTTCTGGGTCATCAGTGGGATGATAACATGTAATGCCATCATTAGTGGGGTTTTAGGCTTCATGGCTTGTTTCTGAAGGTGTGTTCAAAGGGAAGGAAGATTTTGCCCTCTGAGAACAACCCTGTCCTCTTCAGCTTCCCAGTGCACCCATGGCAGCAGGGAGGTCTCCTCTTTCCTTGGTGGGACATCATCCACGGTGGGCAGCTTGGTACATCAGCTCCTGCAGCAAGGTAACACAGGTGCCTGCAGACGCCCTGTGAGAGCTGATGTGTCACATCTCTCGCTCGTTGCTGGTGAGGAGCAGCAGGGACAAAGGCTTGCAGAGTTTGGGTGGCGGGGCTTTAACTTAAGCAGTCAGGGCAGGTTAAACAGGAGCGGCTGCTTTGGCAGGTGTGGAACATAGGAATAAACTGAAAAAATCTGCTGCAGAAATAAAGAAGTGGGCAACCGGAGGAGGAAATTTCAGAAACTGAGATTAACTTGGATTTTGGCTCTGTTTCTGTGCTGCAAACAGCAGACAGGGAGTGAAATGGCCATGAGAGAGATGTAAAGCATTTGGAGCTTAAGCAATGGAAATTTGGTGTCAGGGTTCTTAATTCTAGGTTGGCACTAAACAGACAGACAGAAAGATGTCCGTAATGCACAAAGGAACTTTACTTTTACATAAGGAAATGCAAGTATATTTGTAAGCAGTGGAGTCCTTCATATATGAAAACAAAGATACAAAGAGATTGTTTTATGTGCTGTATTTCTTGACACTTTTAAGTCACAGTGAATATTTGTGTTAACAGCCAGATTCAGACCCAAAAGGCAAAATATACAAAACTGATTGCTTAAATCTAGACCTCTGAATCCATAAACAGGCAAGATCTAAAAAGGATCTGCCTGTCAGGGATGCTCACAACAAGTTGCTGTGCCACCTCAGTGACCAGAGCTTTACAAATCACTGCTGCGCACAGGGTTGTAGCTGAGGACACTTTGCATTCCAAAAGCTAGCCAGAAAACCTCCACGCACCTAAGGCTAGATGTGTTCTTGCATAATGTGCTGAACTGCAGTCTCTCAAAATCAAACGCTGTTGGTGAGCTCCTGGCTCCATCAAAGTCTGCGGACTTTGAAGGAAGTTTCCTGTGTGTGTGTAAAAACTGAGAGATGTTTGGTGTGTGCCTGAAGGGTGACACAAGGTGGGGCTTGGTTTTGCAGCTGAGATCAGTAGAAACGCGTCAGTGTCTTCAGTGGGACGTGAGCTTCTCCGACTCCTGACCCCGTTCGAACTGATGCAAAAAGCTTCTCTTCGCTTGCGAGAGCGTAAGGGGTGGTCCTCACAGGAAGCTTTTGGAAACTTACAGTAACATGTTCTTTACTCTTACCTGTATTAAGGTAGCGTGTAAGAAAGACCGAGTAGAGCAGAAAGCTCGAGAGTTTACCATGCAGGTCTGGTCAGCCGAATCGTCTTTCAGGTGGCAGCAGTGCAGTGGCGGGTCAGGAGCCTGAGCTGTAGCCCTTGCTCTGGCCGGGCTCCCCCGTCCTGGGAGCTGAAGGGGAGGGCTGATGTGAACCACGGAATTTTTTGCTTATCCTGGGAACCGAAAGCAAGCAACCTTATTAGAGCTGAAATATTTGTTTTAAAGATAATAGGTTTACATAATTACTTTGTCACACAGGTGGTAGGTTTTCTAAATCCCTCAACTGTAGTTTCTATAATTATGGCTCTGAAGTTCAGTCAAGTTACTTCTGAATAGCTGCTCCCAAAGAAAATAAGTCTATTGCTGCTAGTGATGTTGACGAGGTAAAGTGTTCTATCACTTCGCACATTTTTATTAAGCAGTGGGTTGAAAGGCAGCGTAATTTGAAAGCCCTGACATATCTTTGATAAATGCTTTCTAACATTGCTGTGTTTTGCCCAGTTATGACAGAACCCATTAGAATGACATATATTTCAGCTGTCGTCGGTTTGGATCTGCATATGCTCCAGGAAAGTGTTTCCTCTCCGCAAGGAAAAGACCTGTGTTGCGGGAGGGGAAGACCCTTCAGTGCAGGCTTTGGGTGGTGTGGGTGTTTTTGTTCTATAGCTGTGACACAAGTAGGAGGCAGTTAGCCCTGCTGGCCCTGCCAATCGGACCTGCTGCAGTGTAGTTATTCATTTTTTTTAAGTAGCACAGCAAGGGTCTGCTGTTGGATTTGAAATGGAGGGTGCTACTCAATATAAATAGTAATCAGATAGGTATGTAACAGCTTTCTTAATGCTAACATTCAGCTTAATGCAGCATTTTTTATGAATCATTTCCACAGCTCCTCTACCAAGGAGAATTTATGTACCAGGTTTCTGTTGGCAAATACAGAGGCTGACTGAATTTAAATATAGGCATTATTTGAAAGTATAGTGCTGGCTGCAAGACCCTATGTTGCTTCTACTATTGTGTAAAAATTATAATGGTAGTTAAAAGAACATTATTTTCCTCTCAAAATTATTGATTTCAAAATTCTTAATAATATCTATTTGTCACTTTGGGGGGAAGACATACAGAAACCCCACTGTTTCTCCCCTGCGTGGTCAATTTCTTATGGTAAAGAGCTTTTTACATAAGAAGAAACAAATTCATATACACTTACAAATAAAACTAGGGCATGTTTAAAGTCTATAATTATTATCAGAAACTGGATTTAATAAATGAAACTGATTAAAAAATACAATGGATTTTACCCCTTTAATTATAAGCAAAAAAATACAGTGTGAAATGCCATCGTAACTAGAGTTGACAGTAAATTCAGCTCTGGATCAGATCTCACATCGCTTGCAGTAAAACAGAGATATTACTCTGACTAATTTTGCATTGTCATAATTATTTAATGCTCACAATGAAGCCTTGTCCTTAGGGTTTTCTGCTTTAGCTGTTTCTTACCCACGCGTTGTAGTTATTAAGTGCAGACAAAGCTGCCATTTTTTTCAAATGGCATAATGTATATCAGTGTGTGTCAATGAAAACCATCAAAAATAGGCATTTTCTGGTAAATACATTAACTGTATGAAATCTGGAACAGTTTCTCCTTCATCTCTGGAAGTTTCTTAAAGCAGTGCATAAGCCATAAATAGATTTCTTTAAGTGCCACTGGCTGTTACTTCAAAATTGGACAAATCTTAATTTTTAGAGAAGTAGAATTTTCCCATTTGTGTTCTGTTGTATGCTTTCAGTTAATTCCAAGCTCGCTCTCCTCATATTTAGTACACTCTTTGCATCCTGTTGACCAGCAAGCACTTTGGAACGATTGCCCTGTTTTTATTTAACTACTGAAAAATGTGTATATTTTGCATTTCAGGACAAAAGAATTTGCTGTGATGTTTGGTTTTAGACACCTTTTACAAGTCTGTAATGAAGGGCTTAATGCAGTGTTGAAACTCAGTTTGGGGTGGTTGGGGTGTTACTGAATGTCAGGACTGCAGGATTAGACCTAAACACTGTGTGTATCCTGGTGGCTGTAACAGGAGTAAGTAACAAGACTGGTCACAATAAAGGTGTGAAAATTCAGAATTCCTACTGCTCGAGTTAGACATTGACGGTGCAACAGTAGTGCTTTGGGCCCTAGCAGAGGGCCTGGACATTTTATGGCCAAAGTAGTTTCGGTCTGGATAATTTTATTTGAAGTCGGGGTCAGAATCTTTCCTTCCTGAGGGTGGAAGAAGCCACGTGGGAGTTACCCACTAATAATGCAGGGAAAGTCATGTGCCCACGTGAAATAATGTCATGAGCTGTTTCTTGCCCTCGGGCGGTAAGTCCTTGCCCTTGGAAAAGAGCCAGATGCTCACACTGTGTAAATCAGCGTGATTTTCACTGGCATGCGTGAGCGTGTGCTCATTTACACCACATGAGGATGCAAGATCTTTTCTCCTCACGCTCCTTCTAGTTGTGTTTCTTGACATATACTTAGATATCATCTAAGTGCCGACACTGTCAAATATTGTATTGAATATCAAAAGGCTCCTCCATCTCAGATGGCAACTGTGAGACTGAGCGAGAGTAGTGTGAAATTGTCCTTAGGCTGTTGCAAGCCCTGTGTGTGGATGCAATTTGTGCATGTGGAACAAATACTTCTGACCTTTTCTGTACTAGCTTCTTGTCATTATGAAAGCTGTGTGACTCAGGAAGTTTAGCACTGTGTTTGGCCAGTAGTTAATAACTGAATTATAGATGATCTAGCAAAAGAAGTGCTAATTTGAGAAAAATCTTTTCAGAAATACATGAGAGGTAGCACTGATACGCAAAAAAAAAAAAAAACAACCAACCCACAGCCTGTTAGTGATTTAATTATTTTTGTATCATTAGTACTAGCATTAGTAGCTAACATTACTAACTAGCTCAGTAAACTGGGCTGAAAGAGGAAAATCCACAGATGTTATTTAAAATACACCAGTTCTGGGGACTTATATGTGGCCTGTTTTTATGAAGTTCACAAAATAAATTCACCTGTTGACCTCTTCCCTGGGAGTTACCCATCTGCATGTCCTGTTTAAAATGTGTTATTCATATTGCACTCCCCGTTTTTAACGTAATATTACTGGGAAGGTGAGTCCTTAATTTTAACTGTTCAGTTTTCACATCCGATTAGCTATCCTTAGCTAATTATAAGGGCCCTGTACTACTTTTCTGCACAAGTCACTCCTATTAGGAATGGCTGCTTTGACAGATTGTCATTAATCTGTCAATAATGAGATTTCTCTGTTTTATGCTTAGATGTAAGCTCTTTGGGGAAAGGATCATCTCTTTGCTCCGTATTTGTACAGCGCTTAGCACAGTGGGGTTTTGGTCCGTGATGGGGCCCCTCGGTCCCTCTGTCACACGTACCACTCCTATAAATAATCGTGTTTGATGTGGAGTAAGATGAGAGGAGTTCTTTGTGTGAGGAAGATGGTGCCTTAAAACCTGAACAGCCAGATGAAAAGCTGGATTTTTTCCCCTGTGAGATGCCTGGGCTCCTCTCCTTCCAGCATCCAGCTGGCCGCTGGCATAGACGGGCATGGCAGAGCCCGGTGCACGGCGAGCCCGGCGCCGGCGGGAGAGCGTGGGCAGGAGCCAGTGGCACTGTGACACCGCTGTGCTCTTTCACAGGCACGCAGGAGCCTGTCGCCAACCCGCAGCCTGGGACCTGGGTTATTTTCAGGGCCAGGGTGGCGTTGGTTGACTCTCCTTTCCTCAGCGTGCCAGCGAAGTTCATAGCATTTACGCAGATTTTTCTGGCCAGCAGACGCCTGCCTGGAAAGGTGCTCGCTCTGTGCCAGGCAGCTGTTCCCTGGCACCCCCCAACACCCCCGCACGCCCTTCAGGGCTGCCGGCACGCACCCGCTCCCGCAGTGACGTGCTGGAAAGCTGAGAATAGTGTGGCCTCCCACAGCCCCAGGAACTTGATGATGCCCGTGGGAGAGCAGCCAGCCTGCTGCGCTTACCAAGGTGGAGTCCAGGAAGACACGGGCCTTGAAAGGAGTTGGTTGTGTCGCACAGAGCTGGGACTTTGGTCCAGCTGGGCACCACAGCGAGTTTGGTAGGCGCAACAGGGTCCGAGAGCGCTCATTGAAATGGGGAGCTGACAGTCAGGGTTAGGTAGCCATCAACAGCCAGCATTGTCATGTCTGTGCTACTGCTGCCAGGACAGGTTGCTGTTAGAAAATTACTTAAAAGTTCAGAAAAGTACAAAAAAACAAAACAAACACTAAAACAAAAAAAAACCCAAAAACACCAACCAACCAAAAAAAAACCCAACACCAACCCAAACACATACACCCCAACAGTTGGGCTCGTTTGCAATCACAGAGAAACATTAGATTAAAAAGATTAAAAGTGCTGATAATGGGGAAAAAAATCTTACCTATGGCACTTTCAGTTAACTGAGAAAAGTTCAGCCAACGATTAAACTGCTGAGAGGGAGGAGAGCACAGATTGCATTTCAAAGGAAAATTCAAGCAATGCATTAACGATTATTAATGTGTGTTATTGTTAAAATAATCGTATTTATTATGGTCTAGCCTAGGGAGAACCAGCAAAAATGGAAGCCTTGTTCCGCAGACTGTAGAAACACGCGCGCAGTAGGTGGTCCCTGGCCTGAAGAGCCAGCAGCCTTAGTAGTTGTAGATGGAGTGGATAAAGCACCAGTCACTAAAGGAGCGAAGGAGCAACAGTCAGTTTGCCTCTGCTCTGTAAGGGCCTGGATAATCTCTGTTGCCTGGTTCTCCTTCCAGTGTTCGCTATAGACATGTGAGGGCTTCTGTATGATCCTGATTTACAAACAAACAAGCACCCAGATGTGAAGAGTAGAGAATTATTGATTTATTGCTGGTATTGGCGCTCTCAGACAGAGTGGAGGCCCGGGATGGGAGGCAGGCTAACGTGATTGCAGCTGCAGTGTGAGCCACAGGCTTAGTTCCCCACTGCTTTGCCTTAATAACAGAAGAATTTTACACCCACTTGCACAGATATAAACATCACCCATGATTAAAAGCAGCAGTTGTTTAGTGGCCACTCAAATATTTTTAATTGTGTTCTGCCTGTTTTAATCAGCCTGTTGTGCTTGGATGCTTGTGTCCATGAATGCTTGCAGTGCTAAAGGGTTAAAAATTTCATCAGTGAGTGATACCAGTTTCCTAGGTAAGTATACTGTTTTGAAAAGCAACCAGACAAAACCAAACCAAACTGGTACTAGGGCGGTCTCTCCTGAGCATCCCTCCATGCTTGCCATTACAAGCTGCTGTTTTCTCCTTGTTTTTACAAATTGATATTTCTAAGTATATATTCCCTGTGTGCTTTCTGCTATGCAATCACGATCGGTGACCCATAATAAAGAATGAATTTTATGGAAGGTGTTCTGAAAAGCTTGGGCTGGTGGTGTATCCTTGTGGCTCTTTCAGACTTGTGTAAGCTAGGAGAGGTTTTCAAGTACGGCTCTGCTGCTCAGCCCTCCACGGGGAATGCAGGTTGTTGTGGCAAAAGAGGGCATTTGCCGCTGCCTGATGCTTGGTCTTTAGACAAGGTGTATCCACTGTAGGGCATGTTTTGTTAGATAGTTATGGCTTCTAGATCCACTTTTGGGTCCAGTGTAGTTATGTAAAGCTGATGTTTCTCCCGTCTCCCCCCCACATGGCCCCTTCCTCAGCCTCCCTTGATCTTCACAGCACTGGCCACACTAACCTGGAAGCGAGGATGTTGTGTCAGCGTGCCACAAAACCCAGAACATTTATAAGCAGGGAGCTTCTTGCTCCAGGGTGTTCTTCTGCAGCAGCTCAGATCCAGCAGATGCCCTAGGTGGCTCTGAGCACAAGGCCAAGCACACAGCGAGTGAGGGTGCCCGGTGCAGCCCTACGAAGTGCAGCAGGGAGGTCTGCCCAGTCCTGCGTGAGGAGTAAACATCAGTCGCACGCACAGAGAGCGC
Source organism: Rhynochetos jubatus (assembly GCA_027574665.1). Taxonomy (NCBI): domain Eukaryota; kingdom Metazoa; phylum Chordata; class Aves; order Eurypygiformes; family Rhynochetidae; genus Rhynochetos; species Rhynochetos jubatus. Next base: position 12,270,110 of record CM050663.1, read on the forward strand.
TGTGGCTTAGTAAATCCTGTCCTTGCTTCTGTGATGAGAAGCTGCCGAGCTGCCTTTACCTGCACAGGGACATAGCTGCGCTGGCTGGGGCACTGCGCAAGAAAATTAGGGGTCTCTTCCACCCTCCCCACCTGGTGAGGAGGGGAGGGAAAACAGCCCTGTAGCTCCTGCTTTCTCCTTTGTGCTGCGATTGCACTACAGATAGCAGAGGCCCCTTATCCTGCCTCTGTCTCCTTTGACTTACAATTCAGCCAGCTCTAATTATTAAAAAATAAACAAGCCTGTAACTGCTTAAGAGCTTTAAATCCCCTAAATGACAAGGAAATAGCCCCTGGACACCACCAAAATAGTCTTTTCTATGTCCGCCTATCCTGGCAGCAGATACAAATCATCATTAGCGGGTCACTCTGACACAGATCCCGTAATGTAAGTGCTACGTTACATTAACAAGCAAGTCAACAATAATATTAGCAATAAATGAGGAATTAAATTCCTAGTCATTCATCCCTCTGGGTTTCCCAGTGTGTCTCTTGTGTTTTTCTTGTTTTGATCCGAAGCATTTTGAAACAAGAAGTGTCTTTATTTTGTGTCTTGTGGCGTGATCCCAACCCATTAAAATGGATGACAGTACTGCTGTTGACTTCGGTTAGCAACTATTGTAGGAAAGAGCACATGGTGTGAGTCAGAAATTAATAATAACCAGATACACTAATTTTAAAGAGGGAATGTAAAATTGGACTTTCCTGATGAACTGATTTTAATTCAAACTGGTTTTTTCCAACAGTTTTTCCAACAAAGCAGATAAATAATTTACATTAAATTGGAATACTTTTACTTTTCTGGACCAAGACTGGTAGTGAGGGAGTCACCATTGCTAAGCAGCAATGAAAGATGATGTTTTGTACACACTAAAAGACCTCTAAATGTGAGCGCTCCAGAGCAGAACTGGAGTTCTTGGCTGCTAATTTTAATGGAAGATGTGGCTAGACCCTCAAATGGCTTGACAGCCAAACCATTTAAATTGTTTTGCTTGCATTTTCTGTGGATATATGTAGACTGGAGCATTGTTTTGCTCTGGTATGTGCTGGAAAATTGCTTACTGGAGTCTCCTGATCAGAAATCACTGATTGTGGAGTAGTATCTGTAGTGCTTTTATGATGAAGACTATGAAAGACTGGACTGAAACCACAACCTCGCTCCTTTCAGAATGAATGTTCAGAGTAAACCTGTCTTGTTCCTGAAAGGTTAGTCTGCAGCGCACTCATTCTTTGTTTCTGTCTTGGCAAACGTATTCACTGAATTGCACTGGTGGCCTGAGCGTTTCTAATTTTACTGCCTCTGCGTCCAAAGTGAATCTGCAGTACCGTGTAGCTACAGCTGGTGTAGATTGCATGTAATCAATATGGAACATTAGGGATTGCAAATATAACAAAGTAAGAAAGAGGGAAACTCCTTGCTGAGCTCTCTCCTGGCACATGCCTATAATTAAAGATGCATAAACCTTCCTGAGAGGGGCGTGGGGCGCTCAGCCCCGCAGTGACGGTGGGTCAGGCGTGCTGATGCAGACTCGCAGCACTGCTGGAGCATAGGCTGCATGCTCCCTGCTCCCTGTACTTCTGGGGTTTGGGTCGCTGGGAGCAAGTGGCCCACTGTTCCTCCCTCACCCTCCTGTGCATATGGCCAGGAGCTCGTGATGATGGTTCTGTCTCCCAGTCCCCAAAGACAGTTCTGATAGTCCTGTTTAATTAATTGTTGTTTGGGATGGCTACTTCATTAGCTGAGTCCATCTTCTCATTGGTTTGAAGTATCACTCCTGCTTATGGCTTGATGGTTACTGGGGTGCGCTTGGGATAAAGCACCCGCAGTGGCAACGCTGTGTGGCTCGCTGGGGTGTGAAGCCTTGACAAGCTCCTTCCCAGTCCCTGCAGTGCTCTGGAGATGGACTGCAGGGGGTTCAGGCATGACGGACCACCCGTTTTCTCTTCTTGTGCCTCTGCGACAGAACAGAATAGCTCTGTAGGAGTGATGCCATTGAATTTAATGTGTTAAGTAAATTGGGGGGGGAGGGGGGGGGAATTGAAAGAAAAAAGAAAAGGAGGAATTGGCTTTAATTACCACCAAGTCAGTAAAACTGGGTCTGTAGGTGCGAAATGAACTTCAGAATGGAATACCTGGGTCATTAATGACAAGTCACCTGCACCTAAGTACTGGGTGGGGGGCTCTTTCAAACTTAGCTGCTCAGCTGTAAAGCAAGCAGGTTTTCTTTAAAAAGATTCCAGTGGGAATCCTGGGAAAGGCTGGTCCTTCAGTACTCTCACTCTGTAGCAGGTGACATAAAAGGGAAGATGAGATTTTTATGTGGATAGTGAGAACATGCAACTATATTAGAGGAAATAAACATTTTATAAATAATATAAACTTACATTCTTCATGTTACACACTGGGAATAAGCTGTGGGCAAGTTGTTCTGTCATATTTTTGAACCTTATTTGGAACGTCTAAAGCTCGTAACTGACAGAAACAGGGTATTGAACTAGGTGGGCTACTCATTTGAGGCAGAACAGGAGTTCTTATGTTCCCAAGGGACTACATGATATCAAATGCCAAAAATGTTGCCATAGTCCTCCATTGCAGAGTTTTCGGGATTTTGTTTAGATTGTTTTCTTTCACCAGACTTTCTCTCAGTATAAACTGCTTCTTTGCAGTTTCCTTAGATCTACCAGCAAGTCTAAATAATGTAAAACAAATATTTACAGTCTTTAGATATCTCGATTGTAAGTATCATATTTAGTCTCTGCAGCCTTTCTCTCAAGGAACTGTTATCCCATCTACTTTTCCACAACATATGGACTCAATCATTTTCTTTTCCACAACTCCGACATTTGCTTTCGAGTATCATACCAGTTTTTCAACTAGTTGCATCCATCTAAATGCCATTGCTAAAATACTGATATCTGTGTCTTTTAGGTTTTAGCATTGCTGTTGCAGTGAGGTCAGTATAACATTTTCCCTGTAGGTCATAGCTTGCTGACTAATGTGGAAATTTATGAATTGCTGGAATTGTGATGTCAGTTAGTAATAAATTCAAGCAAATGTGAAATTTTCATTCTTTCAATCAGAATTTTTCAGGTTTGTGACCTACAAAGTTAGGCAGGGCTAGTTAGAAGCAATAAAATGGTTAAATCCATAGAAAGTTATTGACTTTGTCTCTTGTCCAGTGATTCTGTGTTCATGGGTGATTCTTTGCAACAGCAGCCTCAAGCCTTCCATTATGGGCATCTCATAGAATCACAGAATGGTTTGGTTTGGGTTGGAAGGGACCCTAAAGATCATCCAGTTCCAACCCCCCTGCCATGGGCAGGGGCACCCTCCACTAGACCAGGTTGCTTCCAAGCCTCATCCAGCCTGGCCTTGAACACTTCCAGGGATGGGGCACCCACAGCTTCTCTGGGCAACCTGTCCCAGTGCCTCCCCGCCCTCTCTGTGAAGAATTTCTTCCTGATGTCTAATCTAAATCTCTCAGGCAGTTTATCACTCGGGTTTGTACCGTTTTGTTTCAGTACAATTGCCCATCCACTCTCATCTTGCTTAAATTTAATGACTGTTTCTTACAACAGTTCCAAGTTTTCAATGAGTCATAAAAAATTGCATATAGGTCAGCTACTGTGAGAAAACAGTTGGCGTTTGCTAGTATTTGCCCTAAAAACACAGGCACAATGTCTCTTGCAGGGTTTTGGCCGTATTTTTCATGCTGTGTCTTGGGGTTCATAGCCAGTTCAGCTATGAACCCCGTGGTTCTTGGGTTTACCTCCATATTAAGACACAACCCCACAAGCAAACATTAATCTTTCTCGTGCCTCAGGTCCAAAACAGTGAACCACACTCGAGCGTACACGTGTGAATTCATAGCATGGGAAATGAGCACCAGATTATGTGTAAGTGGTTTTGAATATATACAGAAAATTCCTGAGCAGTTAGTTGTACTGTAGAAGGCAGTTTGACTCAAACTTGTTTTGTCCCCTTAACTCCTGTTTGGCTGTCGGTTGCAGCACTGCACAGCAGTGTTACTCAGCGTGTGGATGTCTGGAGGTCCATAAAACATCAAAAGATACTGTGAGAGGGCTACACACATTGCAAAAACTGAAACAATCCAGGCCATGCTAATGTTCCCATACTTACAAGAAAGAAAAAAAAAAAAAAGGGGGGGGGGGGCAAGGAACTAAAAGTGGCAAGCGATAATTTGATTTTTAGCCTTACACTTTATTAGGAGATAGAAGTGACAGTCCTTGTGGCAGCACTGCACAAAGCGCTCCAGGATTGTTGTCGAGAAGTCTGGCTTTTCCTTGGTCCTGCAGGATTGAGGAAGTTTGCGGTGTCGGACAGCCAGGGCAGCCTTGCTACACTGTGCACTTCAGTTCCTCCTCTCAGAAAGGAGAGCAGCAGACCTGGATAGGATTCAAAGATGGTAACAAGGAGGATCAAAGGGCTTCCTTCCCTCGGAACAGCTTCAGCACAAGCGGTGACTCAAAGGGATGGGGCTGGGTCTGTAACATCGTGTTGCATGGTGGAGGTGAAAGAGGAGCAGCTGCTCACTGCAGCTCACTGCTTCTGCAGCGGTTTAAACTTCAGGTGAGGGGGTCAAAACAAACAAAAGGTGATAACTCTCAATACAAGATGTAGTTCAGCTATGAAAGTCTTTGGAAGATACAGTAGATAACTGTCCACGTAGGGTCAGAAGGCAAAGGCAGAGGGGAAAAACCGCTTACTGTGTCCAGAGGCACTGCTTCTGGCTCAGGACACTGTTGAGCTGCCAGTTACTTGAATGTGGGAGAACTCCTTGGGCTGTCCCCATGTTCAGCTTCCTTGTTTCAGGGGTGAGACGCTGGCCTCACCGGGCTTTGGCCAGGCCTGGCACCCCATCTCGCACGTCTGGGACCACACTGCTCTTGGGTGTTTTTTCTTGTACAACTGGTGGTCTCCTTGCCATTCTGCTCCTGATTGCCCACCTGTTTGTCTTTCCTCGGGATCCTCGCACGTCGAAGTGCTTTTCTCCCAGCCCAGACTTCCTCTGGCTCTTAGAGATTAGAGAGG